>CM030360.1:174852207-175452207 GCA_017893485.1 Hemerocallis citrina
GGACAGGCCTAAAGTTCGCAACGGAGAGGGGTGCCATGAGAGAAGCGTGGTATTTAGCTATCACCGCAATGACCTGGGTTTTATGGCTAGACAGAAATAATCTTTACTTTCGTAGAACTTGCAATAGTATTTCTGGCAATTTGGCTTACATTATGCATTTTATTTCATTTTGGGCTAATGTGGCAACAGCAGGTCCCAAGGGAAGGACTGCGAGTGTTTTCCAGGTAGAGGAGTTTGATGATGAGGAGATCGAGATTAGGCCGACGATCGATTGACAGCCAGCACAGCACGGTCTACTATGTTCATTGATACCCACCACCCCAGGGTTTGTTCGGGGGGGGATCTGATGTATCGCTTTGCGGTTTCTCTATGTTTATTTTGTCCCACCCCCCATGTTCGGGGTGGAGTTTATGTACTCTTGTTATGTTGTAGGATTTTGTAGTAGGCTCAGTACTCTGAGTATGTTTTATTAATCTCTTATTAATGAAACAGGGTGGCCAGATTCCACCTTTTCTTCAAAAAAAAATCAACTTAAGGATATGCACTAGTTGAGATGTGATAGAACTTGGGAAACGTAAGTATATGCTCTAGGGGTCTAGTCCAACGGATGCATTCCAGGACTATGTGTTGTTCTATCTCGAGAGGACATTTGGTATGTTCGCGTGTCGAGGGTCTGCAGGCCTATTCACGAAACATATAGGTGTATTTGCATGTCGAGGGTCGACAGATCTATTCATGGGATGTACTAGTGTATCTGCACGTTGAGGGTCTGCAAGCCTATTCGTGGGGTCTACGTCAGGGAGGTGATTCTTCCTGGGGGTCAGAGCTATTCTTACATGATGCTTGCGCATCAAGGGTTATTAGGCCTATTCGCGAAGTATTCTGGATCTTGTTTCTATCACCGTAGTAGGATTAGTTGCATAACGAGGGATTTAAACCTATAAAGTAGAGAACGTTAAGGGCTTGCACTGGACCTATGTACTATGCAATGCATAGAATCCGACAAATATGCATTAGAGAGTCATCATACTGCACTTGTGTTTTCTTGACTTGGTTTTATGCATGATATTTTCTGTTTTCCTTCACTTGACACTTGTTTAGTTTCACTAAATGTTTTCATGCTTTATTTGTTGATATCTCATATTCCATTCGTTATTACTGTTGGCATGTATTGATTATAACTTTATTCTTTATGTTTCATTTATATTGTATTTTTTTTGATGTCACTCACACCGTTATGGCTGACCCCTGTAGTTTTGGGGGTTAGAGTTATGTCTAGCCTCATGTTTTATAGATAGGTACCTATAGCTTGGGATTTGAATGCATGTGGTAGAATGATAATGTGGCATATGTAAATTGTAAAAGAATGTGTTGTAAAAGAAAGAATTTATAATTCAAGGTATTTGTTTTCTGCTGTATTTTGTAAAGAATTGGTGTAATAAAAGTTGAAACATTTTCTGTGTTTGGCTATGTTTACTATTACATTGAGGTAGATGCTGGGAATTGTGCCACGTATTTTTGAGATATCATATTGAAAATTCGGGGCGCCACAGGAGTGTTGAAAATCAACCTTAGCCCATTACAAAGCCCAATATATTTGTTTTTATTTCAACCCAAGGAAAATAAAAGCTCAATCCATTTATCTAAACCCAAGACAATGGAAGCTTCTCAACAAATGTGGAAGGAAGATATTTTAAGAGAAAAATGTAGAAAGATGTAGAAATAAGATTTTTTAGGAGAAGTGTATAGAATGTGGTAATAATGTATGGTTAGGATTATTTCTTAATTTTATATTTGTATGGTGTAGATTGCATGAAGTTGATTATAAATACCCTCGCTTGCATTTGGTTTAGGCATCCTTCAAAAGGTAAGTCTTTGTATTCTTAGTTTGAGGGTGGAGTCTTGAGTGTGAGTTGTGAGCTTTCTTTTGAGTGTATGTATTTTTCTTCAAATTGTGAGTTGAAGAAATTGAAATGATGCAAATCAAGACAAATGTATACTCTAAATTTTACTAGCAATTGGTGTGCTTTACCATCCCCGACCGTCCCGCTCTCAACAATTGGTATCAAAGCGGGACGGTCAGTGATTGTTCTTGGTGGAACTATCTTGAGTCATGAGGAGTTTGGTACTCTACAAGTTTGTTAGTCAAGCTTGTTCGGTATAGTCAAAGTTTTATCGGCACAATGGGTGACCTTCAAGTAGTTGGAGGAATCAAGAAGCTCAACAACAAAAACTAAAATACGTGGGCAACATGTATAGAGTCTGACCTACATGGTCAGAACCTTTGCGAGGTTGTCGATGGTGGTGAAGCTACACAACCGGCGGCAGAAGATGTCAATGGCATCTTGCAAAAGTGGAAGATTAAAGCACGCAAAGCGATGTTTGCTTTAAGGACCACAATTGAAGAAGAAATGTTGGAGCACATCCGGGATGCCAAAACACCAAAGGAAGCATAGGATACTTTTGTAACACTCTTTTCCAAGAAAAATGATGCAAGACTACAACTTCTCGAGAATGAGCTGCTATCGATACCAGTGGAATCTTGTCCACTTTGGCTACGGCTGTTACCTCGTGATATAGACATGGTAATTGTAGAACCCCGTATTTTCAAATATTATTTAATTATTTGAAAATGAATTTAAATGATTTTTGAGGATTTAATTGATGTTTTTCCAAGAAATTTATCTTTTGTACACGTGCAAAACACGTGTAAATGATTTTTTAGAAGTTTGAAAAATTAAGATTTCTTTATGAAAAATCATTATTTATTATTTAGAATTTATGTAGTATTTTTCCAGATTTTTCTGAAGTTAATTGATACTATTTGCAATTTTTGAGAAAAGAAGGACTTATTTGCAAAATTGACAATTTTAAGGGTTGAAGTGCAAAAGATGTTTTCTGGACTTTCCGATCAGTACTTATTGAGGGTTGAAAATATATTTTTCTATTAGATCCTAATTTAAATGATATTTGATTTAATTTTCAAGAATACAATTATATGTGTAAGATGTACTCTTAAAAGAATTATTTTGCAAAGTGGGAATTAAACCCTAAAAATTCAATCCGGCATATTTAAGGGGAATTCTTTTCCCAGCCGTCATTGAGTATATTCGGATTATTGAGATTTGTTTGAGGGACAAAGGAAGGATTTTTGGATCTAGCAAGGAGAACGCTTTTGTGGATTTTTCTTCAAATCAAAGGTGAGTGGTTGTTTTGTTTTAATTTGTTTGTTTGTGTACTTTGTTTGCTTGATTAATGATGGACATGAGACCTTTGTTATGATTGTTGTGATCGTCATGCTATTGTTTGTTAATCTCATGGTATATATGATATGGATCTTTTATTTGATGTGGATGATTAGAACTTTTAATTGATATTTGGACCATGATGAGAAAAAATTTAGAATTGTTGAGGATATGTTGATTTATGAGACCATGTTGTTAGAAAGCAAATTAAGAACTGATTATGTTGTGATCAGATATTACACATCTGGATCTAGTGATTGCAAACCAATCTTGTTTATGTGTTGAGGACGACATTTAGTTTTGTTGAGAAAACCCTAATCAAAGGATTAAGAGTTTAGATCATGAGGAGATGGGATTTGAGTGTTTGATTAATTGAGAAATGTATCCATGATGGAGATCTTTGAGAGTTGTTTAATTGCCCGGATACAAGTTAATTTGGTGATCAGTAAATCTTTAGAAAACTCTAGTTTTGATTTGTGTTCAGATCTATTCTGTTTGGAAACCTGTAGCCGACGGTCGACTGGCATGTAGAACAGCTGACTGGTTCGAGCCTACTGATGTACTTGTAGTCTTTGAGATTTGTTCGGGACAGTCGACCTAGACTGAGGTCAGTCGACTGATCTTCTGTTTGTATTTTGTTTAGTCCTTTCGGGACAGTCGACCTATGAACCATTTCAGTCGACTTATATACTTAGAATATTTTTGATGAAAATTATTTGTATTTGTCTCGGGGCAGTCGACTGATGGCTTCCCAGACGACTGATTATGCCTTAGTTTATTTTTGAGAAATGTTGGATTATGTCCTCTGGACAGTCGACTGATCTGATGTGCAGCCGACTGGTCTTGAAGGATCTTTGTATTTGATTGTGAGATGTTTTGTTTAGTGTTTGATTTTAAGATGTTCAGTTAAGTATTTGTTTTTGAGATGTTCAGTTAAGAACATGATTTTGAGATATTTTATTGAGCCGCTTGTTAAGTGGAATTTGTTCAGATATTTGTTTTTGAGTCTCTAGAGGTAAGTGACCCTAGTATACCGGCGTTTGTTCAGTTATTTGTTGAGGCCCATCGAGGCAAATTTTCAGTTATTCAAATTTTAGTCCGGTAGGGTACACTACTCTAGGAGATTTGTTTAGTGACCCAAATTAATAAGGACAGGCATTAGTAGTGTCATGACGAATGAGAACTTAAGTTATGCACCTCAGTATGGCTTTTGATGTAGGATTTAATCTCCTGAATTATCCAAGTAGTCAACTTGTGATGTGTGATTTATCTCCGGAATTATCCAGGTAGTTAACCTGTGATGCGAGATATTTCTCCTGAATTATCCAAGTAATTATCTTGTGATGTGGGATTGAACTACGGAATTATCGGAGTCGATGCGACACTTTTGGGGTATTATTGTGATGAGGAGTCTATGTTTAGATGTGGGATGATCTCCTGAATTATCCAGGGAAAATACCTGTGATGTGGGATCAATCTCCGGAATTATCAAGCATGGGCAAATTATCATAGTGTATCTTCATCTCTTAGTAGTCATCGTTGTCAGCATGTAGTCATGATGTTTTCTTGAATCACTTTCATGCATTTGGATTTCCTGATTTTACACACACTCGGCTTTTGGTTTTGGTATCACCCGTTATTCTTTTGTTGTTATTTCATACTTTAGTGTTTGATCGTTATTCGTTGGATATTATGTTTTAAGTTCATTTATGTTATTTGTTGATTTGTTACCACTCACACCATTTTGATGGCTGACCCCTTTAGTTTGGGGGTTAGGGTTCGACTCTAGCCTCACTTGTTGCAGGTTATTGCTTAGGTCGAAGGTTGGAGGCTTGAGTGAGAAATTTGAGAATATTGGACTATTTAGTGTTTGTTGTAAAATTGTAATGGCATAATGAGTTATTATTGAGTTGTAAACAAAAGATTAATTTGTGTTGAGATGTTTAGACTTCCGCTGTAATTGTAATAATCGTTGTAATAAAAGAAAGAAAATCTTAGTAATTTTGGTTGTGACTATTGTTGTATTGAAGTGGATTGCTGGGATTTCGCCACTTATTTTCTAAGCTCTCATATTAGAAATTTGGGGCGCTACAGAGATTGGTATCAGAGCTCTGCTTCAATGTAATAATAGTTATAGTATGACAACCAACCTAGGTGTGGACATCAGAGTGTGTGTATCACATAGAATTAAATTATGATGTTTGGTTTGAAATTATGGTTTGGGGTATGGTTATGGCTTCGCCATAGGGTAATGATTTGAGTTTGAATTGTATGTGTGCTCTAACTTTACCCTCGTTTTGCAGTAATCACGATGGTTGCACCCAGAGGTAGAAATGGTGACAACAATGAGGATGGATCAGGTAGTTCTCGAGGAACGGGAATTGACCTAGAAGCTGAGTTTGCCAAAGTATATCAGACGTTGAACACATTGATGGCACTCAATGTGGCGCAGCAGCAGAACCCGCCGCCAAATCATGGAGCTGGTCATGGATTGGTGAATGCCGACCCCATAAAGCAGATTGAATCCTTTAAGAGAATGAGACCGCCAGTCTTTGAGGGGCAAGCTGATCCAACAGCAGCAGACGATTGGATTCGGAAGATGGAGACGATCTTCGAAGTATCGGAGACTCCAGCAGCCAGTAAGGTGAAGTTGGCTTCTATGCAGCTTGAGAAAGACGCTGGTGTCTGGTGGGAGTCACTGAAGAGGACTCTGGGAGATCAGCCTTTGACATGGGAAGCTTTTCTGGAGGAGTTCAGAGATCGCTTCTTTCCTCTTGATGTTCAGGAGAAGAAGGCGACTGAGTTCATGAACCTTCAGCAGGGGAGCATGACTGTTCGGGAGTATGAGACGAAATTTGCTCAACTTTCAAGGTACGCACTAGAGTTGGTCATGGATGAAGCAAAGAAGGCCAAAAAGTTTGAGCAGGGCTTGAGGCCGAACTTGAGGTCAAGGATGGTTCCGTTGGGTATCAGGAGATTCGAGAAGCTGGTCAGGAGGGCCGCGATGACTGAAGAGGATATGGAACTGTTTCAGAAGAAGCAGGATACATGGAACCGGAACAAGAGGCCAGCATCAGGCCAGAGTGGGAAGGGATTCCCCGCGAAGCAGGCGAAGTTCAGTGGACCGGTGCAGAAGGCACCTGGAGCTCAGGGAGTGACCTGCTACTACTGCAAGGAAGTAGGACATTACAGGTCAGCATGTCCGAAGTTGGCAGAGCATGTTTGTTCTCAGTGTGGGCAGACTGGACACTCAAAGTCCCATTGTCCACAACTGAAGAAAGATGGTTCCGGTGGAAGCAAAGTCCCGAAGAGGCAAGGGCGAGTATTTGCATTGACCGAGGAGGATGCGAGAAACTCGGAAGATGTAATACAGGGTATGCAGGAATTTTGATTTCTTTCATTTTTGAATCAGTGTAATGAATAAAAGCTTTTATTTCAGAACAATTTAAGATTGAGTATCATTCTTATTGTAACAGGAGTTGTTTTAATAAATGGAATAAAAGCAAAGGTTTTGTTTGACACTGGTTCATCGCATACATTTGTATCGCCAAGTTTTGCAAAGATCTTAGGTTTGGAACCTAAGTTATTTCCAGGCAGGGTTTTGTCGGTGGCAACGCCGTCAGGTGAAGAGCTAGTAGCGGATCGATATTACGAGGGCTGTGATATCGAGATTGGTGGAAGGATGTTCGGCATCGACTTGATCGAGCTACAAGTGTTGGGAGTGGATGTCATCGTAGGCATCGATTGGATGGATATCTATGATGCCACAATTGATTGCAAGCAGAAGGAGGTGTTGGTGAAAGCACCAGGTGGACCTGCAGTAACTTTCCAAGGGAAGAAGAAGATCCCGCAGGTGGCTGCAATGGTATCTAAGAAGTCTATTGCAGATGAAGTCAAGGGCATTCCGGTAGTTCGAAAGTTTCCTCAGGTGTTCTTGGATGATTTTCCAGGATTACCGCCGCAGAGAGATGTGGAGTTTTGCATCAACGTTCAGCCGGGGAGTGCGCCGATTTCCAAGGCTCCATACAGGATGGCACCCGTAGAGCAGGATGAAGTGAAGAAGCAGATTGAAGAGCTTTTGAGCAAAGGGCTTATCAGACCGAGTTCATCTCCGTGGGGAGTGCCAGTGTTGTTGGTCAAGAAGAAGGATGGGTCGATGAGGATGTGCATTGACTACAGGGAGTTGAATAGGGTGACTATTCAGAATAAGTACCCACTACCGCGGATAGATGATTTGTTCGACAGACTCTGAGGAGCAGCGGTATTTTCGAAGATTGACTTGAGGTCAGGATATCATCAGGTACGAGTCAAGGAGGAAGATGTGAGCAAGACAGCTTTCAGGACTCGTCATGGGTTGTATGAGTTCTTGGTGATGCCATTCGGGTTGACGAATGCGCCAGCAGTGTTCATGGATATGATGAATCGGGTGTTGAGGCCATTCATTGATTCCTTCGTAGTGGTCTTCATCGATGATATCTTGGTATATTCGAAGTCGGAGGAGGATCATTCTAAGCACTTGACAGCGGTATTACGGACATTGCAAGAGCACAGCTTGTATGCCAAATTGTCGAAGTGTGAATTCTGGAAGTCTGAGGTAGCTTTTCTTGGCCATATTCTTTCTAAGGAGGGAGTGGCTACTGATCCTCAGAAAGTGGAAGCAGTGAAGGATTGGCCCAGGCCGACGTCAGTGAAGGAAGTCAGAAGCTTCTTGGGATTAGCTGGTTACTACAGGAGGTTTATTCAGGGGTATTCTCAGATTGCAGTTCCATTGACAGGTTTGACCCGGAAGAGTGTGGCATTTGTGTGGACAGATAAGTGCGAGGAGAGTTTCCTTGAGTTAAAGGAAAGGTTGACTACTGCACCTATATTAGCATTGCCGCAAGCAGGGAAGGATTATGACATCTACAGTGATGCATCTCTCAGAGGTTTGGGTTGTGTCTTGATGCAGGAAGGCAAGGTCATTGCTTATGGTTCGAGGCAGTTGCGTCCGCATGAGAAGAATTATCCGACGCATGACTTGGAGTTAGCGGCTATCATTTATGCCTTGAAGCTATGGAGGCATTATGTCTATGGTGAGAAGGTCAATATGTACACTGACCACAAGAGCCTGAAGTATATCTATCAGCAGAGGGATTTGAATCTTCGTCAGAGAAGATGGTTGGAGGTATTGGAAGACATTCGTCCTGAGATCAAGTATCATCCGGGCAAGGCGAATGTAGTGGCTGATGGACTTAGCAGGAAGAGTAGTTTGTCAAGGTTGATCACAACTCGAAGAGAGTTGGTGGCAGAGATCGACCAGGCAGGTATCGAGGTGGTACTGCGAGGTTTAGGGGCATCTTTGGCTCAGTTGAGGCTGCAGCCGTCCTTGAGAGAGAAGATTGTGGAAGGTCAGAGATCAGATTCGGAGATCCAGAAGATGTTGCAGCAGGTTTCAGAAGGCAAGTTATCAGAATTTCGTGTCCAAGATGGAGTTCTTTGGATGGGTGAGAGATTGTGTGTTCCAGATGATGCAGAGTTGAGAGAGAGTATCTTGCAGGAAGCACACAGCACATTGTTATCAGTTCATCCAGGAGGTACGAAGATGTACAGGGATATCAAACCCCACTTTTGGTGGTCTGGCATGAAGCGAGATGTAGCAGATTTTGTGGCAAGGTGTCTGACTTGTCAGCAGATCAAGGCAGAGAATCAGAGACCTGGAGGTTTGTTGCAGCCTTTACCCATTCCGGAGTGGAAGTGGGAGAATATCAGCATGGACTTTATTACGGGTTTGCCGAGGAGTTCGAAGGGCAATGACTCGATTTGGGTTGTTGTGGACCGATTGACTAAGTCGGCACATTTTCTAGCCATGAAGATTACTTGGTCGATGGAGAAATTGGCTGAGTTATATATTGGAGAGATTGTGAGACTTCATGGAGTTCCTGTTTCGATTGTGTCTGACAGAGATACAAGGTTTACTTCGAGGTTTTGAAAGAGCCTACAGGCAGCTTTGGGCACCAGGACTGATTTCAGTACAGCATTTCATCCGCAGACAGATGGTCAGACGGAGAGGGTGAATCGAGTGCTGGAAGATATGTTGAGAGCTTGTGTTATGGACTTTGGTGGTAGTTGGGAGAGATACTTGGCATTGGTTGAGTTTGCTTATAACAACAGTTACCATGCAAGTATTGGGATGGCACCGTATGAGGCTTTGTATGGGCGGAGGTGCAGGACACCTGTATGTTGGTATGAGGTTGGCGAGAGGCAGATGTATGGTCCTGAGATCGTGCAACAGACATCAGAGCAGATTGAGTTGATTCGCAAGAGGTTAGTTGAAGCTCAGAGTCGGCAGAAGAGTTATGCTGACACTCGACGAAGAGACTTGGAGTTTGAGGTTGGGGATGCAGTTTTTCTCAAGGTTTCTCCGACCAAAGGAGTGATCAGATTTGATAAGGGTGGCAAGTTGGCGCCGAGGTATATTGGTCCGTACAAGATCGTGGAGAGGATTGGCAAGACCGCATACAGATTGAAACTTCCAGAGGAGTTAGCGCAAGTACATGATGTGTTTCATGTATCATTATTGAGGAAGTATGTTGCCGACCAGAATCATCAGTTGGTGGAGGTTCCTGAAGATCTACAGGTGAACTTGAGCTACAAGGAACAGCCTGTTGAGATCGTTGATCGTAGGGAGAAAGTTCTTAGGAGCAAGGTGATACCTATGGTCAAGGTATTGTGGAGGAATCAACAGTTCGAGGAGGCTACTTGGGAGCCAGAGGATCGCATGCTGAATGATTTTCCTGAATTGTTTGTATGAATGTATTTTCTTGTATGTGAATGGAATTCTTTGAATGATTGTACTATTGATTGATACATGATGTAATCTTTAAATTGATTGTGATGTTATATGAAATTATTTGGATTATGATCTATCTATGAAGTATTGTTTCCTTTTGTTGGGATGTGTTTGAACTCATTAGTAGTAGTTCTGAGGACAGAACTCTTCTAAGGAGGGAGTGATGTAGAACCCCGTCTTTTCAAATATTATTTAATTATTTGAAAATGAATTTAAATGATTTTTGAGGATTTAATTGATGTTTTTCCAAGAAATTTATCTTTTGTACACGTGCAAAACACGTGTAAATGATTTTTTAGAAGTTTGAAAAATTAAGATTTCTTTATGAAAAATCATTATTTATTATTTAGAATTTATGTAGTATTTTTCCAGATTTTTCTGAAGTTAATTGATACTATTTGCAATTTTTGAGAAAAGAAGGACTTATTTGCAAAATTGACAATTTTAAGGGTTGAAGTGCAAAAGATGTTTTCTGGACTTTCCGATCAGTACTTATTGAGGGTTGAAAATATATTTTTCTATTAGATCCTAATTTAAATGATATTTGATTTAATTTTCAAGAATACAATTATATGTGTAAGATGTACTCTTAAAAGGATTATTTTGCAAAGTGGGAATTAAACCCTAAAAATTCAATCCGGCATATTTAAGGGGAATTCTTTTCCCAGCCGTCATTGAGTATATTCGGATTATTGAGATTTGTTTGAGGGACAAAGGAAGGATTTTTGGATCTAGCAAGGAGAACGCTTTTGTGGATTTTTCTTCAAATCAAAGGTGAGTGGTTGTTTTGTTTTAATTTGTTTGTTTGTGTACTTTGTTTGCTTGATTAATGATGGACATGAGACCTTTGTTATGATTGTTGTGATCGTCATGCTATTGTTTGTTAATCTCATGGTATATATGATATGGATCTTTTATTTGATGTGGATGATTAGAACTTTTAATTGATATTTGGACCATGATGAGAAAAGATTTAGAATTGTTGAGGATATGTTGATTTATGAGACCATGTTGTTAGAAAGCAAATTAAGAACTGATTATGTTGTGATCAGATATTACACATCTGGATCTAGTGATTGCAAACCAATCTTGTTTATGTGTTGAGGACGACATTTAGTTTTGTTGAGAAAACCCTAATCAAAGGATTAAGAGTTTAGATCATGAGGAGATGGGATTTGAGTGTTTGATTAATTGAGAAATGTATCCATGATGGAGATCTTTGAGAGTTGTTTAATTGCCCGGATACAAGTTAATTTGGTGATCAGTAAATCTTTAGAAAACTCTAGTTTTGATTTGTGTTCAGATCTATTCTGTTTGGAAACCTGTAGCCGACGGTCGACTGGCATGTAGAACAGCCGACTGGTTCGAGCCTACTGATGTACTTGTAGTCTTTGAGATTTGTTCGGGACAGTCGACCTAGACTGAGGTCAGTCGACTGATCTTCTGTTTGTATTTTGTTCAGTCCTTTCGGGACAGTCGACCTATGAACCATTTCAGTCGACTTATATACTTAGAATATTTTTGTTGAAAATTATTTGTATTTGTCTCGGGGCAGTCGACTGATGGCTTCCCAGACGACTGATTATGCCTTAGTTTATTTTTGAGAAATGTTGGATTATGTCCTCTGGACAGTCGACTGATCTGATGTGCAGCCGACTGGTCCTGAAGGATCTTTGTATTTGATTGTGAGATGTTTTGTTTAGTGTTTGATTTTAAGATGTTCAGTTAAGTATTTGTTTTTGAGATGTTCAGTTAAGAACATGATTTTGAGATATTTTATTGAGCCGCTTGTTAAGTGGAATTTGTTCAGATATTTGTTTTTGAGTCTCTAGAGGTAAGTGACCCTAGTATACCAGCGTTTGTTCAGTTATTTGTTGAGGCCCATCGAGGCAAATTTTCAGTTATTCAAATTTTAGTCCGGTAGGGTACACTACTCTAGGAGATTTGTTCAGTGACCCAAATTAATAAGGACAGGCATTAGTAGTGTCATGACGAATGAGAACTTAAGTTATGCACCTCAGTATGGCTTTTGATGTAGGATTTAATCTCCTGAATTATCCAAGTAGTCAACTTGTGATGTGTGATTTATCTCCGGAATTATCCAGGTAGTTAACCTGTGATGCGAGATATTTCTCCTGAATTATCCAAGTAATTATCTTGTGATGTGGGATTGAACTACAGAATTATCGGAGTCGATGCGACACTTTTGGGGTATTATTGTGATGAGGAGTCTATGTTTAGATGTGGGATGATCTCCTGAATTATCCAGGGAAAATACCTGTGATGTGGGATCAATCTCTGGAATTATCAAGCATGGGCAAATTATCATAGTGTATCTTCATCTCTTAGTAGTCATCGTTGTCAGCATGTAGTCATGATGTTTTCTTGAATCACTTTCATGCATTTGGATTTCCTGATTTTACACACACTCGGCTTTTGGTTTTGGTATCACCCGTTATTCTTTTGTTGTTATTTCATACTTTAATGTTTGATCGTTATTCGTTGGATATTATGTTTTAAGTTCATTTATGTTATTTGTTGATTTGTTACCACTCACACCATTTTGATGGCTGATCCCTTTAGTTTGGGGGTTAGGGTTCGACTCTAGCCTCACTTGCTGCAGGTTATTGCTTAGGTCGAAGGTTGGAGGCTTGAGTGAGAAATTTGAGAATATTGGACTATTTAGTGTTTGTTGTAAAATTGTAATGGCATAATGAGTTATTATTGAGTTGTAAACAAAACATTAATTTGTGTTGAGATGTTTAGACTTCCGCTGTAATTGTAATAATCGTTGTAATAAAAGAAAGAAAATCTTGGTGATTTTGGTTGTGACTATTGTTGTATTGAAGTGGATTGCTGGGATTTCGCCACTTATTTTCTAAGCTCTCATATTAGAAATTTGGGGCGCTACAGTAATAGTGTATATGAAAAAATAAACTGATTTCTAGTGTTTTACTTTTGTATGTGAAATAATATAAAATAATTTAGGAGGTATATGTTAAAAAATAAAATCTAAAAAACAATAGGAGGGTTGAGAGAGAAAAGGGAAAAACTAACAAACAAATATGATACAAAAAAATTAGAACCAACAAAAATTAAAACAATATGAGGGTTGTGAAATTTTGATACATACTTCGCGAATAATCGTATATAGAAATGAGAGAGAAATAAAAGTAGAGAAATGTAGTAGACGTAGTCACGACGCGTAGTCCGGTAGTCGTTGAAACTTGAAAGAGAGAGAGCTTCTTTGTTGGAGGAGTTGAAGTAGACGTAGTTGAGAGTTGAATCAACATAATTCGATACGATCAAAATTTTTCACTTCTTTGTAGCTTGCTTCTTTGTTGAAAAAACTAAATTGAATTGAGATTGAATTGAGTAGTAGTAGTGAAGAGAATAATAGAGTAAGGTGTGAAATTTTTTAGATTTAATTAAGGGGGTATTTATAGGGGGAAAAAAACAAAAAAACAAAAAACAGTTGCTCTGTTTTGGACCGTTCGACCCGTAGGGTCAAACGGGTCCTAAACCACGGGTCAAGCGGGCATGTTGCGGGCGGGTTTGACCTAGTCAACGGATTCACGGGTCAGGTCGAGCTGGTAGGGTTGACGAATTTTTTGATCCGGGTCGACCCGTATCGATCCGCAATTTGGACTCGGACCTGAACCGCCTCTTTACGGGCTGGGTTCGAGTGGGTGGATCGCGAGCCAACCTATCCCGGTTGCCATCCCTATGCACACACACACACACACACACACACACACACACACACACACACACACACACACACACATCTCTCTTCTCTTCCTCCTCCACATCAAGAAAGAAAATCACGGGTCCTAGGTGCAGCCAACTTCTTCCTTCCCATTCCCATCTTAATCTTGACCAATTCTCCATACAATCAACCCTATAGAATCTCCTATGGTCCCAACAACCACCTCCATATATATATATATATATATATATATATATATATATATATATATATATGTTGCCGCTGAAATCGGTGTGGGGGCAAACAGATAGATTTGTGGACTCTTTGGGATGTTGAATAGTCAAACCTGAAACCTTTCCGCCGGATTTTGACTACGATCTCCCGCCGTTGACCTGCAAAAAGTGCAAAACAACGGGGTTGCATCCTCCGACGCTCAAGTTAGTAATCAGAAAGATTATGAATGAGCTTTAATTGGCAAAAGATTGATTACCTGGTAACTGTGGGGGATGGGAGGTATTTATAGCCGCCTTAAGGACCAGTTTCGGGATAAGATCAAATTTCTACTTCCCAGTGGATGGATAGAAGTGATCAGGGCCGTTGATTAAGGAGAATCAGAAACCCTAATTCTCTTATCCAGCCGGATTGGGCTTTCGCGGGTTGGAATCTGCGCCCAGTAAGATGGACCATTTATGGGTTATTGGGCCTTTGGGAAAATGGCCCAGTTCCCATTTCAGAGCCGTCTGTAGGTGAAATTACCATTTTACCCCCGATTTTTAAGATTCGTGCCTGATTTGGACGGTTCTGATTTAGCCCCATTTTCTGCCATATCACGAGCCCCCCACTCCTGAAAACTGAGTTTGATCAGCCTTTGAGGAGTAGTTTTACTATTTTAATGGCTTGCAGAGTTGTATCAGAGTCCAAATAAGGGGTGTCGGACCTTTATACGAGGTATTATGGTGATTTTTTGGTGTTGGCTGCATGCTCAAGTTTAATCTTGAGCTTTCCTGGATTTCTGGTGATTTTTCTTAATTTTTTTCTATTTTTCGGACCATTTATTTATTTTTGCGAAGCGGTGATTTATTGTTCAGGGGTCTTAATTAATTATTCTAAGCAATAATTATTTACACGGGGGCTCAAAAATATTTCCCCGAATTTATCATTATTTTTTAAGAATTTTTAATTAATTTTTCTCAATTTTTAATCATTTTTTCGGAATTTTTAAATAAATAATTTGATTTTAATAAATAAAAAATTAATTTTTAATATTATTTATGACGTGGCGCAATCTGGGCCGCCCATCTCGCACCAATGCGAAGTTCTGAGAGATCAGATGGCTTATATCGCTCGGCACAATTTTCTCCACGTAAGCAGCTCGGATCGCTAGTTGCTCGGAATCCGAGCGACGTGGCTCAGCGCTATTTTCTCTACATGAGCAGCTTGGATCGCTAGTTGCTCGGATTGAGATTTCGAGTGACGTGGGGTGATCTGGGCCGTTCATCAAGTCGAGGCACGAATTTTGAGAAGATCTGACGGTCAGTGTTGCTCAGCGCTATTTTCTCCATATGAGCAGCTCGGATTGCCAGTTGCTCGGATCGGGATTCTGAGCGATGTGGCGCAATCTGGGCCGCCCATCTCGCACCAACGCGAAGTTCTGAGAGATCGGATGGCCTATGTCGCTCGGCACAATTTTCTCCACGTAAGCAGCTCGGATCGCTAGTTGCTCAGATTCCAAGCGACGTGGCTCGGCGCTATTTTCTCCACATGAGCAGCTCGGATCACCAGTTGCTCGGATGGAGATTTCGAGCAACGTGGGGTGATCTGGGCTGTTCATCAGGTCGAGGCACGAATTTTGAAAAGATCTGACTGCGGGTGTCGCTCGGCGCTATTTTCTCCATATGAGCAGCTCGGATTGCAAGTTGCTCGGATCGGGATTCCGAGCGACATGGGACGATCTGAGCGGTTTATCATGGCACGAATCACGAGGCTAAAGGTTCAGATCACGAGAAAATGCTATCTTGTCGTTTTGTTGGCGTGGCGTGATTTGAGCCGCTCATCATCTTTCGGCGTGGATTTTGAAACGATCCGACGATTGGAGTTGCTCGGTGGCATTTTTCTCCTTATAAGCAGCTCGGATTGCTAGTTGCTCGGATCGAGATTCCGAACGATGTGGGACGATCTGAGCCATTTATCATGGTGCGAATCACGAGGCTAAAGGTTCAGACCAAGAGAAAAAGCTATCTTGTCATTTTGTGGGCGTGGCGTGATCTGTGCCGTCTGATCGAGATTTTGCACGAATTTTGGGGAAAAAGTTGTTTTTCTCCAATACGCAGCTCGAATCGCCAGTCGCTCGGATTTGGGTTCCGAGGGACGTGGGGCCATCTGGACCATTTATCATGGCGCAGATCACGAGGTTAGAGGTTCAGATCATGAGAAAATGCTATCTTGTCGTTTTGTGGGCGTGGCGTGATCTGCGCCGTCTGATCAAGATCTTGTATGAATTTTGGGGAGAAAGTTGTTTTTCTCCAATACGTATTCGGATCGCCTGTCGCTCGGAGTTGGATTCCGAGGGACGTGGGACGATCTGAGCTGTTCATCAATAGTTCGGCAGAGTGCCTCGGTGGCTCGGAGCTGGAGGAATAGTCGAGCGGTGTGGCCCAGTCTGAATCGTCGTCACTCTTATGAACCGTCACCACTCTTCCCTACTTTGTTGTTTAGCCTTCTTTAACGGGCTTGAGGGGGGCCCAAGAGTCGTAACTATACGTTACCAAGCCCAAGAGACACTTCTTTTACTATAAGTTTTTACCTCCCCCACTCTTTCTCTCATTCTTTCACTTTCACTTTCACTTTTACTTTTACTTTTACTTTTGCTAGCGGTGTTTTTTCTCTCGAGCGGCGCAACTAGCTTTCACGGCAAGGCGGGTTTGAACTCTGGTGATCTTTTTCGACCATACACGTCACTTCAAGGTTAGTCTCTCCCCCTTCTTTTTAAGAATGGTTAGAATTTCTTCTGGGGACGAGACCTCCACCTCGGACCAAGACACCGGCCGAACGGTAGTAGTTAAGCCAAGGAAGGGGTAGGAAGTGGTAGATCCGTTCAGGGTGTCGACGATAGTTGAGACTCCAAAGGGGGTAGGAGAGCTGGGTCGGCTTCCGACCACGTTGTCTAATGTCGGCTGAGTATGGAGTTACCCCGAGGACATCCTAGAGAAGGTGGTGCACGGGATGGATCCGGCGTATGAGAAGAATAATCTGAGGGATCCTTCCGAAGTGGATGAGATCCCCTCAATCTTGACTGAGGCAGATCTGCAGCGGATCAGGAAGGGATTCTGCATCTCGAAGAAGTTCGTCCTACTACTCCCCGGCCCCGACATTCAAGCGTGTATGGGGACATTGGCAAACATGTGCGTCTTCCCGTACAATGCACTTAACGTCTGTCTTCGGCTACCACTGCATCCCTTCGTGGTCGAGGTGCTGTAGTGGTACGGCCTGAGCCCGGTTCAGTTTATGCCAAACATGTGGCGCCATGTCATCGCCTTCGTCCTTCAGTGCCAGGCAGTCGACGTGCAACCGCAGCTTGTTCTGCTTCGGAGCCTCTATCGCATCTGCCGGATAAGCAAGATGGAGGATTGGTATTATTTGTCGCTGAGGAAGGGGGTGAAGTTGATCAAGAATCCGAACTCGATCAAACACTGGAAGGAGAAGTATTTTCTCATCCGTGGTCCCGAGCAGTGGGGCTTCTCGACGCTGTGGAAAGATGGGGTCCCGAAGTGGGCGAAGAAAGAGTCGGTGCTCACAAGAGAGGAAGAGGAGGTTGTGGTGAAAATCCTCGGTCTTCCGACCCTCAGTTGGAAGGATATCACCGAGGGGGTCTTGTTCAGTGGAGGTCTCAGTCCGATCGACCCCAGTACGCTTTCTTTCTTTTTTCTTGTTTGTCTGAGTCTTTTAGTGTTTGTTTTTTCTAACTCTTTTGCTCGGTTTATTCTTCGTATGCATGGATTACATGGCGTTGATGGTGAAGAGTCGCACGGTGTTGTGTAATCTAGCTATCTAAATATATAGATAAACTAAACACAAATTAAAAACCTCGCAAGTGTACGAATCGTTTATAGAAGCGTAGTGACAAGCAAGGGTCGATCCCACAGAGATTGTAGTACTTAACTCACTATTCAATAAAACAAAGAAAAATGCAAATCATAAAGTTTGTTCTAAAAGTCTGATTGAAAGAGATAAAAATCTAAGTTAAGTAGCATCACAATTTGAGTCACGAATATCTATTAAAGTAGCTGGGCTTTGATTTCCACCTATAGTCAATAATGCTAAGTCGTATACTACTCCAATTACTCATGTTTGTTCCTTTAAGGGCATGGTATCTACTCCTTAAAGTTAATGTTTCCCTAAGCCAAGAATTAGGCATGGTATCTACTCTAATTTGTTTCTTTCCTTAAGTATTTAGCATGGTATCTACTAAGTTGCACTTGAAGAAAGCATATGAACAATGGAAACGAAAAAACACTCAAAGTTCTGGAAATTGGTATCAGATCTAGATCCTTCAAGTTGATTAAACCAAGAACCCCTAAGGATTCCTGTGTTACAAGTTATGAGCACAAGATATGGGTCGTCTCTATACTTATATAACAGATTCAGATTTATAATACGCAAACTTGATAAACTCAGGTTCTGTATGGCAGTTGACTTGTTGTCAATCTCAGTCGACTGCTCTTAGAACTTCTGAACAAGTTTGATTATTATAAATCTATACCAATTCAATCAGGTTTAATCAATAAGTAATAGAGTAACATTCAGAAGAATATAAGCATTACATGACTACGGTTTCCATCTACCCAACTATGAAATTAGTTGCACATAATACAACCTTTATTGATTAATAAAATAGAATTCATGACTCTACAATAAAAATAAAAAGTAAAGGAAGAACAGAAGAACACTGATTTGTATGATGTTGAAATTGAGCCCAATCAGCAGTCGACTTGTTCCCCTCTCTCTTTGATGCTGGTATCTTGATGCTTGCTGGTCGATGGTTAGTTGATCCCCCCGAATAATGCCTCTTGGTTGATATTTATAGAACACGAAGAGAGTTTAGGGTTTGCACATTTTGCAGAAAAGTCCTCTTCTTTTATTTATCTCCTTCCTTATTTGATCGGTGTTTTATTTCTTTCTCTTTTCTTCTTTTCTTCCTTTTCTGCTGACCACGTGCTCTTGTCAATCCCCAGTCTCTAGCTTTGATTTGTTGGAGAAGTTGTTATTCGCATATAACCTGGGTTTGGATAACTAAATCTTGCTTCGTTTTGCTGCTTTTGGTTGTTTCCTATGGAAAAGAGAAAATAAGAGTAAAATACCACATATAGGGCATTTAAATGTCTAATTGTACTAAGATTATTGCTCCTAAATGTGAATATTATTGGGTTCATCACGCGGCGAAGGACACAGACAAAAGGAAGAGGAAGAGGACCACGGCAGGGCCTCTTTCCGGCCGAACAGTACAAGTCCGCTCGGCGCCCTCGGTCCCTGTGGAGCCGATGACCGAGGCCCCTTCAGAAATGCCCGCTCAGGCCCCTCTGGTCGATGCCCCGGGCTTATCGAGCGGGGCATTCTCTGCCAGTGCAGCTCTGGCTTTGGAGGTGCCACCGCCTACTGCCGAGGCGGAGGCCATCCTCACCGAGGAGCACAAGCGTCTCTTTGTCCCCGGCTGGAGGGTGATGAAGGTAGACGGTTTCTTCGGCGACTCGAGGATGTGCATGCAGGCGGTGAAGCACCTGCCGACCCCAAAGGACCATGATGCGCTGAAGGCCAGCACTGTGGGCGATGATGCCCTGGAGATAGCTCGGAATACTATGTCGGTAAGTACGAGTTGATCATGACAACCCAAAAATTTTCTAAGTTTTTTTTTCTAGTTTTAATCGTTTCTTTTCCTTCTTCTTGCTTGCAGACTCTCTGCCACTTCAGCCACATGCTCGAGCAGTTCGCCGAGCAAGAGAAGAAGATGAGGCTGGCGAACAATCAGGAGAGGTCGGAGCGCTCCAAGGCGATCAAGCTGTTCGAGGCCGAGCAACGACTCTCGGCTTCGCGAGCGGCCGAGGTGGGGGCCCTCGAGACGAAGCTCGCCGAGGCACTGAAGAACTCCGCAGTCGAGACTGCCAAGGTCGAGGCATTGGAGAAAGAGAGGGCTCACCTCGAGGAGGAGCTGGCCAAGGCCTTGAAGGCGTCTGAAGAGGCACTGAATGGCCAGGTGATGAAGGTGGGGGAGGCAAAGAAGGCTATTCGGGATGAGGCCGAAGCCCACATGATGACAAACATGGAGGAAGCTTACGCCCGGGCGCTGAAGCATGTGGCGGCCCGCATCCCTGACTTCGACAGTTCTTCGTATAACTTCTCTGACCTCGTGGAGGGCGAGGAGCTCTTTCCTCTGGCAGAGATCGAGCCCAAGCAAGAGGGCAAAAAGATCAAGGAGGACGCCGAGGACGACGTGAATGTCGATGGAGCGCACGTCACTGTGCCGAGCAAGGATACCTCGAAGCAGCGTCGTGAGGTGCCCCCCTGACTTAGTTGCCTCTTCATTTGGTTGTCTTTTCCTTTTTTTTTGTAATTCTGAACCGCGGACTGGCCACCGCTCATGTATATTTTTTTTGAATTTTAATGAAACGACAGACTTTTCGAGATTTGGCTAAGTGTACAGATTTTGATCTTTGATTTGAACTCGCCTTGTCTTGGAATTTTGCTGTATTGAGAACGGTGTTGCGAACTCTTTGTTATTGAATATTTCGCTAAGTGTTGAAAACCCTTTTTGTTCTTTGTATTGAAGACTCAGGTGTTGTGAACACCTTGAAGATTTTGCTAAGTGTTGAAAGCACCTTTTGCTCTTTGTGTTGATATGTTTTTGCTTTCCAGGTCGTCGAGTCGAGTTCAGCAGCTGAAGCCTCTCGGCTTCGGATTGACCTAAAAGCAACAAAGTTGGCCCTCTCCCGCAGCCGAGAGTGTATTCTCAAGAGCGAGTTAGAGCTAGGTCATCTCAAGGTGACACTGGCGAATTGTCTTTCAGAGTTGAAGCAACTAAGGAAACGAGCTCGCGAGGTTCGTCTTGAGGGTGAGGTCGAGTTGCTTCGGAAGGTGCTATTCGATGTTACGGAGGAGAGAGGGGAACTGCTGGCCGAGGTTCACCACTTGAGGATAGTAGAAGAACTTTTGGTAGAGGAAGAAGAGTTAGCAGCGGCGGTAGGCAAGTTGATGGCCGAGCGCGATGGGTTGACGGCTGAGGTCGAGGAGTTAAAGAGGGTCACGGTCGATAGGAGCATCGAGGTTACCCCTCTCCGTCGGATTATTGCCGACAGCTCCGACACCGGAGGTTCTGCTCAGCTTCCTCGTTTCAAGATAGCCGTGAAGGACGACTCTTTGAAGCAACGAATCGTCGAGCTAGAGGGGAGGTTGCTCGCCTAAAACCCCAATCGGGACCGATCAACGTTAGAAGCACTTCGTGTACCCGGGAAGAGAGCGAGCGAGGGATTTCGTTCTACGAGCTTGCGACTCGTTCACCTACTACTCGGCAAAATCCAGGTGATGCCCAAAGTGCGGTGGCTGTCTCGTCGAGCGAAGCCTCACCCAGCGCAACACTGAGAGACACTACTAAGCTCACCGGCTTGGGGACCTCAACGAGTGCGGGAACACAACGACAAGGTGTGCGCCGTCCCCGCCTTTAAGAGGAATATCCCTCTTCCTAAGAGTCACTGAAGTGGTCTTGTAATTTTAGCTTTTCGAAGTTTGTAACTTGTCGTAGATAAGAGTAGCTGGTCTTGTAATTCGAGTTTCTTTGAACTTTAATAGAAGTGAAAGCTTGTTTTACTCCTTTGCGTCTGTGTGTTGGTGTGCTCAGTTAATCCTCTATGGTTGTAAGAGTGTTCCTTAAGGGCGGACCATTTCTAGCTCGCTTAAGAGCGAGGAGTAGAAGTGGGGTCTTGCCAAACTTTGGACTCCGAGAGACGTGGCTCCATCTGAGGTGTCCATCTAAAGATTTTGCATGGATCTTAATGTGAAAGATAGTGTGGATCACGAGAAAACGTTATCTTGTCATTTCGTGGTCGTGGCCAAATCTGAGCTGTCTGATCAAGCTCTTGTGCAAATTTTGAGGAGAAAGTAGTTTTTCTCCAATATGCAGCTCGGAATGCAAGTTGCTCGGATTTGGAATCCAAACTTGTCGTTTGAGTAAGCTTCGACGGTTGTGGGAGCAGTTCCGAATGGCGAACCACTTCTAGCTCGCATAAGAGCGAGCTTGCGAAGCGGAATCGAGCCAAGTTTTGGACTCTGAACTCGTCGTTTGAGTAAGTTTCAACGGTTGTGGGAGCAATTCCGAATAGCGAACCACTTCTAGCTTGCTTAAGAGCGAGCTTGCGAAGCGGAATCGAGCCAAGTTTTGGACTCCAAACTCGTCGTTTGAGTAAGTTTCAACGGTTGTGGGAGCAGTTCCGAATGGCGAAGCACTTCTAGCTTGCTTAAGAGCGAGCTTGCGAAGCGGAATCGAGCCAACTTTTGGACTCTGAACTCGTCGTTTGAGTAAGTTTCAACGGTTGTGGGAGCAGTTCCGAATGGTGAACCACTTCTAGCTCGCTTAAGGGCAGGTTTGCGAAGCAGAATCGAGCCAAGTTTTGGACTCCGAACGCTTCGTTTGAATAAGAGCAATTAAACGCCTTAAATAGAGAGACAAAATAATCACAAGAGAATCATGAGGGAAAAGAAGTTCTTTATTGATAACTGCTAATCGGCTGCTTCTAAGTTGCAAGCCGTTATTACAATGGGAAAATAAAAAAGCAAGTACAAATAAAAAGATAGGAATGGTTCGACATTTGAAGGTACTCGGAGAGGCGTTCAGGCACTCTCTTGGTACTTCAGTAAATGGTTGGCATTCCAAGTTCTGGGTATCTCTCTGCCTTCAAGATCTTCAAGACGATACGCTCCGGGGCGGACTACTTTGGAAACTTTGTACAATCCTTCCCAATTCGGAGCTAGCTTACTCTTTTGGCTGGGGAATGAGATAGCTAGCTTTCTGAGGACTAAGTCTTCTTCCTTGAGATCAGTAGGACGGACCCTTTTATTCTAGGCCTGCTCAATTTTTCTTCGGTAATTTTGCTGGCGAATTGAAGCTCTTTCACGGAGCTCATCGATCAAGTCCAAATTTGCCCGGAGCTCTTTGGCGTCCTGCTCTTCATCATAGGCAATAAGCTGAGGAGATGGCAGACCAACTTCTAAGGAAATTACAGCCTCGGACCCATAGGTGAGATTGAAGGGTGACTCTCCCGTGGGGGTCCGTTTCGTAGTGCGGTAGTTCCACAATACGTTAGAAAGTTGTTCCGCCCATAAGCCCTTAGCCGACTTATCTAGTCTCTTCTTGATGCCGGAAAGGATCTGCCTGTTGGCATTCTCTACTTGGCCATTGGACTGAGGATGGGAGACGGAGGAAAAGCGTTGCTGGATGCCAAGGTCTTCACATTAAGATCAGAATACTGATCCTGTAAACTGTGTTCCATTATCTGTTATCAGGACTCGAGGCACGCCGAACCTACAGATGACATTTTTCCAGAAGAACTGCAGCACTTTGTTCTCAGTAATAGTAGCCAATGGTTCGGCCTCGATCCACTTAGAAAAATAGTTGATTGCCACGACTAGGAACTTGAATTGGCCTGGAGCTGGTGGGAACGGGCCCAGTAAGTCCATCCCCCACATTGCGAAGGGGATTGGACTCGAGAGAGATGTGAGTTGTGCTTGGGGTAGTCGGCGGATGTTAGAGAACTGTTGACAAAGGCTGCATTGCCGGACATGTTGCTCGACATCTCGAAGTAGGGTAGGCCAAAAATACCCGTAGTTTAAAACTTTCCTGGCGAGGGACCTTGACCCTGAATGGGCTTCGCCAACACCTTCGTGGAGCTCTTGCAAGGCATACAAAGCTTCTTCCGGGGAGAGGCACCTCAAGTAGGGTCTGCCATCTACTTGGGTATAGGATCGTTTGTACAAGACTCCTTCAACAAGGGTGTACCGCTCCGCTCTTGTTCGGATTCGACGGGCTTCCTTAGGATCATAGGGAAGGGTCCCATCCCTGAGGAATTCTATCAAAGGCTTCATCCAGTTGTCCCGGAGTTGGACGGGCAGCGACTCCATCAAGTCGGGGACTTCTTCTTCTATGCTTGGTCTTAGGAGTACTTCGATTAGGACAGTCTGCTCAAGACCTTGGAGGGAGGAGGAGGCCAATTTTGAGAGGGCATCTGCTTGGGAGTTTTCTTCTCTTGGGATCCGTTGTATTTGTGCCTCTTCAAATGAAGCTATAAGACTTTGGACCTTGGCTAGGTACTTAGCCATTCGGTCGTCTCGTGCTTCGTACTCTCCTAGGACCTGATTCACAACCAGCTGCGAGTCACTGAATATTCAGATGCGTTGTGCTCCTGCCTTGTGAGCCATACCCAGGCCTGCTATTAGGGCCTCATACTCAGCTTCATTGTTGGAGGCTTTAAAGTTGATGTGGAGGGAGTATTGGAGGACAAAGTTATCTGGGCCGGCCAGAATGACTCCGGCTCCGCTCCCTTCGGCGCAAGAAGACCTGTCTACATATACTGAACAGATGGAAAGCCCATTTGCTGCTTGACTCACTTCCGGGATGGTACTTTCTACTATAAATTCAGCTAAGACTTGAGCCTTGATTGCGGTCCGAGGCTGATAAGATATGTCATGTTGACTCAGCTTGATCGACCACTTCATTAGACGCCCGGAGATCTCGGGCTTGTGCAGGACATGCTTGAGCAGCTGGTCGGTAAGAACGACCACCGAGTGTGATTGAAAATAGGGGCGAAGCTTCCTGGCTGCCATAACCAAGGCGTATGCTATCTTTTCCAACCTCGGATAGTGGAGCTTAGCGTCTCTGAGGATCTTGCTCACATAATAGATGGACTTCTGAGCCTTGTCTTCTTCCCTCACTAGGACAGCGCTGAGGGTTTGCTCGGAGGCAGCGAGGTAGAGGTAGAGTGTTTCCCCGGGAATAGGCTTGCTGAGGAGTGGGGGGTTGACCATATAGGCTTTCAGTTGGTCGAACAATTCTTGCTACTGCTGGCCCTACTCGAAGCCCTTAGCCCCCCTGAGGGCTTTGAAGAAAGGAAGACACTTCTCCCCTGACTTAGACAGGAAGCGTCCTATGACTGCGAGGAGTCCTGTAAGCTTCTGAACTTCTTTCACACTTGTGGGAGGAGCCATGTCCAGTATGGCTTTGATCTTCTCGAGGTTGGCTTCGATCTCCCTCTGACTAACCATGTAGCCCAGGAATTTGCCAGATGAGACCCCAAATGCACACTTATTCGGGTTCAGCCTTATGTTATATTTCCTTAACACGTCGAAGGCTTCTTGTAGGTCGGCAACATGGTCGGACCCATGGATACTTTTCACTAGCATATCATCGACGTACACTTTCATGTTTCGGCCGATCTGATTCTGGAAGACCTTATTGATGAGACGCTGGTAGGTGGTACCGGTATTTTTGAGCCCGAAGGGCATCACTCGGTAGCAATAGAGGCCTTGATCTGTGACGAAGAACGTCTTCGGGATATCCGAGGGGAACATTCTGATTTGATTGTATCCGGAGAAGGCATCTATGAAGCTCAGCAGCTTATGGCCTGAGGTAGCGTCGATCAAGGTGTCGATGCTAGGGAGAGGGAAAGATCCTTAGGGCATGCTTTGTTCAAGTCCGTGAAGTCGATGCAAATCCTCCAACTCCCGTTGGCCTTCTTGACCATAACAACATTAGAGAGCCACTCGGGATAATTGACTTCTTGTATGAACCGGGCCTTGAGGAGTTTTTCTAATTCTTCCTTTAAAGCCTGCTGGCACTCGAGGACAAATTTGCGCCTCTTCTGTTGGACCGGTTTGGACCCCGGAGCAACACTTAGGTGGTGGACGAGGAGGTCTTCGAAAATTCCTGGCATGTCGACAGTTGACAAGGCAAAGAGCCATGGTTCTTCCTAATGCAGAGGACTATGTCACAATAGAGGGCAGAGGGGAGGGTCTTGCTGACGAAAAATTTGCGGCTCGGATCTTGCTCGAAGAAGAGCACTTCCTCCAGCTCGTCTACTGGTTCTGACATAGGCTGGATGTTCTCCTGGGGAATTTCAAGAGTCTCGAGGAAAAGGACAGGTCCCCCGGTCGAGGTCATATAACACTTGTGGGCCATCTCTTGACTTCCCCTCACTTCCCCTACACCTGCCTTGATTGGGAACTTCATTTTGAGATGATAAGCTGATGGGACGGCTTCTAGAGCAGCTAGGCCAGGTCGGCCTAGAATCACATTGTAAGTAGCCGGAATGTCGACGACCATGAAATCCATTGGCTCCGTCCGGGTAGTAGGAGTTTTTCCAGCGATTACGTCGAGGGTTATCACCCCTTCGATAGTCACTAGCACTCTCGTGAACCCATAGAGCGTATAGCCGACGGGCTTGAGCCGGTCCCGTGATAACTTGAGTCATCGGAAGGCCGCCAGGAAGAGGATGTTGACAGAACTACCATTGTCCACCAGGATCGTCTCCACTTTAAAATTAGCCATGTGGAGGTTAATTACTAGTGCGTCACAATGGGGGGTTCGGACACCCTCCAGGTCTTCATCTGAGAAAGTGATCAGGACTCCGAGGCCTTTGGGAGGGGGTATGTTGTGCACCAAGTTGACCTCCCTGATAAAAGCCTTTCGAGAAGAGTTGGAGGTTCCTCCCATTGGACCCCCATGGATGAGGTGCAAGATGCGCTCTTCTTCGAATTCGGGGGTCTCGTTGCGCCTCTCGAGCCGCTTATTAGCCCCCTGGGGCGAGGAGGAAGATCGATGCGGTCCTTTCTTACAAACTTAGAGAGCTGCCCTCTCTGGATGAGGGCTTCAATTTCATTCTTCAGAGCCAGACAGTCATTGGTGTCGTGGCCGTGGTCTCGATGATATCGGCACCACTTCTCCTTATCCCTCTTCTTCCTGGGGGTATTCATCTTCGGGGCAGAAAGTAGGACTCCCTCTTTCTCAACCTCCATGAGAATAGTTGAAACATTGGTGTTGAGAGGGGTAAAACTTCTCAAATCTGGGAGGCGGGCGGCGCTGACCCCCATTGTCCTTCTTAAGCTTCTTAGCTCCCTCGTCTTCAGTAGCCTTCCTCTTATTTCCAGAAGAGGATCCTTCAAATGTGGGGCGATGTTCAGCCTCTTCCGCGTGGATGTACTTCTCACTTCTGAGAAGAAGGTCTGAGAAATCCCGCGAGGGCTTTTTGGCTAAGGAGGACCGGAGGTTGGAGTTGAGGACATTGGACTGGAAGGCGGCTGCAGCGATTGATTGGTCGAGGGAGGCAATGGACCTAGCTTCCGCGGTAAACCACTTGACATAATCTCTTAACTTCTCACCCTTCTTCTGATTGAGAAAGAGCAGTGAAATACTAGTCTTCTCGGTTCGGTGGCTGCTCACGAAGTGGGTGACGAAGAGGGTCTCAAATTGTTCAAAGGAGAATATGGAGGATGGAGCAAGGCGGGAGTACCATTCCCGAGCCGGACCCTTGAGAGTGGCTGGGAAGGTCTTGCATAGTAGAGCATCGGAAGCTTGGTGGATCAACATGAGAGTTTTGAAACTCTCGATGTGATCCACGGGGTCTGATTCCCCCGTATATATATCGAACTGTGGGGGCTTGAAGTTTACTGGGACGGGTGCCTCCATGATGGTTCGAGAAAACGGGGGTCTGCTCGGACGGAGGGTCCTTCCTCTCAGTTCTTCTTCTCTATCCAGTTGGCCGAGGCGCCTCTCCATCCCGTGGAGACGACGGTAAACTGCATCATCCTTTTGACGGTACCCCGGTGAGCCTCTGGACTCATCTTCGTACGAAGGGGAGCGTGGAGTTCGGTGATGGTAGCTAGGGGAATGGTGAGGACTAGGGATGTGATGGCGGTGGCTCGGAGCTCGGGGGGAGTTAGGGACCGATGGCGAGGACTTTGGACTGGAGGAGGAGTGGGGACCCTCTGAGCATTGTTGTTGTTGTTTGGTCGAAGGTTGAGGGCCTGCAAGATGGTAGCGTGGAACTCTTGGAATTCGGCTCGGGTGATAGGTCCGTTCTCGTCCCTCCGAGACTGCCGACCAGCGGGAGAATGATGTCTTCTTTGACGGTACTCAGGGGACTCCCACCGCCCCCTATGAAGGGAAGACCTCCTGTGATCTCGGCAATAAGGAGATCGCTCATTTGGACGTTCTGAGCGGGTGGCTCCCTCACGGGCCCGCCTTTCATCCAAACGGCAGTGAAAGTCCTTTTCTTTCTGCCGGTTGATAAGGATGTTGCGGAGGTCTTCGGAAGTCCGGGAGTTGTGAGATGCCATCGAGTCAGTTGAAGGTTATGTACGGAGACGTGGTTCCGATGAAGAGGTTGCTTCTGAGGAGGAGGACGAGAGGTCCCAATACCATGGTTCTGGGGCCCTATTGGAGCCCGCTGGTGCTGAGGTTTCTGAAGAGGAGGCTGTTCCTGCTGCAGGGGCTGATCAGGCTGAAGAGGGAGTTGCCTCTGCGGCTAGACGGTTTGGAGGGGGACCTCTTGTTGCGGTTGAGGAACAGGAGCCCACGGTTGGACCCTCTAGATCTCAGTTTTCTAGGAGGCATAGCTGGAGGTGATCTTAATCGATGGAAGATGATGGATTGCTATTCGTGTTTCCCACAGACGGTGCCAATCTATTGCCATTGAAATTGGTGTGGGGGCAAACAGATAGATTTGTGGATTCTTTGGGATGTTGAATAGTCAAACATGAAACCTTTCTGCCGGAGTTTGACCACGATCTCCCGCCGTTGACCTGCAAAAAATGCGAAATACCAGGGTTGATCCCGGCGATGCACCCTCCGACGCTCAAGTCAGTAATCAGAAAGATTATGAATGAGCTTTGATTGGCAAAAGATTGATTACCTGGTAACAGTGGGGGATGGAGGGTATTTATAGCCGCCTTAAGGACCAGTTTCGGGATAAGATCAAATCACTACTTCCTAGTGGATGGATAGAAGTGATTAGGGCCGTTGATTAAGGAGAATCAGAAACCCTAATTCTCTTATCCAGCCGGATTGAGCTTTCGCGGGTTGGAATCCGTGCCCAGTAAGATGGGCCCGTTTATGGGTTATTGGGCCTTTGGGAAAACGGCCCAGTTCCCATTTCAGACCCGTCTGTAGGTGAAATTACCATTTTACCCTCGATCTTTAAGATTCGTGCCTGATTTGGACGGTTCCGATTTAGCCCCATTTTCCGCCATATCAGCCCCATTTTCCGCCATATCAATATATATATATATATATATATATATATATATATATATATATATATATATATATATATATATATCCATTATAATATTAGAGATAGAGATTATATTGGGAGTATATATATATATACTCCCAATATAATCTCTATCTCTAATATTATAATGGGAGAATGCCTTAGTGTCATTTGTAAATATTTTTTCATTCTACCAACCCGTGCAATACACGTGCATAACTATTATAAAGAAGGTTCTAAGTTCAAATCCATACTATGTCTAAATTTTTATTTTTAAAGACTATATTTATTAAGACGTGCATCGCAGGTGTAAATTACTAGTTACTATAATGGGAGATGACCTTAGTGTCATTTGTGAATCTATCAACGGGTGACTCGCACGTATAATTAAACTCCCCAATATAAACCAATGAAATCCGTACACTACACGTACAAATTTATTATCCTCTCACTATCTCTCAAAAAACCCAAAAAAACCCTACCTTCTTCATCTCCCTCTCTCTATGCACCTGCCCCGCCTCTTCAACTCCCTTTCTCTCTCGCTGCACCCACGAATCGCACTCCGCCACTCTAAAATTTCATAAAGTCCAACCCTAAAGCTTCACCAAATCGCCCAAATCTTTTTACAGGTATGTTCTTTTCTTTATTCTGATCTCACCCACATTTTCCATAAAAAAATTGGTGAATTTTTTATACTCTACATTTTTTTAAAATTTTTAAATTTTTAAATTTTTTTTGGGTCTTATTAGATACTGATGTGATGAGTTTTGATCTCAACTTTTGGTATCGAATTTTACTGAAGGAGCTGGGTTAGGGTTTTGTTACTTTCTCTCTCTCGCTGCGGCCACGAATCGCACCTCCGCCGCTCTAAAATTTCACAAAGTTCAACCCTAAAGCTTCACCAAATTGCCAAATCTTTTTACAGGTATGTCATTTTCTCTATTCTGATCTTACCCACATTTTCCATAAAAAAATTAGTGAATTTTTATAATCTACATTTTTAAAAATTTTTAAATTTTTAGTTTTTTGGGTCTTATTAGATATTGATGTGATGGGTTTTGATCTTAACTTTTGGTATCAGATTTTACTGAAGGAGCTGGGTTAGGTTTTTGTTACTTTGCTGGGAGTTTAGTGCGCATATTAGCGAGAGATATTGGGTTTTTTTAGCGGGTCTTGAATCGAGAAGCGTTTGACCATTCAGGTATAAGTTCATATGATATTTGAATGCTTTATTCTTTGAATTTTTAATCAATAGAATTAATCATGTATATTTTTATTGATTAATTCTATTAATTATGACGAACTGCAGTCTGCAGAGTCGCCGATGACCCGCAACGCCGCCTGCTCCTCTCACTCTCTCTCGCCGCGCCGACGAACCGCAGCGCCGCCTTATGTGAGTGTTCTTCTTGCTTTCCCTTCTTCTTGCTTCCTTCTACAACAAAATGTCTATTTTTTTTATTTCTTTCAGTGTGATGCCGAGGATTTTTTACCAAAAAAAAGGTCTACATGCTTCAATTTTTGTGATGGCCTAAAGGTATGATTTTTATATGAAAACGTGTGATTTTTTATGGTCTAAGATTAGAGTTTCAATCCTGTTAATATTTTTGTATTTGATGTTTTGTAATGGCCTAAAGGTATGATTTTTATATGAGAAAATGTGATTTTTTATGGTTTACGATCTAAGTTTCAATCCTGTTAATATTTTTGTATTTGATGTTTATGTTTTGCAGAATGTTGGATTGGATGGTTCCAAGTTGGAGAATACATAAAGTTTGTATGCTGGATGTCGTTGTAAGTATTTCCACATTATTTAGTAGAGTTTCAATTTTAAAATAGTAATGGCCTGAAGAAAAAAAATTAGTGTAAGGATTCTGGAAAAAATAATAGGTTAAGGACTGTGGGTTTATTAGAGTTGATAGAGGTTGCTAAGAAGCTGCAAGCTAAGTGAAGGAGTTTCTGTTTGGTACTAGTGATTGCGTTATTGAATAAGTATGATGAGTTAGTGACAGAGATTTGATGATGCATGTATTTATGAGATCTGGAAGATGGTGTAGTGTTGTATTGGAGATCAATGATGCAAAAGTTTACCAGATTTATTTTTGCTTTCATTTTTCATGTATGTATATTCAATCGTACCAAGCACATAGGTAATCAATCACCATTTTTAAGTGTGATACATGGTAGTCCAAATCTCAATTCACACACAACTGAAAAGCACAGATAAAGTATGAGCAAATCAGATGGTAATTTTTTTGACACACTATAGTTATAACAGTAGAAAGTTATATCATACAAGAGAAATGACTAATGTGTTAGATTTTTACAATAGTATCTTCTACCTTAATTCAACACTAAACTGTAGACACTGCCACAAACTGGAAGATTATAAGTAGTAGCCAAAATTTTATTTTCAACTCTTAGTTTTTGTTTGCCTTCCCCTTTTAGGATTCATACGCATCTTCTCAGCATCATAGCGCAAATTGAACGAGAATCATCTATCACTTCCTGTGTTGTCTTTCCTATCAAAGCAGATCATGTTACGGTGAATAGCTTGAAATGATATTACATATAGATTTAAAAGAAAATGCATTAAAATTATGAAAATTATAAAATCAAATTACTTCTAGAAATGCACACATGTTTTTGTCATCACCAGACGTTGCTATTTAGAAACATACAAGCTAATGATGAAGTTCATAGAAAGATGAGATGACCCCTTATACGAACATGTAAAACCAACTTCAACAAGCAAAGCATTGGCCAATTTTTCCCAAACAAAGAACTAACATATGCAATGCTATGCTGAAAGCTCTCTAAACAAAAGACCAGCTAATGAAGACTTGAGTTTCAATTGTTTCTGCTACTTTGTCCATGTTCATCTTTTCCAAATGAAGTTAGTTACATCATTTTTCTCACCCATTATTATCATATATACCTCTAACATTCAAGTACTTTTTCATTCAAACTTTCATAAAATATGTTTCCCAATCATAGTCAAATTTAGTAATTATTGGAAAGTACGACATTATATTCTTCTAACAAAATATACTTTTTCAAAAGTGTATTACATGTACATATGTGTGGCATCTAATTCTTAATCAGTACATTTCATTTAATTTAATGACTATATATTTTTTGTATTCGTGCATCGCACGTGCATTATACTAGTATTATATAGATATACTCTTAAGTACGGGATGTTACACACACACCCTCTTAAGGAATCAGTGTCTTCGCTGAGCCCAGTGCTTGCAATCTAGCACATGATCCCTTTCTAGCCGATGTGGAGTGGAGTACCCTGATTCTGCTACCTAGTCTTCTTACCCGGGACAACTGGCCTAGCTCCATCTCAGGCGTACATATAGCCCACTCTTACCCACAATCGGTCTCAAAAGTCGGCTCTAATACCATTTGTAACGCCCCGAGCCCCGCACAGTTGTGCATGCGGTTATACGTGCTCGCACGCGAATAAAGCAAATCCTAACAACGGCTCACCACATGCTTACCTCACAAAAAATGTTATAGCTTTCATGTACCTTATGCTCATTGACAATTTCTATATTTACACAACTCACTCTTCAAATTCTTTCCATGTGGGACTAAGTTTAACCAACTTACCCACAAACCAAAGCACGTGCATGTGCACACACAAATCTTCTTCTCTTCTTCCTCCACATTAGGAAAGAAAACCCCGGGCCCCACATCCAAGTGCAACCAACTTCTTCCTTCCCATTCCCATCTTAATCTTGGACAATTCCCCATACAATCAACCCTATAGATACTCCTTTGGTCCCAACTACCACCTCCACACACACACACACAGACACACACACAGATATATATATATATATATATATGAGCTTTCTTCCATTGCAAACGGGCCGGAAGCGGGTCTGTTCGCACAGACCCGTGCGAACTTTGATCTGGACCGTTGGATCACCAGATTTTTTAAAATAAAATTTTGCCTTAACTCGTTCTTGGGAAGGACGAGTTAAGGCTATCTATATTCATTTGTATTTCCATTCTGTTCGTCTTCTTCAGCGATTGCTCTTCGCTCCTTCTTCTTTCTTCGACGAACCCAACGGAAAAAAAACCCTAATCCTTCGTCTAAACCCAAATCAACCCACTTACGTCCGCTCCCCCTCCTCCCAACTCCAAAGTTGGAAACCCTACCTTCTCTCCCCCTCTTCTATACGAAATCGAAACCCTAGTTCTCTTCCAAATTCATTGTTTGGCTTGATTTGGACCTATTTTGTAAGGTATACACTATTTCTTTACCTCATTAATCTATATTTGTGTTCTTTTTTTAAATTTGTGTGTAGTAAATTATTCAGAAATTGGAGAAAAATTTATATGCCTTAGTAGATTTTAGATGTAGAATCGGGTTGACTTCAAGTATATTCAGTTACCGAATTATGTTGCTTGCGTTAGTCATTTGCAGAATTAGAATTGTATATACGAAATTAGTTAGAAACTTTTCAGTGGGGTTATGGTTGAAAACCCTGCAAACGACCGTAAAAAAATACGAAACTTTCCGAGTAGGTTCGTCTCACGTAATACAAGTCACCCCAAGTTGTAGAAGCGAGTTTTGACTCACAACTCGAGAGATACAGCCGCGTATCGCTTTCAGTTGAAAAAAACCAAGTAAAGCGGTATACGGCCGTATCTCCCGAACCATGACTCGAAACTCGCTTCTACAAGTTCGGGTGGCTTGCCCTATGTGAATTGGACCTAGTTGGAAACTTTTATAATTTTCGGATGCTGTTTGTGCGGTATTGTTCAATTCCTTAAATGAGAAGTTTTTGACTTAGAATTTTGTAAGTACGGTTAGAGTTGAAACTCCTTCAAACGACCTCCAAAAAATACGAAACTTTGCGAGTTGGTTGGTGTCCCCTACGAGAAGCCAACCCAAGTTGTAGAAGCGAGTTCCGACTCACGGTTCGAGAGATACGGCCGCGTATCGCTTTCGGTTGGAAAAAAATAACTAAAGCCGGTACACGGCCGTATCTCGCAAACTGTGACTCGAAACTCGCTTTTACAACTTGGGTGGCTTGCCATACGTAAATCCGACCAAGTCAGAAAGGTTCACAAATTTTCGGATGCCGTTTGTGCGGTTTTCTCAACTTCCTCGCATGAGAAGTTTTAGACTTAGAATTTTCTAAGTGCGGGTAGATTAGAAAACCCTTCAAACGATCTCCAAAAAATATGAAACTTTGCAAAATGGTTGGTGTCCCCTACGAGAAGCCATCCTAAGTTGTAGAAGTGAGTTTCGACTCACGGTTTGAGAGATACGGCGGCGTATCGCTTTTGGTTGGAAAAAAACAACTAAAGCCGGTACACGGCCGTATCTCGCAAACTGTGACTCGAAACTTGCTTCTACAAGTTTGGATGGCTTGCCGTACGTAAATTGGACATAGTAGGAAAGTTTTATAATTTTCGAATGCCGTTTGGGTGGTTTTCTCAACTTCCTCGCATGAGAAGTTTTTGACTTAGAATTTTCTAAGTGCGGTTAGATTAGAAAACCCTTCAAACGACTTCCAAAAAATACGAAACCTTGCGAGTTGGTTGGTGTCCCTTACGAGAAGCCACCCCAAGTTGTAGAAGTGAGTTTCGACTCACGGTTCGAGAGATACGGCCGCGTATCACTTTCGGTTGGAAAAAAAGAACTAAAGCCGGTACACGGCCGTATCTCGCAAACCGTGACTCAAAACTCGCTTCTAGAAGTTCGGGTGGCTTGCCCTACGTATATCCGACCAAGTCAGAAATTTTTATAATTTTCGGATGCCGTTTGTGTGGTTTTTTCAACTTCCTCGCATGAGAAGTTTTTGACTTAGAATTTTGTAAGAAAAACACTTCAAACCACCTCCAAAAAATACGAAACTTTGCGAGTTGGTTGGTGTCCCCTATGAGAAGCCAAACCAATTTGTAGAAGTCAGTTTTGACTCATGGTTCGATAGTTACGGACGCGTATCGCTTTCGGTTGGAAAAAACCAAGCATAGCGGTACACAGCCGTATCTCGCAAACCGCGACTCGAAACTCGCTTCTGCAAGATCGGGTGGCTTGCCCTACGTGAATCTGACCAAGTTGGAAAGGTTTATAATTTTCGGATGCCGTTTGTGCGGTTTTCTCAAGTTTATTTTTTTAGAACTTTTTGAGTCAGAACATTTTCTAAGTACGGTTAGAGTTGAAAATACTTCAAACCACCCCCAAAAAATATGAAACTTTGTGAGTTTGTTGGTGTCCCCTATGAGAAGCCAAACCAATTTGTAGAAGTCAGTTTCAACTCATAGTTCGAGAGATATCAAATCGCGTATCGCTTTCGGTTGGAAAAAACCAAGTATAGCGGTACACGGCCATATCTCGCAAACCGCGACTCAAAACTCGCTTCTACAAGATCGGGTGGCTTGCCCTACGTGAATCCGACCAAGTTGGAAAGGTTTATAATTTTCAGATTCCGTTTGTGCGGTTTTCTCAAGTTTATTTTTTTAGAACTTTTTGAGTCAGAACATTTTCTAAGTACAGTTAGAGTTGAAAACACTTGAAACCACCTCCAAAAAATACGAAACTTTGCGAGTTGGTTGATCTCATGTAGCGCAAGCAACCAGAACTTGTATAAGTCAATTTGGACTCACGGTTAGAGAGATACGGCCGTGTATCGCTTTTGTTTGAAAAAAATCAAATAAAGTGATACACAGCCGTATTTCTCGAACCGTTAGTGGAAACTGACTTTTACAAGTTGTTGTGGCTTGCGCACTTATAAAAACACCATGCACAACGGTTTAGTACCCCTAACTGATATCCTTTTCACGGTTTGTTAGGTATGGACAGTTTCGAAGGAAGTTCTATTGCCGGAGAGAAATTTATTTGTGCACAACAAATTGGCGAGTATCTTCCTCATGTTGACGAGCACCTAAAACTGAAGATTGGTATGACATTTCCCACTCTTGAGGAAGCGAAAAAATTTTATTCATCATATTGCAAATGTGCGGGATTCTCTATGCGTAAGGGTGGAAATAAATATAAGGAAAACAATGTAGTGGATAAATCATATATTTGTAATAAAGCCGGGGAGTCACCGAATAATCATAATGAAACTAGACGAGGTACAACTTCTAGAACGGGTTGCAAAGCTTTCGTTCGTATCAAATTAAACCCACAAAGTAATTCACAAAGTAATTCATGGATTATTTATTCATTAAATGAAGCACACAATCACGAATTTACTTCACCTGGTAGACGTCACTTGCTACCTCGAAACCGTGAATTGACTAGGACAGATAAAAAAGTAATTGGTCAACTTACCAAAACTAATGTCCCTGTATGCAAACAAATGCTATTCTTTGAAGGTGCAAGTGGAGGTAATGAGAAAATTGGGTTCACTGAAACCGATGTCAGAAATCTCAGGAGAGACGAGATGGAGGGTTTAAAAGGACACGACGGACAAATGCTACTTGAGTTTTTTGAATCCAAAAAGGAGACCGATCCTTTATTCTATTTTGATTACCAATGTGATTCCGAAGGGCGATTGTCACATTGTATCTAGGTGGATGGTATTGCTAGAAAGAATTTTGAAGTATTCGGGGATGTTCTCTGCTTTGACGCTACCTACAACACAAACCGATACGGGATGTTGTTCGTACCATTTTTTGGGTTCAACCATCATTGGCAATCAATATTCCTAGGTTGTGGGTTCATCCCCAATGAGAAGGCATCCTCATTTGAGTGGTTCTTTGAAAAGTGGCGAGAAGCAATCGTGGAATAACTTTTGCAGTTTCGAAAGTTTTCCCAGCCACGTCACATAGATATTGCATTTGGCATATTTTGGATAAGTTACCGCATGAAGTTTGTATGCAGAATAACGTTGACGAGTTCAGGAATGCTTTGAAGACTATCATTTATACGGCGGAATTTAAAACAGAATTTGAACAGAAGTGGAAAAATTTGATCTCCCAGTACAAACTTGAGAATAACAAATGGTTGAAGGAAAAATTTGAGATCCACGAAAAATGGGCTCCCGTGTACGCAAGAGACTCATTTTGGAGCGGCATGTTGAGTACCCAACGTAGCGAATCGCTACATTCATCCTTGAAGCACCATACTCATAAAAAGTACTCATTACATGAATTTGCCGTCATCTTTGACCGACTCTTAGTAAAACAAAGACACGATGAACTTAAAGAAACACATCGTAATCGTGAGGAGCGGCCAAAATTGATGACCGAATGGGCATTGCAGTCACAAATGGCAGGAATATACACTTTGAAGATTTTCTACAAATTTCAACAAGAAGTTGTCAAAAGCTTACTACTTAATGTGAGTTTAATTCCGAGTATGGATACACCGGATTGTGCAGCTTATTCTGTAATAGTTTGTGAAAATTCAGAACCGAGGAGGGTGATTTCTTATTGTAAAATCACTGAAATTGCTAATTGCCCTTGTTCCATGTACAACTTCGTAGGCATTCCCTGCAAACATCTACTGGCAGTTATTCGGTTCACAGATCACACCGCACTACCCGAGCAATATATTTGTAGGCGATGGATCAGGGATCAACTGAGAAGAAGTAGTATACCGGTTCCCAATAGTATGGGCGACAATTTTGCCTCTCGTTATTGCGAACTGACTATGTACTCAAGACATTTGGTCGATCTTGGTTGTTCTTCGGAGCGAGAATACAAGTACATACTCGACCACATGCTGAAAGGAATCGACGGCTTTGCTAACATTGAGTCAGTGAAGAGCACACTACACGAAGCTAGCACACAACCTGAGAGTGGTGGACATGCACATGCACATGCACATGTAGGTGACCCTGTGCAGTGCACCACAAAGGGGAGGCCTAAAGGGAAACAGTTGACGTATTTAAGAGAAGGTCAGAAAACGAAGAGGCCAAGGTTTTGCAGGACATGCCTTCGTGTCGTAGGTCACGATTCACGGAATTGCCCAAAAAATGTAGCAAGGTATTATATCAGAGATTTTGTATTTGTTAATTGAACCCAATAAATGTAAACTTGTTGTAGTCGGTACTAACTCATTCTTCTTCCTTATTTAGTGGATCGATAGGGAATGAAGATGTAACGCCCCGAATCCCAAATACAACTGAATTCGAGAGTTCTACAGGATCTTTCCACTTCATTTAGTACAATTTTACAAGGAAATTTGAATTTTTCACTTTACATCAGAGTTTACATAAAAACATTACACTTTACATTGCACAGCGGAAGTAAAATTTACAACAATTAAATAAATGTACAACAATATTGTATAATCTTTATGCATCTATTCCTCTTTAATCTTTATCATGTCACTTACCTGCATATAAGACTGTGGGTACGTCAGTTTATTCAACCGACGAACATTATACACGACCATCCTCTCTATGCCGGAAATAGTATAACTCATTTTCCTTATTTAACAAACACAAACTTGTCACACGTCAAACTAAGGGGACTATCCTATTGATGTCATGTTGTGATTGTGCACTTAGTCCTTAATGCAGTTATTTATGTTACATGACACTAATGCGCACTTGTTCGGATTCTATGCATCCCATACTACATAGGTCCGAGGGCAAGCCCTTAATCGTTCTTCATCTTTGTAGGGTTCAATTCCTCGCCATGACTTATTCTACTACTGTAACTACGGTAAGTATCCTAGATATTTTCTGACCTACAAACTCATGTCTAGGCGGCCTGGAGGGAATCCCAATGCACTGACACATGACTCATCATGCAGGCATCCTGTGGTAATTCAGCTCCTACCATAGACATGACACCACCCGTAGTCTTCAAACATCCCACGAGCGTCGCCACCGGGACGGTACTCTGGAGCAGTATCCTCGCCCTGACTCATCATGGGACATCCTGGGATACGCTCTCGCCGCTGATCCAATGTCCCTCATACTCAATGTTTTTTTCTTACTTTCATCACGTCTTCACTATGTAACTAATCCTTAATTCTAATGAAATAGAATCATGAACAAAATCAAAGCACTAGATTTAGCATCGCCGCTAAATCGGACTTATTCATTCATTCAAACATGACCAACCTTGGTCTTTCATTTCAAATTTCATTTCATTTCTTTCCAAATGCCGGGGGAGACTTAGCTACTCTTTTGTTTCAATTTCCATTCACAATTTCTAAAATTGAGTGTTTCAACTCATAAGTTCACATGTTGAGTTGTCATACTCAAAAATATTTCTTTCCAATCATGATTGCTAAATCGTTCAATAGTCCATAATTATACATTAAATTCAACTATTCATCATGTAACTCATGAAATGTTATTTTCACATAAAAACCCACATCACTAATTATTCAATCAAAGGTGAACATTTACACTTCATAATTTCCACACTATTCTCAAATGAGACTAATTTACATCACATCAAAAAATAATTTCTTTCTTTGCCATATTAACTTTCTAATCCTTCATTTCAAGTTCTTTTTGCAAGATATAATTTTCACAAAAACATAGATGTAGAATCATAGTTCTATTTGCACATTTATTCTCAAATCATATTTTATTCTATGTAAATAATTCTCAAATTATTTTTCATAAGCTCCACATATTTTTAAGATAATAAATATATTTTTCCATATTTTTTGACCATTACAAACCCCCAAAAAAATTTGTTTTTCCCACACATAAACAACAGCCGAAAGCCAGGGTCAAAGCAACGACCACAGGGAAGCCAACCGAAGGCACAAACCAATAGGCCAAGTGCTATTTGCGTTAGAAGCATGCGTTGAGAGCATTAAATGCTCTCGGCCACTGTCTATATATTTTTTTTTAAATGAAACAAAAGTATGGCAGCCCGGGGATTCGAACCAGTAACCACAGACCTGTGAGCCTATACTGTAGCGATTAGAGCCGTCCTGACCACCTGAGCTACGCGCTCAGGTTGTCAAAGTTACGACTCGGAATTTATTTAAATCAATTCTCTCTGCTATTAAAACGTTTCGATGCTCAACTAGTCTTCATTTCACTTTGCCTTTATAAAAAATTACTGAAAAATTCCAGATTGATTCTTCCTCACATAATTTACATACCAGTATGTAGAAAATAATTTTTTCAACAATTAAAACATATTTTTCATACAATTAAATTCGAATTCTACATTATAACTACCACATTTCTTCTTTTCGACATTTCTTAACAATTAACATCTCAAATCCCTTTACTAGCAATTCTTCACATTAATTCTCTATTTTTAATCTTTTACCAAACATACAAATCTATATTTTAATTCGTTTATTTCAATACAATACAAAGATTCATTTAAACACATAAAGTAGCATGGTTAATCTACTAACTTTTGTGTACATAATTTGTGATGTAGATAATGAAACTTTCTTCAATAATTTATGGCTACAATCAATTCACACCTAATTTTGCCTTTACTAATAGAACCACATACAATTGCATATCCATATATCAATCAATCAATAAGTCAATTTTTCAATTAAATGTGCACTCTTATTAATCATTTTCATGCATCATTCTTCTAACTAAATCTAGCATGCATTTCTATTTGGAAATAGGGAAAATTTACCCACCTTATTGAAGAAAAGTACAATTAGCAACCTCCTAGACGAATGTCCTTGCAAATGAATGTTCCTCCGCGCGCACGAGCCAACTCGAGCTTTCCACAATGCCCAAACCGAGAGCACTCCTCCTAGATGAAACCGGCCTCTCCTCCTTCCTGATGCAAGCAAAAATCCCAATGGACACCTGTAGTGACGGGTCACTAAAACCTGTGGGTATAGACATCATATACCTACGGACGTGTAGTAAACTGTGGGTATAGGTATCCTATAATTTTAGATCTTAAAACACCGTGGGTATAGTCCACCCACTTGAAAATTTTAAGTTATTTATCTTCCAATTAACCCTCCTAAATTATTTCATTTGCCTCCAAACTTTTTTATTTTCCCCCCAAATCTTAAATCCCCAAATTATACAATTTCTCTCTTTCTCACTCTCACCCGAATCCTTCAATCCCCTCTCTGTCTATCTCTCTCTCACGCTCGAATCCCCTTTCTCTCTCCTCTCTCTCTCTCACACCCGAATCCCCGACTCACCACGTCACCGTCGTCGTCCCGCCACGTCGCCGTCAGCGTCCCGCCATGTCGCCGCTGTAGTCCCTTTCCCACCATCGCCGTTGCTCCTCCATCGCCACCGCCGCCGCTGTCTTCCTTTCCACTGATGCCGTTTTCCTTTCCAATTAAACTTGAGGTATGAATTTGATGCTTGTTTTGCTTGGTGCTTCCCCCTTAGTTGATGAATTTTGATTGTCATGTTGTTCTTTACCATGCTTCACTGATTAGATCCTAGATTGCCATGAGAACATTGAGAAGATTGCCATGGGTATTATTCTCATCCTCTCTAACCCTAATGTCGATTTTGATGGCGTGAGAATGCTTAAAACATCTTATCGATTTTCTACTTATTTAAGGAGGCACACAAGGTGTTTGTGAGAATGCTCGTCAGAAATTTTGAGATATTATTCGGTAATTTGGTAGACTGGGTTTACTCAAAAGACAATTATAAGAAGTTTAAGTTAATAATCAATATACAGTAGGGATGTTGTCGGAGGCAATTATACCTTTCCTTATTTTGTATATTAGTATTCGTTATTCATTGTTATCATTTTTTTTACTCAATTTAGTTGTTGAAATTACTTTCTTTCAGGTGATGGCTTTGGTAAGTCCATCAAGAATTTCGGATGCCATGACAATGCTCCAAAGATCTACGGGTAATAAGTTGGACAGAGGGCTAACAGATGAAAGCAAATAAGAAGTGGGAAAGACGGTGAAAAGAAAGAGGAATGTGAGTTTTTGTTTTATTGATAAATTTGTTTTACTTTCTTCATATACTTACAGGACCCTGACTCAGTCTCTCATGTCTATACTCAGAAGCATATCGCTAAGGTGGGTAAAGGTGGGCAGTTTCAGTATGTCAAGTTGTATGCTTAAAGTAAGATTGCATCTGCATTTCTTCGTAATTAGGATTTGAATGCTAAAGTTGTAATACCCTGATTTTTCAATAAATGAGAAATTATTTATTTTGCACGTGTTGTGCACGTGCAATATATTGTTGGATTATTTTATCATGGTGAGTATGTTTAAATATATTTTTCTCAAATTATTTTACAAAAGCCTTCTTTAAAAGCCTTATTTGATTTAATTAAAAAGCCTTTTCTTAAAAAGCCCAAAAGCATTTTTATTTTATTTATTTTTATAAATTATTTTTGGCCCAAAAAGAAAGCCCATGATTAATTTATTTTAATTAAACTTGTCATGTAGAAGACTTTTTCTAACAAAATTATTTTTTATACAATTTTAGAATGTACAAATTTGGCCTAGTTGCATGCACGTGCACTACACGTACACGTGCATTGCACACTCTATTTTTTGGGCCGGTAGCATTCTTTTTGGAGGGAGAGTTGAAATTTTGGGTGTGGAGAACATGGGGGTAGTTTCAAGGAGGTGGGTAGTTTTCCTAACTCCTACTTGAATCTAAGCCCTTCATTTTGCAACCACCAAGATGATCTTAGCCCTCCATTTCCCTCATTTTTTAGTATAAATACCCCCCTTTCTCATGGCTAATTTTCATATGCAAAGTGTAATTTCTAAAGCTATACTAATATATTGTGAGAGTTATAAAAAATAAGAGTTGTGTGGGTTGTATTGCTTGGGGTGGCCGGCACCATCAAGAGCATTCGGCTAGGAAGCTTTCGGCCAAGGAGGAGAAGTATTCGGCATTTGGTTGGAGGCTTGGAGTGGTGCATTCTTTTGGCTAGGAGGAGGTGTTCTCATCTACTTGATTGCTTTTGTTGTGTTTCTCTCCAATTGAGGTGGGTAAAATATTTCATGTTTCTAATATAGGGTTCATGCTAGTATATTGATGACACTATACATGGAAAATACCAATAAGAGACCACTTTAATTAAAAAGTTAGTATGTGAATGGCTTAGAATGGTGTGGTAAATTGTGTATGTAAATTGTTTGCATGAAATTATACCATATGAAGCACTTTCTATGATTATCTAGTTAATTGAACAATGATGCAATGTGACTAGCATGATGTGTGAAAGTCTTTTATTAATTACTTGCAAATTGTGTGGTTGAAACATGAAAATTGAGAAAGACATTAACACTATGGGAATTGAATAGAAAAGTATATTAAATACTTCGAATCCATGTGTAGAAGTGGCATGAATGAACCAAGGAATTGCTTGTTGTCATCATATTAGAAATGTACCAAAAATTAGAAATTGTTGAGTTTCACCTATTCATGTGCTATATGAATTCTTTTGCTAGTATGAGTATGGGAAAATCCAAAGTTGTATTGTGTTGTGAATGTAGAATAATAACCAGTAATTTATCATGAAAAACTTTGGGATAAAAGAGGGATTAGAAGAACAATCGATTATTTTCAATGTCGAAAAATAAAAGATTTGCTAGTTTTAATTAAAATAATTAATTTGGGTGGAGAAAAATGTGTTTTTAGTACAAAAATTTATTTTACAATTACTGTTTTGAAGATGGAATAAAGAAGCTTAAATCTGGAATTTTTCAGTAGTTTATTTGAAGGCAATATGAATCAATTGTTGAACATCGAGTTAATTTCAAAACAAACAGTGGGAATATGAGTTAAATGGGTTTTAAGTCCACACTGTGACAACCTGAGCCAGTGGCTCAGGCGGTCGGTGGCGCTGTTCGGTTTCCCTGAGCGGTGTGGTTCGAATCCGGGTCTCACCAAAATTTTTTAAGTACTGTGTATATATGTATATATCAGCGAAGAGATGGCATATGTACTTAGCGCATCCTCTTCTAGTCGCTAGCACCGATCGGCCTATCGGCGGGTGCTCTGGCCTTCTTCTCTATTGTGCTGGGTTCGAATCTTTCCCCTAGCACTTAGGGAAAAATATTTTTTTTATGAGATTTTGATGTCCAAAAAAATATAAGAAAAATATGGTAATTTTCATAAAAATACAAGGAATTTTATGGGATTGGTTTGGATATTATTTGAAGAAAATAAAATGTAGTTTGTGAACAAATGGCATATTAAAGCTATGGTTCTAAGACACATACTCATGGTTAGTTTCAAATTTATAAAGAGTTATTAAAATGATTATTAGAAAGTTTTTGACACAAAAGAATTTGTGGTGTGACATGATAGTATAATCTTTACTTGAAGATATGGTGTAAAATATGAAGTACGAATGTATGTTTATAAGGTGCATGAGTCCATTGTATGATGATGGAGTTTAGAAACTTTGTTGATGAAATTGTTGGACTTGAATATGAATTTTGAGTTATAAGTATTCACCATGGATTTGTGAACCAATGAAATTATGAATAAGAAAGAATATGAAATTGTGACATGAAAGTGGTTATGACTTAAAGATTGTGAAATGGAATTTGAAATAGAGTAGCTAAGTCTCCCCGGCATTGAGAAAGATGAATTGAATTGAAATTAGACCAAGGTTGGTCATGTTGAAACAAAGGAATAAGTCCGGATGATGGAGAGGCTAACTCTAGTGATTATTTTGTTCATGATTTTTATATAAAACTAAGGACTAGTACATAGTGGAGATGTGGTGAAAGTAGAAGAAAAACACGAGTATGAGGGCCAACGGATAGCGGTGTGAGAGCGATTCACAGGTTGCCTGCTTGATGCGTCAAGACAGTGCGTGGGCGCTACTCCGGAATTATCGTCCCGGTGGCGACGCTCGTGGGATGTTCGAGTGGCTATGGGTGGTGCCATTGTTCCATGGCGGAGGCTGAATTGTCCATAGGTTGCCTGCTCGATGCGTCGTGACAGTGCGTGGGATTCCCCTCCAGGCTGCCTGGACATGGGCTCATAGATCATAGGACATCTAAGACACTACCGTAGTTACAGTAGTAGTTAAGACATATCGGGGGATTGAACCCTATCAAGATGAAGAACGAATAAGGGCTTGCCCTCGGACCTATGTAGTATGGGATGCATAGAATCCGAACAAGTGTGCATTAGTGTCATGTAACATAATTAACTGTATTAAGGACTAAGTGCACAATCACAACACGACATCGATAGGGTAGTCCCTTTAGTTTGAATGTGACAAGTTTGTGTTTGCTAAATATGAAATGTTAAGTTATACTATTTCCGGCAAGCGAGGACGGCCGTGTATAATGATCGTCGGTTGAATAAACTGACGTACCCACAGTCTAACATGCAGGTAAATGTCATGCTAAAGATTAAAGAGGATTTGGATGCTTAAAGATTTTATCAAGCTGTTGTACTTGTATTTAATTGTTGTATTTTACTTCCGCTGTGCAAAAGAAAGATGTAATTATGATGTAATCTCTGATGTATGATGAAAAGTTTTTTATTTCCCTGTAAAAGTGTACTAAGAAAGTGAAAAGATCCTGTAGAACATCTCGAATTCAGTGTATTTGGGATTCGGGGCGTTACAGAGTGGTATCAGAGCCACGCTTTCTACACTTTCACACTTGTACAAATTTATAGGGAACGACACCCTAGTAGTGGACATTAGAGTGTGTGTTTGAATCTAGAGATTTAAATGTAAGTGACTTACATTTGTGTTGCTCTAAGATTTGTGATTTCTCCTCTCTATTTCTAAGATGGCTGATCACTTCGACCCTGCTGGAGGCGACGACTGGCACATTATTGAGGAAGAGTACCATCCTGGACAGGCAGATTCCGAGGACGAGTACTACCCTGGACAGGCTGATTCTGATGATGAGGAGTACCCTGAATCCCGAGAGATCACCCCACCTCCGGATTCATCTGATGATTCTTCTTCCGACGAAGAGGAAGTACCAGTTCCAAGTGGTCTTGTGGCTTCTCTTCAGAGGCAAGTGGAAACCCTGAAGGAGAGAGTTGGATTATTAGAGGCGCAGCTGGAGAAGCGGAAGGCTGACTATTCTGTTCTTAGCCATCGGATTTGGGAACTTGAGAAGAAAAAGAACCTAACTGATGTGCTGAAGGATGAGGTTGATGAACTGCGGGAAGAACTTCGAGCAGCGAAGAGGACCCGTAGGAGTTAGAGTGTTGTGGCTTCTGTTTTCTTTCATTCTGATGTTTAGAAATGTTTTTCAATTCGAATGTATAAAGTTTGAAATTCAATGAAATGGAAATATTGACTTGAAAATTCATGTCTCATACTTCGAATTTGATGGACCTTTTACATCGGAATATGGAATTAAAGCTGTCGTATTGTTTGATACTGGATCCTCTCATACTTTTGTGTCTCCAAAGTTTGCTAAAGTGTTGGGAGTGGAACCGAAGATTTTCCCAGGCAAGATCTTATCAGTAGCTACTCCGTCAGGGGAAACTTTAACCACTGATCGGTATTATGCTGATTGCGAGATAGTGATTGGGGAGAGAATCTTTGGCATTGATCTGATCGAACTGACTATCTTGGGAGTCGATGTTATCATTGGCATTGATTGGATGTCGGTGTACAGTGCAAGCATCGAGTGTAAGGCCAAGACGGTGACAGTGAAGGCTCCAGGTGGACCTGAAGTCGTGTTCCAAGGGAAGCGGAAGTGTTCTAAGCTGGTGGCTACTATCCGCAAGGAAGAGACTCCTGTGGAAGTGCAAGGGATTCCTGTGGTTCGGGACTATCCGACTGTGTTCTTGGAAGATTTTCCTGGGTTACCTCCGCATCGTGATGTAGAGTTCAGCATCACCGTTCAACCGGGAAGTGCACCCATTTCTAAGGCACCTTATAGGATGGCTCCAGTGGAACAGGATGAGGTGAAACGGCAGATTGAGGAACTATTGGGAAAAGGCTTTATTCAACCTAGTGCGTCACCTTGGGGAGCACCAGTGCTTTTGGTAAAGAAGAAGGATGGATCGATGAGAATGTGCATCGATTACCGAGAGCTGAATAAGGTCACTGTTCAGAATAAGTATCCGATTCCTCGAATTAATGACTTGTTCGATCGTCTACAAGGAGCAGCCGTATTCTCCAAAATAGATCTTCGATCGGGTTACCACCAAGTTCGAGTGAAAGCTGAAGATGTGCATAAGACTGCATTTAGAACTCGGCATGGGCATTACGAATTCTTAGTTATGCCATTCGGAGTGACGAATGCACCTGCAATCTTCATGGACTTGATGAACAGAGTTCTGAGGCCGTTTATTGATTCTTTCGTCGTGGTGTTTATCGACGATATTCTCGTGTACTCCAAGTCTGAGGAGGAGCACACTGAGCATCTGGCAGCAGTGTTGCAGAAGTTGGAAGAGCAGCAGTTGTATGCCAAGTTATCCAAGTGTGATTTCTGGAAATCTGAAGTGGCATTCCTAGGTCACATCCTTTCTAAGGAGGGAGTGGCAACTGATCCTCAGAAGATAGAGGCAGTGAGAGACTGGGCAAGGCCGACTACAGTGAAGGAAGTCAGAAGTTTCCTTGGGATGACTGGGTATTATCGGAGATTCATTCAGGGTTATGCTCAGATAGCTGTACCGCTTACAGGGCTGACCAAGAAGAATGTGAGCTTCAAGTGGACCGAGCAATGTGAGGCGAGTTTTCAGGAGTTGAAAGATAGACTGACTACTGCACCTATTTTGGCTTTGCCTAGAGCTGGTGTTGAGTATGACGTTTATAGCGATGCTTCACATCGGGGGCTTGGTTGTGTCTTAATGCAAGAAGGAAGAGTAATCGCTTATGGGTCTAGGCAACTACGACCACATGAGAAAAATTATCCGACTCATGATCTGGAGTTGGCTGCGATTATTTTTGCTTTGAAGCAATGGAGGCACTACGTGTACGGTGAGAAGCTGAATATGTACACGGATCACAAGAGCTTGAAGTATATATATCAGCAGAGGGATCTCAATCTGAGACAGCGGAGATGGTTGGAAGTGCTCGAGGATATGCGACCTGAGATCAAGTATCATCCTGGAAAAGCTAATGTTGTGGCTGATGCACTTAGCCGCAAGAGCAGTTTGGCCTGTTTGATTACGACTCAGAGGCATCTGATTGAGGAGCTGGACCGAGCTGGGATTGAGGTTGTCTTGCAAGGATTGGGAGCATCTTTGGCTCAGTTGAGGCTTCAGCCTACTCTGAATACAAGGATCATTGCAAGTCAGGAGGTTGATGATGATATTCTGGGGATGAAGGAGCAGGTCAGTGCTGGCAGGTTGCCCGGTTTTCAGATCAGGGATGGAGTGCTGTGGTTCGGAGACAGGCTGTGCGTTCCAAATCAGGCGGACCTGAAAGAGAGTATTCTTCAGGAGGCGCATGCTACTCTTCTGTCTGTACATCCTGGGAGTACTAAGATGTACAAGGACATCAAGCAGCATTTCTGGTGGTCAGGTTTGAAGTGGGATGTGGCTGAATTTGTCGCGAAGTGTGAGGTTTGTCAGCAAGTCAAAGCCGAAAATCAGAGACCCGGAGGTCTATTACAGCCGTTACCTATTCCGGAATGGAAGTGGGATAACATCAGTATGGATTTCATCACGGGATTGCCTAAGAGTCCTAAGGGCAATGATGCAATTTGGGTTATAGTCGATCGACTTACCAAGTCCGCTCACTTTTTGGCGATGAAACTCACTGCTTCGATGGACAAGTTGGCTGAGTTGTATGTTGGTGAGATTGTCCGACTTCATGGCGTTCCTTCGACCATTGTGTCTGATCGAGATGCGCGGTTTACTTCGCATTTCTGGAGGAGTCTTCAGGCAGCTTTGGGTACCAAGACGGATTTCAGCACTGCTTTTCATCCGCAAACCGATGGGCAGACCGAGAGAGTCAATCGTATTCTTGAGGATATGCTTCGGTGTTGTATACTAGACTTTGGAGGCAGTTGGGAGAGGCATTTACCTTTGGTGGAGTTTGCCTACAACAACAGTTTTCAGGCCAGTATTGGGATGGCGCCGTACGAAGCTCTGTATGGCAGGAAGTGCAGGACTCCTGTGTGCTGGTATGAAGTAGGGGAGCGTCAGTTGTTTGGTCCTGAGCTTGTGCAACTGACTTCTGAGAAGATTGATCTGATCAGGAAAAGGTTGGTGGAAGCTCAGAGCAGGCAGAAAAGCTATGCAGACAACCGGAGAAGGGACCTTGAGTTTGAGGTTGGTGACTTCGTCTTTCTGAAGGTATCACCCAGCAAAGGTGTGGTTCGTTTTGGCAAAGGCGGGAAGTTAGCCCCGAGGTTTATAGGCCCGTATAAGATATTGAAAAGGATCGGGAAAACTGCTTACCGGCTTGAGTTACCGGAAGAGTTGTCTCAGGTGCACAATGTCTTTCATGTGTCTATGCTGAGAGGTTATATTCCGGACCCGAGTCATCATTTGCCTGAAGTGCCGGAGGGTTTGCAGTTAGACCTGAATTACATCGAGTCTCCTGTTGAGATTGTTGACCGTAGGGAGAAAGTCTTGAGGAATAAGACGATACCGATGGTCAAGGTAGTCTGGAGAAACCACTTGGTTGAAGAGGCTACTTGGGAATCTGAGGAGAGGATGTTGAAGGACTATCCTGAGCTTTTTGCTTGATTGTATTTTTTGTATCTTTTGTTCTTGTTGTGTGTGTTGTATTCTGTTTTATTTCCTCGCTCTTGATTATAGTTCCGGGGACGGAACTATTCTAAGGAGGGAGTGCTGTAATACCCTGATTTTTCAATAAATGAGAAATTATTTATTTTGCACGTGTTGTGCACGTGCAATATATTGTTGGATTATTTTATCATGGTGAGTATGTTTAAATATATTTTTCTCAAATTATTTTACAAAAGCCTTCTTTAAAAGCCTTATTTGATTTAATTAAAAAGCCTTTTCTTAAAAAGCCCAAAAGCATTTTTATTTTATTTATTTTTATAAATTATTTTTGGCCCAAAAAGAAAGCCCATGATTAATTTATTTTAATTAAACTTGTCATGTAGAAGACTTTTTCTAACAAAATTATTTTTTATACAATTTTAGAATGTACAAATTTGGCCTAGTTGCATGCACGTGCACTACACGTACACGTGCATTGCACACTCTATTTTTTGGGCCGGTAGCATTCTTTTTGGAGGGAGAGTTGAAATTTTGGGTGTGGAGAACATGGGGGTAGTTTCAAGGAGGTGGGTAGTTTTCCTAACTCCTACTTGAATCTAAGCCCTTCATTTTGCAACCACCAAGATGATCTTAGCCCTCCATTTCCCTCATTTTTTAGTATAAATACCCCCCTTTCTCATGGCTAATTTTCATATGCAAAGTGTAATTTCTAAAGCTATACTAATATATTGTGAGAGTTATAAAAAATAAGAGTTGTGTGGGTTGTATTGCTTGGAGTGGCCGGCACCATCAAGAGCATTCGGCTAGGAAGCTTTCGGCCAAGGAGGAGAAGTATTCGGCATTTGGTTGGAGGCTTGGAGTGGTGCATTCTTTTGGCTAGGAGGAGGTGTTCTCATCTACTTGATTGCTTTTGTTGTGTTTCTCTCCAATTGAGGTGGGTAAAATATTTCATGTTTCTAATATAGGGTTCATGCTAGTATATTGATGACACTATACATGGAAAATACCAATAAGAGACCACTTTAATTAAAAAGTTAGTATGTGAATGGCTTAGAATGGTGTGGTAAATTGTGTATGTAAATTGTTTGCATGAAATTATACCATATGAAGCACTTTCTATGATTATCTAGTTAATTGAACAATGATGCAATGTGACTAGCATGATGTGTGAAAGTCTTTTATTAATTACTTGCAAATTGTGTGGTTGAAACATGAAAATTGAGAAAGACATTAACACTATGGGAATTGAATAGAAAAGTATATTAAATACTTCGAATCCATGTGTAGAAGTGGCATGAATGAACCAAGGAATTGCTTGTTGTCATCATATTAGAAATGTACCAAAAATTAGAAATTGTTGAGTTTCACCTATTCATGTGCTATATGAATTCTTTTGCTAGTATGAGTATGGGAAAATCCAAAGTTGTATTGTGTTGTGAATGTAGAATAATAACCAGTAATTTATCATGAAAAACTTTGGGATAAAAGAGGGATTAGAAGAACAATCGATTATTTTCAATGTCGAAAAATAAAAGATTTGCTAGTTTTAATTAAAATAATTAATTTGGGTGGAGAAAAATGTGTTTTTAGTACAAAAATTTATTTTACAATTACTGTTTTGAAGATGGAATAAAGAAGCTTAAATCTGGAATTTTTCAGTAGTTTATTTGAAGGCAATATGAATCAATTGTTGAACATCGAGTTAATTTCAAAACAAACAGTGGGAATATGAGTTAAATGGGTTTTAAGTCCACACTGTGACAACCTGAGCCAGTGGCTCAGGCGGTCGGTGGCGCTGTTCGGTTTCCCTGAGCGGTGTGGTTCGAATCCGGGTCTCACCAAAATTTTTTAAGTACTGTGTATATATGTATATATCAGCGAAGAGATGGCATATGTACTTAGCGCATCCTCTTCTAGTCGCTAGCACCGATCGGCCTATCGGCGGGTGCTCTGGCCTTCTTCTCTATTGTGCTGGGTTCGAATCTTTCCCCTAGCACTTAGGGAAAAATATTTTTTTTATGAGATTTTGATGTCCAAAAAAATATAAGAAAAATATGGTAATTTTCATAAAAATACAAGGAATTTTATGGGATTGGTTTGGATATTATTTGAAGAAAATAAAATGTAGTTTGTGAACAAATGGCATATTAAAGCTATGGTTCTAAGACACATACTCATGGTTAGTTTCAAATTTATAAAGAGTTATTAAAATGATTATTAGAAAGTTTTTGACACAAAAGAATTTGTGGTGTGACATGATAGTATAATCTTTACTTGAAGATATGGTGTAAAATATGAAGTACGAATGTATGTTTATAAGGTGCATGAGTCCATTGTATGATGATGGAGTTTAGAAACTTTGTTGATGAAATTGTTGGACTTGAATATGAATTTTGAGTTATAAGTATTCACCATGGATTTGTGAACCAATGAAATTATGAATAAGAAAGAATATGAAATTGTGACATGAAAGTGGTTATGACTTAAAGATTGTGAAATGGAATTTGAAATAGAGTAGCTAAGTCTCCCCGGCATTGAGAAAGATGAATTGAATTGAAATTAGACCAAGGTTGGTCATGTTGAAACAAAGGAATAAGTCCGGATGATGGAGAGGCTAACTCTAGTGATTATTTTGTTCATGATTTTTATATAAAACTAAGGACTAGTACATAGTGGAGATGTGGTGAAAGTAGAAGAAAAACACGAGTATGAGGGCCAACGGATAGCGGTGTGAGAGCGATTCACAGGTTGCCTGCTTGATGCGTCAAGACAGTGCGTGGGCGCTACTCCGGAATTATCGTCCCGGTGGCGACGCTCGTGGGATGTTCGAGTGGCTATGGGTGGTGCCATTGTTCCATGGCGGAGGCTGAATTGTCCATAGGTTGCCTGCTCGATGCGTCGTGACAGTGCGTGGGATTCCCCTCCAGGCTGCCTGGACATGGGCTCATAGATCATAGGACATCTAAGACACTACCGTAGTTACAGTAGTAGTTAAGACATATCGGGGGATTGAACCCTATCAAGATGAAGAACGAATAAGGGCTTGCCCTCGGACCTATGTAGTATGGGATGCATAGAATCCGAACAAGTGTGCATTAGTGTCATGTAACATAATTAACTGTATTAAGGACTAAGTGCACAATCACAACACGACATCGATAGGGTAGTCCCTTTAGTTTGAATGTGACAAGTTTGTGTTTGCTAAATATGAAATGTTAAGTTATACTATTTCCGGCAAGCGAGGACGGCCGTGTATAATGATCGTCGGTTGAATAAACTGACGTACCCACAGTCTAACATGCAGGTAAATGTCATGCTAAAGATTAAAGAGGATTTGGATGCTTAAAGATTTTATCAAGCTGTTGTACTTGTATTTAATTGTTGTATTTTACTTCCGCTGTGCAAAAGAAAGATGTAATTATGATGTAATCTCTGATGTATGATGAAAAGTTTTTTATTTCCCTGTAAAAGTGTACTAAGAAAGTGAAAAGATCCTGTAGAACATCTCGAATTCAGTGTATTTGGGATTCGGGGCGTTACAAAAGTACTCTGAACTTTGTACAATTCTTAATGGTACAATATCTAAGTAAGCTCAGATCGTTGTACAAAATTGAACTACACCAATATCCTCGGTAAGCTCAGATACTCCGCCATTCATCTTTTCTCCATTATCTACTATGCAAATTATTTTTCATTATTGGTGTTATTTTTTTTATCTCTGTTATGCTGCATTTCTCAAACATTTTCAAAAGGTTCTCACCTTTTGTCCTAATGCACATTATCACTTCTTTTTATTTAAAATTAATTTACTTTTTTCATAGGATGTTTTTTTGTGTGTTGTTGTTTTATCTTTTGGTATATTTCTGTTCATCCACCTCAATAAACTCATTTCAACTAGGCTATATTTTGGATTTACAAGACTATCTATTTTTAGAGGCTTATAGCACGTAGTTGGTAGTGATAATGGATTATAGTATTACCTCGTCCGAACCAATTTTTAGGATTTCAGGTTTGAATCTGGTCCACAGAAGGGCTCCTCCTACACTAGTGGAACCAAACCGTACCTTGTTAACATTTAAACTTTCCTGCATGGTTGACAAATTTCATACCTCACATTTTGTAGACATCTCATTGGACACATTATCTTGACGAAGACTGTATTTGTGATTGGGTTATTACACTAAATGTTCTTGTTGTAGCTGTGGGATGCTAATTTGGCTGTTACTATGAGCCAAATTATATATGTTGTATGGTGATGCCAGTTGATGTCCGGACGTGCCTGTTCTGAGATATTTCTCATGCAACTAACTATTTATGCATTTATTTATTTTTCTTCTTTTCCTGTTGCTATATTTGGTATTTTGGTTTTAGTTCTGCGACCTATTTAATGCAATCTTCAGTTTGAAATAATCAGCGGATTGCTGGTTAAAAATGGTGCATTTGTTGCACTGCTCCTGTCAGTCTCCACAGAAGGATCTTTTAGATGCTATACTGCATAGTATCCGTTAGTCTCTTTTAGCAGTATTGTATAACTATTTCCAACATGTTCTGCACATGAGTTTATCAAATGGCCATAATTGGTGGAGACAAAGCTTTTCACGTCTTGATAGTTAGATTGTTTGATAGTTGGATGGACTGGTGTGTGACTTCTGATAACAAAATGTGGCTATTTGAGTAACTATTTTGTTTTTGATCAATAAAATTATGCAGTGTGTTTTCTTTCTCCTGGCTGAAAGTCGTTTGCTATCGAATAAGGGGCTCCTGGAAAAACATTCTGGTCCAATAATACAATTTTTTCCACGACTTGTGTCACAAATCACAGGTGACTGGAAAATTCGTCTGTTGGAGGTTTGTCTCCACATTAACTAAAAGAAAATTGGTTGTTCGTTTCTGCAAGCTATATATATATATATGTATTTAATATTCAGTCTACATTAAAATTAGTAACTCATGCCCTATTGAGTCACCACTAGCCTATCTTTTTAGTACTAATTGACTTGATGATTATTAGTTTTGTACTCCAATATGTTGTTTTAGTAGATAACATGTTTCTCCTATTTTTTATAACGAACAAAGTATCATCAATAGAAGTTACTAAAACTACTTTACTGGGCCATATACAGGTCTTTACCGATGCGTTTAAACATTGCAAAGTGGATTCCAAGCTCTGTCAGGCATATCTTTCTGCAATTGAAGAAATGCTTCTTCCTGTAAGTCATTGCCCAGTTTCTTGTAGAAATAATTTTCTATGATTTTTGCATAACTACTGAAAAATTTTACTACCCTAAAATTGAAGGCAGAGTAGGATATTACTTTGTACAATTGTCTAAATTACTTGAACATTTATCATCAGAAGAAGAACACACAGCTCAAATGAACTATTAATATTCCTCAACTGACTTTAGATTGCTTTGTGCAATTAAAATGCATAGCCTTTCAGGTACAACAATGTAGATTTTTGTACTCGTATTTGATGCTTAAGTAATTTTGCTCATCACTATAGACTCAAACAAAAATATGGCTTGGAGAAGTTCTGCACATAAGATTCGACGAGGAAACAGCCGTTGCTGACTTACTTGCTGACGGAGAATTGTTGTAAGTGTAACTTCCATCCCATTTCGGAATTCTGAGTGCATACACATAGAGGTTAACTAATTTCCCTGTCTGTATAGTAAATTACTATCATGAAAATAAATTAGCACACTTTAGGCTAAAGCCTTGAATGTTGACTATAAATTGAGTGTTTGATGATTATCATTATCACCTCATTTTGTTTCATGAGATAAAACCACAATTTTTTTTTACATATGGCTATTTAAAAAATTCGGCCTTTTTTCATACTTTCTGCACTGCATCTGCCATATTTTGATTCATTTTTAAAATAATTATGTAAAAGGTGCTGGCACCACCCTTTCCATTAGCTTGCATATGTATTTAGTTAATTTATTTTTTTTAAAGGAGGAAGCAGTGAAGCTTGTTTAGAGATTAGAGTCTAATTCAAAGCTAGCTCTTTTAGTGTATGAATGGTGAACTATAATTCTAGACTCTGCAAACAGTTATCACCAGTAAAAATGATTGCATAACTATTCTTGGTTTACTGTTTCCACATAATCTTGAAGCAATGTGTTAATGGATTTCTTTTCATCCTTACTAGGTTCCTAGTATCAAAAACAGTGTGGAAAATGCTCCTGAAGCTGGTGACTTTGTGAATGATGTTGAAGCTGGTGACTATCTATTGGTCGATGGTGGATGCAAACTTTAATTCAATTATTATGCTCATATTCAATTATTATGCTCATATTCAATTACGTTATGAGGCTACTTCCATTATGTCCGCCTTCAGTTCATTTTCCCGAGATTTCTTTAGCATGATTGTCTATCCAATTCTTTGAAGTGTGCCTTTAGTTACTACAGACATCCTTATTAGTCACAAAGCTTACTATAGTCTGAATTAGCAACTTCAAGGTCTTTGAAGCAAGCACAACTATACAATCAAAATAGAGTGTGAATGCATTCCTCCTAAGGTTATCTTTATTTTCTTCATAATAATTTATTTCTGACTCGGTAATCTGTTGGTTAATAAGTTTATATTAACTAACTTTTTTTCAGTTTCATTACCTTTGATAAATTATAATATTGTTCTATATATCTTTTTGCTTTGTTTTGTTTGTGAAGGGCTCTCAACAAGCGAGAAATGATTGAACTCGCTCAAAATGCAGCCGAGTTTGTGTTTGCCGACGATGAAGTGAAGAAGGCTGTAAAAGAGATTTGTAGGATGCTAAAAGAAGATTACTGCAAAGAGAATCAAGATCTGGTTGCCGTAAAATAAGAAAATTGTTAGTGTCGTATCTCAAGTGAGGATTCAATTGAATATTATCTTATAATGCCATTGAATATGTTGATCGTAGCTTAGAGTATTGATTCTCATGTCTTCACACATGAATTCAATTGTGTATCTGGTTATTAACTATTTTGTAATTTGACATGCTTGTAATACTTCATTCATTTTTAATATGATTGAAGTTTAATTTTATCTAATTTTGTTTCATAAATACATTTATCTATTTTATTGTGTATTTAGTTTATAATTGAATTAATATTATAAAAGAAAATATTAAATTATCATACGCGTAATTAATAAGAAAAAAATTTGTATAGAGCGATGGGTATATATTTAAATATTTGGATGCGAAAACCATCACTAAAACCTATAGCAATGGAGTTTCAACCGTGGGTATAGGAAAGCAAGTGGTGTCCTTAAAACCTATACCAACGGATACAAAACCGTGGGTATAATACTGAGGTTTTGTCCAACAGGTAAAAAAACCGTCGCTATAGGCTATAGTGACGGCATTTTGCCGTGGGTATAGCTAATTAAAAACGACGGAAAAATATGTCCGTTGGAATAGGTTTTACGGGCTATACCTATGGTTTTTCGCCTTTGACCCACGGATTTTTGCTGTCACTATATGTCAAATTCCTTGTAGTGTTGTGTTAGTTTTGTGGTTCTAATTGATTGCTCAATCTATTCGCCTCATCTACTTCGACTTTCTCATTGCTCTAATTAGTTCCGCTGCGACCAGAGGGTGTTGGTTGATGCCCCAATCCCAACAGATTCATCATCAAGTGCATAAACATAGATCAATGTGGATGGTTCATAAAGAAAGTATGAAGATTCATGAATAAGTATTAATGAATGTATCTAGAGGTTTACCCCTTGGCATATATAAGGAGAGGACATTTGCTCATTCCAACAACACATAGTAAGATAATCATCTTCATCCAACTAGAGAGAAAAGAGTGTCCACTCCAAATTAAGAGTGTTGAGTGTTATAGTAGCAAAACGATTGTAAGAGAGTGTTTCCTTTAAGTGGTGTTCTTAAAGTTTGATATCTTTGTACCCATTACTTTCATAGTGCAGGTTCTTATTGGCACAGGCACCTTGCCGAACCACGTTATATTTGGTGTTCTCTATCCATTGCCCTTTTATTTCCTTGCATATTTCAATTAGTGGTTTGAGTTGGTATTTTCATTCTATTATTATCGATCATATTTTTTTCCCAACATAATAAACCTTGAGCAAATAGGCAACAAAACAAGATATAGCTTGAGATCGCTTGTTTATATTATGTTGAAATTCTAACTCAAAATACGCCAAATTATAACAAGAGCAAGAATTCCAATAGAGCATGCTCCTAATATGGTATCTATACAATATATTATGCTAAACCACTTTTATCCATGATTTTCTCATTTCTCCATTTTAAAAAGAAAAAATGAGATGAAAGGTAGGAGGTAGCTCAATCGATTCCCGGCGAGTGCAATTATTTTTTTAAAACTATTTAATTAGGTTTTTTGCAATTTCACTTCTGTTCTAAGTAATCTTTATTTAGTGTAATTTTTTATTTAAAGTTTCATGCTTATACCCCTGATCGTTTTTTAAATTAGTGTTTTGGTCGAAGAAGAAATAGAACTTGAGCAATATATAATGAGAATATATAGTATATCTAAACTGCAATGAGATAAGAAAACTGATAGATAAGTAGCGAAGAATATCTTTCCATAGAGAATAAAAAAAATATATATGTTTTTATTTATATTTCAGATGCACTTATTTTACTTTTGGTTTTAATGCATTGTCCATTATCAAAATGTACTATTAATCTATTATAATCCTTACAGTAAATTGAGGATACTAACAAAGTGGCCTAACATGGATCAGTAAAATAGATGTCATAATTTTAGTTCTATTATATTGTGCTTTGTGCATCTTCCAAATATATTGTTATTATCCAAATAGTAAAATGTGGGTATTGTAATCAATAACCTAACAGAAATTATTAAGTTTAAGAGTTAATAGTGAAATTACTAAAGTCGGAGAACTTAATTCAAAAAAAAAAAAAAAGATAACAAAGAACTTTTAAAAAATTCCCCTTCTATTCTGTATGTATGTGTACAAGATATTATGGTAAGACGACATTTGGTTCGATATATTTTGTTCTTTTATATTTTTAAAACAAAAAAAAAGTAACATAGGAGGCAACCCCCCACTCTTTCTCAATCCAAATTTTTAACTGAAATCATAGCCCTTAATCAAACCTAAAAAATCATGTAATAATCTACAAATGTTATTAGATAATTTTTCAAAAAAAAAAATTTGTTGTTTTCTGTTAGGAATATGCCTTGAATACTCATGGTTCAGATTAAAAGAGGGTTAGATGAAGCACGGAGGTCGAAGAGTTGAAGAGAGCATAAGAAAATAGAGCAGCAATAATGCAGGTATAGTTGTGGTCAACCGCATCCCCGACCGCACACCCGACTGCAGTTGCACTGGGTTTGGCCGAGAGGTGGACGGTCGACCGACCGCGGCGCTGTGTTCGTTTTGGGCTTCAATTTGTTAGGTCGTTTCAGCCCAATATTCAATTTTAAGTTAGATCGTACGGCTCCTATTCAGTTAATTCTTTTCCAGGTTATATCGGACGACTGAGAATCAGGATTAGACCTCGGTTTCTCTCTATTCTTCTATATATATTGTAAACTCCTCCAATATGAGAGAAGAGTACTTCATAGATTATTTTCTCCATTGCAAAGAGAGGTTCGAGAAAGATATACTTCTTGGTGAGTGAGTTTAATTCCTTGTATTGAGTGAATTAGTAACTCTTTGTAATCGCTTTTAGTTGAATATCAGATCTCCCTATATTTTCCTCAGATTAAGCAAAAGCTAACCGGGATAAGTCATCATTGTGTTTGTGTTAGATAGGTGGATCTACTTGCTTGTTTAATTGATTAGTCTCATCTACTTTGACTTTCTCATTGCTTTATTTAGTTCCGCTGCAACCACGAGCGTTAGTTGACGCCCCAATACCAACATTTTCTCTCTTTTTTTAAAATTCTGTGCAATATTGCAAAGGATTATACTAGTATTACTTTCTTAAAAACTTGTTGAGATGAGCAGTTTTGTTCAAGAGATTATCCTAAACTGCTTGTCATAATTGAAGCAGAAATTTGTATTAATGCCATAACTTCGAATTAATTTTTTTTATAAGACACTTTTCGAAAATATTTGCAGAAAGATGACAGTTGCCCAAGTATTTGCGCTCATGGACTCAACAACTAAACTCGCCGTTGGGAACGGCGAGTTTAGTTGTTTCATCTTCGCTATTGGGAAACAGCGTGTTTAGTACTAATTTTTAATTCAAAATTTCAAAGTTCCCAACGGCGAGGACATTTATACTAGACTCGATGTTGGGAACAGCGAGTTTAGTTCAAAATTTTCAAAGAAGACTCACTGTTCCCAACGCCGAGGACATTTACATTAGACTCGCTGTTGGGAATAGCAAGTTTAGTTTTTAAAAAAATTCTATGGAGTTTTTTCCGAAAATTTACTAAGCCCAACAGAATGTTTCACTCTCTGTAAAATTTCCAACATCCTCGCCGTTCCCAACAGCGAGTCTAGTGTAAATATCCTCGCCGTTAGAAATAGCGAGTTTAGCTAAACTCGCTATTCCCAACAATGAGTGTAGTTTAAATGTCATCGCCGTTGGGAACAGCGAGTATTCTTTGAAAATTTTGAATTAAAAATTAGCACCAAACACGCTTCCCAATAGCGAGGATGAAACAACTAAACTCGTCGTTGGGAACGACGAGTTTAGTTGTTGTGTCCATAAGGGCAAATACTTGGGCAACTGTCCTCTTTCTGCAAATATTTTCGAAAAATGTCATATAAAAAAAATTAATTCCATAACTTCAACCAGTTTACAATACAAGAGTTTCTAATCTCCAGTGGGGAAGTGGACACCTTGAAGGAACTCCAAAATTTCAAGGTAAATCATTAACAACTTCATCTACTAATTTAACGATACAAGAGTACGACTGAACCTAAAGGATCAAACCCATAGTATCGATCTTGGATCAAACCCATGCTACATCATCGAGCTAGCAAATATATTACAACGACAAGGCCACTGCTAAAAAGGTACCTCTCCTACAGTGTTAAACAGTGAGCCTTACTTCAAACTTAAAATTATTCCTTTTAAAAATGTGTTATTTTTCAATTTACAGCAATTGGATCAGGTATTATCTCTATTAGGAGTCCTGAGATCGACAGTAAACGAGTCTGATTTATCATACTTTGAATTCGTGGATCGGGTGAAGCAAGATGAGGATGCACTCAGGAAATTAGGGCTGTGGGCATTCGGCACCCATGGCTCAACTTTTTGTGCCAAGGGCTCAAATAGTTGGGATGAAGGACCTGATCCTTGATACGATATCAGCTAACTACAGTGGCATTATAAAAGTATATTCAATTCTAAAGAATAAGTAAGCTCTCTAACATTAGTACATTTCATATGCATCCTAAAAGTTGACTTTTCATTTATGAACTCTTCAGCAAAGTATCATAGGCCTAATTTCTTCACTTTTTCTACACTTCTTCTCCACTCTCGCATTCTTTGAAATTGATAATGAAATAGTTGGCATTTTGAAATTGATTCTTCTAATAGGTTTGACTTCTTTATTCTTAGACCAAGTTCAAAATTTATCACAAATCATGTCTAACACAAGAGGACCCAAAATATATTTAATGGACTAATTAGCTTTCAAAGGATTATCAAGAAATTAAAATAGAAAACGAGGAAGTAAATATGCAACAAATTTGTTAATAGTTTTTCACAAGTACAAGTTTCCATTTTTTAGCTATTCTTCCAAGTTATCAAAACTGAAAGCAACAGACAGAAGGAAAAAAAAAAGGCTGATTTAAATATTCCTGTTCTTTTTCATTTTCTTAAAAAAGAACAAGAATATTTATACTATGATAAAGAACAAAATATCAGAATCGGAATCCTGCAGGACGAAATAATACAAGAAGAAATAGATAATGAAACACAAATCTCAGAGTTATCATACCAAAAGGATCTAGTAGAAGAATCCGAAGTTACTTCCCCCTATCGAGGAACACCAATACATAACACATCAGGAGTTGTAATCGGCTATAGTGGTTATAGAAGTGGCAATACCCCCAGGACAAGAGTAGACGACTACAAAGAACCAGAAAATCAATATAAAACCAAAGGAAGGAGACAACCTTTAGAGCAACCAATTAACCTTCAGACTAAAGGAGAAGCTCAGATTCTAGACCTAGCCGCCCATGATCCACAAGCTTGGTCAAATATTTTAGATGTATGGAAATATACACTGATAGGAGATTATTATAGAACCTCTTTAAATCTAAAAACAGAAGAAATGTACAAGTATTTAGAAACATTTTTAGGAGAAAGCATTAGAGCTTTATGGGAAGCCTACAAAGTTTCGTATGTAGAAGATTATAATACACTGCTAATGCTAGGCCCCAATTCCTATAATTTTGTAAACAAAATACAAGCTTTAGTCACGGGAGAAGACCCGAATACGGGAGCACTAGGATTACAAAAAGATGCTATCAGAACTTTAGAACAATTAAGTCTATACAAATGAAAGTATATAAAAACATTTCTTAATGACTATTTTTATTATACCTGTATTTCATGAAATGCCTTTAACCAAGATTTAGGAGACAAATTATTCAGAAAACTTCCTGGAGCCCTAGGAATAGAAATAGCAGAAAAATGGAAAAATTGGCCAGAAGTAATGACAGCAGGTCCAGGTCACCCATGGTCAATAGGACAAAGAATACATGTTATTAATGTATTAAAAGACAAATGTACAGAAATACAAATTCAGAAACAATTAAAAAACTCAGATTATGGGTTTTGTAAAGAAATATACACTCCTCAAACATATGGTATAGGAGAAAGGAGAACTAGAACTTATAACGAACACAGCAGACGCACGAAACAAAACACAAAATATAGGAAGAAAAAATATTTTTTAAGAAAATCAAACAAACGAAAACCATATTTAGACCCTCAGAAACATGTTAGAAAATTTAAGCCAAATAGATTGTATAAAAATAAACTCGAATGTTATACATGTGGTAGCCCAGAACATTTGTATAGAACTTGTCCTAAAAGAATAAATAGACATGATAAAAGTAGCATACTTATAGAATGCACAAATGAGGATTTAATTAATATTGACGAAACAGTATCTGATTCTGAATCAATTTATTCAATCGTAACCATAGAAGACTTTGATGAAGAAAATGAGTCGCAAGACAATAAACAACCAAATGAATTAATTGATGATTTTGCACCATTTCCCAGTATACCAGAATTAGACTTCTCTGATTTAGATATGATGAACATAGAATCTACTATTAAGGGACAAAAAACTCCTTCATTATCGACCTCAAGCCTATTGGAAACCTGCAAACACAACTGGCAGGCCCGAACAGGTATGGATAGCATGCCGTGTTTATTTTGTAAAGGATACCCTAGTAAGATGAACAGAACAAAATGTTTCAAGTGTTACCAAGAAGGTTGTATAAAATGCATAGAAAAGAACTACAATATTACACTTAGTTATTCAATACCCAAACTAACAACAAATACTGATGAAGTAAAAATCCTAAGAAAAAGAATAGAAATTTTAGAAGATACACAGAAACTCCTTTATACAAAGGTAGAAACAATAGAAGAAAGGTTAGAAAGAGGAAAAATGGTAGTAGACCAGAATGAGCCAACAATAGATCCATATTAAATTGATCTAATCCAAATATGCAATAAAGATAGACTAAGGGCACTCAAAGTTAGGTGTGTGGTAAGAATGATGGCCTACGAAGTAAAGTGTCTAGCATTAATCAATACAGGGTGTACAAACTGTATTATAAATAAAGATATAATCCCAAAACAATACATAGTAAAAGCCTCGAAACCTGCAGTAGCCCAACAAATGGATGGAAAAGTTTTTACGTATGATGATCTGTTCATCCCAAATAGTAAAATTAGATTTGAAACCAACTGTGGAGAAAGTATAGAATACACATTACCCAAAGAATCCACATGGGTTAGACAACTTGATCTAAGCAATGATTTAATTTTGGGATTAAGCTTCTTATTAAAGGATAAAGGTAGTATGCTAATAAGCAAAGATTACTTGCAGTTACAGAAACATACAATCTTTACACCAGTTTGTACACACGACGAACCAACCATGATAAGAGAACTAGAAAATCCCAAAGAAGAAGAAAAAGAATGCAATTGTCCCCATGAAAGGCAATGCGAGTTACATAACGTAATTCCAAATGACGATTACAGTGCTCATGACTTAAATCAAGAGTATGAGATAGAAGTCCACACAGACTTTATGAATCTAGAACATTTTTATTACACCCTCATAAGTGAACAAGATGTTGAACAACTAATATCAAAAATAGAGAAATTATGAATAATGGGTGAAGAAGTACTAAAGTATTAGGATAAAGATTAGGTCATGTGTAAACTAGATATTATAAACCCTGAATATAAGGTTAGAACTGCAAAAATAAATGCCACAAACCAAGATATAGATGATTTTAAAATGCATATTACAGATCTTCTAAAATTAGGGGTTATCAGAAGATCTGAAAGTCCCCACAGATCTGCTGCTTTTATTGTTAGAAAACATAGTGAAATAGCTAGAGGAAAAAGTCGAATGGTAATTAATTACAAAAGATTAAATGACAATACCAGAGATGATGCATATGATATCCCAGACAAAACCAGATTAATAAATCAAATACAAGGATGTAACATCTTTAGTAAGTTTGATTTAAAATCCGGATTTTGGCAAATTAAAATGCATCCTAAAAGTATAGAATGGACAGCAGTTACATGTCCCGAAGGACATTTTGAATGGCTCGTCATGTCTTTTGACCTTAAAAATGCACCATCTATTTTTCAAAGAAAGATGGACGACATTTTTCTAAAGCATAAAAAAATTGCTGTTGTTTATATAGATGATATCCTATTTTTTAGTAAAACAAGGCAAGAACACAGAGGACATTTGCAGATTATTATTTCAGAATTTATTAATCATGGTATCATAATTAGCAAAACAAAGATGCAGCTGTATAAACCACAAAGCAAATTTTTAGGAGCCATTATTAGGCAGGGAAGAATTAAACTACAACCCCATATTGCCCAAAAAGCTTTAGACTTTTCAGACAAATTAGAAGAATTAAAACAGCTCCAGCAATTTTTAGGGTTGGTCAATTATGCAAGACCTTTTATAAAAAATTTAGGCAAAATTGCAGGACCCTTATATACAAAAACTTCCCAAAAGGGACAAAGATACTTTAACAAAGAAGATGTTAAATTAGTCCAACAAAATAAGAACTTGGTTAAAGAACTTCCAGAATTAGCATTACCAATAGATTCAGACTATCTCATTATAGAATCAGACGGTTGCAATACAGGCTGGGGCGCAACTTTGATTGCTAAACCAAATAAGTATTCCGACAAAACTTTAGAAAGAATTTGCCACTATGCTAGTGGTAAATATAAAGAAAAAGGTAACATTAGTAGTATTAATGCCGAATTATTAGCCATCTTTTATGCTTTAGATAGTTTTGAACTGTTTATTATTTCTAAAAAAGAAATAACTGTTCGAAGAGACTGTGAAGCCATAGTTTCTTTTCATTCAAAGATGGATTTAGAAAAAAAACGTAGCTCTGGACAGCGTTGGCTTAATTTTTTAGATCGGTGCCTTCACCTTGGCACCCATATCACTTTTGAACATATCAAAGGCAGTACTAATATCTTACCCGATACTCTTAGCCACCTGCTCCATCAGCATGCTCTAGTGGACATAGGAGATATGGGTACATCTTTTGACTTACTTAATGTAGATGAGCATCCACAAACTTATATTGTAACCCAAGAAGACCTAGTATTGATAGAAGTCATTGCCTTCTTAGAACATTGCACAGAAAATAAATTCATTTCTGTAATTACTAAAATGAACAATGTAACAACTCTTTATGAGCTATTAGAATATTGTGGGTTAAAGAACCTCATGCTACAATTATATCCAACAGGTTAAAGGAAATTCGAGAACAACGATATGCTCAAATTATTAAACAAAAGGCAAAGAACCTTGAAAAACTTGGGGCACTATCCACCTCAGAAGTGTTTCTCACAATAGATATAAGACAGAATGAAGGACTAGATAATGATATGGTCCATCTTAATATTAGCGACTTTCCAAATCCATTCCTAGAATATACAGATATAAACTTTACTCTATTCCACTTTTTGCAATTATGTTCTATTGAAGCCTTTTCTATCAGTATTAACTGCATCTATGACAAACATTTTTTATGCACCCTTGCTGAACAATTTCATCCTTATGAGGATGGTTATGAAAACCTAATCAGAAAACAATTAATTAATACACAAATTTCTTATCTCTTGCAAACACCACACGATTATGATCTAATGAATACTTTTTATGACAATATGCATATGGCAAGGCCGCCACCACAACCACGGATCCGTCTAGATAACATATTTCCACCACAGAACAGCCAGCAGACCAGCGAGAGCAGAACCCCCCAGGGAACCCCCCAAGAACGATTGCGATTCGGAAACCAAGAACTTTTTGTTTTTTCAAATGGCAATCCTCCTTTCAGAACATATTCTCATATTTCTACATCAAAAGAACAACAATGTATCCTAGACAATTTATGGATTGCATTTAATAGAAAGGACCAGAAATATTTCTTAGCAGCCATGAATTCTTTATCAGAAGTATTTAGTCATAACCAAAGAGGGTACAAGTTTTATGCAGTTCTCCAAGGTAATTTAGTAGGTGTTTTTCATACTTGGATAGAAGTAGCATACAGTATTAAGAACTTCAAAAATCCAGGTTATAAAGGTTTCTATATTTTGTCAGAAGCACTAAATGTAGCTAGAAGCTACTTAGGACCTAATTATTTTGTTTCTCCTTCCCTAAGATCCATGCAGGAAACTCCCCTGGAATACTCTATCACAAAGGATATGCAGGGAAAAATCCTATTTTGTGATCATTGCGAGGCAATGTCACGAATGGTAAAGACATTAAATGAAAATAAAAATTGTCTGACTTTTGAAAAACAGAAATTACAGGAAAAGATAGCCAGCTTGGAGAAACAACTATTCCAGACCAGATTTCCACCTAAAAATCCATCACAGACTGCTCCCCCGGTCTATAATAAGTGGGATGAGAAGGGTTTGCATTTTCCTCTAAATGCATATAGAGGTACTATTGAGCCTACAAATTCAATAGCTAGTCTGGTTCAAACGGCAATCAGTAAAGACACATCAAGTTCGTTTATGACTGAGGTTTTGCCAAAAAACCTTGACAGAGATATCATTGGGTCTATAATACCAATGGCTAGTCTGGAGCAAACGGCTATCGGTAAAGACACACCAAATCCGTTGATGGCTGTGACTTTGCCAAAAAGTCAAAACAAGGGCAAGGCCCCTATGAAAAACCAAGATATTACAGACCCGAACAAGTATGACCAAATTCTGCAGCTCCTCCTACAGATTGAAGGCTTCCAGAAGCAACCAGAAAGGATCCAACCAAGATACAAGAAAAGCAAACGAAAAGAATCAATTCTAGCTATGATTGCAACACAGGTAGCAGAAGCAGTCAAGACAGTTGTCTCAAAAGAAAAGGAGACAGTTACAAAAAGTGAGAAGGAAATTCTTGAAGATTAACCACCTCTACCCCAAATAAACAACTTTTCAGACATAGGAGATAGTGGCGACGACAACCCCATGACCCCTATGTCCTTAGATTCGGTGGCTGTACATAATTTGGACACCTAGACTCCACTCAGAATTTTCTTGCACATATGTCACCTCCACTCAGAAAGGCATTTTGGACACCTAGATATTCCTGCACAAATGTCCCCTCCACTCAGAAAGGCGTAGATAGAATTGTCACTTCCACTCCGAAAAGCATCTCTCCACTCAGAAAGGCTTGGTCTCCAAGAAGCCACGTGTAAAGCAACCTCCACTTATCCCTCCACCCAGAAAGGAATGGACTCCAGACTGCAACGTGTAAAGAAATCTCCACTCAGAAAAGAACCCACTAGAGGAGTGCAGATTGTCCTTCAAGTGCTCCTCTCAGAAAAACCTCTATAAATACCACCCCTCTGCTCTTCTAAAAATCATCCAATCCCTTACCCCGCTTCAAAAACTCCTCTTGTACTCCAATGTTCTCCCTCACCAAAGCTTTGTGAAATATTGCATGTACTGTAAGGAATAGGCTCCTTAAGCTTGAACTCGTTGTAAGTTTTTTTTAGATCGTTAAGGGATTTTCCGAAAGGGAAACCTCTTTACTATGTATCCACTATGTCCCCAAATAAATAAAATTTCTGTATTATATGCTTAGTTTTCAGCTTTGTTTTGCACATAAACTCCTCTTATCCTTTATTCTGGGTATATCATAATAGCATAGGTAGGTCTTATAACCAGGAGTGACCCTGTAGGCAAAGAAAGCCGACTCTATATGAAAGGCTGTGAGTATGCCGTAAGGGGAAATTGGGTTTAGCTGAGAAGTTAAACAGGATGCTTACCTCGCCGTGATATATCTTTAAAAAAAAAAAAAATTACTGTAGCTACAGTAACACGGGAACATAGAAATACATAATTCAGAGAGGGAGTACCCGGTAGGGATAAGTTTAAAATTCATAAGTCGTTTTTCAATTTTAATCGCCATCTTCACTTCATAACTTTCACCTTCACCCCCCTCGTTTTATACTACACACCCTCGTTTTATACTACACACCCTCCTTTTTTTTTGTACTCCTTTTTTTTTACAAAAGAAGGAGGGTGTGTAGTATAAAACGAGGGGGGTGAAGGTGAAAGTTATGAAGTGAAGATGGCGATTAAAATTGAAAAACGACTTATGAATTTTAAACTTATCCCTACCGGGTACTCCCTCTCTGAATTATGTATTTCTATGTCCCCGTGTTACTGTAGCTACAGTAAAAAAAAATATTTATTTATTTATTTATTTATTTTAAGATATATCACGGCGAGGTAGGCCTCTTGTTTAACTTCTCTGCTAAACCCAATTTCCCCTTACGACATACTCACAGCCTTTCGTCTAGGGTCGGCTTTCATTGCCTACAGGCTCACTCCTGATTATAAGACCTACCTATGCTATTATGATATACCCAGAATAAAGGATAAGAGGAGTTTATGTGCAAAACACACCTAAAAACTAAGCATATAATACAGTAATTTTATTTATTTGGGGAACATAGTGGATACATAGTAAAGAGGTTTCTCTTTCGGGAAATCCCTTAATGATCTAAGAAAAACTTACAATGAGTTCAAGCTTGAGGAATTTGTTCCTTACAGTACATGCAATATTTTACAAAGCTAGGGTGAGGGAGAACATTGGAGTACAAGAGGAGTTTTTGAAGTGGGGTAAGGGATTTGATGATTTTTAGAAGAGCAGAGGGGTGGTATTTATAAAGGTTTTTCTGAGAGGAGCACTTGAAGGACAATATGCACTCCTCTAGTGGGTTCTTTTCTGAGTAGACATTTCTTTACACGTTGCAGTCTGGAGTCCATTCCTTTCTGAGTGGAGGGATAAGTGGAGGTTGCTTTACACGTGGATTCTTGGAGACCAAGCCTTTCTGAGTGGAGAGATGCTTTTCGTAGTGGAAGTGACAATTCTATCTATGCCTTTCTAAGTGGAGGGGACATTTGTGCAGGAATATCTAGGTGTCCAAAATGCCTTTCTGAGTGGAGGTAACATATGTGCAGGAAAATTATGAGTGGAGTCTAGGTGTCCAAATTATGTAGAGCCACCGAATCTAAGGACATTAGGGTCATGGGGTTGTTGTTGCCACTATCTCCTATGTCTAAAAAGTTGTCTATTTGGGGTAGAGGTGGTTTATCTTCAGGAATTTCCTTCTCACTTTCTGTCACTGTCTCCTTTTCTTTTGGGACAGCTGTCTTGACTGCTTCTGCTACCTGTGTTGCAAATATAGCTCGAATTGATTCTTTTCGTTTGCTTTTTTTGTGTCTTGGTTGGATCCTTTCTGGTTGCTTCTGGAAGCCTTCAATCTATAGGAGGAGCTGCAGAATTTGGTCATACTTGTTTGTGTCTGTAACATCTTGGTTTTCCATAGGGGCCTTGTCCTTGTTTTGACTTTTTGGCAAAGTCACAGCCATCAACGGATTTGGTGTGTCTTTACCGGTAGCATTTGCTCCGGACTTGCCATTGGTATTGTAGATCCAATGATATATCTGTCAAGGTTTTTTGGCAAAACCTCAGCCATAAACGGACTTGATGTGTCTTTACTGATTGCCGTTTGAACCAGACTAGCTATTGAATTTGTAGGCTCAATAGTACCTCTATCTGCATTTAGAGGAAAATGCAAACCCTTCTCATCCCACTTATTATAGACCGGGGGAGCAGTCTGTGGTGGATTTTTAGGTGGAAATCTGGTCTGGAATAGTTGTTTCTCCAAGCTGGCTATCTTTTCCTGTAATTTCTGTTTTTCAAAAATCAGACAATTTTTATTTTCATTTAATGTCTTTACCGTTCGTGACATTGTCTCGCAATGATCACAAAATAGGATTTTTTCCTGCATCTCCTTTGTGACAGAGTATTCTAGGGGAGTTTCCTGCATGGATCTTAGGAAAAGAGAAACAAAATAGTTAGGTCCTAAGTAGCTTCTAGCTACATCTAGTGCTTCTGACAAATTATAGAAACCTTTATAAACTGGATTTTTGAAGTTCTTAATACTGTCTGCTACTTCTATCCAAGTATGAAAAACACCTACTAAATTACCTTGGAGAACTGCATAAAACTTGTACCCTCTTTGGTTCTGACTAAATACTTCTGATAAAGAATTCATGGCTGCTAAGAAATATTTCTGGTCCTTTCTATTAAATGCAATCCATAAATTGTCTAAGATGCATTGTTGTTCTTTTGATGTAGAAATATGAGAATATGTTCTGAAAGGAGGATTGCCATTTGAAAAAACAAAAAGTTCTTGGTTTCCGAATTGCAGTCGTTCTTGGAGGGTTCTGTTCTCGCTGGTCTGCTGGCTGTTCTGTGGTGGAAATAAGTTATCTAGACGGATCCCTGGTTGTGGTGGTGGCCTTGCCATCTGCATATTTTCATAAAAAGTATTCCTTAGATCATAATCGTGTGGTGTTTGCAAGCGATAAGAAATTCGTGTATTAATTAATTGTTTTCTGATTAGGTTTTCATAACCATCCTCATAAGGATCAAATTGTTCAGCAAGGGTGTATAAAAAATGTTTGTCATAGATGCAGTTAATACTGATAGAAAATGCTTCAATAGAACATAATTGCAAAAAGTGGAATAGAGTAAAGTTTATATCTGTATATTCTAGGAATAGATTTGGAAAGTCGCGAATATTAAGATGGACCATATCATTATCTAGTCCTTCATTCTGTCTTATATCTATTGTGAGAAACACTTCTGAGGTGGATAGTGCCCCATGTTTTACAAGGTTCTTTGCCATTTGTTTAATAATTTGAGCATATCGTTGTTCTCAAATTTCCTTTAACCTGTTGGATATAATTGTAGCATGTGGTTCTTTAACCTACCAATATTCTAATAGCTCATGAAGAGTTGTTACATTGTTCATTTTAGTAATTACAGAAATGAATTCATTTTCTGTGTAATGTTCTAAGAAGGCAATGACTTCTGTCAATACTAGGTCTTCTTGGGTTACATTATAAGTTTGTGGATGCTTTACATTAAGTAAGTCAAAAGATGTACCTATATCTCCTATGTCCACTAGAGCATGCTGATGGAGCAGGCGGCTAAGAGTATCAGGTAAGATATTAGTACTGCCTTTGATGTGTTCAAAAGTGATATGGGTGCCAAGGTGAAGGCACCGATCTAAAAAATTAAGCCAACGCCGTCTAGAGCTACGTTTTTGTTCTAAAGCCATCTTTGAATGAACAGAAACTATGACTTCATAGTCTGTTCGAACAGTTATTTCTTTTTTAGAAATAATAAACAGTTCAAAACTATCTAAAGCGTAAGAGATGGCTAATAATTCGGCATCAATACTGCTAATGTTACCTTTTTCTTTATATTTACCACTAGCATAGCTGCAAATTCTTTCTAAAGTTTTGTCGGAATACTTATTTGGTTTAACAATCAAAGTTGCGCCCCAGCCTGTATTGCAACCGTCTGATTCTATAATGAGATAGTCTGAATCTAATGGTAATGCTAATTCTGAAAGTTCTTTAATCAAGTTCTTAATTTATTGGACTAATTTAACATCTTCTTTGTTAAAGTATCGTTGTCCCTTTTGGGATGTTTTGCATATAAGGGTCCTGCAATTTTGCCTAAATTTTTTATAAAAGGTCTTGCATAATTGACCAACCCTAAAAATTGCTGGAGCTGTTTTAATTCTTCTAATTTGTCTGAAAAGTCTAAAGCTTTTTGGGCAATATGGGGTTGTAGTATAATTCTTCCCTGCCCAATAATGGCTCCTAAAAATTCGCTTTGTGGTTTATACAGCTGCATCTTTGTTTTGCTAATTATGATACCATGATTAATAAATTCTAAAATAATAATCTGCAAATGTCCTCTGTGTTCTTGCCTTGTTTTACTAAAAACTAGGATATCATCTATATAAACAACAACAAATTTTTTGTGCTTTAGAAAAATGTCGTCCATCTTTCTTTGACAAACAGATGGTGCAATTTTAAGGCCAAAAAGCATGACGAGCCATTCAAAATGTCCTTCGGGACATGTAAATGCTGTCCATTCTATACTTTTAGGATGCATTTTAATTTGCCAAAATCCGGATTTTAAATCAAACTTACTAAAGATGTTACATCCTTGTATTTGATTTATTAATCTGGTTTTGTCTGGGATATCATATGCATCATCTCTGGTATTGTCAATTAATCTTTTGTAATTAATTACCATTCGACTTTTTCCTCTAGCAATTTCACTATGTTTTCTAAAATAAAAGCAGCCGATCTGTGGGGACTTTCAGATCTTCTGATAACCCCTAATTTTAGAAGATCTGTAATATGCATTTTAAAATCACCTATATCTTGGTTTGTGGCATTTATTTTTGCTGTTCTAACCTTATATTCAGGGTTTATAATATCTAGCTTACACATGACCATATCTTTATCCCAATACTTTAGTACTTCTTCACCCATTATTCCTAATTTCTCTTTTTTTGATATTAGTTGTTCAACATCTTGTTCACTTATGAGGATGTAATAAAGATGTTCTAGATTCATAAAGTCTGTGTGGACTTCTATCTCATACTCTTGATTTATGTCATGAGCACTGTAATCGTCATTGGGAATTACGTTATGTAACTCGCATTGCCTTTCATGGGGACAATTGCATTCTTTTTCTTCTTCTTTGGGATTTTCTAGTTCTCTTATCATGGTTGGTTCGTCGTGTGTACAAACTGGTGTAAAGATTGTATGTTTCTGTAACTGCAAGTAATCTTTGCTTATTAGCATACTACCTTTATCCTTTAATAAGAAGCTTAATCCCAAAATTAAATCATTGCTTAGATCAAGTTGTCTAACCCATGTGGATTCTTTGGGTAATGTGTATTCTATACTTTTTCCACAGTTGGTTTCAAATCTAATTTTACTATTTGGGATGAACAGATCATCATACGTAAAAACATTTCCATCCATTTGTTGGGCTACTGCAGGTTTCGAGGCTTTTACTATGTATTGTTTTGGGATTATATCTTTATTTATAATACAGTTTGTACACCCTGTATTGATTAATGCTAGACACTTTACTTCGTAGACCATCATTCTTACCACACACCTAACTTTGAGTGCCCTTAGTCACACACCTAACTTTGAGTGCCCTTAGTCTATCTTTATTGCATATTTGGATTAGATCAATTTAATATGGATCTATTGTTGGCTCATTCTGGTCTACTACTATTTTTCCTCTTTCTAACCTTTCTTCTATTGTTTCTACCTTTGTATAAAGGAGTTTCTGTGTATCTTCTAAAATTTCTATTCTTTTTCTTAGGATTTTTACTTCATCAGTATTTGTTGTTAGTTTGGGTATTGAATAACTAAGTGTAATATTGTAGTTCTTTTCTATGCATTTTATACAACCTTCTTGGTAACACTTGAAACATTTTGTTCTGTTCATCTTACTAGGGTATCCTTTACAAAATAAACACGGCATGCTATCCATACCTGTTCGGGCCTGCCAGTTGTGTTTGCAGGTTTCCAATAGGCTTGAGGTCGATAATGAAGGAGTTTTTTGTCCCTTAATAGTAGATTCTATGTTCATCATATCTAAATCAGAGAATTCTAATTCTGGTATACTGGGAAATGGTGCAAAATCATCAATTAATTCATTTGGTTGTTTATTGTCTTGCGACTCATTTTCTTCATCAAAGTCTTCTATGGTTACGATTGAATAAATTGATTCAGAATCAGATACTGTTTCGTCAATATTAATTAAATCCTCATTTGTGCATTCTATAAGTATGCTACTTTTATCATGTCTATTTATTCTTTTAGGACAAGTTCTACTCAAATGTTCTGGGCGACCACATGTATAACATTCGAGTTTATTTTTATACAATCTATTTGGCTTAAATTTTCTAACATGAGGGTCTAAATATGGTTTTCGTCTGTTTGGTTTTCTTAAAAAATATTTTTATTTCCTATATTTTGTGTTTTGTTTCGTGCATCTGCAGTGTTCGTTATAAGTTCTAGTTCTCCTTTCTTCTATACCATATGTCTGAGGAGTGTATATTTCTTTACAAAACCCATAATCTGAGTTTTTTAATTGTTTCTGAATTTGTATTTCTATACATTTGTCTTTTAATACATTAATAACATGTTGTATTCTTTGTCCTATTGACCATGGGTGACCTGGACCTGCTGTCATTACTTCTGGCCAATTTTTCCATTTTTCTGCTATTTCTATTCCTAGGGCTCCAGGAAGTTTTCTAAATAATTTGTCTCCTAAATCTTGGTTAAAGACATTTCCTGAAATACAGGTATAATAAAAATAGTCATTAAGAAATTTCTTTATATACTTCCATTTGTATAGACTTAATTGTTCTAAAGTTCTGATAGCATCTTTTTGTAATCCTAGTGCTCCCGTATTCGGGTCTTCTCCCGTGACTAAAGCTTGTATTTTGTTTACAAAATTATAGGGATTGGGGCCTAGCATTAGCAGTGTATTATAATCTTCTACATACGAAACTTTGTAGGCTTCCCATAAAGCTCTAACGCTTTCTCCTAAAAATGTTTCCAAATACTTGTACATTTCTTCTGTTCCTAGATTTAAAGTGGTTCTATAATAATCTCCTATCAATGTATATTTCCATACATCTAAAATATTTGACCAAGCTTGTGGATCATGGACGGCTAGGTTTAGAATCTGAGCTTCTCCTTTAGTCTGAAATTTAATTGGTTGCTCTAAAGGTTGTCTCCTTCCTTTGGTTTTATATTGATTTTCTGGTTCTTTGTAGTCGTCTACTCTTGTCCTGGGGGTATTGCCACTTCTATAACCACTATAGCTGATTACAACTCCTGATGTGTTATGTATTGGTGTTCCTCGATAGGGGGAAGTAACTTCGGATTATTCTACTATATCCTTTTTGTATGATACCTCTGAGATTTTTGTTTCATTATCTATTTCTTCTTGTATTATTTCGTCCTGCAGGATTTCGATTCTGATATTTTGTTCTTTATCATAGTATAAATATTCCTGTTCTTTTATAGAACCATTCATATAATGCATATCTTCTAGTTCTAACAATTCTTTAGGTGATAACCTTCCGAGACTTAATTCTATAGGATAGAGAATCCTATCAGTTTCTGATACTAATGTTTCAAGGCATTCGATATGCACTAGATCTGATTCTATGTCCATTTCTAATTCTTGTATGTTCCTGTGGACTTGTGGAACATAATCGGTAAAACGTATGCTAGTTCTGCTTTTCTCTTGATAAACTAATGCCTCTTGAGGTACAAGAGTTTTAACTGGGTTTATGAAGTTGTCCAAATTCCATTCTAATCCTACTAGCCTTTGAGAGTCATACGTTAATGGTTTTACCATTTTTATTCCTTTGCTACTTAATAAATCTACTATTTCTATTACATTTACTCGGTATTTTACCTTCAAATTGGTTGTAGTTCGTCCTAAGATTGCTATGTGTACTAAAAGGTTATCTCCATTGTGGACTTCTTCATATCCTTTTGTCTGTATTCCAATATGGATATATCTTGTAAAATCTTGAAGAGTCATCATAAAGTCTGGGCTACAATAAAATATTCCTGAATTGCTATTCATATCAACTTCTATATTGGCTATTATACCTCTAGCAATATCATTCCATCTATTATCATATAAGGTTATTAGAGTTTTGCAGCCTAAGTTTTTTCTCATAAGTCCTTTAATACCTATGACTATTAAACCTAAATGCATTAATTTATATCGTGAGGTTCTAAGCTCATGTCCTGCTTCCTGGCTTACTAAAGGTAGACTACATGTCTGATTTCCTAAACAACTTAGTGCTTGTTCTCGGTTATGTCTGAAAAATTCTGGTCTGAATTCGAAACTTCCGGTCTGGTAAAGAATTTTTGGGTTTAGGATACTGAGTCCTTCCTTTTGGAATCTTTCATAGTCTTGTTCGGGATCTATAAGTTCTTCGAGTTGGATATCATGATTACTTGACCTTCTAGAAAGTGGTCTATTGATAAGTGGTCTTGTCCTACTTGTAGATCCTTGGTCTGGCCTGATTGTTCTAGAGGATCCTGCGTATGATTGAATTTCTGTCAATGGCCTATTCGTACTCATGGTTTTGATAATTGTTTCTTTTCTAATGGTCTAGTTGGGAAAGTAAATATTACCGGTTTCCTTGTAACTTGTTCTTTTCCTGTTGGTTCTAGCTTTACTGATCCTAGTTTGTCAGTTATCTTGCTAAGTTATCCTGAAAATTTGATATTTCTAATTTCTGTAATTTTTTCTCAACTTCTTCAATCTGGTTTGCTAGTTTTTGTTCTGTTTCTTCAATTCTTTCGTGGATTTTGAGGATAAGTCTAATAATAGTATTATTTTGTTTAATAATAGTTTTGTCTGAGATTGATTCTGCGTTATAAGTACTATAACCTTCGGGGCCGGTTTGAAAAGTCTTTGTATAATCTAAAGCTTCTAAATAGGCCTTTTTCATTAATTAAGAACAATCCTTTTTATTTCTTTTAATTCTAATTTATTATTTATGACAACGTCGTGTACTTGGTTTATTGTCTCTATGATTCTGGGATTCTCTTTACTTCGTGTAGAATGATGTAACCTTGAATTGTTCTGGTCTTTTATGTAATCTAGTTTACTAGAAATATCTTTTAAAATCTGGTTTTTCTCCCTGAGGGTCGAAAGTAGGCTATCTCTAAATTTTTGTTTTTCGCTTTCTCTGGTGTCTAGGTTCCGTTTTAAATTTATAACTAAATCTATTAGTGTATTCTGAACTGGATCTTTGTTATGGAATAAATGCTTTACTTCGTCTGATTTTTCAAAATTACAGCTAAGTATCTGTTTGTCTGAAGTAGTAACTAACCTAGGGTGGAAACAAGAGTCTAATTCTGAAGAATCTATGATATGGCTCTGATACCAAAAAAAGGAAGGTGTGTAGTATAAAACGATGGGGGTGAAGGTGAAAGTTATAAAGTGAAGGTGGTGATTAAAATTGAAAAACGACTTATGAATTTTAAACTTATCCCTACCAGGTACTCCCTCTCTAAATTATGTATTTCTATGTCCCCGTGTTACTGTGGCTACAGTAAATTTTTTTTTTTTTTTTTTTTAACCTAGAAAAAAAAAAAAAAAAACGAGCGGAAACTACAGTTAGTGTTCAAGACTTGACCGAAACATTTTAACCTAGGAAACTATAAGTAACTATCAAGGTTCACAAGTCACACCTTCGCATATTATTGTATACTGGAATTACTATTGAAGTCTGGTTATCAACAGATTAATCAAACTCCTCCAAAGCTTATTTTTCTCGACTCCTAGTTTGATTTCCCAAAAAGTAAGATAAATGAAAGCCGTAATAAAGCAATTGAACTGGATTTATGAAACTGTATTCGTGAATCAGTTTTTTATAAAATAGGATAACAAAGGCTTATATGCATAAGCCTAGGTAAATCATGTGTTGATGCAGTGTCAGGGTCATGTCACAGATAACATCCTCATCTGTGTGTATACTGCCATTCCCCTTGGATGCCCTGCTGATCTTGGGCTCTCCTGCACTTGTGACTTGATATTTATGTACCTAAAAGGTGGGGTACGTCAGTAATTCTACTGAAACAATGCTGATAAGAAAATAGCGATCTCCAAACTAGCAACCACAAACCATCTTGAATGAAAAGGAAAACGTGCATCCTAATTTTCTGATGTTCGTGTATGCCATGGTCTAACAACTAGTGCACTGATCACCTGCCTTATTGTAATACAAGCAACCTTGGAACTCTGGATACGCGTGCATCCCATACTACACACGCTCCACGCCAAAACATGACTTGGTCTAATCTAATACACGAAACAAGAATGCACACGATGCACCTACTCTAATGCAATTCGTTTGGGAATGCATGCATCCCATACTGCATACTTTTCCAAAATCAACTTCAATGGAAATATATGCATCTCATACTACATACTTTCCAAAGAGTTCGCTTTCTGAAAGTAGGGTTCAATCCCTCGCCATGCAATGCGTTCTAATTCTGTCCAATTCTTGTTCCTGATAGTATGACATGGTTGGGGAGGTATAAATAAAAGACATAATTCGGGGCACTACACCGTTGTCACCAATAATTGTTGCATCGGACCCTCCTCGAAAGCTGTGATGAACCTACAGATATACACGCAGCACATCCATTGCGCAGAAGATCCACTATGATCTGTTCTTGTCCACCAACATCGAACATGACGGCCTCAAAGGTCTAAAACCCCCTATTCGCCAGGAAATTGACATTCCGTTCTTACCATGGTACTTTAGGAATCAACAGTGCAAGATATGCACGGCAGCACGTATCCCTAATGACAAGAAAGAACAACCCCATAGTATCTTCACCTAGTGCTAACTCTTAGAACGAGTTGAATTATAAGGAATCACCCTTAACACCAATTCGGTCTTTGAGCGAAACAATAAAGGAAAACCTAATCAATGCAGTTTACTGAAGACAAGTTGTTACCCAAATCATACTCGGTGTCGATCAACAATATCGAGCCTGTCCGATCTGTCAAAACAAAAATCATCGCAAGAATCACATCCACTGATTCCCAATACCTTCATAGGTCAGTGACCAAATAATCCCGACCCGTGACCCTCTGCGAGTGGTCCAACGGCACCCCAAGGATGCAATATAATTCAAATGAAGGTAAGCTCACACATAACCATCAATTCTTGACCATTGACAGACTCAGGCATCGAGACACCAAACACAAACTGACCAGAGATATATCCAACTCACTCATGTCCACCATGAGTACTAAGTACAGAAACTTGTCTAAATTCCAAATAAAATGCTAAAAACCATCATTAAAACCTGATAGCTCATTATCACCACACTACGATATGCAGAGGGTTCCTCATCAATTTTCCGATGGAACAGTTCGAGAAATATCAGTAGCTGTGACCCAAGCTACGCTCATCGGAATCCAACACACTCAGAATTTCCTAGAAGGGTAGGGAGATCCACTGCCATCCCCTAGTCGATGACTCCCTTAATTTCTTTTAAAGAACTCAAGTCCCCGAGTTAACTTAAGCTTGAAGTCAATCTAGACAACAGGTTGCTAAACTCGCAACGTCCATAACTTCCAGCACACAAGTCAAAATTGCTTGATATTACCCATTCTGGAAAGGTAAGACCCTAGTCTACAACTCTCCAGCTGACCATTTCCTCAAATTCAATCATCTTGACACCCAACAACCCTCATATACTCTTAATAGTATGTTCCTTCTCGCACTCGCTGCACCTGCTCGATATCATAAAAGTTTACTCATTTCGGAATTACTCGATTCCGGGTTCTATTAAAATATGGGAGAGTCTACTACAACTTCCTAGTTGGACACGTCCTCAAATTCAATCCTTAAGGTCCTCAAAGATACCAATTTCCATTGGGTGCACAACAAGAGAAAAGTTGATTTCTCTAGCAAATATTGCCTTGACAAGGCCGAATCTATGCCAACTTTGGAAAATCATAACTTCCAACCTACAAACTGGAATTACAAAATTCCAGTTGGGTTAGAAAGTTATGATTCCCTACTGCAAATCTCTAGTCGGCCAGTCGTCCAAATTCTTAACAGATAAGTCCAAAAATATCCATCTCCACGGACTAGACAACTTGTACTAGGCTGAACATAGCCTACTTCGAAATTCAATAATAAATCAACCTTAAGTCCAATGCTCATGAAATTTGAGATTATTAATATAAACATATACCATTCAATTGTGTCAAAAATTCGTATTCAGATTCATCTCACACAATGAGTTATGACTCCTCAAACATTGCATAATTTCCAGCTGGTCTTTCAGCAGGGGTTTTTGCCACTGTGTACGGTTTATTCTTGAAACCTTATCAAACGACCTCTAAAAATTCTAAAATTTGAGATTCATCAATTAGACTCATACCACAGGCTACTCCCAAAATTTCATAGCAAAATATTAAACATACAAGGAATTATGGCTTTTTGAACTTCAGCCCAAAATACAGTCAGCTTCAGCCGACACCTTCCGACCAGTCGCATTCTACAAATTTTACGATTCATCAAACGAACTCTGAAAATTACGAAATTTTAGAATATAGTTGTGGACACATAAAATAGTGTCCACAAAAAATTTCAGCTCAAAATTATCAACCTACACTGAGTTATAAGGTCGGAAGTACACAGTCAAAATCTTCACAGCAGCAGTAATTTCGGCTGCTCTGTGTCCAGATTTGGACCAATTGTTTGGGCTACTAAAATGCTTCCAAATATTATGAAAAAAATCATGGATACTCTACGTACATAGAAAAAAAATCCCCCAAAATTTGAGTAAATAATATCGATCCATTTGGGATAAAGAAATTCTCAAACATACCCTCACAATCATGCTACTTAACAAAACTCCTAAAAGAGTTATTTTTACCATACAGCTTTTCTTTTCCTAGCACTTCACATACTCAAACATGGTAACAAATATTCATAGCATGATAAACTTGTACTATGTTCTGTAGCATGATATTATGACTTTTATAAAGCATGAAAGTTTGGGCATTTGGTCGTCTCTTGTCTTATGCTTATTTTATTAAGTGTTTGGGATGAGGCATAAAGCTGAAATTTTTGCCTTCTCCTTGGTAAGCCTCGTTTTCTTCTAAGGAGGGAGTGGTCACCGACCCTCTAGTAGTGCAACTGAGAGCTAGAAGATATGCTAAGAACTTGACTCGGGCATTAGAAGGAGATATGATGAAGTAAGAGTGATCATGAGTATGGATGCTCCAGAATGATCCACGGAGTGAGATATTCCCTAGCATTCTAGACGAGGGATGAAATAGGCCCCAGAGTGTTCTATGGAGTGGGATTGATCTTCAGTATTTCGGGACGAGAGCGATACTCATGGGGAGTTCGTGTGGTGAAGTTAGCTCCAGAATGATCCATGGAGTGAGACATTCCTCAGCATTCCAGACGAGGGATGAAATAGGCCCCAGAATGATCTGTGGAGTAGGAATTGGTCTCCAGTATTCCAGGGAGGAGAGCGATGCTCATGAGAAAGATTGTGTGATGTTGGCTCCAGAATGATCCAGGGAGTAAGACATTCCCCAGTATTCCAGACGTGGGATGAAATAGGCCCCACAATGTTCTGTGGAGCGGGATTGGTCTCCAGTATTCCAGGGACGAGAGCAACATTCACGAGCAGGCTAGTGGAACATTGACTCCAGAATGATCCAAGGAGTGAGATATTCCCCAGTATTCCATGCGTGGGATGAAATAGGCCCCAGAATGATCTGTGGAGTGGGATTGATCTCCAGTATTTCGAGGATGAGAGTAATACCCACGGGGAAATTAATGATAAGAGAGGCTCCAGAATAATCTGTGGAACGAGATATTTCCTGGTATTCCGAAACGCGGGATGAAATAGGCCCCAGGATGTTCTATAGAGAGGGATTGATCTCCAGTAGTCCAGAATGAGAGCAACTTTCTCCAAAGTGATTCATCCCCAGTACGGTGGATGTGAGATAAGACAGATCCCCGAATGATCCACGCGATGGGATTAATCTCCGGGATGGAAGGATTTGTTGAGCACCTGAGGCATGTGAGTTGGTGTTGAGCACTTGAGAGTCAGTTGTCGAGGATGATTCCTCGAGGAATATGAGATGATCAGGGAAAGGTGTCTTCTGCTCATGGATGTTTTGTCTGCTCCCCTAGCGTCGTTCTGAGGACAGAACGATTCTAAGGAAGGAGTGATGTAATACCCTGCAAATTAGCATATACCTATTTTTGCATAGTAATTTGTGCACAGTTAAGCTATTGCACACGATTACATATTTTTCCTAGTAATTATCAGTTAAATTGAGAGATTTCAGACATACGAGCTGTTCTGAACCCAATAAGGTAAACTCAGAATATCTTCTCAATTAAACTATTATTCTGTCCCGATTGTTTCGACCAAACAATTGTCGGGAGAAAATTATAATTTCTATAAAACATGTATTTTTTATGGATTTTAAATTTATATATATTGGTCATTTTTCAATTAAGCTAGTGCTTGAATTGAATATGGATTGGAATTGTGCATAAGGGTTAGAATCGGGGTATGGTGACCTAGGGTTCCTTGACCTAACCTAGGGTTAGGAACCCTAGCATCATATGGTCATAGCTTGATCTTGATGAGATCCAAGGGTGGAGGTATTTCACCATGAGAAGATTGACTCATGAAGATGAGAAGTTTCCTAGAGCTTTCCAACGAAGTTTCCAAGAAACTCCCCAAGAGTTTCTAGAAGATTGGTTGGCACTTCATCTCACCCTACATCACCATCCACTCCATCTCCAACCTCCATCCCCACCATGGATTTCCGGCCCATTTCCCCCCAAAACCCTAACTCCCCATTTCCTATAAGTATTCCACTCCATCTCTTCTCATTCACGTTCTTCTTGTCTTGGTTGCTTCAAAAAAAAAAAAAAGAGAAGGAGAAGGAGAGAAAGGTGGAGTCTTGAAGTAGATGAGGAGAAGGGAAGCTAGCAACAACTACTACATCTTGAAGTGAAGAGGAGCTAGTGAGCAAAGGAGGGAGCAAGCAAGCTTAGGAGTTTCTCTTGCAACTACAATATGTGGGCGATCTCTTAACCGTACAACTTAGTGTTTATTTTTGGTATGAAATGGATAAGTAGTAGTAGCTATTAATTTTTGTTACCATGTTTGAGTATGTGAAGTGCTAGGAAAAGATAAGTTGTATGGTAAAAATAACTCTTTTAGGAGTTTTGTTAAGTAGCATGATAGTGAAGGTATGTTTGAGAATTTCTTGATCCCAAATGGATCACAATTATTTGTTCAAATTTTGGGGCATTGTTCATCTATGTACGTAGAGTATCCATGATTTTTTTCATAATATTTGGAAGCATTTTAGTAGCCCAAACAATTGGTCCAAATCTGGACACAGAGCAGCCCAAATTACTGCTGCTATGTAGATTTTGACTGTGTATTTCCGACCTTATAACTCAGTGTAGGTTGGTAATTTTGAGCTGAAAATTTTTATGGACACTCTTTTATGTTTCCAAAACTATATTCTAAAATTTCGTAATTTTCAGAGGTCGTTTAATGCCTCGTAAAATTTGTAGAATGCGACTAGTCTGAAGGTGTCGGCTGAAGCTGTCTGTGTTTTTGGCTGAAGTTCAAAAAGCCATAACTCCTTGTATGTTTATTATTCTGCTATGAAATTTTGGGAGTAGCCTGTGGTATGGGTCTACATGATGAATCTCAAATTTTAGAATTTTGAAAGGTTGTTTGATAAGGTTTCAAGAATAAACCGTACACAGTGGCAAAAACCCCTGCTGAAAGAGCAGCTGGAAATTATGCAATGTTTGAGGAGTCATAAATCATTGTGTGAGATGAATCTGAACACGGATTTTTGACACAATGGAATTGTATATGTTTAGATTAATAATATCAAATTTCATGAGCATTGGACTTAAGGTTGATTTATTATCGAATTTCGAAGTAGGTTATGTTCAGTCTAGTACAAGTTGTCTAGTCCGTGGAGATGGATATTCCTGGAATTATCTGTTAAGAATTTGGACGACTGGCCAACAAGAGAATTGCAGTAGGGAATCATAGCTTTCTAACCCAACTATAATTTTGTAATTCCAGTTTGTAGGTTGGAAGTTATGATTTTTCAAAGTTGGAATAAATTCGGCCTTGTCAAAGCAATGTTTGCTAGACAAATCAACTTTTCTCTTGTTGTGCACCCGATGGAAATTGGTATCTTTGAGGACCTTAATGATTGAATCTGAGGATGTGTCCAACTAGGAAGTTTTAGTAGACACTCCCACCTTTTCATAGAACCCGGAATCGAGTAATTCCGAAATGAGTAAACTTTTATGATATCGGGCAGGTGCAGCGAGTGCGAGAAGGAACATACTATTAAGAGTATATGAGGGTTGTTGGGTGTCAAGATGATTGAATTTGAGGAAATGGTCAGCTGGAGAGTTGTAGACTAGGGTCTTACCTTTCCAGAATGGGACATATCAAGCAATTCTGACTTGTGTGCTGAAAGTTATGGACATTGCGAGTTTAGCAACCTATTGTCTAGATTGACTTCAAGCTTAAGTTAAATCGGAGACTTGAGTTCTTTAAAAGAAATTGAGGGAGTCATCGACTAGGGGATGGCAGTGGATCTCCCTACCCTTCTAGGAAATTCTGAGTGTGTTGGATTCCGATGAGCGTAGCTTGGGTCACAGTTAATGATATTTCTCGAACTGTTCCATCAGAAAATTGATGAGGAACCCTCGACATACCGCAGTGTGGTGATTATGAGCTATCAGGTTTTAATGATGGTTTTTAGCATTTTATTTAGAACTTAGACAAGTTTCTGTGCGTAGTACTTATGGTGGACATGAGTGAGTTGGATATAGCTCTGGTCAGTTTGTGTTTGGTGTCTTGATGCCTGAGTCTGTCAATGGTCAAGAATTGATGGTTATGTGTGAGCTTACATTCATTTGAATTATATTGCATCCTTGGGGCGCCGTTGGACCACTCGTGGAGGGTCACGGGCCGGGATTATTTGGTGACTGACCTGTGAAGGTATTGGAAATCAGTGAATGTGATTCTTGCGATGACTGTTATTTTGACAGACCGGACAGGCTCGATATTGTTGATCGACACCGAGTATGATTTGGGTAACAACTTGTCTTCAGTAAACTGCGTTGATTAGGTTTTCCTTTATTGTTTCGCTCAAAGACCGAATTGGTGTTAGGGGTGATTCCTTATAATCCAATTCGTTCTAAGAGTTAGTACTAGGTGATGATACTATGGGGTTGTCCCTTCCTGTCATTAGGAATACGTGCTACCGTGCGTAGCTTGCACTGTTGATTCCTAAAGTACCATGGTTAGAACGGGATGTCGATTTCCTGGCGAATAGGGGGTTTTAGACCTTCGAGGCCGTCATGTTCGATGTTAGTAGACAAGAACAGATTATAGTGGATCTTCTGCGCAATGGATGTGCTGCGTGTATATCTGTAGGTTCATCACAGCTTTCGAGGAGGGTCCGATGCAAAAATTATTGGTGACAACGGGGTAGTGCCCCGAATTATGTCTTTTATATATACCTCCTCAACCATGTCATACTATTAGGAACAGGAAGTGGACCGAATTAGAACGCATTGCATTCCCAAATGAATCGCATTAGAGTAGTTGCATCGTGTGCATTCTTATTTCGTGCATTAGATTAGACCATGTCATGTTTTGACCTGGAGCGTGTGTAGTATGGGATGCACGCGTATCCAGAGTTTCAAGGTTGCTTGTATTACAATAAGGCAGATGATCAGTGCACTAGTTGTTAGACCATGGCATACACGAACACCAGAAAATTAGGATGCATGTTTTCCTTTTCATTCAAGATGGTTTGTGGTTGCCAGTTTGGAGATCACTGTTTTCTTATCAGCATTGCGTCAGTAGAATTACTAACGTACCCCAGCTTTTAGGTACATAAATATCAGGTCACAAGTGCAGGAGAGACCAAGATCAGCAGGGCATCCAAGGGAAATGGCAGTATACATGCCTACCATTCGAGTGAGTGCAGAAATATCAGAGTCGCGCAGCAGAAGGCTCAAGCTGAGGGGCAAGTCCTAGGGAAGCAGATAGACCACTCAGCGGAGTTCTCAGTAATAACCAATCGATTGCCGATCTGGAAGACAACTGACAGCTTTGCAAGAGGAGCCTGAATATTCTTTGTGATCAATTGTAATAAGTTATGTAATTTGTATTCCTTGTTTAAGGAGAAATTGATATTTGTAATTATTGATATAATAACTCTAATGGTAATAAAAGTGTTTAAATTTCCGTGTTATTTACTGTGTTGAGATGCATTTGAAGGCAAAGATTCTGGTTGTGTTGTGTCACGGATGTATGGTAATGGGGATCCGGGTGTTACACATACTACACATTCTCCAACCAAACGACGTTCTTCAATTGATGGGGTTTGACCCCTCGCTATGCATCATACTATTGTGCTCTCTCCTATCTCTGATACTCAAGTGATGATGAGGTTGTAGTCGTCCGGTTTATTCTCATCACTGTTGTCAGTAGTGGTGTCAATACCATGTGTTTTACACATTATGCCCGGAATCACAGTCGTACGGCTCACGTCCATCGCTGCCCAAACAATTTGTAGAGATGTGATAATTCCGCCTTCCGAACCTCACAAAAAACTGATGTATGTACACAAGGGCTCCTTGACGGAGAACTTTGAGCCTTTCCCTCTTAGTCGCTCCACAGTTATGCCTTTCTCCAAGTCTCTTGTCCGCATTGATCTGCATAGGACCTGGCGAATTTTTAGAGTTTCCCTTAATCTCCACTTTGCTCTCGTCCTTACACTAGACCAGAACTTTCAGTCGAGACAACGCCGTCACTCCAAACCTCCTCAAAAGTTATTACGGACATAAAAGCACTCTGGCCGAAGATATTAGAGTCTTTCCCTCTGAGCCGCTCCCCAGTTGGGCCTTTCTCCAAGTCTCCAGCCCGCGTTAAACTAACTTAGGATTTAATCAGGTGTGATGACACCACGCGTCCCCCTGACAGGCGAACACCACTCGCTAGTGCCTGTCCTTATATTCAACCAAGACTCGATCTAGTATTACAACATCAAAAAACCCAAGGTACAAATGATAACCCACTCTAGGACCAAGATTAAAAATAAGGTTAATTTTATGATTACTAACTTTTTATTTCGTCCGATCATCTGATTATCTAAATCCCAAGACTCTAATCAATCCCTAATACTTTTTCATTATCTCATTGCGAATTATTAGGCGATTCTAGTTCTATTTTATTTTAACCAATACTTTTCTAGTTAGGAGATCTATCAACTTTCATGTCCTAACTTAGAAAATGACCTTTGTTTATTATGAACAACTAGTTAAGTTCTACATGTGGACTCTTTTCTAGTTAATTACCTTTTTCATCATTAGGACCTAACCCATCTCACAATGGGGCTCAACCTAGCCCTCGAATCTAGTCGAAGAGTTGGCCCCCCCGGCCCACACTTGACCCAAACCAACGACGAACCGACTCCGTCGACCGCCGCAACTGCCAACTATGCTCGGAGTTCGATCGCAACCTCATCTCGACCAACACATAGCTCCCGCTAACCTTCACGCTCCACGGTCCTCGACAAGTGGTAGCACCATACACAACCATGGAATCCTTCCATGAACGGCGAGTACATCAGTGCATGAGTCATCTCCTCCAACACGTTCGATGTGACACGGGTTCCTATTCTACCTGTCTAGATATGCCAATATGACTTAATCCTAGAGTCTCAAATTCAACCAATGTAAGCCAACAAAGGTACACTACCCTAAGAATAAATCTTACACCATGAATACCCTAAAAGAGTGAAAAAGCTTTAAAAATAGAAATTCACATTTCCAAAGAGCAAGCATACATTTGGCATTCATGCCAAAACGGGGTCATTCCCGGTCCCGTTTCTTCAAAGAAACGCGATCGGGTGTTCCCTATACTTCTACTCAAAGTAGACAGTAAGCACAAACACAAATTGGGCATAAATCTCCTCCCAAAGTGATCAACAACAATACATAAACATCCATCACAATTCCTACTTCAAAACAGTGAACAAACATATCTACATTGTAGGTCTACAGGCACACATGAGCTACTCATAAATTGAAACTTTAGATAATTTAAGTTCTAACTCATTCCCACATCCACAACATGATTTATGACCCACAAAAGCAACTTAAAACTCTTATTCTACAAGTTCAAACTCAATTTCATAGGTATAGTGCAAAACTGTGAGCTTTACGAATCTGTGTGTTTCTGTTGTTAGTTGCAAAATTCATTATAATTCGTGTACCGATCCAAATCATGAGTTTTTAGACATTACAGAAATATCTACGTGTCTACTACAACTCTCTAGTTACACACTTTCTCTAATTAAGTAGTTTAAGTGGTCAAAAAAGTCATTCTTTAACATGCATGCAATAATATCCAAAACAGAGCAACAACTAACCAGTGCTAACATAAAAATACTTTAAAAATAGCAAATGATCTCTAAACTTCATGAAATTTGGAACATAGGTTCTACATACATGATAAAAGAACATACTTAAATTTTAAGTGGTTCTACCAAGTACTTTTCAAGTTATGACTTCTTGAATATTAACTAAAAACAGAACAGATCATCTTCATTCTATCTTTTCTTTTCAGAACAGCCAGTGGTTTCGGATATTTGAAAAATAGAAAATGATGTCCAAAAATTAAAAAAATTTATATTCAAGCACTTAACACATGCTAGAAGCACATACTAAAATTTCAGCAATAGATCTTAAGTGGTTACAGAGTTATGAGCTTTAGAAAATCATGGTCAGAACACATGCTAAGTCTGTTTTCTGTATAGTCAGAGTTCAAGTTCGTAAAATTAAAATAGCAAAAAAATAATAAAAATTATGAAATTTGGAAGCAAGGTGTATAACTTGCATAAGAATCTACGTTTAAAATTTCAACTTCAAAATCCAAATAATTTTTGAGTTATAGCATCCAAACCTAGCACACTTTTCAGTTTACCTTTTTACTGTGTTTATATCTAGTCTTCCACTAATAAACTAGCATGCGAAAAATTTCTACCACTTAATTACACATTTCATGACTCCTCATGCTGTCAAGACTACATCAAAATTTCATCACACAAAAAGTAAACACTTTAAAGGTTTAGAAACACGCACCTTAAAATTGTAACAAGAACACCTTCAAGCTCCACCTAGTTTGCTCTTCTCCTCCTTGCTCCTTGCTCTTGCCCTTCTTGCTCCTAGCCCTTGGCTCTCCTTCTCCTTGACTCCTCCTCCTTCTTAAATCAGTAGCTTAGGGTAAAAATGAAGTGATTGAAGTAGGTTGATGTGTATGAAAGTAAAAATGAAGTGATTGAAGTAGGTTGAGGTGTATGAAAAATGTTGAAGTGTAGGAGAATGAGGAAAAATGAGCTAGTGCAAAAGAAAGGGAATTAAATAGAAGATGTTTCATGATGGAGAGGGTTGAGTGTGTGAGTGAACAAAAATGCTTACGGTTCTACAATATGCTCTTGGAAACTCTCACACCCATCATGATAACTATTCAAAAATCAAAACCCTAGTTCTCTTCCCTCCATGCCAATGATTTTGCAATATTATATGTATATATGTGTACATAGTGTAGTGTGTAGTATACTATATATATATATATATATATATATATATATATATATGATGTGCACATGACATGTTAGGCTCATAGAATTAAATTGATCATGGCTAGAGCCCAAATATCCAACCATGTTTAGTTTGGTTGACTCAAACATACACTCAAGTTGGTGCACAAAAAAATAAACTTTTACAAATAAATTGTAGCACACTCAAAAATAAATTTTAAGACAAAATTTTATAAACACAAGCAATCATATTCATATATTATTATACAAATAATAGTCAATTATTTATATATTTCATCTTCAATTATAATTGAGACAGGTATATCCCAACTCTGGTTCTACAATTGAACCCTTGTTGAGTTTGAAACATATCGAATAATAATATGTTTCAATACTTACTCAATTAAAATTGAGAAAATTCTATTAATACGTGCAACTCTCAATCGTGCACGGATTAAAATACAAAATAGATATATACTATTTTGCGGGGTCTTACATCTAAAGTAGAAAAACTTCTCTGAGGTAACTGCCTTGGTTAAATTATCTACAACTTGATCATTCGTTTTGCAAAATCTTATCTCAACTTCTCCTCCTTCAACTAGTTCTCTTATGAAGTGATGTCGAAGCTCAATGTACTTTGTCCTACTATGGAAAACTGAATTCTTTGTCATTGCTATTGCAGACTTGTTGTCGCAATAGATTGGTGTTGGCGATTTATGCTCTTGTTGTAAGTTGGACAATATTCTTCGCAACCAGAAAGCTTCACATTCAGCACTTGTTGCTGATATATACTCTGCTTCTGCCGAAGATAATGCCACAGGGTTCTGCGTCTTTGTAGACCATGAGATGACCTTTGATCCAATGGAGAAAAAATAACATGAAGTACTTATATCATCAACTGAACCTGCCCAGTCGCTATCAGTGTAACTAATTAGGCTGCAATCTCCATCTCTTGTATAGTTGAGGCCGAAGTCTTTTGTCCCCTTAATATATCATAGGATTCTCTTTGCTGCAATGTAGTATAGTTTGCTTGGATCACTCATAAACCGAGAAACTACACTAACTGCATGAATAATGTTAGGTTTTGTATTTGTCAAGTATATTAATGACCCAACGAGACTTCGATATAGAGATCCATCCACCTTTTGAGCGCCATCATTCTTTGTTAATTTTTCATTTGACACCATTGGTGTTGCTACTGCCTTGCAGTCCATCAAATTGAATTTCTTCAAGGGATCTTCTGCATACTTCTCTTGAGAAATAAAGATGTCTTCTTGAGATATTTTACTTGTATCCCAAGAAAATATCTCATAAGTCCCAAATCTGTCATCTCATATTCCTTCATCATTGTCTTCTTAAAATTTTCTGTCATCTCGTGTTACTACTTGTATATATTAAATCATCAACATAAAGACGAACAATGAGATAGTCATGCGTGCCTTCTTGTTTTTATGTAGAGTGATGGCTCACTTGGGCTTTTGTCAAATCTTTTACTTCTGAAGTATTTGTCAATTTTGTTGTTCCATGCTCGTGGTGCTTGCTTAAGACCATATAGCACCTTGCGAAGTCGATAAACTTTATTTTCTTTTCCATTTTTTATGTATCCTTGAGGTTGTTCAACATATACTGCTTGTTCAAGTTCTCCATTGAGAAATGCCGACTTCACGTCTAACTGATATACTTTAATCTCAATTGAGCTACAATAGCTAGCACCATTATGATTGTCTCCATCCGAGCAACTGGAGTGAATGTCTCATTGTAAACTATTCCTGGTTGTTGTGAATATTCTTTCACAACTAGTCGGACTTTGTGCTTTTGAATTGAGCCATCCTCATTGTATTTAGTCTTGTAGACCCATTTTAGTCAACGATCTCTTTATCTTTTGGTGGATTGACAAGCTCCCATGTGTTGTTTTTTTTCGATAACTCGTATTTCCTCATCCATTGCTTGGATCCATTTCTCCTCCTTTCTTGTCTGTTCATACTTCTATGGTTCAAGGGCAAATAATCCAATATTACATGACTCATAAATATCTTTTAAAGAATGTACCCTTCTTGGTGGTGAGTCAGGTGAGCCAAAAGAATCAGGCGGATTTGGACTTTGTGGTGTATGATCTTCTTCTAGAGTTGATGTTTCAGCTTCCAGCATCTTTAGTGGTTCCTCATCTTACTTTTTCCAGCTCCGTGCTTTTGATTCATCAAATATAACATCTCTTGAAATTACCAGCTCCTCCATTTTAGGATTGATTAAGTGATATGCTTTGGTTCTTCACTTAGCCGATAAATATGTATTTTTTTCCTTTTTCATCCAACTTCTCCTTGCATTGAAATGGTATATGAGCATATGCAATGCAACCAAATATTTTGAGAGAGCTCACCTTGGGTTTTTGCTTGTGCCATGCTTCAAATGGTGTCTTGTTTAGCACTGCTTTTGTTGGTGCTCCATTTAGGATGTAAACAGCAGTGTTGTATGCTTCTGCCCATAATTTGTTTTGCAGTCCTTTGACTTTTAGCATGGTTCTTGCCATCTCTACTACAGTGCGATTTTTCCGTTCGGCAACTCCATTTTGTTGTGGAGTATATCTTGCAGTCAACTCTCATTTGACTCCAATCTCCTCGCAATATTTGAAGAACTCCTTAAATGTGAATTCTCCTCCACGGTCTATTCTTAGTATCTTCAAGTGGTGTCCACTTTGTTTTTCAGTGAACGCTTTGAACTGACAAAAAATGGAGAAAGCTTCCAACTTTTTCTCCAAGAAGTACACCCACATCTTCCTGCTGAAATCATCAACAAAGAGAAGAAAAGATCCTTTTGTCTTTAAAAGATTATGTTCGAGTTGGTCTACATATGTCAGCATGAACCAACTGAAGAGGAGCTTTTGCTCTCCATAATGTCTTTGTAAATGGTAGCCGATGCAGCTTACCATAAATGCATCCTTCACAAACTTTTTCTTCACTTTGAATGTGAGGGAGACCAATATTTTTCTTTTTGAGAAATTTTAAACTTCTACAGTTTAAATGGCCATACCTTGAATGTCATAACTGAGCATCATCTATCTTTTCAACCCTTAAGGCATAATTTGGGTTTGGTGGTAAGATAAGAGGAAACACCTTGTTTAGTGTCATTTTTACTTTAGCCACCAATTGATCTTTTCTCTTATGAATAATGATGCTCTGGTCTTCATCGAAAATCTTCTTGTAACCTTTCTGCATAAGCTTCTCAACACTAATAAATTTTGAGTGAGACCGGGAACATAAAGAACATCATGCATAAGTTTAGGAGTACCTTCTTTTGTTTGAATTGAGATTACTCTCTTCCCTTCAACGTTGTATAGCTTCCTATCTCCAAGCTTAACTTGTGACGTCAATTTCTAGTCCATGCTTATAAAGCATCTTTTGTTCCCCATCATATTATTACTGCAGCCACTATCTAGATGTCAAATATCTTGTGAATCTTCATGAGAACTCAAACATTAGTAAAATAGTTGCTAATTTTTCTCAGAAAAATTAGCTTCATCCTTTTTGTTTTTATAATAGCAGTCTTTATCCATATGATTAGGTAAATTGCATATGGTGCATTTGTGTTTGCAATCTTTACTTGCATGTCCATATTTTTTGCAAACATGGCATTGGAGATTTGATTTTTCAATACATCGTTGGTTTTTGCTCTTTACTTTACCTTTTCAACGCCCTTGATTTCCTCCTTGAGATTTTTGTGAAACTCCCCCTCTTGAATTTTCTTTTCTAGCCTCCATGTCTTTCCTTTCATTGCAACTAACTTTCGATTGAAAAGCTTGCTCCAAGCCATGATCAGAAAACATGTTCATTCTTTTCTCATGTGCCTAGTGAGCCTATTAGTTCATGTATTGTAAGTGTAAATAAATTTTTAGATTCTTCAATTGCAGCAACACCATGATCAAATTTAGGGGGTAAGCTACGTAAAACCTTTTCAATATCTTCTTATTCTCAATGGTAGTATCTCCATAACTTCTAGTCTGATTAATAATTTCAGAAGTGTAAGAAAAGAAGTTTTGAATGGATTCGTTCTCCTTTATACGTAAATTGTAAGTCTCTCCATAAAGATTGAAGTTTAATGGAGAGTACCTTTTCTGAACCTTGAAATTCTACTTTGAGAATTTCCCACGCATCCTTTGGTTTTGTAGCAGATAGAATTCTTGGAAAGATTGATTTGCTTACCCCTTGTTGGATGAAAAGCAATGCTCTAGCATCCTTCTTCTTGTTTTCTTTGTACTCCTTTTGTCTTTCGTTGGTCCAAGTTCCATAGACTTGGTTCCTCATTGCATTCTTCAACAAGTTCCCACAAGTCTTGTGAGATAGAGTCTTCATTTGAATCCTCTAAAAATCATAGTTTTCTCCATCAAAGATGGAAATGCGACTTTGGGTGTAATTTAATCTTGAACTTGTTGCCATTGAAGATCAATGTTAAAGGGATTTAGATTGGATGAATAGACACTAGGCTAAGAAAACTTGGCTCTAATACCAAAATTGTTGAAACAACAGAAGGGTAGTAGGATTTTGGAAGAATGATTATGTTTTTGGAGTGAAAATTGTAGGATAAGAGAGGGAATGAAAGGTTCCTTTACTTGAAAACTTGATTTGAAAAACTTGATTGGTACATGGCTCATATAACCTCTATTTATAGAGAGAAGTTCTCTTATCTAGACACTTCTACAGTTCTACATTCTAGATATTTCTACTTCTCTAGACTTTTCTACTCTTCTAGATATTTCTTACTTGAGAAATATCTAGGAAGTAGGAACTATCTAAATATATTCTAGAAAAACTTTCTAAGAAATATCTAGATCTTTGTACAATATCTTGGCTTCCTACATTATTCTAGAATCATCTACTATAAAAAATTACAAATTACATTTTTAACAATATGTGCTAGTAATAATTACAAAAAAAAAGCATATCGATCAAGAATTGCTGCAGGGGGCAGCAACTCGGGCAACACAGTGAACTAGATGGGAAGCACTAAGCTAAATAATCATTCATACATGATTTCTAGTAGGGATGCTCTCGGATAAAAATATATCCGATTCGATCCATATCCGTATCCGAATTGTTTGCGGACACGGATATGAAAAATCCGTATCCGGACGGATACAGACACGCATTCGGATATCCAAATTCAAAAAATTTCGGATACGGATACGGATACGAATACGGATACGGATACGGATATCTCTAAAAAAATGAATTCGGATACGGATATCCATTTTTTATAATATATTTATTTAATAAATATATTTTATATATATATAGTGATAAATAATAATCCCCTACCTTAATCTTCTTCTAATACAATTTCCTCCTTTCCTCCTATTCCTGAACAGTGAACAGACAGCAACTCCACAAGTGAGCAAACCCAACCCCTTCTCCCGATTCCCGTCGACGTTCTATCTCCTCCACCGTCAATTACTCCAACCTTCCGACCAATCTCCTCCGTCCAAAACAGTAACCCTAATTTCTGAATCGAAAAATCCTTACGAGTCTCATCTTCTCCATCACGAACCTCCTCGCCGTCGAGATCTCCGACCAACCTCCTCTTTAACCTTCTCCTCCACTCATCCCCATCGAATTGCGGCTGCCCCAAATCAGAAACCTTATTTTCCACCGCTGCTATAGGCTTACTCAGTTATCGCCCCATTATTCGAATTGCGGTTGCCTTCTGTGGATTCATCTGACAAGTAACTGCAGATGTCTAAACCACAGAATCCACAACCAAATGGTGTCAACTTTAACGTTGCTAGATTGACATCTGATATGAGCATCACTGCTAGATCCAAAATTCCCCAAGAAGTTAATGGTGTGTCATATAAAATTAGACCTGCCCATTCATCCGTACAGAATTCAGTTGGAAATGGAGCAACCAAGGTTTATGGTTATGGGAAGCTCAGTTCCATGGGGAAGCAAGCAAGGTAATCAACATTTTTGTTCTTTCTTCAGATCGTGATAGATTTCATCTATGCGTATGCAAGCATGTGCACATCTATTCACCTTAATAATGTCGCTGACAAATCTTGTTTTTCATCTCTTTGAATTTATTTGTTCAGATCTGCTGGTGCTGGTGTTATTTCAAGAAGATAGTAAGTGAACATATTCTGCTATATTCCTTACATCCAAGATAGTTTGCATATCAACTTTTTTTCTTCATACGAATTTAACCCTGAGAACAGTAATAGAACAATTGTTTTAGCAGTGGCGCATAACCTACATAATCTGCAACATGAGTCTGTTCACATGTGCTGTGTAATTTATTTTTTCAGTCCCATTTTTTTACACATTTGAGTTTATTCTATTCAGGAGGCTAAAGCTGCTGCTGCTGCAACATTCAAAGCTCAAATTGAAAAATTGCAGAAAAAGCTAGATGAATTTCAAAGGATGGTTATTGGGTAATCTGGTGAAGAATTCTCACAATGGCATTTTCATCAATTGTTTTGTTCTTTCTCTTAAGTATCTAACAAAAACTTGTAATGATTCATAATTTTAGTTTTTTTCAAGCAAGCGTGCACACAACAAATACAGGAAATGAAGAAAAAGGAGAAGGAATACATAAAACTGCAGGTAATCTTGTAAATGTTACTGTTCGGAAGTTTTATGTTAATCTTGAGGTGCATCGTGCCCCATAGCTACAGCCTACAGACTGCACATAATAATGCAAATTTAGTTGTAGGTCTAAGGATTAAGTAAATAGTTGATCCACAACACAATATAATGAAAAGTGTGAAATTTAAAGAGATTATCTATCTTAATTTTCTCTTAACTATGCTTCAATAAGGGAAATCTGTATGCATAGAACTTCTAGTGCGTATTTGACACTGCTGTTACCTGATAAGTGATCAAATATTGCCTGATTATAGTCCCGTATGTTTAGGTATGCATCTAAGTTAATAGTCTGAATAATAAGAAATCTAAAAAGCAAAAGATTCAGAGCACAGCAGGAATGAAGAAAATCAAGGTAATCAGTATATGAGTGGAACTGTGGAACATACGGATTTTTTTTGCTAGTTGAGAAACTCAGAAAAAGATAGCACCTTTATTGACAAAGCTTACCATTACGAGAGGTAATGCTTACATCTCATAGAAAGCAAAGTAAAAAAGCATCAGTTTTCATATATATCACTTGATATAAAAGTTGCAGAACAACTAAAAAGTATAAGATGGAAAACTATTCTACAGAACATTATTGAAGTATAAGATGGAAAACTATTCTACAGAACATTATTGAATTTCCTGCAGGAGAGGGTCTTATTAACTTGTTTACTGCAGGAGAGGCAAAACCAAGTGTTAATGGAGAAAAAGAAAGAATCTTGGTCTAGAATGGAGATAATAAACTTATTGCAGGTATCAGTCATCTTCCTTTTTTCTTAATGTTATATAATCTTTTATAATTCACGCCTTTGGAAGTTCTCTGCAATGCATATGCTTTGGAATTTTTATAAATTGTACATTTCTTTCTTTCTTGAGCTACTTTAATCGCGTAACATACTTGATATGCCAATTGACAATGTTAACAAAAAAGAGGACGCCGAATTCGTATCCGAATTGACAATGTTTTTTTTTTTTTTGATGAATCGGATAGGATCTTGCGACCCCAGCCATCACACAATAATAATATTAATCAATAAGTTGGTATTTTACAAACCGTAAAATGAAAGAGCTAATCTACCAAAATCGAACAGAGAGCAGAATAACAAGACGACAACAAACATGATACAGAAATCAAACATAACTAGGTAGCTGGGAAACAACGCTGCGAACCCCAGAGATGCGAGGATCCATACAGGGCTGGCTCCAGCCACCATGACCGTAGAAACTCCTGGCTAGGGACCAAAGGCGCACCCGGAGCGCAACTGACCACAGAAAACCGATGGAAGCATCGCCAAGACGAAGCACAAAAACGTCCCTTGATCATCAATAATGGCGGCATACTGCTACAAGCTAGGCAAAGCTCGCTAAATTAGCCAGCACAACTAAAAACTTTGAGAATGGGGTCCCCTTGAGGAGGGAGGGAACAAGCTAACAAAGAGGAAAATAGCATAACCAGACATCAACAGTGAGGAGAGAACTCCAACACAACCGAATTAACAATGTTAACTATATGTTTGATATCCGAATTCGTATCCGTTATCCGGTAGATTGTATCCGATTCGCATCCGTATCCGAAATTTGCGAATACGGATATGATTCTTTTTTTTCCGAGTCATATCCGAATCCGTCTTTGGAATGAGGATACGGATGTTGGTATAGCCAATATCCGATCCATATCCGATCGGAAAGCATCCCTAATTTCTAGCTGTCCAGTTTTTAGAGCAGCTGCACAATATCAAATAAAAGCAAACTGACAATTTTACTAAATAGTTCCACCGTAAAGCAAACAAAGTAGTAAAAACAATTATGATGAACTTGTTCGAGATAAACAAGTAGTATTAAAACTATTTTCAAAAGCATAACACCTAGAAGGATACAATCTCAAGTTTAATTATCCATGAGACATTCAGAAGTCAAAGCAAAATAGGCAGCATTAAGAACCCAAACTCCATATAAATTCATTTAAATATACTATTTTCACCTTCTAAAACTATAATTTACAAGGCAGTGTTTGGATAACAGTATAGAGAATAAAGGCAAAATACATAGCAATTAACCCCAAATGAATGCTTTACAAATATAAAACTATAACGATACTCACCAGTAGTCTCCACATGAACAAACTCCATCTCTGAAATGGTGAAAGCGGTTTGCATCCCTCAAAACAATCTCTCTTTTTATTTCTGTGGCTATCATCTTTATCACAGCATGGCAATCATCGCAGACACGGTGGCCCTGAACAACTTGTAGCACAGTCGAACTTGAAGTACTTATGAGACCAAAGGCAATGGCTAACTTTTCACTATGACACCCTGAGCCCCTTTCTCCTTCTCGCACATCAGGGAGCAAACATTTACCCCCATGAGTGTACCCTAATTTACCAATCTCCTTCATCAACTCATCTAGTTTCTTATATATTTCTACACTTTTTGGATGAGACCTATCTCCAAAAACAAATTTATGGGGTTGTTTCTTGATTTCAATCCAACTACAAGCTGGAACCAATCTCAAACCTCTTCTTTTTAGTACTTCTAAAACCTTTGCAGCTTCAGACTCCCTACCCGAACTATTGTAGAGGTTTAGAAGAACAATGTAGTTTCCTAGCTTCTCTGGTTCCAAACCGAAGAGTTTCTCAGCTGCAAACTTTCCAAGTTCAAGGTTCTTGTGGACTCTAGAAGCTGTGAGCAACGCAGCCCACATGTTTTTTGTGGGTGGGACTGGTGAATTCTTTATTAGACTGAGAGCTTCGACCAAGAGTCCCTCTCGCCCTAGCAATTCAATCATGCATGCATAATGCACTGCTCTTGGCTTCGTCCTAGGATCTTGCAACATTAACTCAAAAATCTCTCTACCTTTGTCTGACAACCCAGAATAACTACAAGCATTTAGAACTGCAAGGAATGTCACATGGTTAGGAACCAAACCCTCCTCTACTAATCTCTCAAACATGGAAACTGCTTTTTCCCCCATGCCGTGAACCCCGTATCCACCAATTAAAGCATTCCATGAAATCAAATTCTTGCGAGGCATCCTATCAAAGACATTTCTCGCATCCTCCATCCTCCCCACTTGCAATATAAATCGACCAGAGCAGTGTTGGCAACCAAATCATTCCCAAATCCATTCCGAACCAAACCAGCATGAATCTGTTTTGCATGCTCCAAAGAACTCAACCTCGCACAAATCCTAATAACAATGGAGTATGTAAAATGATCCATCTTCACACCCAAAGCTTGCATCTCATAATACAAATCAAGAGCCTCCTCACTATAACCATGAAGTGCATACCCAGCTATGATCGAATTCCACCCAACAACAGTCTTCTCCGGCATCTCATCAAAAAACCATTGCGCCTCCTCAATCCTATCACACTTGCTATACATGTCAATCAAAGCACAAGCTACAAACAAATTATCACAGAGCCCCAACTTGATACTAATCGAATGCAATTGCCCACCAATAAGACCCTGAACCCAATCCAGCAGCAGCCCGAATGCCATTCATCAAAGTCCGCGATCCATACCCTTCAGAACAATCACTCTCATCCCACATCAACAAAAACAAATCAAACGCCTCATCAAAATTCCCTGTATCAAGAAGCCCGAAAATCATAGTATTCCACGAAACAACATTCTTCTCAGGCATTTCATCAAACAACTTCCTCGCATCCGGAATCAGCCCACATTTCAAATGCATCACAAGAACCCTGTTCCTGATATACAGATCAAACTCAAACCCACTATCAACCATATGCCGAAACACAAATTTTGCATCCCGGGCTGATCTAAGGCCAATGCAAGCGGTGCACAAAGAGTCATACGCAGTATCAGTGAGGCTCTGGGAACAATCCCCAGAAGCCAAAATCTCGAAGAGTTCGAGGGCTTCTCTGAACTTTCTGAAAAACACTAGCTTCTCAATCTTGGTTGTGATAGAGGATAGGGAGATGGGTTTGGGGGGTTCCGGGGAGGTAATATGGGTGGTTGGCTTGTTCGGTTTGGGTTGGTGTTTGGGTTTGGGTTTGGGTTTGGGTATGAGGGAAGAGCAGTGGACTAGGAAAGATGGGATCTTGCGCTTTGGGATTGAAAAAGATTGGATTCTTTTGAGCGTTTGAAAGGTGGGGAAGTTGGAGAAGGGAGGAGTGAGGGTTTTGGGGTTGGATGAAAGGTTGAAGAAGATGGGGAGATTGGATTCCATTGATTATTTGGAACAATGAGAGATTGATGAGGATGAGAATGATGAGTTATTACTTGTCATTTGATTTGGATTTGTTGTCTTTGTTGAAGCTCCTGTTACTTTGGAGAATCCGCCATTTTTGCATGTGTTTTGGATCTGAGGTTTGAGTTAGTAGTTTGACTGTTGACTGTTGAATGGGCCGGCAAAATGAACCGGAAAATGTTCGGCCGGTCTGGAATTTGCAATGGCAATTTACGAGATGCTCTATTGACTTGGCTTTTGGTTGTTTTTTTGTTTTTGTTTTCCTTTTTTTTAATTGGAAAACTAGTGGTACCTTATACAAATTGTAAATCCTAAAATAATTTTAATGAACTTATAAAATTATATATAAATCCAAAAAAGCATGAAAGAATTGAGAACAACTTATGCATATTATTCCTCCTACAGTAATTACTGAAATCTTCATTATCATCGTCATATAAGCAGAAGATTTAGATAATCACTGTCAAACTATCATGTTATCCAATTAATATTACTAAAGCTAAAAAATACATGTAATGAAAAAATATCGTAAATTCAACTAATTTATGTTAACATATATATTATAATATCGTTAACATTCAGCAAATAGGTTATACATTATAAATCATGCATTATAGTACAGGTTATGATAAAGATGATAGACTAAGAAAATTATATAAAAATAATTTTATAAATTGTGTTTGCTTAAAACTCTAATTCTAAAATAGGGAATGGAGGTGGGCTTGGAAAGAAAGTACCTTATACAAATTGTAAATCCTAAAATAATTTTAATGAACTTATAAAATTATATATAAATCCAAAAAAGCATGAAAGAATTGAGAACAACTTATGCATATTATTCCTCCTACAGTAATTACTGAAATCTTCATTATCATCTTCATATAAGCAGAAGATTTAGATAATCACTGTCAAACTATAATGTTATCCAATTAATATTACTAAAGCTAAAAAATACATGCAATGAAAAAATATCGTAAACTCAACTAATTTATGTTAACATATATATTATAATATCATTAACATTCAGCAAATAGGTTATACATTATAAATCATGCATTATAGTACAGGTTATGATAAAGATGATAGACTAAGAAAATTATATAAAAATAATTTTATAAATTGTGTTTGCTTAAAACTCTAATTCTAAAATAGGGAATGGAGGTGGGCTTGGAAAGAAAGGGAGGAAAAGAGAATGTATTTGAGGGATTGAGGTTTTTATTTTATTTGGGTTTTTTTAATAAACCGTGCATAGTGTACGTGTTGGTTAAATAGAAATTCCTACTTTTTCTCTGCTTTTTCTATTTCAAAATAGAGAAATGGGAGAGGTAGACTCTCTCTCCTATTAATATAAGATATAGATATAATAGGTTGGGTTGTTCTTAAAATCGGGCGTTTGTGGATTGATGTGAAATATTAGTGAACTTTGAAAAATAAGTTTCTATAGTTATTTTGAGTTTCGACTTTGGATAAAGATAAAATTGGAAAAATAGTTTATACATATCTAAATAAATTTATATGGAAATTCAAAGGGTTTTTTTTCTTCAGGATTTTAAATCTTTTTACCAACTAATTTGGTATTTTTCATTATTTCAATAGGGACAGAGAAATTTTGGTGGAGCGATAAGATTAGTTGAGATCTGAAAGAACACCAATAACGAAAACACTCTGCTAGACCGGCATGACACTGAGAGACGAAAGCTTGGGGAGCAAATGAGATTAGATACTCTAATAGTTCTAGCTGTAAACGATGGATGCTAGGTATTGTTTGTATCGACCTGTGCAGTACTATAACTAACGAGTTAAGTATTCCACCCAGGGAGTACGTTCACAAAAAATTTCAAGGAATTGACAGGGGCCGAACAAGTGGTGGATCATGTAGTTCAATTCGATGATGTAGAGCAAATAACCTTACTAGCGTTTGACATGTGGTGGGTCCTCTTGAAAAGAGAAGGCACCGGAGAAGGGTGCCTTCGGGAACACGGACATGGTAGAGCATGACTCTCGTCAGCAAGATGTTCAAATGGAATAGTTAGAATCTTGATTTATAGTCAGAAGCTCACTAATGGTGCCTTCAGGATTGAGGGTATTTTTTGTTTTTGTTTTTTTATTTTGTTTTTTTTTAATAATTACTGTTCAAATCGAATAGTTAGAATCTTGGTTAGGTCCCACAAGGGGAGCGCAATATTTTCTTTGGAAAAGTAAATATTTTTAAAAAGGTAATGACCAGTGGGAAACTGGGAATCAAACCCACGAACTCTTGAATCATAGTCAGAAGCTCTAATCCACTACGCTATGCAGTCAACAATGGCTGTTATCACTTTTTTTTATATATAAAAAACTATAGTTCTATTAGAGCATCAACAGTCGTTGATTATAAAATATGCATAAATGGATAAATAAAAATAGCAATGTCGCATTTTGCTACAACCGTAGAATGCTATTTTTTACCTTTTTAAAATAAAATAATAAGATATGGTGCTTCATATTCCGTCGGAGAGACAAAAAAAATAAAAACATTTAAAAACGGTGGGACGGCATATCATGTTCCGTCGGAAGAAAAAAAATATTTATATATATATATAAATAAAGGTGCGACAGCACTTCAAGTGCCATCTGAAAGAAAAAATCGTCCTCGAGGTGAAAAAAAAAATTACAAATAAATTATAAAATAATACAAAAATTTACAGAAATTACAAAAAATTACAAAAAAATTACAAAAACAACACAGAGGGGTGGGACGGCACTTCAAGTGCCGTCCGAAAGAAGTGGAGTTTTTTTGATTTTTTTTTATTACGAAATTAATTTTTTTTTTAGGGACGACACTTCAAGTGCCGTCCGACCATTAAAAAATATTTTTTTTTGTGCGACGACACTTGAAGTGCCGTCCGACCATTAAAAAAATATTTTTTTTGGTGCGACGGCACTTCAAGCTCAGTCTCTCATATATGCATATTTCTCATTTTGATTCTCATTTATAGCAATCTCTTATAGCAATTTATGCATAATATACATATTTGACCAACGACTGCAGCTTTTTTTTGACCAAATATGCATATTATGCATATTTAGCAAACTGCAACAGATGCTCTTACCATACTTAATGGCGGTTCCATCATACGGTAAATATTTTTCCGTGTGATTCATGTGTATATCAGTTAGTTATTTGCACTATTCTTTTTAAAGATAATCTTAACGATGGTGTAGCCTTTTCCCTTAGACTGGGTTAATTGGAGTGGTTATAACACTCTCTTTCCAATTTTACCCATGTACGTTTACATTAATTTCGGTTGAGTCTCTCTGTCTCCGGTAATCACATTTTCACATTCTCAAGTATACTCCTTGATGCTACTCTGTTCGTTTAGTATAATTAAGCGTTGAGGGTGAATATATCGGTGAATAGGGCTGCAAACGAATCGAGCTATTTGCAAGCTATTCGGCTTGAGCTCGGTTAAAGTTTGGTCAAAGCTCGGCTCGAGCCGAGCTCGATCTCAAAACCGAGCTCGTTTCGTAAACGAGCCGAGCTCGAGCTTGATTTTTTTTTTTTATTTAGGCTAAGCTCGCGAGCTATTCGGCTCAAATATGATCAAAGCTCGGTCAAAGCTCGGCTCGAACCGAGCTCTAGCTGAGCTCGAGCTCAAAATTGAGCTCGTTTAGTAAACGAGCCGAGCTCGAGCCTGAAGGTATTCGGATTGCAGCCCTATCGGTGAATGACATGAATCATCTTCTTCTTCTTTACATATGATCCTAAATCCTCAATTCTAAAAGAAAAACCCTACCTCCGTCCTTCACCTCTAAAAAAAAATAAAAAAGGTCACACTCACACTCAGTCGCTAAGATGAAGGGCTGAACTCACACTCAATCGCTAAGATGAAGGGCTGAACGGATTCTTGAAAAAGAGAAGGTAGAGAGGGTGAGATCGATCAGTGACAGCGATTGAAAACCAAGGTTTCTTCGGTCGTCGGTCTTGCCACCACCACCGTGCCGGTCTTTAAGATCTCCTCTTTTGGTAAGTATATAATTTTTGTTTTATGAGTATCAATTTGTGAATTTTTTTGCCGTACTAAGCCATTTTTTGAAACTATTTGCAAAAGTTAGCCACTTCCCAAACTATTGGCAAATTTAAGTTAGTCGTTGTCACATCAGTAGCGGCAGCTATTTTCCTTAGCGGTCTCTTCCTTTTGAAAATTGCTAATGAAAATAGAAGGCACTCGTTTATTTATATTTTTGAAATTTTGATTTGTGGTCGCTATTCCCATTAGCGACCACAACATATATAAGATCGCTAATGGAAATAACGACATTATTTAAGAAATATTTAGACACTTAACGAATGTCATAGAGTTATTGGTCTTTGGAGAGAAAAAAAACCAAATAAAACTCCTGAACTGAGGTCACTAATGGGAATAGCTACCTCAATATATTGTGGTTGTTAATCCCATTAGCGCTAATAAGGTCGGGCTCCAACTCTCACTCTCTCTCTACTTCATTTTATTTCATCCTCTCTCTCTCTCTCTCTCTCTCTCTCTCTCTCTCTCTTCTTCTTCTTCTTCTTCTTCTTCTTCTTCTTCTTCTTCTTCTTTTTTCCCAACTCCATCAAATAAACCCCCAAAACTCCAAAACCCTAGCATTCATCTTCCACACCTCCATCCTCCTCAAAATCTAAAATTTTAAAATCCTATCTCAATTTTCAAAACCTTAGATCCTCCACCTCTTCACATCCTCTTTCTCGCTGCTGCTGCAGCTGACCCGTCCGACCAAATTGGGTCCTTATATCGGCTATTCCCTACTCTAACTTTTTAATCTTTTATACATTTGAGTTTGTTTCAATCTGAGATTATTGGTTTATCGAGGGTTACATTCTTGAATATTGCGTATAAATTGATTGTGTGTTTGAGGAAGACATAAATAACCAAGATATCGAATTTGTATTATTTCTTGTTTGCATATGCATTATTGAAAATAGCTAAGGTGTTGTGAACGATTGATTCATAAGAATTCGCATAGGCTCTCCTACTTCATATTTGGTTGCTTAATATTAGTGTAATTATGTTATGTTTGTGCTTGGATAATTAACCGCAAATTCTTCTATTCATATAGGTATGGACTATAAAATTTTTATTTGGTTGTATTATGGGAGAGAAATACTTCGAGACCCAAAATTAAGAGCTTGTTATAGAGGTGTTGAACCGAAAATAGTTTGTGCCCATCGTAATATCATAGAGTAAGAACTAAGAGAGAAGGTCAACAAATTAACTAAGTGGGATAGAGGTGAATGAAGTGTTAAAATCCTAGCTCAGTATGCAACTGGAAAAAGCGAAGGACAATATTTCTTGGCGTTGCCTATAGTTGATGATGAAGCTTTTATTGCCATGATTGCAAGATCACTTGATCTGAACTCTAGTTGGAGTGCACTTGAGTTATATAGAGCAAATCAAGATTCCTAACGGTCGGCCACATGTTATTCGTGAGTCAAGCCCCATACATGAAGTGTCAACCCGTGAATCAGTCCCAATCATCCTTTTCAATCACATACAAGATTTTCACCTCCACATGAAGATATATTCACAATTTCAACACGACAAAATCCCACGGAATATGAATTGTCACGTCCTTTTAGTTTGATACACACTCTTGTTGATAATAAAAACATTATTTAATCCTTCAATAATGTTATTATTAACAATGGTAAAAAGCGAAAAACACACATGATCTATGAGGTCAAAGTGGCAAACCTCTTAAACTATTGGTCAAAGCAATAACCCCCCCCCCCCCCCCCAACTGTGAAACATGATCAAAACCTGTACGGAAACCCTAAAATGAGTGTGAAAAGACCAAAATGTCCCTATTTAAATAACCCCTTAATAACATATTATAACCACTTCTCTTATTAACTTAATTCCCGCTCACTCTCTCTCCTGCTCTCTCTCTCCCGTTCTCTCTCTCCGAAAACCTCGCTCCCCCTCTCTTATATTTCTCCGACCAAATTCGGTTCCCACTCCTGAGCGAGGACCCAATAAGGTGCATGAAATTGTAGCACTGAAAATCCGTAACCCAAAATCCCATAAATCCGCAAATCCCTAACCTAAACCCAAAATTCAAATAGCATCAAAATCGAAATCGGGCCTAAGCTCGGTTGGTGTTGAAGTCCTCATCTGCAAACGGCGGTGGCAACAACCAATTTGAAGCCATCCAGGTACAATTATCTCTATCAATCATCGACTCTTTTTTTCTTTCTGAAGTAGCTTTTAATCAATCTCTTTACTGTGATTGGGTGTTGATCGAATTTGGGCCTTTTAAAAACATCTTAAAAAATTTCACAATTTGTGAGAAAAATATTAAGAAGGTGGATGTTTTGCCTCTAACTATTGTGGGTGGTAGGTTTGGCGGTCACGATAAACATTTATTGTATACTCCATTAGTGCATGTGTCCTGCTAATGTGCAATTTCCAGTGGTAAATGATCTTCATCATGTAGATTACCATGGACATGAAACTCATGATTAAGTGAAACATATAATAGGGCATAACACATATAGTACTTCAATCACTTACATGAACATTGTCATCTTGTTTATCATAGTCTAAATAGTACATGACCTAGAGGACTACATTCCAAAACTAGTTGCAAATAGCATATTAAAATAACTAATACACCAGTCCTCCACACCTTGATGACATGGAGGACTACATGCATCATATAGGGTGCGTCGGTGGTGGTAGCGAGTCATTCTGGGTATATGCAGGGGGTAGAACTGAAAGGTCATACAATCAAGTATCAACCTGGGTCAATGTCCCCCCTCTGCACACACATAATTACCAAAATATTTTCCTATACCAACCTGGACACAAGAGAGGTAGTTGGGAGATAGGAGAACAACTCCTAATACCCAGTTGAAGTTTCCTCTCCAAACCAGCATTTCCAATACCTTCCACTCCATATTGTGGCGTCGCACCCTGAAGTAATCCCCATAGTATCTTCTTTGCTTTGTTCTGCAGGATCTCTCTTTTGTGTAATAGGATCTCTAAATTTTTTCTTTTTCCTCATTTTTTTTCTTCTTCCTGCCAAACTTCAAGTATATGTTAGACTGTATATAGAGAGTGATGGTGTGAAGAGTGGTTGGAATAGATATAGGTAAAAGTTAAAAAATGTGGGCCAAACTGGTGAATGGTAGCCTATGCATTTATATGATATAGATTTGTAAACAATGTTAAGTTAAAAATGAAGCAGTGTTAAAAAGGTGGTTTTAAAATACAAGTTCAAAATGTCAGTCAAACAAATCAATTTATGTACATTTCTAAATTGACTTGCAATAAAGTCCTATAAGATGTGTACACAAATGGTATGTTATGTATACAGTGAAGCTATAAACATATCTTACTGCTTGATCAACCTGTGTAGACTCTCCTGACAATGAGGATTATATATGTCAAGTAGTAATACATTTTTAAGATATGGATTGAAAGGTATTTAAAATGTTTCAAAATATTGTATAAATACATGTATAATTACAACAGATCAGTCACATTTCCAATAGATCCCATTCTATATCTTAGTTTGACAAATTGGAGATGAGTTGTAAAATTTGAGAGGATATGTGTTTGGGCATACTTTAGTTTTTGCTGTAGGGATACAAACAATTTCATGTGTGGTAACCTCATATTTATAGCAAGTCCAGTGTTTAGAATTTATAGCAATCTCTATATGGTTTGATATGATTAAATGTAAAGGAGTAAGCTAAGATTAGACAAAAAAGTGCAACTCACAAGTCTAATAGAGAGCAGTATAGTGTGTTTCTCAATGTAGGTGTTGACAAGTATAAAGTTTGTTGCCTGTATATTGTTATGGGGTCCAACATCACAGGTGTGAATATATACAATCCTTCCAACTATCGAACAGCGCCTTGGTTCTGTTGCACAAGTTTTGTGATTTAATTGTTTTGATTGGGCATCCTATTTGTATGCTACATATATTGACCCATGTTTTGTTAATTGCTTAGACATTCTAGGAATCAAATTCCTTCTAATAAATCTATTAACTTAAATGGCAACAAATGTACAAGTGTCTTGTGTTGTACCCATAGGGATGAGGTAATTGTTCAGGTGGTTCAAAGAACAAAGAACAAAAGGAGATACTTTGTGGGGTGTCCTCATTGGAGGTATGATGACTGCAAATACTTCAAGTGGGTTGAAGATTTGTGCAGCCATGGTGGTGAAATGAAGGTGAAGACAGTGTGTAATCAAGAACAAGAGAATGAATACTTAATAAATGATTTGAGGATACATGAGTTAGTTAAAGAGAACTCTATAATAAGGGACAAGGTTGAAAGGATGAAGCATACTGAAGGTGTATACCTAGGGATAATATTTTCATTTTTTGTAGTATTCTGTGCTTTAATGATCTATAATTTATTCAAGTGATGTAACAAGCATTTTGGTTCAAATTATGATTGTAGTGACTGCACTGGTCATTGTATTATGAATGTTTATCAATTGAACCTCTTAAAAATATAGGTGTTTCAGTAATTGTGTATATAATTTTCCGATCTTCCTCTGTTGTTGATCATATTAAACATCCTTTTGGTATTTTCAGTAGTGTATTTGGAGATTCAAGTGATTTAATACATGTTCATCTGCAGTTTGTGTTCATTGTATTTAAAATTTGGAGCACTGTATTATATAGTTGGATATGTTGTTTTTCCAACACTAGTGTACAGAAGCTGGAGACTTGATTGATTACAACTGCAACATTTTGAAATACAATACAAAGGGACTATAGTGTCAGATATTGATACAGATTTCAAGACACCATTAAAACCCACAAAGCTCTACTCCAATGTGAAAGAAACAAGGTCATGAATAACAGTGCTACAAAATGACAGGAAAAATATATAGCTCAGACCTAAAATAACTCAGCACAATGATACAGATTTGGAAGTTATTAATATTATCAAAAACTTTGTATCAGAGTGCAGCATTCTAAGATCTCAATTCAATGATGCAGATTTCAGAGGAATAATGTGTTTTCAAAAGTGAAAAAAAAGCCAATTACAAGATTAGATAAAGTTGTCCCACAATAGATGCTTACACAATTGGATAAGCCAAATACATTGCCATTGCATATGCATTTCATGAGTCATCAGATGACATAGGTATGTACTTTAACTCACTAAAACAAACATTTTTTAACTTATGCACATGATTGAGCCTACACACTTGGGCTTACAATGGATAGTTGCAACAAATGGGAACTTGTTCATGCACTTGTTTAACATTCAAACAAGTAGTTAAAGTTTTACAATCATCATATACCATAGGTGATCAATACACCCCTTAAAATGGCAACAACCATCAAAATTTTCAAAGACACACAGGCAACTATCTTTCATTCATTCTTGTTTGTGATCTTGTTCTCACTTGAGTTGGATAAACTGATTTAACATTCCTGCAATGAATATACACAAGATAGGTTTTTCAAATCTTTGATAATATATACACAGCGCAATGTTCTGCTATAGCGTTACCTGAGTTACAAAATGTCCTCTGCCGCTAATTGTTCCTTGGCTAACTAATACATAATTCCATCTACCGATAAAACTCTTTGATATCCCTCTACCAACTGATAACCATGGGGGCCTCTCACAGCTTTCACCAATCTAGGCATTTGAAGCCAACATTTTATTATGATGTACAAGATACACTGTTGTAAAATTTATGAAATACATCTATAAAAAATATAATGATGTATATGTCAACAATTGTAGTGATCCCTGACTGATTATGCAAGGTATATTAATAGTGATCTAATTTAGTAAAATGTGTGAATGCAAAATGACATGAGTGAAATTTAAACAACATGAAATTAAGGAATTGTAATTTAATACTTTCTACTTTTCAGAAATGACACAAATGAGTATTCAGGGACCTTAGAAGAATCAAACAAATTCCATAAGAACCAACTCCAAGTCTCCTTCGACTCAGTTGAGACAACTGCATATGCTAATGGAAAAATCTGGTTGTTCCCATCCCTTGCAACAGTACTTAATAGGACCCCCCATGCACTTGATGTCAGGTGACACCCATCCAAGCCAATTAGTGGCCTACACCCAGCTAAAAATTATTTAATCAATGCACTAATGCATATGAAGCACTTGTCAAACACCATGCCTTCACCATAATCTGTTCACTACAAGGAATTTGACATGTAGTGACAGCAAAAATCCGTGGGTAAAAGGCGAAAAACCGTAGGTATAGCCCTTAAAACCTATACCAACGGACATATTTTTCCGTCGTTTTTAATTAGCTATACCCACGGCAAAATGCCGTCACTATAGCCTATAGCGACGGGTTTTTCACCCGCTGGACAAAATCTCGGTGTTATACCCACGGTTTCGTATCCGTTGGTATAGGTTTTAAAGACACCTTTTGTTTTCCTATACCCATGGTTGAAACTCCATTGCTATAGGTTTTAGCGATGGTTTTCGCATCCAATTATTTGAATATGTACTCATCGCTCTATACACAATTTTTTCTTATTAATTATGCTTATAATAATTTAATATTTTCTTTTATAATATTAATCCAATTATAAACTAAATACACAATAAAATAGATAAATGTGTTTATGAAACAAAATTTAAAAAAAATAAACTTCAATCATATTAAAAATTAATGAAGTATTACAAGCATGTCAAATTACAAAATAGTTAATAACCAAATACACAATTGAATTCATGTGTGCAGACATGAGAATCAATACTTTAAACTACGATCAACATATTCAATGACATTATAAGATAACATTCAGTTAACTCCTCACTTGAGATACGACACTAACAATTTTCTTATTTTACGACAACCAGATCTTGATTGATCTTGATTCTCTTTACAGTAATCTTCTTTTAGCATCCTGCAAATCTTCTTTACAACCTTCTTCACTTCATCGTTGGCAAACACAAACTCGGCTGCATTTTGAGCGAGTTCAATCATTTCTCGCTTGTTGAGAGCCCTTCACAAACAAAACAAAGCAAAAAGATCCAACTTTGGTCATCAACAAATAGTCATAAAGAGAACAGTGTACTCTAGATCTGATTGATAGGAACCAGTCTGCTAGTACGTAGTCAAAAAGAGAACGGCGTACTCTAGATCTGAATTGAGATTCTCCTCTATAGAAAAATTGAACCAAATTACAACTATCAGATTGATGTCAACACTAGAAATTACCTAATTGATGACGAACTTCTAGGCTTAGGAAATCAAGAAGCAACCCTTCAAATTTCCTGAAGACTAATAATAGTCTGTATGTAGAGACAGAAAAAAATAGAAAATTTTAGATCAGCTTGAATCATGGAAATCTGAAAGCATAAGAGGGTTTTCATTTTAAGGCTCCAAAACTACATAAACCTCTGTCAATTGGAGGTGCTCCCTAACCCTATCACCAATCCACTATCTAAATAAGTATGTGCCATTCATTTGTATATGCTAAGTGATGATAAGTGAGAAAACAACAATTCCATCCATAATTTTTCCAACACAAACAAAATTAAAAAAAAATAAAAAAATTTAATACAAGATAAATTGGGAGTTGAGGATTATACATCCCCATGAAACATAATAGAAAATAGAAAAGATTTAAATTAAGCATCATACCTCGTCAAACTTCAAGAAGTTTTGAGTATCCAGTACACTATTGACCTCATTGACCTCATGCTTAAATGCTGCCTCCATATTATAAAGTTCATCCCAGACAATATCTTTAAACCAAGGATGAGCCTAAAAAGAAAACAAACAGATTTTAAAAAATAAAATAACAGAAGAAATAGAAAGAAAGAAGGCATTCTATACCTTGACTTCAAGTACCACGATATAACAGAGTGAAAGGCAAATAGGGGGAGGCGAGGATAGGGCATTCTATACCTGAAATGACCAAGTATTCCAACTACAGCCATAGACATTCCGGCAAAATAAGTATAGGAATCACCAACAAAAACTGAAGAAGGATACCTGTCATTTAAGGGCAAACAGATAGCAAAGCATAATTTAAAGTAAAATGTGAAGATTACAGAAACATTTAGCTATTAATTTGTAACTATATTAACATACCAGTTGAAGAAACGCAAAGCCAATGAAGTAGTCAGAAGGGGCATGACAAGATAAATAGAGAACGCATGTGCCTGCTTATATTCCGCATCTGAAGATGCACCAATTTGGATAATGTTGTGTATCAAAATCTGTAATGAAGATACAGGGATTATTTTCAGCAAGAAGCTTGTAAATCTAATTCACAGGAAAAGCATGAGTTAGTTCTCACTGCAGCCGAAATAACAACAGTCTGCCCAACTTCAAGGCCATTCAGGTCAGCATGAATGTTAGTAGAGTTTGTACAAAATACCGTCAGCAAGCACATATATAGCTTGTATATCCAACCTGCTCATGGAAAGCAAAATGTAAGCAATCAAATATAGCACTATTGAGCTATTGACACATATCAAATAATATTATTATTATTTGGAAATACTATGGTTCTCAGAGCAAGTGCAATGTCCATATCTCCACTGAATGAGACTCCACCAAATCCCCCGTTGTATGCTCCTCGCCTTGTTACTTAAAACTCGTCAATTAACTCCATGGCTCTCACCTGTCCATCTCTCACAATAACAGCAGCACAAGGAATTGTTAGTTTCAGTTATTACCAGACAATGGTGGCCACTTCAATCTTTTTCAAATGGGTCAACTAAAAGGAGAGAGTATCATGTGATACTGTAAATAATATATAGCATCCTTTTTAATAGCTGAAATAATATTGCATTCCCCACACAGCATAAGAAACTTAAAAGAACAAATTTAGCTACCTTAAAGTGCATATTGTATAACCAGTTCTATAATAGTACAAAAAGAAATGAGAAAAATATAATATATATGTGCACATATGTTAGAGCACTAAAATTTGCATTGCCCGAACAAGTGAACTAAAGCCCATAATGTGAGGTAGGAAAGGAAATGAGAACAAACCTTTGGAGCTCCGCTGACAGTTCCCACAGGCAATGCAGCACGCAGAGCATCCCAGCTGCAGAGTTTGTCCAACAACTCACCAGTAACCTGGATAAGTCAGACCCATTTCATAAAAATAATTCTCATCAATCTCAGTAAAATAGATGACTATCAAAGTATCACAAGTTTTTGGCTAAAACATTAACATTAGTAGCAGTTGATATAATTTCGCCACTCCCCTACTCCTAGCTGAGATCAGCGATAACTGATAAGAAAGGACTACTACGAATTTCAAAAGAAAACATCTTCTGAATTTAAGTTGTTGTTCACAAAAACACCATGATAATAACTTTGTCCTGATCCTTAAATATAGACGATTTTGACTACACTAGTTTGCACTTATTGATGTGCCAGCCTCAGATTCTTCTTGCACTAACAGTCAAACATTAATACAATCTGAATTCTGTTCATATGAAAAGAATAAAGCCTGACCATGGAGCTGATGTGCATGACATGGGAGTATCTTTCGATAGCCATCAGTTTCTCAACCATTACTGATCCTGGCTTTGACACCTATTGCAATACAACTTTCCAAACATAAGCAGAAAAATCAAAACTAAAAGAAAGCACATCAAGAATATAAAAAACTAAAATGAAGACAAACCTTTCCAATATCATTGCAACCCAGATCTACTAACATAATGTGTTCAGCACATTGTTTCTCATCATTCAGTAGATGTTGTTCAACCAACAAATCCTCCACTTCTGTTCTGCCTCAGAAAGACATACCTGAAACCCTTCTCTCAGAGCTCTCTCCACCAACTCCTCCTCCGAGTAAACCCTAAGCTCCTCAACCCCAAGTTCGTCCTCAAAATCGGCGGTGGAATCGAGTTCGGCTTCGAGACTCTGCAACCAAAATCAAACCAAATCATCAAACTAGGGTTTCATTGCTTGAATTGACAGAGAAATCGAAAGAGTAAGAAGAAGGGTTGAATACCGAGATTAGATCGAGGGAGGAGATGAAGGCGTGGATGGAGGTGAGGGGGCCGATGAGGTCAGGGACGAAGATGGGGCCGCCACGTGCGAAGCGTGGGCGACGGCAGCAGGGAAGAGGCGACGGCAGCAGGGAAGAGGGGGGCGACGGCAGCGGGAAGAGGAGGATTTAGAGATTGGGTTTGGGGAGAGAGGGATTTAGGAGTTTTAGAGAAATAAAATGAAATATTTTGGGGGAAGAGAGAGGAAAAATGAAAAATTTTGGGGGAAAATAAATTAGGACTATACCCACAGTATTTTATCTCATTTGTAGGTATATGATATCTATACCCACAGTTTTAGAGATCCGTCACTATAGGTGTCCGTTGGTATATGGCAAATTTCTTGTAGTGGTTAGTCCTAGCTCTTTTTGTGTTTTTGTGCCCAATCCAGCCATGCTCCCTGGGTTTTTTAGATGCAAACTGTACAGGTACTCCGGGATCTTCCCATATTGTTGAAGATCATTTTCTTGCACAATAGACAGGGCTAAGAGTCTGGCTCTGTGTGCTTGATCAATTAATATGTTAAAACCATAATCGTTGTTCACAAGGGTTTGGAAGGCAATACCACTGATCTTGGGGTTCACTCTAAAGATATTGAGATAATGCTTGCCTAACCATGTGGAATTACATTATGAATTCACATAGCTTCTGTTGCATGTATGCTCATTCTTTAGTGTTTTAATTTGGAATGCATTCTCATCTCTGTCCCAAGATGCATGTATCAACCATTTACACTCTTTTTTTGGACACTTAGCTCTGATTCTTGTCCATTCATTCTTCACATAATGGTATGTCCTACCATTTTCTGCACTCCATTTTCTCAAAGCATCCCTAAATTGTCTTGGATCTTCAAACTTCAAACCAACTCTTAAGACTACTAGCTTGTCATTTTTGTTGTAAACGGGATAGTTCTCCACCTCACTTGCTTCACCATCAGATGAATTACTTGTAGTTCTTAACTCCTCTGATGGTTCATAATCTGAGTGAACCTCTCCCACATCAACATCTCCTTCAGATAAGCCACCTGCATGGGAATCAAACCATGCTACACCTTCAGTGTTAATATGAAGTGTTCTATGTCTACCACTTGTTCTTGCTTGTACATTAGTCTTCCTTCTTGGCCTTAGTTCATGCTGCATTACTTCATCATCTGAAGAAGAAGATAGATTATCCTCATCTGTGTCACCAAAAGCAGTGTATATAATGGCACTGTCACTGTCACTCTCCTCACCTGTGTCACCCATAGTGGTGTGCACATCATCCTCTTCTGAACTATCAGAATCCAGCCCCAAACTTGTGCACAATTCCATTGCTTTACTTGAAATGTCAACTTTGTTTCTCTCTCCTATATTAAGTTTCTCAATAATTTTTCCTATCACAACATCTTCACAATATACATTAATTTCTTCTTTGATGTCACTTTCATTCTGCTAATCTGTTCCCCTTTCAACAACAACATCAACTTCTGCCTCTTCTTCACCACCATTACCAACTTTTAAAGATTCATCTACATCCATGTCAACAACATCAACACAATCACCAACATTCAACTTTCCTAAATCTTGACCTAGATCTACTACATTCACCTCCTTAACATTATCAGGACTACCACTAGGAATCAACTTTTCTTTAGACAAACATTGTTCTGTGCAGCCACACCCTTTCCTTTATCAATGTATAAATAAATATACCCAACATCTGGCTTTTTGTTATGAACTTTTAACATTTGTTTCATTGAGTCAGTGTCATATACTGAACACAAATTTTCTTCCAATTCTCCCTCCCCTAACTTGTAGTACAAATAATCTTCTTCAGCGTAGTTCAATAAACATAACAAATTCTTCTTCAATCCTTCCCACTTAGTCAAGCTAGGGATGAAATGGTGTACTCCTGTCTTTCTTCCATTCACATACTGAATGTTGGGATTCTTCAAAAAATGCCCATCATAATGAACTATAATTGCATTTACCATCCTGTTATAAAAATGCAGTAAACATATTGTCACTAAATATGCATAATGACAATGCAAATCTCTACAAATTTAAGAAATGGTCCCCTCCCCCCATCACAACAATCAATTTTAAAATACAATTTCCCATTAAAATAGTACAAATTCAACCAATTCCCCATTCAAAAACCATGTTGATAACTTCATGCAGTGGGACCCAAAATAATATGGACAAAGATTATTTTAATTAACCAATTGTGTGTTACCTGATATGAAAATACTGCTCAAATTGTACGATTGCGGCTCCTCTGGCCTCCTCCAAAGAGACACGGGGACTCAACAGAGAGCAAGATTGATGATTTTAAGTATGATATGGTCTTTAGATATCAAATTGGGGGTTTATGGTTTGAAATTTTGAGATTTAGGGTTAGGGATTTGGGGTTTTACGTCTCAAATTCCACATTCAAAATGACTATTTTCGATTTCGGTGAAGAGAGAAAGATAGCGATCGACACGTTCAGACAAGAGAAAGGGAGCGAGGTTGTCGAAGAGAGAGAACAGGAGGGATAGAATGGGAGAGAGAGTAAGCTGGAATTAAGTGAGTAAGAGAAGTGATTAAAATATGTTATTAAGGTGTTATTTAAATATGGGCATTTTGGTATTTTCACATTAGGGTTTCCATACGGGTTTTGACCAAGTTTCATAGTGGGGGGGGGGGGGAGTCCTATCCGTGTCCCCCTGCTTTATCAAACCTTGGCGCAATCAAATGGTGACAGGCATTTTGCTTTGACCAATAGTTTAAGGGGTTTACCGCTTTGACCTCATACAACATGAGTGTTTTTTCGCGTTTTACCCTATTAACAATTAGTTATTAGAATATGAAGAAGATGGAGAAAAGGTGGAAGATGTAGAAGACGATGAAGATGAAAACGATGTGCATCTAGATGATAACGTTAATGATGTTCAAGACTTGCAACATGATGTCCAATGGGCGGTCCCCTGACTCAATTCTTGAGTGCACCTGTACCTAAGTTTGAATCGGTTGACTGGGTTAACAATGCGAGGGTATGTCACTTTGGTCAAGATTCATGTGGCTTATTCGTCCTACATGATTTGTACATTGGGCAGAAGTTTTCAACCAAAGATGATGTAGAACATGCAGTGAAGATGTTCTCCATTAAGGAACATAGGAATTTTGTCATAGTGAGGTCGAACTAAACCGTATATTCCATGTAATGTAAAATGACACCAAAGTTCCGTACAAAAGAGAAGCGAACAGCAAATCTCGATGTGGTAGAGCCAAGTTGTCTATGGAGATTTCGTGCAATCATTCCAGAAAGACAGACCTTTTTCATGGTGAAGAAATTACAAGGGCCACATACATGTCTCAATCACACATTGAATTACGACCATAGGAAAGTTGATTTAAAGATGTTTTTAAATTTGATTTTGAATGTTGTGAAGGCACAATTAGGATTAACACCAAAGGCAATTATCGAGATAATGTTGTTCCAATGCAATTGTAAGATTTCTTACCATAAGGCTTGGCAAGCAAAACAAAAAGCTATTGAGAGGTTGTTTGGTGGGTTTGAGGAAGTGTATATAAGTTGCATGCTCTTTTATTGGCACTACAAACATCAAATCTTGTCACTTATGTCGATTGAGATAATGGGATAAGGTTGCATCCGGTCCCGGCGAGGAAACATTCAAGGGAGTATTTTGGGCATTTGCGGCTTCAACTGAAGGATTCAAGTCCTGCAAACCAATTATTAGTATTAATGGAACTCATTTGTATGAAAAATACAAAGGTTGTTTATTGATAGCTATTTCACCAGACGCAAATAATCAGCTTTTTCCATGTGCATTTGCAATAGTAGATGGAGAGAGTATAGAAGGTTGGACTTGGTTCATGAGTTGTATTCGATACTTTATCACTGATCACCAAGGGTTATGTGTTATTTTTGATCATTCGAGTATCTTTTCGTGCATGGAGCTGGAAAACAGATCATGGAATGAGCCACATGCATATCATCATTATTGTATGCGGTGTTTTGCTACCAATCTTTTAGCAAATTCGGTAACAAGGCTTTGAAGAATAAGATGAAGGTAGTAGCATGTCCAAATTAGCTGAAAAAGTTTGAATTTTTTTTTTGCAGAGATTGAAAAGGTACAAATTAAGGCTGTCAATTGGCTCAAGGAGAAACCAATCGAGAAATGGGCACTTATTGCAAATGGAGGACGTCGATATGCAATGATGACTACGAATTTATCAGAAATGTTTAGTTCTGTTTTGAAGGGTTTCATAGTTTGTGTCACGCCCTGCTTCCCAAAAATACGGAATACGAGCGCATGACAAAACCCAACGAATGATTTTCATCATTCATGAGCTGTAGGATCGACTCAGCATCATAACAAGAATATAACAAAAAGTACACAAGCACGCATGCATGAATAATTTATTAATCAACAGAAATAATTGAAACAAAGTAATAATATCCCAAATAGTTTTTAAATCCGGATCAAAAGATAAAACTCGGGACTATAAACCCGTTACAAGGTTCAAGTAGCAACAATTATAAATAACTCAAATATAAGAAAATAATTAAAGTAGTTTTTCCAAGCGAAGTCTAGAATGTTTGCTCACCAATTCTAGCAGACAACTCGTCTCCAAAGTCTGTATATATAAATACAAAAAGGGAAAAAAATAGGGAAAACAAGGTAAACGCCCTTAGTGCAAGTTAGGGCCGCAAATAGTAAAACAAGTACAAGAAATATGGAACAAGATTTGGAATTAAGAATGTAATAGGGATGCAACAAGTAGTGGGGATTCAAGAAATTAGTTAGTAAGAAAGACAACTCGAGTGACAAGATTGGGTAACAAGTACTAGTAGTAGAACATGTGGTAAGTGAACATGTAATGGTATCAAGCATCAAGTAACAAATATCACGTACAAGTGTCGAGTAACAAGTAACAAGTCTCTAGTGTCAAGTTTTCAAGTACAAGTATCAAGTAGCGAGTGTCAAGTATTATGTTCAAGTATCAAGTCTCATGTAATATGTAATCAAGTATCAAGTAAGTATGTATCATGTTCAAGTCTTATAGTTATTACTATCTAGGTAGCACTTCATGTGCCATCCTTTTATCACATGGTTGCTATAGCCAATGCAATTTCGTTTAGGCCTAGTGGTGGAGTTTATAGGGCGATGTACTCAGGTATCAAGTATCAAGCAAGCCATGCTCATGAATCGAGTAATCATATAACTAGTTCATGTGTCAAGTCATAACAAGATAAGTCATGAATCAAATATATACTAGTTCATGAATCAATTAATATACTAGTTCATGAATCGAATAATAATATACTAGTTCATGAATCAAATAATATACTAGTTCATGAATTGAATAATAATATAACTAGTTCATAAAGCATGTATCAAGTGGGAAACACGGGCCCTCTTTCGAGTACACTTACCTATATTGTCTACTACTATGGTCTTTCCCTTAAACCCTGGCTTATTATACATTATTATCATCAAGCAAGCATGAAAGTGTGCGAAACAAGTCAAGTAAACATAATCAATAACATGGAACAAATCTAGGCTAGGTAGGATACAAGTACGAGGGTCAAAACAAATCAAAATATCAAGAACAACGAGAATTCCAAATCTGGACAGCATGACGTTGCTGCACCAAAACTGCGATTTCCGTTGCTGCAAGATAGCAAAAGTGGATCCGTCAGAAGGCCTAGAAACTAGAATTCTGCCCTGTTCCAATGCATATAATTATGGTACATAAAAGTTGTGGTAACATGTGTCAAAACAGCAAACTATACAGCATTTGTGTTCAGGCAGAATTTGTGAATCTAAGTTTATACATATGAAACATGGTTGAAACATCATTAATTAATTCTAAAAAAATTTGGAAATGTTTTCTACGGTGTCCAATGTCAGCATGCAAAATTTCAAGTCATTTACTTACTGGTAGTATAGTTAAAATAATAGTAAACCAAAGGTGGTGCAGCAGTTTTTGTGAATCTGCGATTACTAACACAGCAGCAGTATAACTGCGATATCTCCTAGACCGTAACTCGGAATTCAAAAATTCTGGATGTTATTGGCAACTACACACTTAGGGCTACATCTCATATTCAGGACTCAAGTTCAGATTTTGGTTTTATTGGGGTCGAAAGAATAAGTAAAGATAAGAACAGCAGCAAGTGTGAATTTCTTTTACATACAAGTTGCATGATAAATGACTATTATGAGTCTAGATTAGTGTGTGATACAAATACGGATGCATTGGGGATCAAATCAACAAGTCACATGTATTTATCAACTCAAAAGAATGTAAGATCATCACAATACATCATACAATACACGTCTACAAGTCAAGGGGTTCATGTTCAAGTAATTAGGAGATAAAAAGGGTCCAACTAGTTTTTTAAATATATCAATAAAGGGTTGTGACTCTTAAGATTATGAAATCGATGAGGAATAATTTAAGATCAACAAACGATGAGACAAGGAGGAGTAACAACTACGATCTATTTGCAGTACTTCTGATTAAACACTTGTACTAGAACAATAATTTGTACAAGAAGAATACTTGCCTTGATTGGATGAGAGCGTTGATCGACGATCGAGGTCGGATGGATCGGATCGGCACAGATCTTGATGGCGATCAAGATCGATGAAGAACCGATGACTGAGATCGCTCTGATCTGATGATCAAGATAATGGAGATCGGACGGCCCAGAATGCTCTGATGGTGATGATTAAGATCTGGTTCAGATCTTGATGTGATCTAATGGCTGAGATCGAATATCAAGATCAAGGTCAACAAGATCGGATGGTCCAGATCAAGGTGATGATGAAGTTGATGATGATCGTGATCGAACGGCCAAGAATCAATCAATCAAGATCAAGAGATCGAGATCACAACCAAATAGACGGCTCACAATCAATATGATCAAACCCATGATCAACCAGCAACGGAGCATCGGTTTGGCTTGACGACGGGTGGCACGACGGACAGGCGGTGCATTGGATGGTGGTAGAGAGGGGATTGCCGCAGGTGGCTACGACGGAGGGGAGACGAGCACAGGGAGGCAGGCCGGGAGGCTGCTGCGATCGGCGCAGGAGGCACGAGGGGGACAGGGATGGCTTGCGGCAGCTGGAGTCGATAGGGGGAGGCACTACGGTGGCTGTGCTACGTCGTAAAGGCGCCGACGCCGGGAGAGAGCAGGGGTAGGCAAAAAGGCAGGGTGCTGCAGTGGCGTGGCATCGCGACAGGGGCCGCGAGGGGGCACCGGCGATGGAGTCGCAATCGGAGGATACCGGGGCTCAGGCGGGGGGATGTTGACGATGGTGGACTCAACGACTAGGGAAAGATGAGGGTGAGGATGGGTTGACGGGAGGTAGGGAACGACAGGGAAGGAGAGGGAGAACGGGAGAGAGGAAGGTTTAGGCGGCTGGTGTATTTTGGGTTTGAACAGTATAATAGGTTTAGGGTTAGGTTTAGTAGGGTATTTATATAATAGGGTTGTGGGTTTGGGTTTAGATGGTATAGGATCCAATAAGAGAATGGGTATTGGGTTTTGGGTATTAAATGGGTTTAAATCTATTAGGGAAAATGAAATAACTAATAAAAATGCAGAATTATATAACAAAACACATTTTGTACTACAATATGGAATTTATTTGACATAACTACAAATACACTTAACAATAGAAATAGATTTTCAAATTAACAATCATAGGTAATAATATTAATAACAATAAATAAATAAATAAAATAACAATAATCATAATAATAATAAAATAAATAAATAAATAAATTTGGGAAACGAAAGTTGAGTTAAAAGCAAGAAAATAAATTGTTAATATCAAATACTCAATTTACAGTGGTTCATAAGACACGATGAAATACACCAATAAATAATAATACAATGAAAAATAAAATACAATAATAACAACAATAATAGTAACAATAATAATACTAATAATATTATCCTTAATAATCAAAGCAATAATAACAATAATAATAAGATTTGTATTACAACATAAGAATCATTGGGAACTAGTTACAAATAAACTTATTGATTAAAAATAGATTTTAACAGAAGATCAAGAATACATTTTAAAAAAAATTTGAAATCAGAAAAATAATTTAAAAGAATTTTAAATACAGAAAATACGTATTTACGAAAACAGGGGTTAGAGTTTGTTTGTGACAGCAATTGTGAAGATGATATTCTATCATCTTAATAGTTACTTTATCAAACGTTGTCAAGTTGCACACAAGCTTATTAGTGAAGGGAAGATTTGGGCTCCGCGAGTTCATGAAATTCTCTATATACGGCATGAGAGAGCTAATATGCATGAGGTTGTAATGTTTCATCATAATCCTGGTGTATTTCCAAATAAGAACAGGTATTCGAGTTGAGAATAGTCAGGAAAAGGGTGGAAATTTGCATATCGTTGACCTGGGAGCGCGCACGTGTCAGATATTCCAGCCTTACCACATTCAATGTTCTCATGTACTGACGGCTTGTGCATTTCAGGTTGTTGATTACGGCTTTATTTTGATCCATTATATTCTACTGATTGCTTAGTACGTACTTGGATGCCCACATTTAATCTTATGCAAGACCAATCATACTGGCCTGTCCAACTTAGACCGACACTCATAGCTGAAGCAACACTTAGAAGATGTAGGAAAGCTTGGCCTAAAACTACGTGCATTTGCATTGACGTGGACATGAGAGATGGCTCGCGCACGGGGCTAACTTGTTCCATGCGGTGAAAGAGGACACAGCAAGTGTCATTGCCAGAGTGGAAGACCCTCGGGTAGTACTTCTGTGTCACATGTTGTAACCCCTATTTTCCCAAAAACGTGTTTTCTGTGTATTTTCTGTATTTAAAATTTTTGTAAATTATTTTTTTTCTTTTCCGCTTTCAAATTCTTTTTGTTAAAATGTATTCTTGGATCTTCTGTTAAACCTATTCTAATCGATAATTTTATTTGTGACTATTTATTTTTTTTCCCAATGAATTTATATCATAATTCAAATCCTATTACTGTTGTTACTATTGTTATTATTATTATTATTTCAGTAATTATTATTATTATTATTATTATTATTATTATTATTATTATTATTATTATTATTATTATTTTACTATTATTATTAGTCTTTCTATAAAATCCTATTGTATTTGCTAGTATTTGAGTATTAACTCAATGTATACTATTCGATTCATTGTACTATTGTAACTCCTGTTTCCCTAACTACGTATTTTCTGAATATTTTTCATATTTTGATTAATTATAAATTCGATATTATTTTAAACTCGATTTGGGCCTTCTATTGAAATCTTTTCGAATCGGAAATTGTATTTTCTTCGAATAATAGTATATTCTAACTTTAATGTTTATTTTCTAAGTGATCGGCTATTTGTATTTTATTTTATTACTATTTAAATTTTTATAAACTTGTTATCTCAAATCTCATTTTGATATGTATATCAAAATTATTATTGTTGTTATTAATATTATTATTATATTTGATTGTTGAATTGAAAATCTATTTCTATTGTATTTAGTAGTATTTGAGTATTAATTAGATGCACACAAATTTATTTATTTTGTTACTATAATACTATTGATCTATTTATTTATTTATTTTTCTCTAATTGTATATATTTCTTATTGGATATTTCATTATACCCTATTGGGTTTTAAACCAAATACCTAAACCCAAAACCCTATTTATATAAATACCCTAATTATCCCCTAACCCTAATCTTTAACACAGCCGCCTAACCCTTTTCCCCTCTACTGTACACCCCCTAACCTTCATCACACTGTTCATCTCCTTCTCCCCACCTTTTCATCTTCTTCAACCCATCTTCTCTCCCATCCTCTTCACCGTCGCTCCTCCCCCCACAGCAGCACTGCCTTCCCACGGCAACGCGTTTCCCTGCCTTCCCACAGTGATGCGCCGCCTCTACAGTCGCCCCGTTCACCCCTTATAGTGCCACCATGCCCTCCTTCTAGGCACCGCTTACTCGCCCCACAACACCACAGCGCAGCACCCATTGACCGCCTCCTGCACCAGTCGTGTGCTCCTGCCGTCGACAACGGCATCGATAGCACCAGCCCACGCTTTCCTCCGTGCTCCTCCTGTGAGCACACTCTAGCATGCCGCATGCATGCCGATAGTGCCGCCCCTACTCCCCGCAGTGCAGCTTCCCTGCGCTACGCCTGCAGCAGCAAAGTCCCGCCACCCAACAAGCTATGACAGCCGCGATGCCCTGCCGGTGCTGCCCACAACCTCGCACCTCCCCAGCCGTGCCGACCACCGCCAATCACCAAGCCAGAGCCAAAGCTAATGGGTTGATGTTGGTATTGATTTTTGATCAAATGCATGTGAGCCGTCGATCATCACGATCATCATTATCATGTTTGATTGGATGTGGACCGTCTGATTTCCTCTTGATCAACAGAACATGATGAGCATCAAGATTCCTTTGATCGCAGCCGTTCGATCGATCGATCTTGGTCATCATCATCATCTTCATCATCAAGGAGATCTGGCCGTCCGATCTGATTCGATCATCTTGATCTTGATCTCTTGACCTTAGCCGATGGATCTAGGTCGTCCGATAGTTGATCATCGCGATCGTGATCATCGTCTCCATCATCATCAAGATCTTAATCTCGATCGTCGGATCCCTTTTGATCATCGCGATCGTGATCATCATCTTGATCTTGATTTTCGATCTCAGCCGTCCGATCGACCGATCACACTTGATCTCGGCCATTGATCGTCTCGTTTGTCTTCTACTTAGTGAGTTAAACATTTGATCCACTTTTGTTCTCATTTATCAATTCTCAATCATAGTATATTTTCTCTTTTGGCACTCTTCTAATTCCTATATGTTTTATTTTTTATCTCGACCGTTGAATTCGCTTGATCTTCATCTTGATCTTGATCATCATCGAGATCCGTGCCGATTGTTCTCGTCGCTCGGGATCTGTTTCCGTTATTCCTCCATCGGATTCATCTTCTACACCCCAAGGCAAGTATTCCTTTTGTACAAATTATTGTTCTAGTACAAGCGTATAATTGAAAATACTGCAAATAGGTCGTAGTTGTGACCCCTTTTTGTCTCATCGTTTGTTGATCTTGAATTATTCATCATCGAACCCATAATCATAAGAGTCACAACCCTTCCTTGATTTACTTTACAAACTAGTTGGACTCATTTTATCTCCTAGTTACTTGAGCACATGAAACTAAGAAACCCTAGACTTGTAGATGTGTGTTGTATCATGTATGTGATGATCTTGCATTCCTTTGGGTTGAGAAATAGATGTTACTTGCTGATTTGATGCCCACTACATCCATTTTGTATCACATGCTAATCTAGACTCGTAATAGTCATTTAGCATGCATCGTGTATATAAAAGAAATTCACACTTGTTACTGTTCTTGTCTTTACTTGCTGTTTCGACCTCAATAAAACCAAAATCTGGACTTGAGCCCTAAATATGAAATGTAGCCCTAAATGTCTAGTTGTCAATAACATCCAGAATTTTCGAATTCCGAGTTGTGGTCTAGGAGATATCGCAGTTTTACTGCTGCTGTTTCGGTAGTAGCAGATTTAAAAAACTGCTACACCTCTTTAGTTTACAATTATTTTAACTATGCTACCAGTAAGTAAATGATTTGAAATTTTGCATGTTGTTACTGGCACCGTAGAGAACATTCCCTAATTTTCTCAGAATTAATTAATAATGTTTCAACACTTTTTCATATGTATAAACTCAGATTCACAAATTCGGGCTGAACATAAAAGCTATATAGTTTGCTGTTTTGACACATGTTACCACAACTTTCATGTACCTTAATTATATATTTATATGCATTGGAACCAGGTAGGAGTCTAGTTTCTAGACCTTTTGATGGATCCACATTTGCTATTTTGTAACAACGGGAATCGCAGTTTTGATGCAGCAACGTCATGCTGTCCAAATTTGAGATTTCGTTGTTCTTGATGTTTTGACTTGTTTTGACCCTCTAACATGTATCCTACTTAGCCTAGACTTGTTCCATGTCCTTGATTATGTTTACTTGACTTGTTTCGCACATTTTCATGCATGGTTGATGATAATAATAAATAACAAGTTGGGGTTTAAGGGAAAGACCATAGTAGTGGACAATATAAGTAAGTGTACTCAAAAGGGGGCCCGTATTTCCCATGATTTTACGTTAAATGGAACTAAGTGTCATGTAGAACTAAGTGCCACATTATGGGTGACGGGGACCACCTCTAGAGCCCATGACATGATTACATGATATGTATTTGTTATCACATGGAACTAAATACCACGTAAAACTAAGTGCCATGTCAATGGTTGACGGGGGCCACCTCTAGAGCCCATGGTTTGATCACATGCTCGTATTTCCTACATGACCTGAGTACACCGCCCTATAAAATCTTCCACTAGGCCTAAACAAAATTGCATTGACAGCAGCAACCATGTAGTAAAAGTATGGATGCATGAAGTGCTACCTAGATAGTAATAACTACAAGACTTGACACATGATAATTGAACATAACACATGCTTACTTGATACTTGATGACATGATACATGAGACTTGTTACATGATTACATGATATATGAAACTTGATACTTGCACGTGACAACTTGACACATGAGACATGTTACTTGACACTTGTACTTGATACTTATTACTTAATGCATGATACCATTACATGTTCAACAGCCACTTGTTCTAATACTAGTATTTGTTACCCAATCTTGTCACTCGAGTTGTCTTTCTTGCTAGCTAATTTCTTAAATTCCCACTACTTTTTGCATCCCTATTACATTCTTGATTCCAAATCTTGTTCCATGTTGCTTGTACATGTTTTACTATTTGCGGCCCTAACTTGCACTAAGGGTGTTTCTCTTGTCTTCCCTATTTTCTCCTTTATATATATATATATATATATATATATATATATATATATATATATATATATATATACAGACTTTGGAGTCGAGTTGTCTGTTGAAATTGGTGAGCAGACATTCTAGGCTTCGCTTGGAGCAAGAACTTGCTTAAATAAATTGTTTTCTTGAGTCATTCTTTTCTTGCTACCTAAAAATTTGTAACGGGTTTATGTTCCCGAGTTTTAACATTTGATCTAGATTTAAAAATTATTTGGGACACAATTATTTTGTTTCAATTGTTTCTGTTGTTTAATAAATTATTCATGCATGCATGGTTGTATATATATTTTGTTATATTCTTGTTATGATGCTGAGTCGATCCTACAGCTCATGAATAATGAAAATCATTCGCTGGGCTTTGTCACGCGCTCGTATTCCGTGTTTTTTGGGAAGCGGGACGTGACAACTATTGTATTACTATTTGTTATAATTGATTTAATTATTTACTTTTAATCTAAATTCTAATGGTATATTTTTATTATTTATTTTATTTTTACAAAACCCAAACCCCTTTTAATTCTTATTGGATCCATTCAAACCTGTAAAAACCCCTACAACCCCACCCAATAAACTATCCATTAACTTTATCCTACCCAGTTACCCTACCCGAAACCTACTCTGCACCTAACCCTGTTTTTCACCTACTGTATATATACCCCTGCCTATTATTACGCATGTTCACCTTCTCCGTCTCAAAACCCTATCAGCCGCCATGCAACCCATCACTCTCTCTTCCTCCCTGCTCGCGACGCCGCGCCGACAACAGCCACCTCGCCTCCCCTTGCACCATGTGCTCCACCAGCACCTCCCCTAGCCGACGACTACACCTCCCGAAGCCCTCCTGCTCGACCGCAGAACCCCTGTACACCCCCTCCCTGGTTCTCTACCTCCCTGTCGTGACCGCCCTACCAGCGAAGCCCTGGCCTGTGCTCCTCCCGACTGCAGTGCTAACATAGCTCCGACGACCCCTCTACCGACTGCAGCTCCGCAATCGACCTCCCTCCGTCGACGTGCAGCACAACAGTGCCTCCGTTGCCGTCCCCACAGTACACCACCTGTGGCCGCCGTCCGCCGTCTGAGCCGCTAGCTAGTCAGTCGCAGAGCACTCCCCTCCCCCATGGCTCTGTTGGGTTTTGATCAAGTGTGTTGTGAGCCGTCCGATCGTTGATCATCACCATCATCATCATCATCAAGATCTTGATCTCGACCGTTGGATCTCCTTTGATCATCGCGATCATGATCATCATCTTGATCTTGATCTTCAATCTCAGCCATCCGATCGACCGATCACACTTGATCTTGGCCCTTGATCATCTCGATCATCTCGTTCGTCTTCTACTTGGTGAGTTAAACATTTGATCCACTTTTTGTTCTCATTCATTAAATTACCAATCATGGTATATTTACTCTTTTGGTACTCTTCTAATTCTTATATTTTTTATATTCGATCTCGGCCATTGGATTCGCTTGATCTTCATCTTGATCACCATCTTGATCATCGAGATATATGCCCGATCGTGATTATCGTGATCGTTTGCTCGTCACCGTGTCATTGGGATTCCGATCCAGTTATTCTTCACATATTCGGATTAATCTAACATTGTCCTAAAGGCAAGTCATTTCCCCTCGAATAGTTATTGTATCATATTCGAGAATGTTTATTGAATTCCACAAGTAGATCCAAATTGATTATCGTGTATTGCTTATTGTTATCTATCGTTGGGATACTATGGATTTACACGAGCGAATTTAAGTAGTAGTCTTGACTTCGTGTCGTCTTTTGCCTCCAATGTATAGAGATCTTGCATGCATACATGTAGTTAATTATTGAATATAGGAATAGGAATTATTATATTTCATGTCATGACATCTTACAATAATTGTAGATTGCATACTAGTATTGATGATTTATAGGATTGATGTTAATGTGTTAGTTAATTGTGATTAGTAAGATTATGGACATTATACATCTTAATACCATGCTCACATAGATGTAACTTGCTGTAATTTACGTTGTCAACCCCTAACTCATCGTTCATAACATTCTCATCTTTTTATGCATGAAAAATATATTGAGACCCTGAAATTTATTGCCAACCTGAACATTACCATGCTGTTTCGACCTAGATAATGTCACCAAAATCAATAACGTTCTGAATATGAAATATAGCCCCAGATGTCTAGTTTACTACCCCTTTAATGGAATTGAATTCCGTGTTACGGTTTGTGAGATATCGCAATTTTACTGCTGTTGTGTCGTACAATTCCAGATTCTAAAAACTGCTGCCACGCTCTGATTTATAATTAATTTAACCATGCTACCTGTAAGATAATGACTTAAAAATTTTTATACTGATACTAAACACACTAGAGAAAATTTTCTAATTTTTCTTAAATTAATTAATGAAGTTTCAGTCCTGTTTCATATATAAAAACACAATCTTACAAGTTCTGGCTGAACACAAATCCTGTGTAGTTTGCTGTTTTGACACCTGATGCCATAACTTTTATGTATCTTATTTATATGCTTTGAAACCGGGAAGGAGTCTAGTTTCTAGACCTTCTGACGGATCCACATTTGCTATCCTATGACAACGGGAATTCTGATTTTTGTACAGCAATCTACTGCTGTCCAGAATTGGGTTTCTATGTTTAATAATATATAATTGAATCTATAATGTTGAATTTGGTGTATTTAATTATATAAAGTACATTGCATGATCTTAGAGTTGTGTTGTCATCTTTCTAGTGTCCCTATTTAACCGCATTATCGTATGTTAATTAAATAAAAGAATGTTAATTAAGCCTGGGTTAAGGGGTGACTACGGTAGTTGATAATATAGTGACTGTACTCGGGAATGTGGGCCTCGTCCCAAATTATCGTTATTGTCATCTTGCAAGAAATTGCAAATGGCCAGTGTTATCGTCATCTTGCAAGAAATTGCAAATGGCCAGTGTTATCGTAATTGTGCAAGAAATTGCTCAATAGCCAGTGATTATTATTGAAATGTTATATTGTGCCGAGTACATGACCTATAGAATCTACCACATTATTCTAAAAGAAATTGATTGTATGCATGGAACCTGTAGTATGGGATGCAGTAGTACGTGCATTAGTTAGGATTAAAAAAATGAATGATAGACTTAAGATTTTCATCGCATTGTCATTGCATATTGTCATCTTCATTGAACAGTGTTATCGTTATTGTTTACTATTATTGTTATTGTTTATTGTTATCGTTATAAATCATTATTATTGCACATTGTACTATTATCATCTTGTCACTGTTAAATACTATTGATTTCATCGTCCATTGTATTCATCGTTATACCGTGATTGTCATTGTTCTCTGTTTCTCTACTTGCTATCCACGACTAGCTCTAGGGATATTTTTCCTCTCTTTTAGATGAGCAGCTTACAGGTATTCAGGGAGATTTGCCTAATGGACTAGGAGAACAACAATGGTGAAAGACTTGCGTTGCTGTGCCATTTAAATAATCATTTTTTCTCCTTTTTTTGAACTTTGTGATTATGTGATTACTTCTTTTATTGCATGCGTGGTTGTTTTACTTCTTATTTTATATTGTTGCGTTGAATCGATGACAGCCTATGAATGACGCAAGTCATTCACTGGGCCATGTCACGAGCTGGCATTCCGTATTTTTGGGGAAGCGGGGCGTGACACATGTAAGTTTGTAAGTTTTTTTATATTTCAATAATATGTTTTTTTTCAAACATTTAATAAAACACATATCTTTTTGCAAGACGGGACGAATCAAGCTACAGGTGGCTAACCCCCCGAGAGCAAACAGATATGTGTTTTAGAGATAGTCTCCTGAGCGCGAATGCGTGGTGGACGGCCCCTCGAGAAGTTCCACTGAGCCTTCCACTATTGATGGAGGAAGACGCTGACACACAAATTCATGAATACATAAGAATCTTGCTAAAATATTGTAAATTCTTATGATTCATTAATAATTTGTAATGTTTGTACGATTTGGTGATGTTATAGATTGAGATGTGTAATTTTGTGATCTTTGTAATGTTAGTCTAGTATTGATTTTAGAGATATTTGTAATAATTTGTGTTGTTTGTGAATTTTTGTGATGGTAGATGTGTATTATTTTTTGAACAATATGTTGGGGAATATGAATTTGTGATGGAGATTATTATTTGGGATGCTGACGGTTGTGATAGTTTGTGATGGGTGTATTTTATTGTAGTTGTTGATTGTCGAATATGATAACTTGTTGTAAACAGAAAAGTGGTGATACTTGAACTTCAAATATCGTTGGTTTCAACTGAGGTCTTTATTCCCAATAGCGACCTCAATTATGGGTATTTCTCCTTGCTCTCTATTAAATTTGCAAAAAAAATCACACAACTAAGGTCGTTATTGGGAATAGTGATTTAAGTATACTGAGGTCGCTCTTTATACTACGACTTTAGTTGTGTGAATTTTTTACCAATCTAACAGAGAGCAAACAGAGTGCAAGGAGAAATGCACATAATGCTATTAGGAATAGTGACCTCAGTATACTGCGGTTGCTATTCCCAGTAGCGACCTTAGTTTGAGAGGATTCTTTCGCAAATCTAACAAAGAGTTAACAAAAAGTAAGGAGAAATCCTAAACCACTAAGGTCGCTATTAGGAATAGCGACTTTAGTACACTACGGTCACTATTCCCAGTAGCAACCGTAGTTGTGTGAATTTTTTGCAAGTCAAACAGAAAGTAAGAATAAGTACTCATAATTGAGGCCGCTATTCCCAATAGTGACTTCAGTTTGGGAGAATTATTCGCAAATTTAACAGAGCTAACAGAGAGCTAGTAAAAATGCCACACAACTGAGGTCGTTGTTGGGAATAGCGACCACAGGTGTGTCAAAAATTCACATAGCTAACAGAAAGCAAGGATAATTCATCCCAACTGATGTCGCTAGTGGGAACAATGACTTCATTTCAACTGAGGTCGCTATTCCCACAAGCAACCTCGATTGAAAGCATTGATATAAGGAAAATAAATATCAAATCTTCCATGTTTACAAGTTAAATTTCATATTCGACAATCCACATATTCAATCAACATCACAAGATATCACAAAATACACTCATCGCAACTTTAACTCTCCATTTTAACTATTTCAACCATCAACATCTCAACATCTAACCTTATTGAAAACTCCATTTCAACCATCAAAATTAAAAATTTCAATACATCTACTTCAAATCTCCATGTACAACATCAAAAAAACCACAAACATCACAGTATCACACATTTACCATCACAACATCAAAATATATCACAAACATCACAAAATAACAAAATATCACAAACAAAAGTTAAAAATCACAAACATCCAATAATAAAATAACAAGAATTATGTTCCAGGAGCTACAAAATAACAAAATCTCACAAACATTTACCAACGTATGGATCTACAACATTGGTTGCGAAGAGGAATACGAGGGAACGAGTTTCGTCTACCGGTAGCTAAACCCCTGTAGGCACAGATGTACGAGGAGCTGTATACAACCGTGTAATCTTCCGGTACCATGAAATGTATACGGCATGGAGTGATCCATCATATGGAGGAATACCTGCAACAATAGTGTCGTATCTCGGCTTATTTCATGCATTTACATGAGCTTCGTGATGGGAAGCCCAATTATGATCAGGTACACGACCAACCCCTTTGACTTTGTGCAGGAGGGTGTCATATGTTCGTGGCACCAAGATGGCCTAGTGGAGTTCGAACTGTCGAAGCTCTTGGTCCAGATAGCATATCTCTACGAATTTGAAGTTGATGAGTGGGGCACTCATCAATCGTATCTCCATGTGTCGTAAAAAGGGTGGTAGCCTCTCTAATCTCTCGGGTGTGTACGACTCCCATGTGACAAATTCCTCTCGCAGCATATCGAGCTCGTCTCTGTAATAAGTAACAACCCCACGTGGGTTATCTCTCTACATGCCCCCCCCCCCCCCGAAGTGCACCCTGATAGGAGGTAACATTTCATCATTCACTGTGTCTATCACACACACCTGTGATTGTCTACTTATACGGGGTCGTCCGAGATATAAGTGTTCCCAACACCAAACTTGTAGTATCAACATCGGACCTGTCATCTCCTTCGCATTCAACGCTCCATTACACAAATTCCTGTAAAATGAGGCTAATGCGGTACTGCTCTAGCTGTACTGACCAACTCGACTTAGGTCAGCGATCAACGGAAGAAACATGAGCGGCACAACATCTCCTATGGAGTTAAGGAAGATAACACCTCCAAATAGTGTCATCGGGTAGGCCCCGGTGTAGCACTAGACCTGATACTTCAACGAATCATTGTTTAAGAAATTCTCGAAGGTACTCTTCAGCCAACTCAATTAGATAGAAATTCCATAAAATGTTTGCTTATTTGGCAAAACACCAAGGAAGTCTACCACGAGTACCTCCTTATCAAACACCATGGTTCCCGTGATGGCAAGCCCATCAATCGGAAATCTTGAGATGGCCGCGATGTCCTAAAGTGTCACGATCATCTCTTCTACAAGAAGATGGAAGAAATGTGTATCCGAACTCCATCACTCGAGAAGAGCTGTAAATAGAAGACAGTCGAGCTTAATCTTTCCCATCAATCATAGTCTGTAGAAACCGGCCTCGGCTAGGAGATCATGTCATCAATAGAGAGTGCGTACAAAAACTGCACTCCTTAGACGCACCGTCCCACACCAACTGAGATCTATGTGTTTGTTTCAACGTCAACAAGGTCAAGTCATGGGGACCAAGTCCTCCAGGTGCAACAGTAGACGAAGATGTGTGCCCAACATCAGCAGACGAAGAAGAACCCTCTCCTCGGCCACCTCGCAATGGTTTTCCCTGTCCACGGCCACTAATACTAGGTCCTTCGTCAACAACGTCTCACATAAATACAATAATATTTAGTCAACACTGCATGGGAACAAATATATTATTTGAATGTACAAAAGAATACTACTTACTCAGGGCCTGCACTACTTGATCTCACTCCTTTTGCCCCTACCATATTTTCTATGATTACCTTGCAAAATATGATAGAAAATATTGGTCAATTAATGAATAAACAAATAAAACATTTTATGGCATACAACAAACACAACAACTTAGAATTTTAAGTTTTCCAATATCAACGAACACAACACAACATGATGTGGGTAAAAATAGAACAAAACCAGGACCGTTCAAATCGAGCACGAATCTTAAAGCTCTCATAGCTATACGGTAATTTTCAGTAAAAACAAGCCCGACGAAAGGGGCTAGGTCATTTTCAGGCCCATTGACCCGATCCAGTCTGTAATAGGGACTACCACAACAGCCCTAGCACAAATGAGTTCAGATTCATCTGAAGAACCCAGTTTAAACCCCCTATTTCTAGGAGGTAACTGATTATCCCCCCATGCTCAAGAGAGAGTTTCAAAACTTTATCTCTTCACCAAGAGAAGAGTCCTGACTCGATCTCTTCACATGGAGAGGATAACCGACTTTATCCAAATACCGAGAATTAGAGATAAATGATTATCTTGAAACTGCCCCCCCCCCCCACCCACCCCCCACACACACACCGCCTAGCGACTATATATACCTCAAGACCTCCTTAGAAACCAAGTAATTGAAAATCCCTTTCTCAAAACCCACCATATCTCTGAGTTCCTGACTTAGGCGTTAGAGTGTCTGTCACTAGGGCTAACCCGGTGTTTTAGGCTTGTTTGCAGGTCCACGGGAGCGATTCAGTAATTCCGATGATCAGGTCTAGGAGTCAAGTGCAATTTTTTGCAGTAAATACTGACGAAGAATGAAGGTTTAACTTTTATTATTTTTATTAAAAGAATTCTCATATCTGTTTGCCCCCCACACAAAAATTAGCAGCAAAAGATTGATGCCATCTGTGGGAACCAGAAAAGATCTCTGATCCAACTTTAACGGTCCAAAACTACCATCTTAGCTATGCCTCCCAGAAGGAAGGGGAAGGTGGCAGCTACTAGCTGACAAACCAACCATCTTCCTTCATCTCCTCCTTATGAGAAGGACCCCCCCCCCCAACAAACTCATTAGGTTCAGTAGCCTCAACAGAACAACCTCCTCTCTAGTGGATTCAACCTTCATCCAGACGAGCAGCATCGAGGGGCTCCCACCGAAGCCGTCCCGAACAGCACCATGTACGGTAGTTTGTCAAAAGCAAAAGTTTTGAACATACCAAGACCCCTTCTATAATGCCCCAGCCACAGCCAGACCTCCTTCAAGTCATCATCAATAGAAAGCGAGGTACCGACCTCAGAGTTCACCTGAACGAGATACTAGCTCATGACGAAGCTCCCTATCCAGAACGCCGGGAAAGCAAACCCCCCCCCCCCTTCTCCTAGGGGTGAAGAAGACCTTCCTCTCCTAAGGGATGAAGAAGGTCTCCTCCCTCTCGGGACCGAAGAAGCGAAAAAATAGTAAGTCAACCAATTCACAGGACCAATAAAGAAGAAGGGGTGCTCGTCACTAAGGCAGAATTCCAAGATTTTAAAGAAGATATCTTACAAGCCCTCAACGTCGCTCCAATCAGGGGTCGAAAAACAAATAGTCACCGCGTCACAACCATACATGAGGAAGAGTTTTGCGGCATGAACAGATCCTACCCAAGGGAAGACCTAGTCCTTTGTTGCCTCCTATAGATGGAGGACCGTCTCAACATAATCAATCGAGAAGAAGACCATCAAGCCAGAAGCTTTCGCCCTAGCAGACCTCCCTTCTCCAAGTCAATCATGGAGGCCCATGTCCCTGAGACCTTCAAGTCGCCACACTTCGAGTCTTACTACGGAGAATCTGACCTGACTGATCATATCAAGTGTTTTAAAACTCTCATGATGATCCACTAAGTCTCAGATGCCCTTCTCTGGAAGACGTTCCCTGCCACACTGAAGGGGTCAGCAAGGGAGTGGTACTCTCGCCTATCTCCACACTTCATCTTCTCATTCGACCAATTTTGAGGAGCTCTTCCTTGCCCACTTCATAAGCAGTCGCCGAACAGAGAAGATAAGTGCCTCTTTACTAAACCTGAATCAAATGGAAGGGGAATGACTTAGGGACTTCGTTTGGTGCTTCATAGCCGAGTCCTAGTCTATCACCTCCCTCAATCAAGTAGTAGTGGCTGCCACTTTCATATACAATGTCAAAAATGCCGACCTAAATGCATCCCTTGCCAAGAAGCCTCATCGGGACTTCTAGGAACTCCTGCTCAGGAGCAAGAAGTATATCCGAGCTGAAAAGACTCTCAAACCCCCCAGTAGAGAAGAGCCCTCCTCCAGAAACAAATGGAAGAATGCAAATGAAGAAGGATCCCAGAAATTTTAGAAAGACAGCAATGGTCAGCGTTGCCCTCCTCCTCATTTTGAGAAGTTCACCCATCTTAATGCCACCATATCGGCAGTTCTCATGGAGGTGGACAAGGAAGGGTTACTCTGCGCACTCCCTAGAATGAACACTCTGGGGGAGAGGATGCACAAAGATAAGTGGTGGCATTTTCACAGGGATCGCGGCCACGACACATGATTTTTGGGACTCTCAAGAAAGAAATCAGAGAGATTATCCAGCGAGGGCACCTATCCAAGTGTGTACGAAATGACAGGATCGATCCTCCACCACCCCGAGGAGCTAACAAGCGAGCAAAAAAAGCCATCTGAGTCCCAAGACTCAGATATAGGAGTGGTTCTCCACTCCATCCAAAAAGGGGCAATAGGTGAAGAATCAAACTCCTCCCGGAAGGCCTTCATCCGAGAGGTTAATTCAATACAGAACTTCCCTCGTTCCAAGAGCCTAGGAGTTTCGGTGACGTTCTCAGATAAGAACCTAGAGGGCGTTCGAATGCACCACTACGATGCACTTATAATTAGTCTCTACATGACCAATCACGAGGTACATCGCATCCTAGTGGACAACGAAAATTTTGTCAACATCCTCTTTCTGAAACCTTCGAAGGCCTCAAGCTCTTTCGGGACCATCTCAAGCATGCCGGTTACACTCTCCACAGGTTCTCGGCGTTCCACTCCAAATCAAAGGATCAGTCAACCTCGATGTGACTGCTGGAAAGACCCCAACAACCTGAACAGAGGCAATGTATTTCATGGTCATTAACGTGAAGGTCGCTTACAATATCATCCTTAGTCTACCCGACTTAGCAGCACTTCATGTCGTGCCTTCAGCTTTCATATGAAAATAAAGTTTCCCACTCTAGTAGGGGTAGGAGAAGCCAAATGGAGCCAAGAGACAGCTCGGAGGTGCTACACAACTAGGGGGCTCGGTCCTCCCACTTGAAACATTAGAGCTCCCTCCAACAGAACAGTCAAGTCCTTTCAAGCCAGTTGATGAACTCAAGGAGATCCCTCTCTTCTGAGAAGGCATAGTTAGAATACAGAGCATCAAATGAAGTATCATGAGGATGCCTAACATCCACTCGTAGAAGTTTGTTTTTTGTTTTCAATTATGCCTACACTTATGATATAGTCAAAGCATGTAATAACGGCTAGCCCCCAATAAGGCAAAAACATAGTTTATTTCTTTAAAACATAGTTTTTTCTTATAAAGATCATTGCACTGGCTTCATATCTATCCCTCTGAGTCACATCTATGACTCGTTAAACAACAAGTTCAGAGTCCAACATGTCCCCAAGGGCTGCTCCCACAACTTGCTGGGATCAAATAACGAGTTTGGAGTCCAACACTTAGTTCGATGCTGCTTTAGTCATTTGCAACAGAGCAGGTGCAAAGTAGGGGTCACCATTAAGAATTGATCCTACTACTCGTTAACCCCCTCAAATAATAAGTTTGGAGTCTAACACTTGGTTTTATGTCGCTTTAGTCGCTTGCAAAAGAACAAGTGCAAAGTAGGGATCACCATTACTCATACAAATTGTTGAGACTTTAAAACAAAAAATTTGGAGTCCAACTCTTGGCTTGACACTGCTTTAGTAACTTGCAAGCAAGCAAGCAAGCTCGTAGCGGGGCTCACCATTCAGAATTACTCCTACAACTCATTGAAACTTTCAAACAACAAGTTTGGAGCCCAACATTTGATTCGACGCCGCTTTAGTCACTTGCGAACAAGCAAGTGTAGAGTGTCTCTGTAACACCCCGTATTGTACGATACCTGAATATATATGTATGTATGTATATTATCCGTATGCGGGCGCATGATTACAGTATTTTGGGTTGATTTCGCTATCATGGTTTGTGGTTAGGGTTACGGGATGGTTCATGAGAGGATTGCATTCTAAAAGATGCACGAGAACGAGGAGGACTGATACTAATATAAATGCTGGTTTTTGCCACAACGCCTTTGCAAATATAACACTGTACTACTACAGTGGATATATATTGCGTGCGCATGATAAACCTCTCGTCTCGCATTCGTAGGAACCCATTTAAGCTTAAAGTGGGCAGCCAACACATCAACCACAAAACCAAAAACAACCTACCACCCTACACACCCCTACCTTAGGATCCGGCCCCTACATCCCCCCTCTCTTCTCCTTCATTTAACCATTCCATTCCACCTCCTTTGCTCTGGAAAAATCAGAACTCAACTAAGGGAAAAGTAAAGAAAGAAAGAAAGAAGAGAGCTTGAAGAAGGGATTCAAGGAAGGATTTTCAAAGGGAAAAGTTTGAGAAGATCAATTCCTCTACAGCAACCAAGGATGGGGAGTTTCTCTAAACCTTCTTTTATGTCTTTTAATTGATTTCCTTGCATGCATGTATGATAGGATGTACTAGGATGATCATCTATGAGCTTGAAAGTTGAAATCAGAACTGAAACTAGAAAACTGATTCAGAATGCTATTTTGTTGATTTTCCCGAGAGCAAACTACAAAAAATTAGACCATGAAAATTTCAGGGATTGTTCATATACATGTTTAGATAGTTAGTGATTTATTTCGGATTTTTCTGAGTTCATTTGATATTTTAATAAAATCGTAAGGTGCAACTGTGTCATAAGGCAGAATCAGCAATTGATAAACAGAATGACTGATGTTGTAAGAATTTTCATTATTTATTGAAGAATTTTCTTGATCTGAAATTTTTATCCTAGATTCCTGCATGCATATAGATTCTATGAAAAAATAGGGAAAATGTTTGGATATATTTATGGTCTTCAGAAAAATTTTCCTTTAATCAGTAGCTGAAGCTGAACTGGAGAACATGATGACTTTCTGTGATAAATTGAAATAGAGAGAACTCACTGTATACTTTGAGTTTTGGCATGAGATCTTTTGCATATTGTTTGGTATAACCTCTAGTTTTATCACCATTAATTTTATGTCATTTGAACAATTACGGAATTTAATATGATTTTATGAGTATGCACTGTGCTGGTTTCAGCTAGTTTGGATACCCTGTAGAGATTAGGCATTTGAGACTCATTAAGAGCACAATTTGAGAACTTGATTCATTAGAGAGTTGTAGTAAACACCTAGATCTTTCCAACAAGACCAATTTTAGGCAATTCCAGTAAAGGATTGATTTACTGTGATTTATGTAATACTGGACAGAGACCAAGAGTGGATCTGAGTGCTCTGATTTAGAGAGACTCATTGTGTGATTTGGTGCATTGGTGAGAGATGTGTGTGTTAGGGTGAGTTATCGGTATAATTTGGACTCATGACCAACTAGAGAGTTTTTTAGGACACCCACACCCTTCTATAGAACTTGGGTTTGTGACGTTCTAGCGAACGGGTAGTATTTAGTGCTACCGGTAAGGTGCAGCCCGTGTACAAGAAGCACGCAGGCTGAAGCGTGAGAGGCTATTTTGAGGACCTAGATGTTTAAAATTAGGTTCATGATCAACTAGGAAGTTGTAGCCTAGGATCTCACCTTTCCAGATTGGGCTCGTACACTCCAATCGGAGTTGTATCGAGAGAGTTATGACCATTCTAAGTTTCGGACAGAAACCCCGTTGATCGCTTAGTCGTGGTTTTGACTAAGTATTGTGAGGACATTTTCCATGTGAACTATCAGAGTTGATGACTCGTGTCTAGGGATGGTTGATGTTTTTTATTGAGGTTGTTGACTCCCAGAGTGGGATGTGTGACTCAAGTTAGTCACTAGGGTAAGGGATACCCTTCACCTGTCAACCCTACATTATAAACTTCCGCCGAGCGTAGGGCATCCGAGCCGCGCCAGTATTATAAGTTCACAAGAGTGAACATACATTCACAGCCGGGACAGCCGTGAATGTAGGCCGGAAGGCTGGACAATTCCAAGCCGGGAAAGTGGCGAACTGGACCGGTATCGCCAGGACCAGAGGTTGATGGGCAAGTATGGAAGCAGTTTTATCTTTACCCGAAGTAATTAGAGTAAGGCAGGGGTTAGAATGGCATATTAAAGGGTTGAAAAATTGCATTAGTCATAATAAACCATAGTCGGTATTGTGCCTTCCAGTCGTAGGGATACGTTTTCGGCACTCATGGATTGAGTCCTCGGCTCGTATCTCGATCTGTTAATTCCCAAAGCTTTGTCGGAGTAAGGTACAGGAGGCTAGGAGGATTTGACCTCCCGAGGCGCTCACCTCCCTATGCGCACGGGTTTTCTGTTTTGGTATATATTTAAGTTCATAACCCGATCAGGGGTGAACACGCATGTGTCGGTCCATAGGGGTGGACATGGGAATTATATGGTCGGACGACCGGATTCAATGCAGTTTTCTGAGGAGGTTCGTATGCGGGTACGAAGTGGCAGCTACGACCACCACTTAGGCACTGCAGGGACGGAACTGGACCGACCTGCTGCAACATCCTTGGGCGACGGATAATCTATTGGGGACTGGATGGGTATAAGGGTAGGATGCATGGCGAGGGATTGAACCCTACAATGAGGAGAGGCGAACTCCTTGGAAAGTATGTAGTATAGGATGCATATGTTTCCATCGAAGTTGATTTTGGAAAAGTATGTAGTATGGGATGCATACGTTCCCAACTGAATTGCATTAGAGTAGGTGCATCGGGTGCAGTCTTGGTCGTGCATTAGATTAGGCCATGCTTGGGTCTGGAATGCATGTAGTATGGGATACATACGTTCCCAACTGAATTGTATTAGAGTAGGTGCATCGGGTGCAGTCTTGGTCGTGCATTAGATTAGGCCATGCTTGGGTCTGGAATGCATGTAGTATGGGATGCATGCGAATCCAGATTTCAAGTCTTTCTTGCTTTAGAATAGGCTTGTGATTGGTGCATTTAGTTGTTAGATCATGGCATACACGAGCATTACATAATTTAGGATGCACGTTTTCTTTTCCATTCAAGATGGTTTGTGATTGCCAGTTTGGAGGATCACTGTTATTATCAGTATTGCGTCAGTCGAAGTACTGACGTTCCCCACCTTTTAGGTACCGGTTCTACCTCTCGAGCAGATGCAAGAGACATCAGAGTCGTGCAGCAGAAAACTCAAGCCGAGGAGCAAGTCCCAAGGAAGCAGATTGACCGTTCAGCAGAGCTTCGGCAGTGAGCCGTCGACTGCCAATCCGAGAGAGAGAAGTTGTTAACTTTACAAAAGGAGTGGTGTATGTTGTAATAAGATGTACTAAGTTTATGTAATTTGTATTCTTGTCAAGAACAGGACATTGGTTGTAATCAATGATGTAATGACTTTATTTGGCAATAAAATGTTTTTAAATTTCCGTGTTATTACTGTGTTGAGATGCATTTGAAGGCAAAGATTCTGGTGAGTGTCACGGATGTCCGGTAACGGGGATCCGGGGTGCTACAGTCTCACCATCCGAAATTGCTCCTACAATTTGTTGAAACTTTCAAACAACAAGTTTGGAGTCCAACACTTGGCTCGACGATGCTTTAGTTGTTTGCAAGCAAGCAAGCTCAGAGCGGGGCTTGCAATTCGAAATTGCTCCTATAACTCGTTGAAACTTTCAACAACAAGTTTGGAGTCCAATACTTGGCTTGACACTACTTTAGCAGCTTGCAAGCAAGCAAGCTCGGAGCGTGGCTCGCCATTCAAAATTGCTCCTATAACTCGTTGAAACTTTCAAATAACAAGTTTGGAGTCCAACACTTGGCTCGATGCTCCTTTAGCAGCTTGCAAGCAAGCAAGCTCATATCAAGACTCGTCATTCGGAATTGCTCGCACAACTCATTGATAACTCTCAAACAGTATGTGCAGAGTTGAAACTCGTGGCTCGAAGATGCACCTACAAATCGCTAACAAGCGGATTTGAAGCTCGACTCGCCACTCGAAATGCTCCTACAATTGCTGACTTACTAAACAGCTGATTCAAAGTTCGCAATCATTGCTCAAAATTGCCCTCCCAAATGCGGGTTCGGGGCTCAAAATGACCATTCAAACTACTCCCGAAACTTGTTAATTTTTCAACATGAATGTTCGGAGACTAGCTCTTTCCTAGGGCTATCCCCAAAACTTTACTCAAACATATTGAATCTAGGGTTTAACTCGCCCTTAGAGCTGATCCTTCGGCTCGACAATCCTCAACAATGAGCTCGGTGCTCAGCTCCTCTTCCGAGCTACACCAACAACTCATCAACTCGTTGTAATCAGTTTGGTGCTCTGCTCCTTGCTCGAACTCCTCCAAAAACTTCTTAACTCCATGGAATGGTGCTATATTCCAACTCGTCCATAGAGCTTCTCCTGCAACTAGTTTATCTTCAAGCATTGGGCACGACATCCAAATCTCTCATCGAGTTGCCTCTACCAAATCACGGGGCTCAAACAGCAAGTCTGGCGACAACCCCACCATCTCTACAAGCTTGCAGGGTCAAACAGCAAGTTCGACATCCAATTTCTTTTCTCGAATTGTCTCTATAAGCTTGCCAGGATCAAATGGCAAGCTCAGAGTATGACTCCCTCGTCGAGTCACTTCTACAGACTTACTATGTTCAAACATAAAGTTTGGCGTTAACCTCCTTCCTAGAGTTTCCTCAACAAACTTGCTTGGACCAAACAGCAAGTTCAGAGTCCAGCTTTCCCCTAGAGCTACTCCATAAACTTAAAAACCCAATCCTGGAGGTGGCAACACAAAGAGAGTGTGAGTCGAGACTAAAACACTTAGGAAATCCTTATCGAACTTCCAGTACAGGCGTGAAGCTCCCTGGAGACGAAGTTCCTTTTCTTAGCCTCTCGGGGACGAATCTCCTTTTCGTAGCATCCCTCAGGGGAGCGAAGTTCTGCTTCATAGCTCCTCGGTGCCGAAGCTCCTATTCGTAGCTCTAAGGAAGTGAAGCTTTCCGGTGGCGAAGCTCCTCTTCGTAGCGCACCGGCAACAAAGCTCCCCTTCGTAGCGCCTCGGGGGCAAAGCTCATCTTCGTAGCTTCCCGATAGCAAAACCCCTCTTTGTAGCTCCACAGTGGAAAAGCTCCTCTTCACAGCTCTTTTGGGGCGAAGCTTCTCTTCAAAGCTTCCTAGTGACAGAGCTCATATTCTTGACCCCACGGGACCGAAGCTCCCCTTCATAGTTCCTTGGGAGCGAGGCTCCTCTTCGTAGCTCCCTGGAAGCAAAACCCCTCTTTTTAGCTCATCCGTTGCGAAACGCCTCTTCATAGCTCACAGGGAGGGAAGCTCATCTTCGTAGCTTCTCCATGACAAAGTCCTTTTCATAGCTTATTTTCTCAACTCTTTTGAGGCAGAGACATAGTGGGCCAATTTTGACCCCAAGGAGGATGATTCCTCAATCGACTTATGAATAGAACATGTAGATCTTCGAGTTCCCTTTGAAACAGTGGGTCATACGTATCAATCGGACATCTATAGCACCGGAAATGTTTGTTATACTACAGCTGCGCGCAAGAACCAAGAAAAAAATAGCTCGGATTCACTGACACCATCATGACGTCAGCCGACATATGGAGCCAAAAAAAAATTCTAGAAAAGGAAAAAAAGTTGACTGGTCAAACCCACGTCAACGTTGACGTTGACATGGCAGCCCGCTCACTGACACGCAGGTCCCACGTAGACCCGCCCATCCTCGATTCGATTTTTGTCGTCCGAGGAGGCTACCTCCTTCACGCTGCCGCAGTTGCTTGATTGCCTTGAAAAACTTGCCTGTCATGATCGATGGTTCTTATTGCTCCAATCAAAGCACCGAAACATGATACATGCTTCGCACATGCACTGAAAGAGAAAGAAAGAGGAGAGAGAAAAGAAAGGAGACGTGGAGACGGGGCCCACCAGACACCACTATCTCACTGCCCCATGTGGGTCCCCGACCTCCACGGCATGAATTTTGTCGTCCAAGGAGGCTGCCTCATTCACTCCGTCAAAGCCATCTGATCTCCTCGAAATTCGTGCTCCTCTCAATCGGTGATCAAGATTGCTTTAAGATTTGTGCAGGTATTATTTATTAATTAAATTCTTTTATTAATTAAAACTTTCAGAAATATAATTTAAAAACCGAAAATTTATCTAAAAATTCGAGAAATTTATTTTTAGAATTCTAAAAAATAATTATTAAATTGGAAAATAATTTTAAAATTTTTGAAAAACAATTATAATTTTAAATTCAAGAAATTAATTGAAAATTTGAATTAGTTAATTAAAATTCTTTAAAATGATTTTAAAAGTTAGGAAAATCCAGTAAATTCCCAAAAATTCAGAAAAAGTCACAAAAAATCCATTAATTTCTTAGAATAATTTTGGATGCTTTACAGTCAGAAAAATTTCATTACACCCTAAGCAAGTTTCAAACATCACCGAAAACTACGAATGAACTACTCCTCAAAGGCTATAAAACTCAGTCTTCAGGTGTGGGGGCTTGTGATATGGGTAAAAAAAACGGTACCATTCAAATCGGGTGCGAATCTTAAAGCTTTCAAGGGTAAAACAATAATTTTCAGTCAAAACAGGCCCGACGAGAGGGGCTGAGCTGTTTTTAGGTTCATTGACCCGATCCATCCAATAATAGGGATTTTTACAACAGTCCTAGCCCAAAGGAGTCCAGATTCATCGGAAGAACCCAGTTTAAACCTCATATTTCTATGGGGTAACCGATTCTATCCCCCATGTACAGGAGAGAGTTTGAAACTCTATCTCTTCATCAAGAGAAGAGTCCTGACCTGGTCTTTTCACATGAAGGGGATAACCAACTCCATCCAATCACTGGATAGTAGAGATAAATGAATATCTTGAAATTGACCACCCACCAAGTGGTTTTATATACCTCGATACCTCTTTAGAAACTAAGTAATTGCAAATCCCGCTCTCAAAACTCAGCATATCTCTGAGTTTCTAACTTGGGCATCTGAGGGTCTGTCTCCGGGGCCAACCCTGGTATTTCAGGCTTATTTACAGGTCCACGGGAGCGATAGCAGCCATTCTTGATGATCAAATATCGGAGTCAAGTGCAGTTTTTGGCGGTCAATATCGACAAAAATCGAATGTTTGATCTTTGTTATTTTTATTAAAAGAATTCACATATTTGTTTGCTCCCACACAGAAATTAGCTGCAACACAACCTCAAACTTGTCTCACTTCGGATGCGACGTTATACAAAAAATCAACACAATCATCACCTTATTGCAAATATTCCTCCGTGTCGAAGTGACTAACACAAATGGGTTGATTTCTTTACTTATTGTCTAATCATTAACAATATAACCAGATAAAAATTTTGGGATCCATATATATACATAAAGGGATGAAAAGCGGATCATTATCTAATCATTAACATTATAAGTAGTAATTAAATAATTCTCATTTATATGCTCATTCACCAAATTTGTATATCCAAGTGCCTAAGCAACATTCAACACTAAATGAGATACAATTTTCAAATTTTATGCATATTTTCAACAACAAGTAAAATAATCATAACCAACAAAATCAACCAAACATTAGAAGTAGTAAATATTATTAATACCCCTTTAGGGTTTCGGATTTGGAAGATGGATTTGGAGCATTTGAGAATTGGAAGAATGTGGGATTCGAAGTTGGAGAAGAGAGATCTGAGAGAGATGATGTGAGAGGAGTCCCAATTAGGGATTGTATCAGTGAAAATGAGTGGAGATTTTGGAAGATTTGGGGGGTAGGGTTTTTGGGGTTTCGGAGTTTGAAGAAGAAGAAGAAATAAAATGAAGAGGAGAGAGAGAGACAATGTGGGTGCCCGACCTTATTAGCAGTAATAAAATGAAGTGGAGAGAGAGACAAAGTGGGTGTCCGACCTTATTAGCAGTCGAGTCCTACTTGTGGTCGCTAATGGGAATAGAGACCACAGTATACTAAGGTCAATATTCCCACTAGCGACCTCAGTTTTAATTTCTCTAAATATTTCTCAAATATGATCGTTATTCGCATCAGCGACTTTACATATGCTGTGCTCGCCAAATAGCGACAACAAACCAAAATTTCAAAAAAAACTAAACAAGTGCACACTATTCCTTTACCGATCTTCAAGAGGAAGAGGCCGCTAATGGGATTAACAGCCAATGCGTTGGCTGAAATGGCTGTGACTTGCTCAAATTTGTCAGTAGTTTGGGAAGTGGTCTATTTTTGCAAAATAGTTTCAAAAAGAGGCTTAGTACGAGCAAAAAATTATTCAATTTGTAGGGTTTCTTTTGTTTTGGATGAAAAATAAGCAGAGGTGGCCATGATTGCGCAGGGATTGTGGATACGGGGTGTGTGTTGTTTTATGGGAGTTTACAGAGCTTTGGATATATCTATCACGAGGTAAAAAGAAGATGGCTTCAATGAAAACTTTTTGAACAATAAGTTGATGATGCATCTAAAATGTGTCTCTGTAATGACTAATAAAATTAAGCAGTCTGTACCTGTTATTCAAGTTGATAGTGAATTTCAATTTTTTCCTATAGTCATAAAAGAGGAGACACACCGGCTTCTGAAATGGATTGATCAATTGTTTTGATTGTCTGCGAATGTTTTTTTTTTCTTTTTTTTTTTTTTTCTTTTTTTTTTAAGGAAAAGTGAAATCTGGTCACCCTGTTTCATTAATAAGAAATTAACGATACAAACTCAGAGACCTGGGCCAGACAGAAAATAAAACATACATGAAGCAACATGACCCGTACAAACAACAAATTCCGCCAACAACACTGGCGGGTGGGCCAACAATCGGTCCAGCTTAATTGTATGTACGTCAGTTTAGCTTCGTACACTGCCTCCACGGCACATGCACACCCACCTGAAACTAATCTGGCAGGATTTTATCACCCGTCGATCCCTGCCTTCTCCTCACTGGGGGGATCCCCTCTTTGGGCCCAAGCCCCGCACAGCAACCGCACCCTCCCACCATCTCCACCACTCATCCTACAAACGCGCCAACAGCTCCCACAGCCGCTACCAAAGAGATAGCCGTGAATAGGATACCTTCACCTCTCCCGCGATTGTGCTTTCTCCGGCGATTTCTCACCAAACAACTATCTCACTCACCCCACAAAAAAACCACGCACCAGGAGAGGGCCATGGAGAGGATACCTTTACCTATCTCACGCTTTTACTCTCTCAGGCGATTTCTCACCACACAGACTCATCTCGACTCTTACTCCTAATCTGAGGGAAGAGGCGTCGTTGTTAAGAGACAGTGGCTTAAGCTGGAGAAAGCTCAATAGCCTGATAGTAGACGCTGACAAGACTGCACCGGCGACGTCGTTAGACACCCCAGAAGTTGAAACAAGTGAGCGCACATCATGGAGGGACCCCATCTTCGGGCCCAAGCCCCATAATCGTGCAATACAACGTACTTCACATTCCCCCCTCTTACAGCAAATTATCTACCCCACCGCAGGTGTACCTGAATCTCCCCACCGTGGGAGCTCTCCACCTTCGATGTCGGGGTGGGCGGACCTCGATATCGTCCAGATCCGAGGCGATCGCGACCAAAGGCGCGGGAGGATGCTCTGGCGCGACAAAAACGTCGCCCCACGACCTAAGGAGGCGCGACCAACGTCCACGATCAGCGCGACGACAGACTCTGCAGTCGAAGTGAGGCGGCGCACCAGGGGACGAACTCCGCGATCTAGTGAGGCGAGGCGAAGACGCGAAAGAAGGAGCAGTTTGGCTGCCATCTTTGAATGGCGCACCGAGTAGACTTCCGATCTGGTACAGGGGGGCGCACTCTCGCTATCGCCCAGATCGCGATGGCGATGAAGCTTTAGCAAAGGAGGTCATCCGAACAGGCGCCGCACATCATGGAGGGACCCCATCTCAGGCTCAAGCCCCAAACTCGTGCAATACAACCCACTCCACACCTCTCACACCAAAACCAACACCAGCACCGCACCAACAGTACTCATCTGAGCATCAGTCGCCAACCTCGAGGGAGGGGGGAGGGGCAGTCGACCATGGGAGTTCTCCACTGTGGGAGATCACCACCTGGTGGCGTCGTGGAGTGAAGTGAGGTGGGTCCCCTGGCGGCTCCGTCCCCTGGAGGCGTCGCGAGGAGTTCGCCTCATCCGAACCGCAGGTGGCGCGATCTCCTCACCGTGGGAGCTCTCCACCTACGGTGACGGGAGGCGACGTGAGGGGTTCCGATTCGTCCCCTGGCGGCATCGCGCGAGCACAAATCCCGTCTTCGAAGCGGTGCAGATCCCGACTTCGAACGGCGAGAGGAGGGTGCCTTCAACGCATCGACGGACGGACGGACGCTGGCAGAGAGAAGGACAGGGAGACGACGGAGGGTGGGGGCGGCGGCGCTTAGGGCTAGCCGCCGCCGCCCCTAGGCCGCCCCTAGGAGTGGAGATCTAGGGTTTTCTTTTGGGTTCTTTTTTCTCAGATTTAGTTTCTCTCGCTAGAAATTTCTAGAGAGAGAAACTCTGGTTTTTTCTTGATATATGCAATAATTCTGCACTCTCCTTAGTGCGATTGCCTGATTTTCTGTGAATGTTTTAGGTGGACGTATGGGCTAAGGCTGGCAACGGGCCGGATTTGGGTCGGACACATATAGGCCCGAACCCGAGCCAGAAATTTAAAACATAGGCCCGAACCCGACCCGAATTTTCTTCGGGCTTAAAAATTTAGGCCCGGGACTGGGCCCAAATTAGGCCCAAAAATAGGTTTGGGTCTAGGCACAAACTACTTATGCAATTTCTAATATATAACTTTCCCATAAAATAAAATTATATCAAGAATAATATACGACAAAAAAATAACAATAATACGAATTCTACAAAATTTCGAGTAATTCACTTCAAATTTGTCTATTTTCATTTAATTTTATATACAATACATAATTTCTCTATCTATAAATTTTAACACTTATTTCAACTTATTTACATGAACATTATCTGTAAAAAAAATTTATACATAAATATACATGATGTATATATAAACATACACTTGTATATATAAAAATTTGATTCGGGTCCATCGGGCCTAAACACTTGGGCCAGAGCCCGGCCCGCAATGAGAAATTTTAGCCCAAGCCCGCAAATTATCGGGTCGGACCTAGGTGGGCCTGGGTCGGGTTCGGGCCAATTGCCACCCATAGTATGAGCCAGTAATTTTGTACAAATTTTGTAGGCTATTCCACCTACTGGTAATTATTTTCATTACTTTAATTGTGTTTAGTTGGTTGTTATCTTGCTTGAGAGCTAATTGCAGTTTGAGTAAATATATCAGATTTGCGTTTAATAGAAGATGAATTGCGTTTTAAATAAAGTGGGAGGAGTTATTCCTATTTTCTTCTCATTTGGTTCCTACATGCCCAGTTCTCCATAGAAAAAACCCTCCCCATCTGCCTCCTCCTCAACGATTGTTGCGTCCCTATCTCCTCAGTCCTCCCCATCTCAAAGTGTGTTCATATAGAAGAAGGTAAGAGGTTTACAAAATATTTTATTGAATTGTGTTATGCTTGTAATTTTCCGAAAATTTTGCCGTACTGACCCATTTTTTGAAAATATTTGGCACCCTGATCCACTTCCAAAAATAATTAGCGATCTGACCCAGTCTTGGACACGTCAGCATAAACCGTTATTGAAAATAACGGCATAGGTTATTTACTTGCCGTTATTTCCAATAACGATATCTATTTTACATTTTTCTTCCGTGCAGTTATTTGGAATAACGGCATCAATATATTCCTCTTACAAGTGTGAATCTTCTAACTTTAAAAATTCTAAATGTGAAAAAAACTTATAAATAATGCTGTTATCCCCGATAACGGCATTCGAATGACTGATGCTGTTATTGAAGATAACGGCATCAGTTATATATAAATGAACTCTTGCCGTTGATTGGAAACAAAGAGGATGAATAATAAGTTAAATTTTTTATAAAAAAAAAATTTAACTGATGCATTATTTGGAATAACGGCATCAGTTATAATTTTTTTAATAAAAAAATTAACTTATTCGTCACAGAGGATGAATAATAAGTTACTTTTTTATATAAAAAATTTATAACTGATGTCGTTATTCCAAATAACGGCATCAACATTGAGAATGCCGTTATTCGAAATAATAGCATATGTTATAAGGTTTTCACAATTGCAATTTTTTTTCTAAATGGAGACTACAAGCTGTCGAAAAACAAAATAACCTATGCCGTTACTCCAAATAACGGCATGACACTTTTTTAAAATATAGATGCCGTTATTGAAAATAACGGCACGTAAATAACCTATGCCGTTATTTCCAATAACGGTTTATGCTGACGTGTCCAAAACTGGATCAGATTGCTAATTGTTTTTGGAAGTGGATCAAAGTGCCAAATATTTTCAAAAAGTGGGTCATTACAGCAAAATTTTCTAATTTTTTTGGATGTTCTAGGATGAGTTAACTAGGGAATCTTTAGTGCGCATGCAAATGCATTATATTTTGAATCACATAAAAGCCATTATATTTGAATCATATAAAAGCCAGTCGTTTCATGATTTTCGGAGTTTAAAAAATCTTAGGAATTTTTTAAAAATCTTCTGTCCTTAAGGGTTGGTTTGAATTGCAAATTTACCATGGTATTTTCGGCTGTTGAATGCGAATGTTCGATAGGAATTTATACATGATTCGTGGGAATTTTTTGCCCGTACTAGACCACTTTTTGAAACTATTTGCAATTTTAGGTCACTTTCCAAACTATTAGTTTTTTTGGCTAGTCAGTGCCACGTCAGCAGCAGCCGCTGCTGAGAATAGCGGGCTCTTCATAGCGACCAACACATTGTACTTCCACACTTGACAGATTATAGAGGGTATTGTATAATTACAAATCACTTGGTGTAACTGAGCTCGCTATTGTCAATAGCAGCATCGTCTAACTAATGTCGCTATTCCCAATAGCGACTTCAGGTGGGCCTAAAAGCGATTGGATCAACCTGCGTCGCTATTGGGAATAGCGACCTTGGTTATACGATGCCGCTATTGACAATAGCAACCTCTGTTACATCAAGTCGTGTCCATTACACAATATCCTCTTTATAATCTGACAAGTGTGGGAGGTCGCTATGAAGAGATCGTTATTCCCACTAGCGGCCGCTGCTGACGTGGCACGCCAAAAGTGCTAATAGTTTGTAACTGGCCTAAAATCACAAATAATTTCAAAAAGTGGCCTAGTGCCGCAAAAAAGTCTGATTCGTGGCCCATCTCTCTCCGATATTTGCACCCTATATTTTGCTAAGCATACTCTCCAACATTGATTGTTGATTCCTATAGATCACATATATAATGGGTGACTATATCACTAGCTCTATGAAAAAAGATAGTAGTCTTTTTCGAAATCGATTCTCAAGATTCCCAATGTGAAACCCTAGCTCTCCTTCTTTCTCAGTTAGCTAAGACCAGAGATGCCAAGTGACTCTGATGACCCCTCTCCTCCAAAGCCTCATTCGCTATCGCTGATGACATCAACCTTTAACCTTCATCAATCTTCAGGAGGAAATTGATGGAGAGTTTGGGTCTAATATATTGAAGCTTCAAAAGGAAGAAGCAAAGCAAAGACCTTTGAGTATACTGCTTTCTGCTTGCTCTTCTTAGTCTCGTCGCTTTAATACCTTTCTTCTTTTGCAGTCTTTCTTCTTATTCCTTTGCTTTTCATCACCTTTGAGTATGGCTGCCTTAAAGGTCATATCTTGTGTTTCTTGCTTTGGTATATTTTGTTAGATCATGTTGTTCTCTACCTTTTCTTGCACTGAGTTATTTTATGAGGATTTTGTTTATGGAGCTTCATTGCAAGTTTGATTTGTGGGTATGCTTGTTTGGTTATGGGTTTCTAATTAAGTTACATTTTCAATGTTGATGTGGCTGGAAAGATGGATTTGGTGTATGAATGTTGGAGCAATAGGTTCATGGTGTTCAAAAGTTTTGAAGTTGTTTAAATCTTTAAAACAATTTGGGGGTTTTGGAAAGCTTTTGCTTGAGTACTCAAGGGATATGTTTTCGGCCTGATTCTCTTCAAGAAGAGGATGATTTCAATATCGCCAAAAATCTGTGTCTTCTAAGTTTTACATGCACGCAGGGGGGGGGGGGGGGGGGGGGGGGGGGGGTTACATGGTGATAATGAACTTGTGAAGAAGGGATTTATCCTTTTCTTTCTCATCGCTTCAATCTCTTCTACTTTATTTCATGTCCTTTAATCAGTCACCCTCAATTTAGGCGATGATGATGGAGAAAAATTAAACCCTAAAGTTTGAGAAATTTCTCAGATTTTCTGTCAAAAATTGGCAGTAAAACCCTGTTTCTTCCTTTCTGTAACCCTCTGATTCATCTGTACATATTTTTTGTGTATTTCTTTTATTCGATTCTCTATTTTTCTATGGACTTACTAGCATACACTATATTATCTAGTTGATTATTATTCTTGCGAATGCCCATATTCCTAAGCTCATTCTAAATTATTATCTAGTTATTTGTTAAATTGTGTGAAAACTCGAATTCTTTATCCAGCCCACTCTAAATTATTAGTTAAAATTTGTGAGCTAATCTCAACACTTCAATTCCAAAAACCTAACCCAAGATAATCGTAGCCCATCCCTAACCCACTCCACTCCCTTAACTACCCACTAAACCCACTCTACTCCCCACTAACAAAAATAGCCTCCTCAATTTTACTGCCTCATTAAACAGCATAATCACTCTCCACCTCAAACTTCTTCTCATTTAAAACCCTAATCACTCATCACCTCCATCCCGACCCCCATCCACTCCCTCCATTCAACTCAAACTCCAACTCTTCTTCAACCTTAATCACCCTCCATCTCACCTCATCCCTAAACTTTATCTCAACGTCATCCTTCACACCTCACCTTCAATTCGAACAACACCTTCATCCCGCAGACAACCATTGTTAGCCTCACCACCTCGATCACTTCCATTTCCAACCTGAACTCCACCTTCATTCTTTCCATCCTGACACTATCTCCATTCAAATATGAACCCATCAACAACCTTTTCATCTCGATGCCCAAACTCCACCTCTACTCAACCAAAACAGCCTCTTCAGTCCCGAACACCATCAACCTGAACTCCATTCAAACCGACATCCTTGCCATCATCACTGCTTGTTGTCCCTCTTGCCGAAAGAGAAGCACGAATTGGAGCATGATACGGCTAAAAATGGGATTAAATCGGGACCGTTCAAATCGGGCACGAATCTTAAAGTTTACAGGGGCAAGACGGTAATTTCACCTACAAATGGATCCAAAATGGGAACTGGATCCCTTCTCCAGGGCCCAATAACCCATCAACGGATCCATTCAACTGGGTACGGTTCCCAACCCGTTAAGAGCCAGTTCATAAGGATATGGAGAAATCCTGACTCGTCCTTATTCCTAGGAGGTGGTTCTAACCACTTCTATCCATCCACACCGGGGAGTAGAGATTTGTTCTTATCTCGAAACAGATCCCCACGGCGACTATCAATACTCCCCTACCTCCTACCGTTACAAGGTGATCACTCTTTGCCAACTTAAAGCTCTTACATATTATTTTCTGAGTACTGACAAGAGCGTCAGAGGGTTCGTCGTCGGGATCAACCCCTGTGTTTCAAACTTTGTGCAGGTCAATGGGAGCATGTGAAGCCAGCCAAACAATAGTGGAAGTAGTCAGGTTTGACCCATTCGATTCTCACGAACCCACAAATTCATCTGATTGCCCCCCACCGAAATCAGCGGCAACAGATAGGCGCTGTCTGTGGGAACTCGAATAGCAATCCAACCCTACTCTATCAGGAAAAGCAGCTCCTAGCTATGCCTCCGAAGAAAGGGAAGTCAGTGGTCTCCAACCGTAGAACAACTTCCATCCCTCCTCTGCCTGTAGAGGGTCTCCCTCCGCCCGTCCAGCCAGCCCAGCAGCTCGAACAACCGATCCCTCAACCCGTTCAGCAACCTCAAGGGCCTCAAGTGGCTGTGAGAGAACCCACTCCCCGAAGTCGCCAAAAGCAACCCCTTCATTAGGTCCATGTCTCCATACACAACCCTTCCTCCAACTCCATGGCCTTCCATAGCCCTCCAACACCGAGAGATCTACGAGATGTTCTCAACAACCGGCAAAACGAGCCAGATCTTCAAATCTGCTTAGACGAGAGGCGGACCTGTGATAGGAACCCTCGTCGGGAGCATCAGAGGGACCGTTCACCCCGCTGGACAGATCGCAGAGGGTCCAACTCTCTCAGGAGGCAGAGAGAGTCACCTCAGCACCGTCAGAGAAGAAGTCGCTCTCCGGATGGCAATCCTGCACCTCAGGCCCATCGAGAGCAGGAGGCCCCCATCACGAGGGCAGAGTTCCAACAATTCCAGGAGGCAGTCCTACGGGCACTCAACATCACCCCCAACAATGACCAGCGGGCTCCCAGTCCTCGGCCAGCTCCTAACCATTGTCTTCACTCTCCCAGTCCTCGGCCAACTCCTAACCATCGCCACCGCTTTCCAGTCCTCGGCGGACTCCAAGCCATCGCCATCGCTCTCCCAGTCCTTGACTGGCTCTGAGCCATCGCCATCGCACCCCCAGTCCACGACCTACTCAAAGCTATCGCCGCCGTAGCCCCAGCCCTCCTCTACATGAAGATGAGTTTCGGGGCTTAGCAAGGCATGACCGAAGGGAAGACTCGGTCTACCACCATCTCTACGAGATGGAGAGGAGCCTCGGCCAACTCGATAGAGATGCGGAACAACGGGCGAGGAACCTCCGCCCGAGCAGACCCCCGTTCTCCCGTACTATCATGGAGGCCCCCGACCCAGAGAACTTCAAGCCTCCGCACTTTGAGTCTTATACTGGGGAGTCGGATCCCACTGATCACATTGAGAGTTTCAAAACTCTCATGATGATCCACCATGCCTCCGACACCCTTCTCTGCAAAACATTCCTAGCCACGCTCAAGGGGCCCACTCGGGAGTGGTATTCCAGACTTGCTCCAGCCTCCATTTTCTCCTTCGACCAGTTCGAAGGTCTCTTCCTTACCCACTTCGTGAGCAGCCACCGCTCCGAAAAGACAAGCACCTCTTTGCTCTTCTTCAGTCAAAGGAAGGGCAAACGGCTGAGAGACTATGTCAAGCGGTTCACCGCAGAGGCCAGATCTATCGCCTCCCTAGACCAGTCTGTGGCCTTGGCGGCTTTCCAGTCCAACATCATAAATCCTGATCTCAGGGCATCCCTAGCCAAGAAGCCTCCTCGGCACTTCTTAAAACTACTTCTCAGGAGTGAGAAGTACATCCGAGCTGAAGAAGCTTTCAACCACCCAACTCTTGAAGGATCATCTTCCAGGAACAAACGTAAGACTGCTGAAGATGAAGGAGCTAAGAAGCTCCAAAAAGACAACGGGGGTCAACGTCGCCCTCTTCCCCGCTTTGAAAAATTCACTCCGCTCAATGCGAGTGTCTCGACTATCTTGATGGAAGTTGGGAAGGAGGGTCTTCTACTGCCACCTCCAAAGATGAACGCCCCCGGAAAGAAGAGAAACCGGGATAAGTGGGTACGGGTCGACAGGGACCACGGCCACGACACAGACAAATGTCGGGCTCTGAAGGAAGAGATTGAGGCCCTCATTCAGAGAGGGAAACTCTCTAGGTTCGTGAGAAATGACAGGGCCGATCCTCCTCCGCCCCCCAGGGGGGCTAACAGGCGAGCCGAACAACATGCAGAGATCCCGGATGTCAAAGCCGAGGCTGTCCTGCACCTCATACACGGAGGCCCAATGGGGGAGATTCCAACTCCTCCCGAAAAGCCTTTGTTCGAGAAGTGAATGCCGTACAGAGCCATCCTTCTCCCAAGGGTCTTGAGGTTCCTGTTACGTTTTCTGATAGGGACTTGGAGGGTGTCCGGATGCCCCATTACAATGCCCTTGTTATAAACCTCCGGATGGCCAATTTCGACGTGCGCCAAATCCTAGTGGACAATGGCAGTTCAGTCAATATTCTTTTCTTGGAGGCATCTAGGGCCTTCAGTTGTTAAGAGATCGACTCAAGCAAACTGGTTATACTCTTCACAGATTCACCGAGGTGCCGGTGACGATCGAGGGAGTAATATCCCTTGACGTGACCACTGGCAAAACCCCGGTCACCCGGACCGAGCCGATGGACTTCATGGTGGTAGACATCAAGGCCGCCTACAACGTCATCTTGGGTCGACCGGTTTGGCCGCTCTCCAGGCCATACCATCAGCCTATCATATGAAAATGAAGTTCCCCACCTCGGTAGGAGTGGGAGAAGTAAGAGGGAGCCAGGAAGCGGCTCGTAAATGTTACATGACATCAATGGGAGGGCTGGTCCTCTCCCTTGAAGCCCTCAAACTCGCACAAAGGAGTAGCCAGACTATCTCCGAGCCGGTGGACGAGCTGGAAGAAGTTACCTTCTCAGAAGAGATGCTACCAAGACATTTCAAATCAGCAAGGCCATTTTCCCCTCCATCAAAGAAGACATCTCCCAATGTATAAGGGAGAACCGCGATCTTTTTGCCTGGATCGCAGCTAATATGCCCGGAATCTCAGAAGTGCTCCTGATGCACCACCTCAGCATTGCCCAGGGAGTTAAACCCGTCCAACAGAAGCGACGTAAATTCACTCCCGAGCGCCAACAAGCAATCAAAGAAGAGGTTGAGAAGCTCTTGAATGCTCGGTTCATCCAGGAGGTGAATTACCCCGAATGGCTATCCAATGTGGTAATGGTTAAAAGGCCAACGGGAGCTGGAGAATATGCATCAACTTCACCGACCTCAACAAAGCGTGTCCCAATGACCCATTCCCCCTCTCGAGCATTGATGCTCTAATCGATGCGACCTCCAGCCACGAGCTCCTCAGCTTCATGGATGCCTTCTCGGGGTATAACCAGATCCAGGTGTTCCCTCTTGACATTCCGAGGACCTCTTTCGTAACCGACCAAGGCCTGTACAGCTACCAGGTAATGCCCTTCGGGCTGAAGAATGCCAGAGCTACGTACCAACGCCTTGTTAATAAGGTCTTCCGAGACCAGATAGCCCGCAACATGGAAGTCTATGTGGACGACATGTTGGTCAAAAATGTCAGCGGGCAGGAGCATGTCCTTGACCTCCAGGAAGTCTTCGGGGTGTTAAGAAGGCACAACATGAGATTGAATCCAAGCAAGTGCGCCTTCGGCGTCTCGTCTAGAAAATTCCTCGGATTCATGGTGAGCCAGAGGGGCATACAAGCCAATCTTGAGAAGATCAAAGCCATACTTAATACGGCTCCTCCCTTCAATGTTAAAGAAGTGCAGAGGCTCATGGGATGCCTCGCAGCTATATGGCATTTTCTCTCTAAGTCCAGGGAGAAATGCCTCCCGTTCTTCAAAGCCCTGAGAGGAGCGAAAGGCTTTGAGTGGGGGCAACAACAGCAAGAGTCTTTCGATCAACTAAAGGCTTACCTGGTAAACCCCCCACTCTTGAGCAAGCTGAAACCAGGCGAAACCCTCTACATATACCTAGCAACTTCGGAGCAGACCCTTAGTGCCGTCCTAGTAAGATAGGATGATAAGATGCAACGCCCCATCTACTACGTGAGCAAGGTCCTCAGGGATGTAGAACTTCGCTATTCGAAGGTAGAAAAGATGGCCTACGCATTGATCATGGCGGCAAGGAAACTTCGCCCCTATTTTCAGTCCCACTCGGTGGTCATTCTCACCGACCAGCCGCTGAAGCAAGTTCTCCACAAGCCCGAGACATCGGTACGTCTAATGAAATGGTCCATAGAGCTGAGCCAGCACGACATCAGCTACCAACCCCGAACCACTATCAAGGCACAAGACCTATCGGAGTTTATTATAGAGAGCACCATTCCTGACCCCTGTGAGTCGGCTGAGGAATCCCTGTTCTGGACCGTCTATGTTGATAGGTCCTCGTGCATCGACGGAAGCGGGGCTGGGGTCCGGACATTTCGTTCTGCAATACTCCCTCCGTATAAGCTTCTGCGCATCGAACAACGAGGCAGAATACAAGGCCCTTATAGCAGGACTCTGTATGGCTTACAAAGCATGGGCCAAACGTATCAAGGTCTTTAGTGATTCATAGCTAGTCATGAACCAAGTGTCTGGGGAGTACGAAGCAAGAGACGATCATATGGCCAAGTACTTGGCAAAGGTGAAGGGGCTACTGGCTTTATTTGAAGATGCTTAACTCCAATGAGTCCCCCAAGAGGAAAACGCACAGGCGGATGCCCTCTCGAAGCTCGCATCCTCATTCCTCCAAGGTTTGGAGCAGACCGTCTTGATAGAGATCCTCCTGAGACCCAACATCGAGGAAGACAGCCCAGAACCAATGGAAGTCCTACCCCTAACACTTGGGGAGAACAGGATGAAATCTCTACTCGAATACCTCAGAGATGGAGTTCTTCCAACTGACACCAGAGAAGCAAGAAGAGTCAGGACCAGAGCCGAGCGGTACACACTCATTGAAGGAGTCATGTACAAATACTCTTATACTCAGATAGACGGCAGACCCTACCTAAAATATCTCTCCCCCGAAGAAGCACACTATGCCCTGAAAGAGGCTCATGACGGGATGTGTAGCGCGCACTTGGGAACAAGATCCCTAGCCCATAAAATTTTAAATTATAACTACTTTTGGCCCACACTTCTTAGCAACTTTGAACAGTACATCCGCCAATGCGGCTCCTGCCAAAGATTTTCACTGATCCATCGCCTACCACAGGCCCAGCTCTCCTCCTTGGCCAGTCCGATCCCTTTCGTAATGTGGGGGATGGACTTGCTCGGACCGTTTCCCCCAGTGCCAGGCCAACTGAAGTTCCTCATCGTGGCAATAGATTACTTCTCCAAGTAGATTGAAGCCGAGCCCCTTGCAATGATTACAGAGAACAAGGTTCAGAAGTTCTTCTAGAAGAACATTGTTTATCGGTTCGGCGTACCTCGTATCCTCGTAACCGACAACGGAACCAAGTTCGCAGGGGCAACTTGTCACAACTTCTGCATTGACCTCAGCATCCAACAGCGATTCTCCTCAATATCCCACTCTTAATCCAATGACCAAGTGGAGAACGCTAATCGACAAATACTCTCTGACCTGAAGAAGAGGCTCGAGAAATCCACCAAGGAGTTATGGGTCAAATAGCTTCCCAATGTGCTATGGAGCTATCGCACCACAAAGAGAACTCCGACAGGAGAGTCCCCCTTCAATCTCACTTATGGCTCCGAAGCCATCATCCTCCTAGAGGTCGGCCTACCTTCGCCCCGATTGATCGCCTACAAAAAGAGCAAAATGCGAACCAGCTTTGCAATAGTTTGGACCTCAAAAATGAGATTCGCAAAAGAGCTTCCATCTGACAGGAGACTTATCGACGTAGGATAACCCAGTCTTACAATAAGAAAGTCCGTCCGACTAATCTTAAAGAGGGGGACCTAGTGCTCCGGAAGTTGTCAATCTCTCTTCCAAGCAAGAACGGCAGGCTAATGCCTAACTGGGAAGGTCCATATAGGGTCTCCAGAGTTATTCGCTCGGGCGCATATCAACTCAAAGACCCGGGGGGCAGGATAACACCGAGGACTTGGAATGTTGACCACTTGATGAAGTACCAAGAGGGTGTTGTAACACCATTCCAAGCAACTTCAAGCAACTCCTGAGTCGACCAGTTTCTATTTGGTGTTTTTATCTACCTTGTTATTTTTCTTTTCAAAATATAAGAGTAGCTTGCAACTCAGAAGCAGCCACTTAAGTCATCTTTAATAAAGGCGAGTTACTTCTTGGGAATTCTTTGTCTATAATAATCTAGTTGGTTTGCTTTGAGATGCACAAAACTCTCTAAAAACAACATGCTCAGAGTCCAACACTTGGTTCGATTTCACTTTAACTACTTTCTCATAAGCGAGTACGAAGTGGTTCACCATTCGGAATTGCTTCCACAGCTGTAGACATTCTCTAAACGACAAGCTCAGAGTCCAACACTTGGTTCGATTCTGCTTTAACTCCTTACTTCTAAGCGAGTACGAAGTGGTTTACCAATCGGAATTGCTCCCACAGATGTTGACATTCTCTAAACAACAAGCTCAGAGTCCAACACTTGGTTCGATTCTGCTTTAACTACTTGCTTCTAAGCGAGTACGAAGTGGTTCACTATTCGGAATTGCTCCCACAGCTGTTGATATCCTCTAAACGATAAGTTCGGAGTCCAACACTTGGTTCGATGCAACTTTTGCTACTTACGAACGAGCGAGTACAAAATAGCACACCATTCGGAATTGCTCCTACAACTGCTGACACTGGCAAACGCTAGCAAAACACACATAAGTTCGAGAAATGAGTATACTATTTCATTAAAATTTGAGGTACAAGTCTAATTATAGACCAACAACTCATCATCGGGATACAAGACTCAAGTGAAACAAAGACTACAAGATTACAAAGATCAGCCCTAACCCCTCCTAAGGAGTGGGATACTTCTATTAAGAGATAAGCGAGGCCGGCGAGCGTCGTGTTGTTGTAGCCTTACTTCCGTAGAGGTCTCCAAACCGACGAGCCGAGTTGCGTCCTCGGCACCTAGGAGCCTAAGTGTCGCCTCAGCAGACACTCTGCTCGACGAGCCAGCCACTTTGCTCTGTGCGTCCCCGGGGTGCCTCAATACAGGGAACGAGCGTAGCGTCAACTCATGGAACGACCTCTCCTGTGCGTGTAATGCCCCGATTTTCATTTAATGAAAATTATTTTATTTTGCACGTAGTGTGCACGAAAAATATTTTTGGTAGAATTAATTTTATAATTATTTCTATTATGATGAGTATAGATATTTATATATGTGCTCTTTAATTATTTTTATATAAAGCCCTTTTTCAAATAGACAAAAGCCTTTCTTTTTAAAAGCCCAAATTGAATTTATTTAGTTTCTTTTATAAGTTATTATTTTGGCCCATAAACTAAACCCCATGAGCTATTTTTATTTTAAATACAACTTGTAATGTAGAATACAATTTAAAGATTATTTTTTTGTACAAGTTTTTGGAGGCAAATGCATGCACGTGCATTGCACGTACACGTGCAATATGCACCATTTAAGCATGGCCAGTTTTGATCTTTGGAGGGAAAAGGAAAAATTCAAGTGGAGTCATGGGTGGTGGTTACTTGATCATGGTTGGTTATTGTAACTCCTCCTTGAATCCTAGCCTTTTAATCCTAACTCCTAAGTTAATCCTAGCCTTCCATTTTCCTAAATTTTTAGTATAAATACCCCCCCCCCCCTGCCTAGTATTCTTATGCTAATTATTTCCTCCAAACCTATAGTTTAAAAATACATTGCTAGTAGTTTAACAAGTGAGTTAAAAGATCGAGAGATTGTGTGGATTTGTGCTTGCATCAAAGAGGAGGCCGGCACTAGGAGCTCTCGGGTTGGCATTGTGGAGGCTTGTGTACGCGTCAACGAGGAGGAGGATCGTTCTTTTGCAAGGACATTGGTTTAGGAGGTGTTGCTAAGTGTAGTCTCTCCAATTAAGGTGGGTAAATTTTCTATATTTCTAATTAGGAAGCATGCTAGACTTGAATTGAAAGAATGATGCATGAAAAAGATTAATAAGAGTACACAATTAATTGGAAAAATGGCCTATTGATTGATTGAAATGTGGATATGCAATTGTATGTGGTTCTATTATTAAAATTTAAGTTGTGTGCGAATTAATTATAGCCATGGATTGTTTGAAGAAAACTTCATCGTTAACATTAAAAATTATATGCAAGAACTAGTGGATTGAAAATGTCACTTTATGTGGTTAAATAGACTATTGTGATAATGTGTATGAATGACTTAAAAATATAATTTGGGGGTTTGTGAAATAATTAAAAACAGAGAATTGATAACGAAGATTGCTAATAAAGAGATTAGTGATGTTAAATTAGATAAGAATGTCGAAAAAGAAATGTGTTAGTAGTAGTATATAAATTTAACCAAATTGTATGGTAGATATATGTTTAATTATTTGAAAATTTATTTTTTTATACTGGAGTATAATTTATGATGAGAATAATTAATCTGGAATTTCTACAGCAAGTTTAGTAAAAACCAAATCAAATGAGAGCTTATTGAACATCAAAATGTTTTACTATACAGAGAGCATCGATTTAAATTAGATTTCGGGTTGAACTAAGACAACCTGAGCTCATAGCTCAAGTGGTCGGGATGATCCTAGTTGCTACAGTGGGTTCGGTGTCTCAGGTTGCTGGTTCGAATCCCCTTAGCACCATACTTTTATTTCGTATTTTTGAAAAATAAAAATAACTGCAGCCGAGAGCATTTGATGCTCTCAGCCTCTCTTCATAATGCACAGTGCATTCGGCCTAGTGGCCTGTGCCTTCGGTTGGTTTCCCTGTGGTCGCTGGTTCGATCCTTGGTCTCAACTGTGTTGTGTTGTGGGAAAAAATATTTTTTTTTGGGGGGGGGGGGGTTTGATGATTGGAAAATTATGAAAAAAAATATGATTGTTATCCTAAAAATATGTGGGATTTATGAAAAATAAATTTGGAATTATTTAAATGAAATAGAGTATATTTTGAGACCAAAAGTATATTTTAGAACTATGGTTCTACACTTGCATTTTTATGAAAGTTGTACTTTGCAAAAGGACTTGAAATGGAATATTAGAAAAGAAATATGAATAAGAAAGGAATTATGTGAAGTGATGTGAATTATTCTCATTGGAGAATAGTGTGACAAATTATGAAGTGTGAATATTCGTTTTGATCGTATAACTAGTGATGTGGTTTTTAATGTGAAAATGATATTTTATGAATTACATGATGAATAATTGAATTCCATGTATAGTTATGGACTATTGAATAATTCAGAAATTATGATTGGAAAAGAGAAATATTTTTGAGTATGACAACTCAACATGTGAACTTATGAATTAAAATTGAAAATTAGAGTATAGCCAAAACTCACACCGGCAAGTGAAAAATGATGAATTATGATTATTGACATTGAAAAGACCAGGGTTGGGTCATTGTGAAATGCAAGAAATAAGACCGGTAGTAGTGAGAGGGCTAACTCTAGGACTTTGATTTTGTTCATGATTCTAATAAAATAAGGACTAGATACATAGTGAAGATGTGATGAAAGTAAGAGAAAAACATTGAGTATGAGGGCCATTGGATTGGCGGTGAGAGCGTATCCCAGGATGTCCCATGATGAGTCATGATAGGGCGTGGATACTGCTCCAGAGTACCGTCCTGGTGGCGACGCTCGTAGGATGTTGGACGAATGCGGGTGGTGTCATGTCTATGGTAGGAGCTGAATTACCACAGGATGTCTGCATGATGAGTCATGTGTCAGTGCGTTGGGATTCCCTCCAGGGCGCCTAGACATGAGTTCGTATGTCAGAAAACATCTAGGATACTTACCGTAGTTACAGTAGTAAATTAAGACATGACGAGGGATTGAACCCTACAAGATGAAGAACGATTAAGGGCTTGCCTTCGGACCTATGTAGTATGGGATGCATAGAATCTGAACAAGTGTGCATTAGTGTCATATAATATAAATAACTGCATTAAGGACTAAGTGCACAATCACAACACGACATCATTAGGGTATTCCCTTTAGTTTGATATGTGACAGGTTTGTGTTTGTTAAATATGGAAAATTAGTTATACTATTTCCGGCATAGAGAGGATGGCCGTGTATAATGTTTGTCGGTTGAATAAACTGACGTACCCACAGTTTGTATGCAGGGTAAATGACATGATAAAGACTAAAGAGGAACAGATGCTTCAATGTTGTTGTATATTTATTTAAATGTTGTAAATTTACTTCCGCTGTGCAATGTAAAGTGTAAAGTTTCATGTAAACTCTGATGTAAAGTGAAAAGTTTTAATTTCCTTGTAAAATTGTACTAAATGAAGTGTAAAGATCCTGTGGAATCTCGAATTCAGTGTATTTTGGGCGTTACAGTGCGTACTCACCTCGGGGGCAGGAAGTGCTCCTGACGTTACTCCCCTCAGAAATACGTCATAGTCGATGGTTCTCTGCCTCTAGCTCCACGACCCGTTCCCTCAGCGAGTCATCCGTCACTCTAATCTTCAGACGAGGTATTCGACTAGAGCTGCCCCCACAAGAAGTCTCGGAGATAGCCCTCCGAAGGTGCGCCGCCTCCAAACTCTTCTCGAGCACTATGTTCTTTAACCCTTTCTCATGACCCTGACATCGAACAGAGATTCACGAAGGTACTTGAGTCTCAAGCCTTGGCTGAAGGCCATCGAGGGACACGTCTCCTCCCCTTTGGGGAGCACTTCGCGAGCCTTCTCCTCTAGGCGTTTCAGCTCAGAGTCTCGACGAGCCAACGTCAGCTTAAGATGGTTCAGCTCCGACTCGGCTTTGAAAAGCCTCTCTCGAGTTCGAGCAAGGCCCAACCTCACAACCCCTAGACCGAATCGAAGGTGTGATACCTCGGCCGTCTAAGACACTTCAACAATTTGAGATGCTTCGGTGATCTGAAAAGGCTAGAACATAAAGATATTGAGTTTAAACAAAGCTTCTACGAGACAACTCAGACACAACTACAACACGTAGTCAAATTCTCATTTCCTTAAAGTTTACGAGTATAAAATGCGGTGGCCAATCTGCTACAAGGCGATACAAAACGAAATCAAAAACAAAAACAAAGTCAAGGAGCCACCTCGGGGTGCTGCTCCGCGCTCTCACTCGGCACCGTCATGAGCGCCCTCTCTGGGTTCGCCACCACCGCCGCATCCTCTTCTTCTTCTTCTTCTCCTTCAGCTTCGGCTCCGGCTATGGCCACCACCTCCTCACCTTCAATGGGGGCATACAGGTTGTATCCCGAGCTATCGAAGTCGGGGATGCAAGCCGCGACGTGCTTGAGCGCTCGAGCGTAAGACTCCTCCATATTCGTGAGCATATGGGCCTCTGCCTCCGCTTGGATCGCCTTCGCCGCCTCAGGCACCGCTGCCTCCCGCTCCCTTTGCATCTCCTCCGAAGCCTTTAAAACCTTCTCTGTAACACCCCGAATTCCAAATACAACTGAATTCGAAGTTCCACAGGATCTTTACATTTTTTTCGTACAATTTTACAAGAAAATAAAAACTTTTGTACATCAGAGTTTACACTTTCATTACATATTTACAGCGAAAGCAATTTTACAACCAATTACATGAATTGAAATGTACAACACTTGGATCATCTTTTACTCAGCATGCATTCTTGTTAATCACTTTGCCCTGCATAAAACTGTGGACACGTCAGTTCATTCAACTGACAAAATATTATATACGGCTATCCTCTCTATGCCGAAAACAGTATAACGATTCTCAAATGCTTAACAAACACAAACTTGTTCACATACAAAGCTAAAGGGACTATCCTATTGATGTCGTGTTGTGCGGTGCACTTAGTCCTTAATGCAGTTGTTAGTTACATGACACTAATGCACACTTGTTCAGATTCTATGCATCCCATATTACATATGTCTGAGGGCAAACCCTTAACCGTTCTTCATCGTGTAAGGTTCAATCCCTCGTCATGACTTAACTACTACTGTAACTACGATAAGTATCCTAGATGTTCTATGAGTTACGAGCTCATGTCCAGACAGCCTGGAGGGGAATCCCACGTCATGTCACGACGCATCGTGAAGACAGCCTGTGGACAATTCAGCCTCCGTCATGGGACATGACACCACCCGCAGTCACCAAACACCCCTACGAGCATCGCCTGCGGTACGGACTCCTGGAAACATATCCACGTCATGTCACGATGCATCGTGAAAACAGCCTGTGAATACTCTCACACCGTCGCTCCGATGCCCTCATACTCGTGTTTTTCTCTTATTTTCATCACCTCTTCACTATGTATCTAATCCTTAGTTATTTGAATCATGAACAAAAAATCGATTCTCTAGAGTTAGTCTTTCCACTATACCGGTCTTAACCATTGATATAACATGACCCAATCTTGGTCTTTTCATCTCAAATTTTATTTCAATATATCTCTTTTCAATGCCGGTATGCGGCTTAACTACACTCTAGTTCTCAATTTCAATTCACAATCACAAAATCGAGTTTCACCGTCATAAAGTCTTTTTCATGATTAACATTAATTTTCCTTTCATGTTCATAGCATTTGTATATTCATGCTCATAAAATCTTTCATAATTCATCATAACAATTAATTTCACTTTCATGTACAAACTCATGCATAAACAAAAGAATTTGTTTTTCTAAATTGTCACATTCATAGCTCATTCAACCACCATGAAATTACCGTACTGTCATTTTATCAAAAGTTTACACTCCTATTGCCAAAACTCATTTCAAAACTCTTTTAAATAATGCATGTATTTTTCTTTATTCAAGGACAATTTGAACTAATAAAAATAATAAGTTCTTGTTTGCCAAAAAATAGTCTCAAATCCTTATTCATATTGGGCCACAGGTTATAGAAAGTTCTTTCATGAAAATCCAGATATTAGTTGAAACTTCAGGGTAGTCGACTATTAAAACATGGACAGTCAGCTGTTCTTTGAGGATTTACAACTCGAAAATCAATGGTCAGGGTAGTCGACTATCAAAGTGTAGTCGGTCGACTGATCCGCAAGGGTTTGAACTCGAAAACAAATAATCAGGATGGTCGACTGTTTCAATATGACTAGTCGACTGTTCCGCAAAGATTTGAACTCGAAAACAAATACTCACAGCAGTCGACTGTTTTAATCTAATCAGTCGACTTTGCTACTAGATTTTTCAAATTCCCAAAAATATTTTTAGTTCTTTTTCTTCTCTTTTTTAATCAAAATTTTCAGAATGTAAATTATACGAAAATACAGTAAACCAGTATTTTTATAGTCATCATTTGCTTTATAAAAATATATATTGAGTCATATTTTGTGTTTTCTGTCCATAATTTCGACATTGAGAACACTTTCCATTTCTACATAATTTATAAATCTAGCTTCCCAAAATTTACCTTATGTCTCTATTTAATACTCTATCAACCCATTACCATGATTAAAGCACTAGATCTTGTTCTCTACAATTGAATTATTCTAATTCAAATAATTAATTCTACAAGATGCATTTAGTCAATTTATGTCTCATAAGTAAAAATTCATCTCACATAGCATAATTTATAGACATAAAGCATGATGATAAGATTGATTCTAGCACTTCAATTTCACATCTTTATTCATTAGCAATCGTCTTAACAATCATTCTTTAAACTACTATTTTATCTCTAATCAACCAAACATGAGACTACAATTTATCAATTTCTTCTCAACTATTTTAGCAAACATCCCTAGCTTGGCATCTACATTTAGAAGTATTGAGAAACACCCACCTATAGTTGAAGAAACGAATGATAACTCCTAGAGTGCAAGAAAGTAGCCTTCTCCTCCTAGAATGTATTGCAATTTGCCTTCTCCTCCTTGTTTGTATGGAACCCGAGCCTCCTCTTGTGCTCCTTTGATGATTGGCCAGCCTCTACTTGGTTGGAACACACAGAAATCCACACTCACTACTACTTCTCAATCTTTTGCTCTCTTAGTCTTTTTCTTCTTAATGAATTGTTTAGTGGCTTCATGAGAAGAATAGCTAAGGGTATTTATACATTTTTAGGTTGAGAATGGAAGGCTAAGATTCAATCAAGGAGTTATGGATTAAGGACCAAGATGAATTGGGAAGTTGTAGTAACTTCCATGATCACATACCCACTCCCCTCAACTGCACCTACTCCCTCTCTTCTTGCTCAAAACCGGCCACTCTCTAGGGTGTGCATTGCACACTCTAGTGTGTGCACGTGCTCCCTAGTACCGCCTATTATAAAGTTGTACAAATTTAATTAATCAATTGTCCACTAATTGTGTCTACATGACAAGTTTTGACAATTAAAAGATTAATTAAGTTTGTGGGCCTCAAAAATAGTGGGCTTTAGGCACATGGGCTATTTAATAAAATACTTTAATTTATTAGGGTGGGCTTAATTTAAGAAACAAGTTTAGGCTTTATAAAATAGGTTTTTTAGAAAAAATAATGAGAAAGGAAAAAATAATTGTCCATGTTATAAAAGATAATTTTTATTAAAAAATCTGCATACAAAATTTGTACGTGCGCAACACGTAAAATTTAACATTTCTCATTAAATAAAAAAAAATCGGGACATTACATTCTCCCTCTCCCGCTCGGCTCTGGCCTTTTCCTCGTCCACCCTCGCCACTTATGCAGTGATGCGTTCGTTCGCCTTGGCCAGTGCTGCCTCAAGAATGCCGATATGAGCAACTCGAGACTCCGAGAGACGTTGCTCGGCCTCGTACATCTTCACGGCCTTAGCTCGCTCGGCTAGGTCCCTGTGGCTCGACGTCTTCAGTTCCTTCTGTAATACCCCAAATTTTTAAATAATGTTTTTAAGATTAACAAATGAATTAAAATGATTTTGGAGATTTAATAAATATTTTTTTGAAAATTTATCTTTTTACACGTGCAGAACACGTGCAAATATTTTCTTGGGAGGTTCAAAATCAAAAATTATTTTGGGGAAACTCATTATTTATTATTAGATATTATTTGTGAATTTTCTGTATTTTTCTGATAATTATTTGATCTATTTGCAAAATTTACAAAAAGAGGGACTTTTGTGCAAAATTGCCACTTGGAGTGAAAACTCCAAATTTTCGGATTTTTTGACTGGGTATGATGCCTAGTCAACTCAGAGGTAAAGATTTTACTTTTTTTTTTTAATAAATTTGACTTATTTTACAAGTTTGATAAAAAGAAAAGGATCTTTTTGCAAATTTGTCATTTAGTGGGGTAAAAGTGTAAATTCATTTTTCTGGGTTTTCAAACAGTGTCTGCTGGTTGTAGGCTGGTTTTTTTTGTTTTTAAAACTCAATTAAGTTGGTTTTATTTAATTTCCAAGTATAAGGATTTATATATGTAAAGGTATATTTAAAAGATGTATTTTGCAAATCTATTTACAAAACCCTAAACCTATTATTCCGGCCTATAAAAGAGTGGGGTGCAGCCGTCTCCTGTTGTGCTACACAAAGGATTTCTTATTATTATTTCTTGGAGTTTTCAATCGAGGATTCTTGGTTTTCTTGCGAAGAAGGATTTTTCTTGTTTCTTTATTTTTCTTCGGTTGATTTCTTCAAAGAGGTGAAGGACATGTTTTTGTTTTCTTTTATTATATGCATGTTGTATGTGATAATTTGTCTATTAGAAAACATACTAGGAATTGGATGAAGATACAATGAATATTTTGATGAGTAGATGAGTTAAAAATTGAATCTTTCATGAAAACTATGCCTTTGATTATTAAACTTTACATAGATGACTTAAGATTGTTAAGAAACCTAAAGGAAATCATGGGCATGCTGTTTTATTATATACTTGCTGATTTGAATATATATATATATATATATATATATATATATATATATATATATTGAATTGTATGGTGTAATTGCAAAAATCGAACAAAACCCCCACCTTTACTGTGAATATGTATGTATACACTTTGTCAATATCTTTTGATGTGCAAACATAATTGTGTATATGTTGTAGTGCTTATATCCATGAGTATGGTGCTTTGTTATCATATTCTTGGTAATTCAATTGAATATAACAAGTGATATGCTGAAAAGTGCACAAAGTAAGTAGAATAGGGTTCTTCACTGTGTGTATAGGTATATAAACTGTGTTTTGGACTTTTGATGAACTAAACTTGATTAAAAACATGTTGTAATTGCATACATTTCATGGGAAACTAATGTGAGGGGTTGCATATGTGTCTAATGAATTACAAGAGAGGTTTAGGGATCAAAGAATCAAGTTTTGAATTTAGGGGATTGGGTATCAGCTTTCAGGTCTGATAGGTATGCCGACCAAATCCGAGTTTTGTGTTTTGGCGAAATTTGATCTAATTTGAGTTGTTAATGTACTGAAATGGTTTGAACTTAATACTACATATATATAATGGGTTCTTGAAGTTTACTAAAGCACCAAATGCACACACATACACATTCTTATTCCTATATACTGTTTTTGAAATTTTATGAATTTTGACGAAGTTTCGATTGGATTTCAATTTCTTTGGTACTGAGATGATTTTTAACTATACACTACTCCTATTGGGAGGATTCTGATGCTAAAATGGATGCTTAAACTCTATTTGAACATATACATACATACATTTACTGTTTTTTGAGGAGTTTTTTGAAAAATTGCTATTTTTTAAGATCCTGATGTGTTGAGGTGTTTTGATAGTTCCTATATAATATATATGATATGTTTAAACATCTCAGGGAATTAGATTTTGATTACGCAAAGTTTAACTGAGTATCAATCGAAAACATGCACATACAAAAAATACCCAACCCTGACTATTAGCAGGTTGCTGTTCATAAATGTATGGATATATATACATATATATTTTGTCACAATTGAGTATGTATACTGATGAATTTGAAGTCCTAATATACCCTAACAACCACCAAGAAAAACCAGCCCTATGTCTTCAATTAATTAGTAAGTTGTTTAGGTTTGTTGAGTAACAGTTCTCCCTTAACTGCAGATTGATGTTTCTGCTACACTGCTGTGCTTATGCACACATGAACAAAATTTCACCTTCATATATACAACCAGTGTCTGTGTTTAAGTATTAGTTGTAAGTTTTTGTGTTGAGTAGTTCTTTATGTGTGCATAGAGGGACATCTTCCATATATGCAGATACTTCATTATTAGTTAGAACGATCTTGGGCATGTTGCCAGCTCAGAAAAATACCATTACTCCTCGAACAAGATTCGAACTCCCTTTAAGAACTCCGATAAAATCCTGTACGCCATTAAAATAGCAAAACTACTCCCCAAAGGCTGTAGCTAACAGTCTTTAGGAGTGGGGGGCTCGTGATATGGCTAAAAATGGGATTAAATCGGGCACGAATCTTAAAGTTTACAGGAGCAAGACGGTAATTTCACCTACAAACGGGTCCGAAATGGGAACTGGATCCCTTCTCCAGGGCCCAATAACCCATGAATGGATCCATTCAACAGGATACGGATCCCAACCCGTTAAGAGCCAATTCATAAGGATATGGAGAAATCCTGACTCGTCCATATCCCTAGGAGGTGGTTCTAACCACTTCTATCCATCCACATCGGGGAGTAGAGATTTGTTCTTATCTCGAAACAGATCCCCACAGTGACTATAAATACCCCTACATCCTACCGTTACAAGGTGATCACTCTTTGCCAACTTAAAGCTCTTTCATATTCTTTTCTGAGTACTGACAAGAGCGTCGGAGGGTTCGTCTCCGGGACCAACCCCGGTATTTCGAACTTTGTATAGGTCAACAGGAGCAGCGAGAAGCCAGCCAAACAATAGTGGAAGTAGTCAGGTTTGACCCATTAAATTCCTCACGAACCCACAAATTCATCTGATTGCCCCCACACCGAAATCAGCGACAACGGATTGGCACCATCTGTGGGAACTCGAATAGCAATCCGACCCTACTCCATCAGCAAAAGCAGCTCCTAGCTATGCCTCCGAAGAAAGGGAAGTCTGCGATCTCCAACCGTAGAACAACTTCCATCCCTCCTCCGCCTCCAGAGGGTCTCCCTCCGCCCGTCCAGCCGGCCCAGCAGCTCGAACAACCGATCCCTCAACCCGTTCGGCAACCTCAAGGGCCTCGAGTGGCTGTGGGAGAACCCTCTCGCCGAAGTCGCCAAAAAGCAACCGCTTCATCAGGTCCATGTCTCCATACATAGCCCTTCCTCCGACTCCATGGTCTCCCATAGCCCTCCAACACCGAGAGATCTACGAGATGTTCTCAACAACCGGCAGATTGAGCAAGATCTTCAGATCTGCTTGGACGAGAGGCGAATCCGTGATGGGAACCCTCGTCGGGAGCATCAGAGGGACCGTTCACCCCGCTGGATAGATCGCAGAGGGTCCAACTCTCCCAGGAGGTGGAGAGAGTCACCTCAGCATTGTCAGAGAAGAATCCACCCTCCGGACGGCCGTCCTGCCCCTCGAGCCCATCGGGAGCAGGAGGCCCCCATCAGCCATCACGAGGGCAGAGTTCCAACAATTCTAGGAGGCAGTCCTGCGAGACCTCAACGTCGCCCAGCGGAAATGTTTTTAAAATGTTATTGTTTACAACACACAGCGGAAATTTACATAAAAGAAATATAATTTATAACATTAAATATCTTCAATTCTGCAACAGTCATCCACACCAAACTCACATCCTTGTCGCTTACTAGTTCGAGTCCTACAACTTGAGAATTGCGGGCACGTCAGTTGCATACAACTGATGCAATGTTATAATATAGCGATACTTTAACTTAACAAACGCAAACTTGAATGCAAAATGAAAAGTGACTATCCTAATTAGGTCAGTGTACGATATGAACTTAATGATTAATGCAGACATTCATACTTATGATGCAACACTAATACACACTTGTTCGGATTCTATGCATCACATACTACATAGGTTCGAGGGCAAGCCCTTAACGTACTCCTCATTATAGAGTTCAATCCCTCGCTATGAAACCTACACTTGTGACTACCATAAGATTTAGGCATTTTTGAGTGTCCAGCCCACGCCCTGATAATTTTGGAGATTAAATCCACACCGCAGATGAACTAGAGACACTCCCACACACATCTCGATAATTTCGGGGATCATCTCACACCGCAAGCTATGGCACCCCAACAGTCATGAAAACATCCCATGAGCATCGCTTCGATCCCGATAATTCTGGAAATCAGTCCTACACCATAGATCAGTTGGAGACACTTCCGCTCACATCTCGATAATTCCAGGGACCATCTCACACCGCATACTAGCTAAAGCCTTCATACTCATGTTTGCCCTTACTTCATCACATCTCCAACTCGTGCATGTCCTTAAGTTCAAACATAGGTATCCACCATCTTCTAGAGCTAGCTCACCCTACCGGACATAACTCAAACAACCAGGAACTCTAGTCAAGACTGGCTAAATTCCCAAAAAAAAAAAAAAAAAAAATAACCAATCAGGAACACTAACCGACATTGGCTAATTTCCAAAATTAAACATCTCAACTACCGGTGACTAGGGTCCTGCTCAACCTCTATAGTTCACACACTATAAAATTCATTCACTTCCTAGGTTATTCTTAACCCCTTCTAAAATTTCTTATTCATTACAAATCATTTAATTCTTTCATTCATTCTCCTTAAATTCATCAGTCTCAAAACAATGTATAGCTCCTTATTCCACAACACTTTAAAAAAATCATTTCGAACGTCATATGTACTTGTTTCACTTTTTTTTTCACTCTTTTGATTACTTCTCAATTTCCTATCTAACAATTCACAAACCCCACATAAAAATCATTTTCAAACGATAAATTTTTTTGTAAGAGTCTAGATTAACCGCTCACTCCTTAATTCAAACTTAATTTTAAAGTGATAATATTTTCAAAAACTTTCTTCTTAAAATATAGTAGTGTACGATGTAGTTTGTCTACAAATTGGGTCTTGAATTAATATATAACTTTGTCAAAATATTCTATTAATATTCTACTAGTAGTTAACACGTGTGATGCACGTTTTAATCAATATATAGTTTTTAAAGTTATATAATATATCACGTATTAATAAATACATATTTTTTAAAGTAATATAAAAAGTATAATGAGAGCGTTTGAGTTATACGTGTAATGCACGTAAAAATGTAGATTTAAATAAAGTGTATAATGGGAGAGTTGGAGTTGCACGTGCAATACACGTAAAGTGGTAGATTTACAAATGACACTAAGGCCTTCTCCCATTATAATATTAGAGATTAGAGATTAGAGATTAGAGATATTTAATATAAATTTTTCTCAAAGAAAAGAGGGTTTTATAAAATAGCACTCCGATTAAACAATAATAAATCAAAAGAAATAAAAAAAACAAAACAGTTTGGCCATGTCCCAAGTCGAATCCGAGCACAGCTTTGCCCCCAATCACACCCAACAACCTAGAAGTCAACTCACTGTTACATCTCCAACGCGTGCATGTCCTTAAGTTCAAACATAGGTATCCACCGTCTTCTAGAGCTAGCTCACCCTACCGGACATAACTCAAACAACCAGGAACTCTAGTCAAGACTGGCTAAATTCCAAAAAAAAAAAAAAAAAAAAAAACCCAATCAGGAACACTAACCGACATTGGCTAATTTCCAAAATTAAACATCTCAACTACCGGTGACTAGGGTCCTGCTCAACCTCTATAGTTCACACACTATAAAATTCATTCACTTCCTAGGTTATTCTTAACCCCTTCTAAAATTTCTTATTCATTACAAATTATTTGTTTCTTTCATTCATTCTCCTTAAATTCATCAGTCTCAAAACAATGTATAGCTCCTTATTCCACAACACTTTAAAAAAATCTTTTCGAACGTCATATGTACTCGTTTCACTTCTTTTTCACTCTTTTGATTACTTCTCAATTTCCTATCTAACAATTCACAAACCCCACATAAAAATCATTTTCAAACGATAATTTTTTTTGTAAGAGTCTAGATTAACCACTCACTCCTTAATTCAAACTTATCTTTAAAGTGATAATATTTTCAAAAACTTTCTTCTTAAAATATAGTAGTGTACAATGTAGTTTGTCTACAAATTGGGTCTTGAATTAATATATAACTTTGTCAAAATATTCTATTAATATTCTACTAGTAGTTAACACGTGTGATGCACGTTTTAATCAATATATAGTTTTTAAAGTTATATAATATATCACGTGTTAATAAATACATATTTTTTAAAGTAATATAAAAAGTATAATGAGAGCGTTTGAGTTATACGTGTAATGCACGTAAAAATGTAGATTTAAATAAAGTGTATAATGGGAGAGTTGGAGTTGCACGTGCAATGCACGTAAAGTGGTAGATTTACAAATGACACTAAGGCCTTCTCCCATTATAATATTAGAGATTAGAGATTAGAGATATTTAATATAAATTTTTCTCAAAGAAAAGAGGGTTTTTATCAGGGGCGGATCTAGGGGGCCTGGGGTATGCTACAGCCCCCCCAACATTTTCACATTTTGTTGTATTTTTTTTTTTTTTGGGTATATTAGTGTGGAATTTATCTTCAGCCCCCCCCCAAAAAAATTTAAATCCCACCCCAAATATATTTTAAAGCCCACCTCATATATATTTGAGTCTTCTATTTATTTTTTTGGGCCCAAGTTCAAATCTATTCTATTTAGTATCTATAACAACTTTACTTCTCTAGTATTTATAACAACTTTATATATATTTTGCATGTTACCTTGTGCAAAATTTTTTTTTTTTGCCCTTTTCACATTTCAATCCTGGATCCGCCCCTGATTTTTATAAAATAGCACTCCGATTAAACAAGAATAAATCAAAAGAAATCAAAAAAACAAAACAGTTTGGCCATGTCCCAAGTCGAATCCGAGCACAGCTTTGCCCCCAATCACACCCAACAACCTAGAAGTCAACTCACTGTTGTTTTCATAGAATCACACATAATGCTCTATAAGCCTCTGCTTACTGTCTTAGCTTATAGAATTTCAAAAAGAAAACAGAGTACAAAGGCTCGAACCCACAACCCACACAACTGTACACAGCGACCAAAGTCGCACCGCACAACAAGAAGGTCCAACTCATTACTCATTATCCGGTGTAGAACATGCACCAGAGTGCCTATGTTTCTATTCACAGTTCTTTTGAGGGGTTTTAAAATTTATCAAAAGGAAAGGAGACTCGAACCCCAGACCCCCCTAACAATGTACACAGTGCCCAGATCCAATTCCTCTAACCAGGCAATCAAGCCTCGTAATCTGTCAAATCTTTGGCCGAAATCGAGAACATACTCACTGTTCTTCATTCTCAATTTATTAATTCGACAACGACACACGGATCTTAACTTATGAAATTAAATCCTACTAGTATTATACACGGGCGTGGAGGAAGTTTGGGAGGAATGAAAAGGGCAAAAAAAAAATTTACTTGCACGTGCGCTGCACGGGTTGGGTTATGGACAAAGGCATTCTCCCATTATAGTAGTAGAGATAGTACAGGGAACCTTATCATAAAAATTCAATATTCAAACATTCCTAATTTTCTTTGTTTAAATTAATCATCAATATGAGACAACATATAATCTATATAATAAATTACAAAGAAAGCTATCAAGTGGCTCACAATCAATCCCCCCAAAATCAAAGGTTCATATCAAACCTCACAAAACACATTTTTCCTCCAAAATTTTAAATCCCAAAATCAAATTTTTCTCCCCAAAAAATTCATTACTTTATTACTATCTCTCTCTTCTCTTTACTTTTTCGTATTTCTCTCTCTCTCTCTCTCTCTCTCTCTCTCTCTCTCTCTCTCCCATTCTTTCTTTATTTACTTAGAAATTTTGCTTTTAAGATTTCGGTTTTGTAAAATTTCAGAATTTTTAATAGCAAATATCTCTTTAACAATTAAATTTCATTATTTTCCACACTTAAAGTTCTAAGAAGTTAGATTTTATACCCCTATTTATAATTATTTTTCAATATAGACTTTTATTTATAACTAATTATTGTCATACTATTCAAACTTGAGCTACATAATTATTGTTTTACTGTTTACATGACTTTTCGTGTTTTGTATCGTTCCGAAGACGTGTCGTAGGCACGTGCCCACGGGCAAATCTAGTTTAATCATATAATACAACAATGCATTTCTAAAACTACATCTCATACAATTTCCTAATATATTGTGTTCAATTCTATTTCAGAATTTTGGCTAACAACATAACAATAGTATTTGAGTAAATTAGTGAAATTTAGCAATCTAAACACATCACAATCATATTTTTCTTTCTATAGTTTCATCTAGTTTTTAGATTGACATACAATTGATTCTAAGATTAATTCGCCACAAAAAATTATAGATCATATCTAACATGGATTCTAATATCAACATGGCAAATTGTACACATGCTTTACCCAAAGAAAATAATGCAAAACAAAGGTAGGCCTAACATACTATTTTCAAGCACCCTGCGTCCTCCACCACCACTACAACAAGCTTACCACTATCTTGAGCACCATTCGGACCACCTTGCTTCATTCCGCCACCATGCTCTCGGAGCTGGAGTTGAGTGGGTGCGAGCCCAACGAGAGGGCACGCCACACCGACTTTGCCCCCCCCCTGCTCCCCCTTCCTCTGAGACCCCACCTCCCCTCCTGGCTCAAACCCAGGCCCCAGTCACCCTAGCAACGGCTGCTCCCTCTGTCCCTATTCCTCACCCAAACCCTCCCTCATTGAATATCCCCCCTGAGGGGGATGCCCCTAGGCTCAGGCGTGCGCTCTCCCCACCGCGGGCACACCGAAGTGCACTTCATCGCCAGGAGGGGAGAGGCAATACTCATCATCTTCATCATCAAGATGAGCCTTCGAGGGGACGGGCCCATAGAGAGGGTCCTCCTACTCGCTACCGTGAGCATAAAAGAACCCCCCCCCACGTTCCAGCATCGCCCCTAGAGGTTTCACTTCAACCAGAGGGACCGGGACTACCGCCACCGTCGCCATTACCAACCAGAGACTCAACAGAGATTCAACCACAAGCAATATAGTCACAATGCTCATGGACTTCAACAGGTAAATAGCCACAATAGAGAGAGGGTCTACCACAGTGTTACTAACCACCTCCACCACAATCACAGTTCTAATGCTTCACCAAAACCCACCATTTTACTTCCTTCTCACCCAAGGCCCTCACTGCCACGCAACCGTTAACGATCCCCCCACAATCAAGTGAGGAAGCCCCCAACCCCCTCAAGTCCATCATCGTCTGGGCCCAAGAAGGGGATCCAAACGATGAGAACCAAGGAAGTGAGGAACAGGCTCAGATTGGAGAAACATCGGAGAAGTGGCAGGAAGTTGCCCGGGGAGGTAAGAAGAAACACAGCTCCCCACCACCAAATCAACAGGATAACAGGAAAAAGCTAAGAAAAGGAAAACAAAAACCGGTGTCATGCTTCAATTGTGGGGACTTAGGCCATTCCGAACAGAGTGCAACAAAGAGGTGCGGTGCCTGAGATGCATGAAGTTGGGCCACATGTCATACACCTGCACGAACGTCATCAACTCCAACAACGATTATGAGTGGCAGGTGTGCAGAGGAAGGTCGCCAGAAAGTCCAACATTGATCAGACTTGCTAACAGCTTAGACACAATCAAGAATGAAGAAAAATGGCTCTGCCAATGGTGTGCAGTGGCAAGAGTGAGATCAGGATGCCCTTTCGAAACCCACCTTCTCCAAGCTTTGAATCTCAAATGGCTAATGCGAGCTCACCGAGATTGGGTAGCAAAGAAAATGTGCCATCTCCAATTTCTGGTGTCGTTCCCGTCACCAGAAAAGATGATTGAAGTTACCGGAATGGGCACAGTAGACTTTGGTTTCTTCAAAGTGAAATTCAAGGCATGGTCACGGAACTTCGGTGCAGAGCTACTGCAGGGAGACAAGTATTGGATTTGGATTCACAACGTGCCACTGCACTTTTGGAAGAAGGAGGCTCTTCAGGAGATTGTCTCCGACTTCGGCACCATGGAAGCCATCGACGAGAAGACAATTCGCCGCTCTGAGATAGTATCGATGAGGATACTCATTAGGAGCGGCGACATCTCCCTAATGCCACGATTTGCCAAAGTTTTCTCTTTTGAGGAATCTTATCTCATACGGTTTGTGCTCGACAAGCGAGCGGAGACAGAGGCGGAGCTCATACCCATCACGTCCCCCAAACCTCCTCCCTCTCTCAGAGATGGCCGCTCTTACAAACAGGTAGTCTCACCGGAGTGGGATCTTACCATTGACAGAGCCCATGAAGTGGAGCGTGCTCATCGAGAAGTGATCGAGGTAGCAAGAGGGATGGAGGGTCGTCGGGAGCCTGTGACGGAGGGATCATAACCCCAAGACTCAAGGCCGTTCACTGGTGGTCGAGGACGAGGCTTGACCACGGGATCCAACGGCCAGGATGGAAGAAAATTGGTGCACCCACAGCCATGTCCAGATTTGGTAAGTCTCGCAGAGAGAGAGGCTAACCATAGTAAATGGGTCAAAAAGGTTACCCAAAGTGGTAGTCAATCTTTGCATGTAGGTGAGGGGGTGTGTACAGTGGAACAGATAGGGGGCCAGGGCATGCAGACCCTAGAAATGGCAAAAACCCACTCCGTAACAACATGCAAGCTTTGGGACAAGAGTTGGTGCGGGAAAGCACCAATTTGGGGAAGAAGACAAGCGAGGAAGCACCTTTGGCCAGGGAGTTCATACAAAAGCAAAGGAAGTCACCAGAAAGGAAAAAGTGGGTTTCTTTGGGTCAAGTGCGACAGTCTGCAGGTGCCGTTTTGGGGAAGACGACGAGTAAGGAGCTGCTCGTAGACAGGGAAGAGGGCTCAAAGGAGAGTGAGACGAAAGGGGATTTGGTTTCTCAGGGTTTGAGGAAGCACGAATTAGGCAAAAAAGACAACGAAGCAACGAGTAAGGAAGCTCCTCCCTCTGCATCGAATACAACATTCAACGCCTCGTCCCCCCCCCCCTTTTTTGCATCGACTGCTCCGCCTTCCGCTCAGTGCGAGCCACGTGGCAAAAGGGACAGAGGTCGTGTGCACCTGCAGATGCAAACGGTAGGGGCTAATTTCAAGGAGCATGGTATGCTCAATCGCGAGGGAGAGAAGCTCTATCATGAGCCCATCGAAGGGTTGCCTACTGACTATGATTATGGGCCAAAATAATGGCCCAAGTACCCCCCTATTATACATGGGCCTACTGAAGACACTTGTAGCGGGCCCATTGAGGGGTCTGATACAGGAAATAACACTTCTGAGGTGGAAACGGCGACTATATGGGGGCCCATCGAAGGGTCCGCTACAGGGAAACTTATTTCTCAGATAGCACACCACTGTGTGGAAGACGATCAAGAAGACAGGCTGAATCTGGAGGATGATTGTGTATACTCCGAGATGGAATCAGAGGATTATGATTTTGATGTTGATTTCCGTGCCACATCTCCTGAGTTCGTTCCCTCCACCTACCCACCATCCCAGTTGGCAGCGCCTAGCCCCATCCCTTCTGGCACAGGAGTCAGGGTTCAGAAGGTGGCTAAGAGGACTAATGAGGAGTCCTTTGACGACTATCTGGAGATAGCGGCGGCCACTAAGTCTGCTAAGACTGGTGACGGAGGAATGCGGTCCTTCCTAGTATTTATTTTTAATTTCATGACTGATAATGAAATTTTTAGTCTAGCCAATATATGTGGTCTTGCGGTAGGTGATACCGACCGAAACGCATTTCTCCTGAATAAGATTAGAGGGTGGGAAACCGAAAGGGTTACTCTAAAACTCTCCTCGATCGCCAAACCGAGTCACGATCCCCCAGCCAATCTTAGTTAATGGAGGCCCTATTATGGAACGTTAGGGGATTGCCCGATCAAAAGCTAACATTGTGGGGCTTCAAGAGACCAAACTTTCTCATACATCTAGACTTATTAGGCTGGGGGGAACTCGAATCTCTGAATGGAGAATTTTCCCGTCTATTGGGGCCTCTGGAGGTATCGCGTTAGGTTTTAACCCAAATATTTTCCTTTGTCTAGATGAACTTTACGGGCAATTTTTAGTATCGATCTTGCTTCAACGGAAATCATACCTGTGGATTCATTCATTCACAGTGGTCTATGGTCCCCACACCACTGTGTCTAGGTTGGCTTTCTGGACAGAACTAAGAGCGATCCAAGTGCACTGGCCTCACTCTTGGGTGGTGGGAGGTGATTTTAACATCACTAGATTCGCTTCAGAACACAGGGGCAGAGGAGCTAGTGACTCTGATAGGGAAGCGTTTAACGAGGTCATCACGGACCTGGAATTGGTTGACATCCCCATCAGTGATAGATTATTCACTTGGTCGAATATGCAAGCGACACCCATCCTTGCCAAACAAGACAGGATTCTGGTCTCCACCGATTGGGAGACCAAGTTCCCTTTGGCGTCGACTAAATCTCTTCCTAAACCCACCTCGGATCGCATGCCTATTTTCTTATCTTCTGGGGACGATCAACCCAGAAAAACACCAAAGTTTATATTCGAAAGAGCTTGGCTTGAAATTCAAGGTTTCCACCACATGGTCAACGAGAGTTGGTCTCGCCCGACCACAGGCTGTGAGGCGACTGCAGTTTGGTGTGAAAAAATCAAAAAGCTCAGGGGCAAGCTTAGGAAATGGAACCGAACCAGATTTGCACTGATTTGGAGAGCAAAGGAATCCCTTCTTGAGGGTATCAAGGAATTGGAGAAGATTGAAGAAACCTGAGATCTGCTTCAAGAATAGCAGAACCGACTGCTTCAATTCAGGCAGGAAATTGACCAACTCTACAGGTTGGAGAAAATCAAGTGGCAACAACGATCCAGAATTTCGTGGCTCAAAGAGAGAGATGCGAACACAACCTTCTTCCACCGAGTTGCCAATGCCCGCAATAGAACTAACCTCATTCACTCAATCCAATCGAATTCTGGAATGGTTCAAGGCGACAATGCTATTAAACTGGCCTTCCAATCCCACTTCAAGTGCCTCTTTGGTCACAAAGCAGAAGGGAGAGTCCCGCTCAGACCTGAGTTCTGGCAAGACCAGTCAGGCAACCCGATCCTAGGCTACAGGCCATCGAAGCTCCCTTCAATGAGAAGGAGGTCTGGGAGGCTGTCCAACAACTTGGAAAAGATAAAGCTCCAGGTCCATATGATTTCCCGATACTTTTCTATCATATATTCTGGGAGGAGATCAAAGGTGACTTAATGAAGATGTTCGTAGACTTCTACGAGCATAAGCTCAAATTAGGGAGATTCAATTCTGCAGAGGTTGTGCTGATTCCTAAGAAAGAAGACTCCCAACGAGTCGGAGACTTCTGGCCTATAAGCCTACTAAACTGCTCTGTAAAGATCATTGCCACGACTCTCGCCAACAGACTGGGAAAGGTAATGGATAACATCATTAGTCAAGACCAGACAAGATTCATTAAAGGGCGATGTATTCAGGATAGTATAGCAACGGCGGAGGAAACTATCCATTAATGGCACACTTCGAATTCCAAGAGTTATCTCTTGAAACTGGATTTTGAGAAAGCCTATGACTTTATTGAATGGGACTGCTTGTTGGAAGCACTCGCTAGAAGAGGTTTTGGGGTGAGGTGGATCAGATGGATCCACGCTTGTCTAACCACCAGCAGAACGGCTATTTTGGTAAACGGGGGGTCAGGCCACCCATTTCCCTGCAAATGGGGGCTCAGACAAGGAGATCCGTTTTCCCCCATTCTCTTTACCATTTTGGCAGACGTTCTCCGAGCCATGATGGCTAGGTGCAGTAGAGTAGGATGGATCGTCCCAATGGCCAAGGAAATTAATCGGTAAGGGTGCTCTATTCTCCAATATACAAATGACACTCTTCTATTTAGCAATGGCAACCTAGGGGAAACTACAGTCTTCAAAAGAATTCTGTATTGCTTTGAAGCCTGGTCGGGCCTCGGGGTTAACTTCCACAAAAGCGCCCTCATTCCCATTGCCCTAACACCGGAGGAGACACTTGAGCATGCCACAATTCTCAACTGCTCTAGGGAGAGTTTCCCCATTCAGTATCTAGGATTGCCATTTAGACCCGGGAAACTCAAAAAGGCAGATTGGCTACCCATCATTGACAGGGTTGACAAACGACTAGCAGGTTGGAAAAGCAAAGCCCTATCTTTGGGTGGGAGAGTCACGTTAATTAATGCAGTCCTCTCAAACATGCCTACCTACTATCTCTCCTTCTTTGAAATGCCTCGATGGGTTATCCAGAGAACTGATCGGACCCGAAAACGTTTCTTATAGAAAGGGGCGGATCGGGACCGTGGAGGATATCACCTCATCAGATGGGAGAAGGCATGCATGAAAAAGGTTCATGGGGGACTAAGTATCATTGATCTTCGAGATATGAACCTGGCTCTACTTGGAAAATGGTGGTCGAAAGTGTTCCACCCCAATGGAGAAGGGTGGCAACAATTTGTTCAGGGATATATGCATGGGAATGGAACGAGAAATCTTGGCTTGAGGATAGGCCCTCGGGTTTCTTGGTTCTGAAAAGGCATCACTAAGGCCTACGATCCCTTCAATAGTTGTGTGAAGTCAGCTATTGACAACGGCAGACTCACCAGATTCTGGTGGGATAAGTGGTGTGCTGATCACACACTCAGAAATTTGTTCCCCAATTTATATGAGCAGGCATCACAACCACACTGCACGGTGGCTGCAGCCTGGAAAAGAGACACCTGGAGGCCACAGCTTGACCTAGGATCTCAGCTTAGACTAGTGAAACTCCAGACCCTTATCACCAATTCTGGAATTGGTTGCTCGCAGGGCCCAGATAAGAAATCCTGGGGAGTGGAGAAGAACGGCAAGTTCACGGTCCACTCCATGTACAACTGCATTCATTTTAGGGGATGTATCCCAAAGTGGTCAGCGGTTATCTGGAGAACGAAAGCCCCACTCAAAATCAAAGCTTTCTTATGGCTGGTTTTGAATGATGCGATCCTGACTAGGGAAAACCTCGCTAAGCGCCAGCCGAATGTAAACTCTCAATGTGGGTTCTACCACGGTACCCTGGAGACTAGAGACCACCTATTGCTGCAGTGCCCTAGAAGCAAAGTGGTACTCATAGAAGTTCTCAATGCCCTAGGGACGAGTCAGTATCCTAGTGTATACGAGGACCTGTGGGTAAGTCTTAAGTTTGCTTCGGAGATGGGGTCTATGAGAGAAGCATGGTATATCGCCATCGCCGCAACGACCTGGGTTCTTTGGCTAGATAGAAATAATCTTTACTTTCGTAGAACATGCAATAGTATTTCTGGAAATTTGACTCACATTATGCATTTTATTTCATTTTGGGCTAATGTGGCCACAGCAGGACCCAGGGAGAGGATCGCGAGCGTCTTTCAGGTGGAGAAGTTTGACGATGAGGAGATTGAGATCGGCCCGACGATCGATTGACAGCCAGCACTGACGTCCAAGATCATAGTCACCCACCTCCCCAGGGTTTGTTGGGGGGATATGTTGTATTTCTTTATGGCTTGTCTAGTTTGCTTTTGTCCCACCCCTTATGTTTAGGGGTGGAGTTTGTGTTCTTTTTTCCTATTCGTAGGTCTTTGTTGTGAGCTCAGTACTCTGAGTTTATTTTGTTAATCACTTATTAATGAAACAGGGTGGCCAGATTCCACCTTTTCTTCAAAAAAAAACATGGCAAATTGTAAAACTTTAGAAATTAAAGAAACACCCACCTTTTGAAAGTATTTTCCAATAGAAACTCCTAGTGCAAAATTTCAATTCATTCCTCAAAATCCGAGCTCCAAGAATCCAACATCAAGCAATTTGAAGGTGCACAAATGAATAATTTTTTTCTTTTCTTTTTTTTTCTAAGTATGGCCGGAAATGTAACTGAGAGGGTGAGTGGCCTTTTTATTACCAAGAAAAAATTACTCATGACTGAAAGAAAATAACCATCCATGATTTATTATTAACCACCCCACTAATCTAATAACTACCCACTAATCCTAAATTCATTCAAAAGATTTGGTTTCCCTCTCATGCAGTTGGCCGGCCTTTATAGGTGAGAACACGTGCATGTGACTGCTATGTGTTTATGTGTGCACATAAAATACACACCAATTATTAGGAGTTTTAATTACTACAACTACATATGTTATTCAATCTAACATGGATTAAATAAAAACTAGTTTAAATTAATTATGATAAAAAGTTTTATGCACAAATAAAAATAAACATACACACTTCATAAATTTTATTTTATAAAAAGAATACAACTAACACGTCGCACGTGTCAATAAATATTCAAATACAAAAATAGATTTGAGCAACGAAAAAATATTTATAAAAAAATTGAAATACAACATACGTAAAATATTTGTATTGATAATGTTACGGTAAAATATATGTAATCGACCCGTGCATTGAAAGTACGTGAAATGCACGTAAAAACACAAAGTTTAAGATTAATATTTGAGTTTGCTCAAATATGAGAAATAAAATAAATTCAAATACAAAAAAGTGAATTAGAGAGGACGAAAGATATTTAAAAATAATTGAAATATGAAATGTGTACAATATTTATATTAATAATGTTACGGTTATTAATCGTAACGGTACAAAATACATGTGCGTAACACACGTGGGGCAAAATTGTCATAACTCAATTTTATGGTTTGTTACACGACATATTCATGATTAACTGTAATAAAAGTATGACAAGTCGAGGATATAGAGGATGACTTAGTGGTGAGCAAATAGGAGAGTGTATTCGGAAGAAAGCCCGTGTTTTCCTTATTATTGATTACTGATTACTGATTACTGATTACTGATTACTGATTACTGATTACCGATTACCGATTACTGACTACCGATAATTGTCAATGAAAGACCCAAGTACATGATCTTGTAAACTTCACTATTCAAGTCCAAATGTTCACTTGATTGTTATACACCCGAACCTGTAGTATGGGACATAAGATTAAGTGCATTAGATAGGTTAATAAAAACAGATACACCGAGGTTACATAATTGACACTGATCGTTGACACAGATACTGATTACCGATTATTGATACGAATACTGACTATTGATTACCGATCACTGCATTATCGATTACTGATTGATTATATTTTACAGTCATGATTTTATTTTCTTACAGTCACCATGTAGACATTGCATTGTGCATAATCATACTGTTCCAATACCTACATTGATATTCCTTGCTTTTTTCCATGTTATATTTTACTATTTTTCTATCATAATGTTTGATGCAACTTTCTTTCCGAAGCTTTCTCTAATGGACATCCCCCATCCCATATGACGTTTATATAGGTACCGATGATAAGATACCGGAGGGACTTGATGAGTAGACCTTCTAGACTGCTATGATAGAGTTGCTTGTGTTATCTTATTTCTCAGTCGCTACTTTATTTAGCTAGTCGTAGCGAACTGTTCATTGCATTGTATTTGTTTCAGTACATTATGTTCTCAGACATTTTGATCCGAAGTTTATGCATATCAGATGATGGTTATTTGTGTATAGTTATTTCTATTCTTGTTCATGTGATCATTATTATTACTTGCGTGGATATGCCTTATTGTTCGGCTTATGACTCTACATCTTATGGATTATATAAGTTGTAATACTTGTAATATTATTGGGCCTTAGTTGTGTGCACGTGTTTCCATATATTGGAAAGCAGGGCGTGAAAATTTCTCTTTGTTGGTTCAGCCTTATCTGCAACCCCGGCAAGGCAACTGTAAAAGGTTGTTGTCAAATGCTTGTAGAGAAAGATAGAAAAAACATTTGAAAGAATGGTAGCGATCGTGGGTTGGATTCAAGACCGATTCAAGCATTTGTAGGTATAGTTGTGCTCTTCATATTTTAGTTTTGCAGTACACAACTATACCTACAAAATGTGCTCTTCAATGAAGCTGAAGATTTTATTTCCGAAATAGGCCACTTTTGAAACTAATTCCCAAAATATGCCACTTTCGAAACTAATTTTCAAAATAGACCAATGCAGTACACAACTGCGGCCTCTTTGATTTTGAGGCCGCAGTTCACAACTGCGGCCTAAGTATAATATCATACATATTTGGCTAATAGGCTCGGAGACTTAAAAAAAATTGCCCATGTGAAAAATAGGAGGCCTTAGTTATATAGTCGAATGGGTATTAGAAGGTTTTAAGAACTAGATCTCATCGACCTTATAACTGAGGCCGCAGTTGTGAACTGCGACCTATGTATTATCACGGCCGCAGTTCCCAACTGTGGCATCATATATTTTTCATATATATGATATATACTTGGGTCGCAGTTGTGAACTGCGGCCACACAATCGATGAGGCCGCAATTCGGTACTGCGGCCTATGTAGTTTTGAGGCCGCAGAACTCAACTGCGGCCTCTTATTTTTCATATTTTACACTTGGGCAATATTTTCCGAGTGTAGAACCCCGTATTTTCAAAATATTATTTTAATTATTTGAAAATGAATTTAAATGAATTTTGAGGATTTAATTGATATTTTCTAAAAGATTTATCTTTGGTACACGTGCAAATGACTTTTGAGAAGTTTGAAAAATTAAGATTCCTTTATGAAAAATTATTATTTATTATTTGGGATTTATTTAGTATTTTTCCAGATTTTTCTGAAATTAATTAGTACTATTTGCAAATTTTGAGAAAAGAAGGACCTTTTTTGCAAAATTGACATTTTAGGGGTTGAAATGCAAAATGTATTTTCTGGACGTTTTGAACTGTACCAATTGAGATTAATGAGTATATTTTACTATTAAATCCTAATTTAAATGATTATTATTGAATTTCCAAGGATAAGAACTATATATGTAAAATTATGTTTTGAAAGGACTATTTTGCAAATGTATTCCTAAACCCTAAAAATGATATCCCTGACCTATATAAGAGAGTTTGCAGCCGTCATTCGCTGCACAACTCAGATTTTATTATATTTTCTATTCTCTTGGTGGTTGAAGAGGAAGATTTGGATCTAGCAAAAAGAAGGCTTTTCGTTGGATCTTTACAATTCAAAAGGTGAGTGATATGAACTTGGTTTTGTTTGTGTGTGATTGTGTGCTGTTTTGTTTGATGTATTCGTATCTTTTATGTGATCGATGCAATATTCGTTATTCGTATTATGCATGAGAAATTCACGAATGTTTAGTAGATCTTGTTTAACAAATTCTTTATTGCTCGAAAACATGTTAAGATTCAAGTATGGTTTGATCGGATGTATGAACATCTGGATCTTATGTATATAATCAGATCTTGGTTATGATTTGTGAAAGAATTGAGAAACCCTAATGGAAGATTTAGGAATTGAGAACATGAGAATTTAGTATTGTATCCATAATGTGGATCATCTTGAGATTGCCACTTTTAACTAAATACGAGCAAATTCCCTAAGCAATGAATCTTTAGAAAACTCCAGTCTTGATTTTCGTATTCAGACCTAATTTATGAAATCTGTAGGCCGACAGTCGACTGGTCTACGATTCAGTCGACTGGTACGACTCCACTGCTGTATCTTTAGTTTTTCTTGAAAATCCGTTCTGGACAGTCGACTTAGACCCTCTTCAGTCGACTGGTACACTTAGAATTTATTTTTAAAGTTATCTTAGATTTTTCCCTGGTAAGTCGACTTATGACCTTTTAAGTCGACTTATATTGTATTTTAAGTCGACCTATGACTTTGCAAGTCGACTTATGACACTTAGAATATTTTCTTAAAGATTTCTAGAATTTCTCTCTGGTAAGTCGACTTATGTTTTTATAAGTCGACTTATGTTCTTATAAGTCGACTTATGTCTCCTTTAAGTCGACTTATGTTTTCTATAAGTCTACTTATGATCTGGTAAGTCAACTTATGATTTTTATAAGTCATCTTATATTGTTGGTAAGTCAACTTATGTTTTTATAAGTTATCTTATATTGTTGGTAAGTCTACTTATGTTTTTATAAGTCAACTTATCGTACTTGTTTGTAATCTTGGATATTGGTTCTCGGGGCAGTCGACTTATTACAGTATGAGTCGACTGGTGCTGATGAGTTTTTCATAATCTTGAGTGTTCTTTCAAGTCTTTAGTTCTTGGTAGATGGGTACATTCTGCGGTATTGGGAGTCATTGGTCTCTGGGGTTGGTATACTCTGCGGTATTGGGAGTCACTGTTAGTGATCGATAACCGAGTATCCAATCTGCGGTGTTGTGAGTGACTGATAACCGAGTTTCCGATCTATGTTATCTTTAGTCTTTGTAGATGGATAGAATCTGCGATGTTGGGAGTTACTATTAGTGACCGATAACTGAATATCCGATCTATGTTATCTTTAGTCTTTGTAGATGGATAGAATCTGCGATGTTGGGAGTTACTATTAGTGACCGATAACTGAATATCCGATCTATGTTATCTTTAGTCTTTGTAGATGGATAGAATCTGCGGTGTTGGGAGTTACTATTAGTGACCGATAACTGAATATCCGATCTATGTTATCTTTAGTCTTTGTAGATGGATAGAATCTGCGGTGTTGGGAGTTACTATTAGTGACCGATAACCGAATATCCGATCTATGTTATCTTTAGTCTTTGTAGATGGGCATACCCTGTGGTATTGGGAGTCACTGTTAGTGATCGATAACTGGGTACCCGATCTATGGCATTATTAGTGATTGATCGTTGGACACGTACCGTGGTATTGGGAATGTTTGATAATTAGGTATTTGGGAGTGAACAGTCGACTGGCTGAATTACTCAGTCGACTGTACAGTACAGTTGACCTGTACATATTTGAGAGTGATTGATTAATGGATATTGGATCGGTGGTATTGTTTCTCGACTTGGTTCACGCATGTACTGGCCTATCGTTCTTGTTTCAGATTACATGTTCAGTTTATGTATTTTTATTCAGTACATGTTGCCTGAGAATTTATGTTTATTGTTTGTTTATGTTTGTTGTTTATATCACTCACACCATTTATGGCTGACCCCGTAGTTTGGGGGTTAGGGTTCAACTCTAGCCTCACATGATGCAGGTTGCTTAGAGTTTGGAGGCTTGGATGCTTGGGTTAGCTGTAGAGATCATGAGTGATATAATAGAGCCTTGTGTAATTTTGTAAAGAGGAGTATTGTAAAAGAATATCTTTAATTCAAGGTGTTTTGTATTTCCGCTGTAATTGAAAAAGATTATTGTAATAAGAATTTGGAATAAAATGATTTGAGTTTTTGGTCTATGTATATTGTTACATTGAAGTGGATCGCTGGGAAGTGCCACGTATTTTTCTAAGTTACCTTGTTAGAAATTCGAGGCGCTACAGTTTGGTATCAGAGCATGCTTCAATGATAATAATAGACATAATATGAAAACCAACCTAGGTGTGGACACTAGAGAGTGAGTACCTAGGTGTGGACATTAGAGTGTGAGTATCACATAGAGTTAAAACATGATGTTTGGCTTGGGGCATGGCTATGGTTTTGCCATAGGGCATTGATATGAGTTTGAATTGTGTGTGTTACTCTAACTTTACCCTCGTTTTGCAGTATTCAAAATGGTTGCACCCAGAGGCAGAAATGGTGGCAACAATGAGGATGGATCAGGTAGTTCTCGAGGAATGGGGATTGACCTAGAGGCTGAATTCGCCAAGGTGTATCAAACACTAAATACGTTGATGGCATTCAACGTGGCGCAACAGCAGCAAGCTCAGCAGCAGCAGAATTTGCCACCCAATCATGGAGCTGGACATGGATTGGTGAATGCCGACCCCATCAAGCAGATCGAATCCTTTAAGAGGATGAGGCCGCCAGTCTTTGAGGGGCAAGCTGATCCAACCGCGGCAGATGACTGGATTAGGAAGATGCAGACAATCTTCGAAGTGTCGGAGACTCTGGCAGCCAGCAAGGTGAAGTTAGCTTCGATGCAGCTGGAGAAGGACGCAGGTGTCTGGTGGGAATCGCTGAAAAGGACTCTGGGAGATCAGCAGTTGACTTGGGAAGCTTTTCTGGAAGAGTTCAGAGATCGCTTCTTTCCTCTTGATGTTCAGGAGAAGAAGGCGACTGAGTTCTTGAACCTTCAGCAGGGTAACATGACCGTGCAGGAGTATGAGACTAAATTTGCTCAGCTTTCGCGGTATGCGCCTGAGTTAGTTGTCGACGAGGCAAAAAAGGCCAAAAAGTTTGAGCAGGGCTTGAGGCCAAGCTTGAGATCAAGGATGGTTCCGTTGGGCATCAGAAGATTCGACAAGCTGGTCAGGAGAGCAGCCATGACCGAGGAAGATATGGACCAGTCCCGGGTGAAGAAAGAGACATGGAACAAGAAAAAGAGGCCAGCAGATGATCAGGATGGGGAGGAATTCCCAGTGAAGCAGAGTAAGCCCAGTGATCCAGTGCAGAAGGCACCGGCTACTCAGGAGGTGACTTGTTATTTCTGCAGGCAGACAGGACATAGAAGGAGGGAATGTCCGAAGTTAGCAAAGCAGAATTGTTTTCATTGTGGTCAAGAAGGGCATATCCGACCACAATGTCCACAGCTAAAGAAAGAGAAGGCGGAGAAAGACAAGGATCCGAAGCAGGGGCGAGTGTTCGCATTGACTGAAGAGGATGCGGGCAATCCAGAAATATGATCTGTGTGTGCAGGAATTTATTCTTTTATATTAAATAAAACTTTATTTTGGAAATAATTGAAGATTGAGTATTTTCTTCATGTAACAAGTTTAATTGGATTAATGGAATAAAGACAAAGTTTTATTTCATACTGTTTTCTTGCATGCAATTGTGTCGCTCATTGATTACTAGTCTTAGGGTGGATCTTAAGGTGTTTCCAAGCAAGGTCTTGAGGTGGCTATCCTTAGTCATGTCCTTTCTAAGGAGGGAGTGGCCACTGATTCTTGGAAGGATGAAGCAGAAGGACAGAGTTGGATGCAGGAGTTCAGTAGTTGTTGCAGTTGGCTTCCGATGGCAAGTTATCAGAGTTGCGCAGCGGAAGATTGATTTTCTGAATTCTTTGCATAATTTGTTTCCTATGTATGATGTGTTTGTTTTGTTGGAATGCATTCTTTGATGTGACTGTATTTCCTAAGACATATGTTTCTACCCATGAGTTTTCAATCATTGTTAGTGGGTTGTTCGGACCTCATTAGCTGTAGTTCTGAGGACAGAACTCTTCTAAGGAGGGAGTGATGTAGAACCCCGTATTTTCAAAATATTATTTTAATTATTTGAAAATGAATTTAAATGAATTTTGAGGATTTAATTGATATTTTCTAAAAGATTTATCTTTGGTACACGTGCAAATGACTTTTGAGAAGTTTGAAAAATTAAGATTCCTTTATGAAAAATCATTATTTATTATTTGGGATTTATTTAGTATTTTTCCAGATTTTTCTGAAATTAATTAGTACTATTTGCAAATTTTGAGAAAAGAAGGACCTTTTTTGCAAAATTGACATTTTAGGGGTTGAAATGCAAAATGTATTTTCTGGACGTTTTGAACTGTACCAATTGAGATTAATGAGTATATTTTACTATTAAATCCTAATTTAAATGATTATTATTGAATTTCCAAGGATAAGAACTATATATGTAAAATTATGTTTTGAAAGGACTATTTTGCAAATGTATTCCTAAACCCTAAAAATGATATCCCCGGCCTATATAAGAGAGTTTGCAGCCGTCATTCACTGCACAACTCAGATTTTATTATATTTTCTATTCTCTTGGTGGTTGAAGAGGAAGATTTGGATCTAGCAAAAAGAAGGCTTTCGTTGGATCTTTACAATTCAAAAGGTGAGTGATATGAACTTGGTTTTGTTTGTGTGTGTGATTGTGTGCTGTTTTGTTTGATGTATTCGTATCTTGTATGTGATCGATGCAATAGTCGTTATTCGTATTATGCATGAGAAATTCACGAATGTTTAGTAGATCTTGTTTAACAAATTCTTTATTGCTCGAAAACATGTTAATATTCAAGTATGGTTTGATCGGATGTATGAACATCTGGATCTTATGTATATAATCAGATCTTGGTTATGATTTGTGAAAGAATTGAGAAACCCTAATGGAAGATTTAGGAATTGAGAACATGAGAATTTAGTATTGTATCCATAATATGGATCATCTTGAGATTGCCACTTTTAACTAAATACGAGTAAATTCCCTAAGCAATGAATCTTTAGAAAACTCCAGTCTTGATTTTCGTATTCAGACCTAATTTATGAAATCTGTAGGCCGACAGTCGACTGGTCTACGATTCAGTCGACTGGTACGACTCCACTGCTGTATCTTTAGTTTTTCTTGAAAATCCGTTCTGGACAGTCGACTTAGACCCTTTTCAGTCGACTGGTACACTTAGAATTTATTTTTAAAGTTATCTTAGATTTTTCCCTGGTAAGTCGACTTATGACCTTTTAAGTCGACTTATATTGTATTTTAAGTCGACTTATGACTTTGCAAGTCGACTTATGACACTTAGAATATTTTCTTAAAGATTTCTAGAATTTCTCTCTGGTAAGTCGACTTATGTTTTTATAAGTCGACTTATGTTCTTATAAGTCGACTTATGTCTCCTTTAAGTCGACTTATGTTTTCTATAAGTCTACTTATGATCTGGTAAGTCAACTTATGATTTTTATAAGTCATCTTATATTGTTGGTAAGTCAACTTATGTTTTTATAAGTTATCTTATATTGTTGATAAGTCTACTTATGTTTTTATAAGTCAACTTATCGTACTTGTTTGTAATCTTGGATATTGGTTCTCGGGGCAGTCGACTTATTACAGTATGAGTCGACTGGTGCTGATGAGTTTTTCATAATCTTGAGTGTTCTTTCAAGTCTTTAGTTCTTGGTAGATGGGTACATTCTGCGGTATTGGGAGTCATTGGTCTCTGGGGTTGGTATACTCTGCGGTATTGGGAGTCACTGTTAGTGATCGATAACCGAGTATCCAATCTGCGGTGTTGTGAGTGACTGATAACCGAGTATCCGATCTATGTTATCTTTAGTCTTTGTAGATGGATAGAATCTGCGATGTTGGGAGTTACTATTAGTGACCGATAACTGAATATCCGATCTATGTTATCTTTAGTCTTTGTAGATGGATAGAATCTGCGATGTTGGGAGTTACTATTAGTGACCGATAACTGAATATCCGATCTATGTTATCTTTAGTCTTTGTAGATGGATAGAATCTGCGGTGTTGGGAGTTACTATTAGTGACCGATAACCGAATATCCGATCTATGTTATCTTTAGTCTTTGTAGATGGATAGAATTTGCGGTGTTGGGAGTTACTATTAGTGACCGATAACCGAATATCCGATCTATGTTATCTTTAGTCTTTGTAGATGGGCATACCCTGTGTTATTGGGAGTCACTGTTAGTGATCGATAACCGGGTACCCGATCTATGGCATTATTAGTGATTGATCGTTGGACACGTACCGTGGTATTGGGAATGTTTGATAATTAGGTATTTGGGAGTGAACAGTCGACTGGCTGAATTACTCAGTCGAATGTACAGTACAGTTGACCTGTACATATTTGAGAGTGATTGATTAATGGATATTGGATCGGTGGTATTGTTTCTCGACTTGGTTCACGCATGTACTGGCCTATCGTTCTTGTTTCAGATTACATGTTCAGTTTATGTATTTTTGTTCAGTACATGTTGCCTGAGAATTTATGTTTATTGTTTGTTTATGTTTGTTGTTTATATCACTCACACCATTTATGGCTGACCCCGTAGTTTGGGGGTTAGGGTTCAACTCTAGCCTCACATGATGCAGGTTGCTTAGAGTTTGGAGGCTTGGATGCTTGGGTTAGCTATAGAGATCATGAGTGATATAATAGAGCCTTGTATAATTTTGTAAAGAGGAGTATTGTAAAAGAATATCTTTAATTCAAGGTGTTTTGTATTTCCGCTGTAATTGAAAAAGATTATTGTAATAAGAATTTGGAATAAAATGATTTGAGTTTTTGGTCTATGTATATTGTTACATTGAAGTGGATCGCTGGGAAGTGCCACATATTTTTCTAAGTTACCTTGTTAGAAATTCGGGGCGCTACACCGAGTCTCCAAGCCTATTAGCCAAATATGTATGTGTTACCGCTAAATCTGGTGTGGGGGTAATTTCACCTACTGACAGGTCTGAAATGGGAACTGGGTCTTTATTCAAAGCCCAATAACCCATAAACGGATCCACATCAACTGGGTACGGGTTCCAACCCGCTGCACACCCGGTCCAGCAAGATAAAATCAAGGTCCCTGATTAAATCTTAATCAATGGCCCTGATTCACATCTATCTTTTCACTGGGAGTTAGGGATTACATTCCTTATCTATACACAGGAATTACATGGCTAATCTGATCCCTGAGATGCCTATAAATACCCCCCATCCATCTCCATTAAGAGGTAATCAGTATTTTGCCAATTTACGCTCTTTCTTAATCATCCCTGATTACTGACTTGAGCGTCGGAGGATGCGTCGCCGGGATCAACCCCGGTGTCTCGCATTTTTTGCAGGTGAACGGCGGGAGTCAACGGTCAAGCTCCGGCGGAACATGTTAGGTTTGCTATTCAGGTTTTCCAAGAACTCACAAATTCTATCTGTTTACCCCCACACCAGATTTAGCGGTAACAGATTGGCGCCGTCTGTGGGAAACACCACGAATAGCAGCCTCCCCTCTTCCCGTTGTTCAGACCTTCCCCCGTCATGCCTCCAAGGAAACTCAGATCCAGGGGGTCCAACCGTGGGCCTACCCCTCCTCAACCACAACAGGAGGTCCCCCTCCAACCCGTTCAGCAGCAGGGGCAACTTCCTCCTCAGGCAGAGGACCCCCTGCGGCTGGACCAACTCCCTCCTCAGAATCTTCAACCCCCTCGGGGGCCAACCGGGCCTCAGAATGCCGGTGCTGGGGGCTCGCGTCCCGATCCTCAGAAGCAACCTCTCCAATAGGACCGCATCCCAATACTCAACCCCTCTTCCGACTCTATTGCATCCTGTAATCCCCGAGCTTCCGACCTTCGAAATACCATCCTCAATCGGCAGAAGGAAGAGGATCTTCGCCACCGTTTGGATGAAAGGCGGGCCCGAGAGGGAGCATCCCGCCAACAACGTCCAAATGAGCGATCTCCTCATCGCCGAGACTACAGAAGGTCCCCTACTCGAAGAGGGCGAAGGGAGTCCCCTCAACGTCATCAGCGAAGAACTCATTCTCCAGTAAGCCGAGCCACACATAGGGACTGCCAAGCTAGAGAGGCACCAGTCACAAGGGCAGATCTTCAAGACTTCCGAGCGACAGTCTTACGGGCCCTCAATATCACCCCAAAGAACAACCAGAGGCCACCTACACATGAGCCAACTAGGAGCCATCGCCTTCGCACTCTCAGTCCTTGTCCATCTCCAAGCTACCATCGCCGCAGCCCCAATCCACCCTCGTACGAAGATGAGTCCTGGGGCTCGGCAAGGTATGATCAAAGAGAAGACTCGGTCTACCGCCGTCTCCACGAGATGGAGAGGCGCCTCGGCCGAATTGATAGAGAAGAAGAGCAGCGAGCGATAAACCTCCGCCCGAGCAGACCTCCATTCTCCCGCAACTTACTAACCTTTAACAACAAGTTCGGAGTCCAACACTTGGCTCGATTCTGCTTCAAATAACTTGCTCTTCAGCGAGTTAGAAGTGGTTCGCCATTCGGAATTGCTCCACAACCGTTGACGCTCTCTTAAACGATGAGTTCGGAGTCCAACACTTGGCTCGATTCTGCTTCAAATAACTTGCTCTTCAGCGGGTTAGAAGTGGTTCGCCATTCGGAATTGCTCCCACAACCGTTGATGCTCTTTTAAAACATGAGTTCGGAGTCCAACACTTGGCTCGATTCTGCTTCAAATTACTCGCTCATAAGCGGGTAAGAAGTGGTTCGCCATTCGGAATTGCTCCCACAACTGTTGATTCTCTCACATAAACAGCGAGTTCGGAGCTAAAGCTCTCCCCGAGAGTCCCTCCTTACACTCGTCTCACAAATGGCTCTCTTCCAGAGCCGAGCACTTCACTCCGCTCGCCTCCGAAGCGGACCTCTTCTCAACGAGTTCGGAGCTCACAACTCTCTCCTAGAGTTGCTCCTCAAACTCATCTCACAAATGGCTCTCTTCCAGAGCCGAGCTCTTCACTCCGCTCGCCTCTGAAGCGGACCTCTTCTCAACGAGTTCGGAGCTCACAACTCTCTCCTAGAGTTGCTCCTCAAACTCATCTCACAAATGGCTCTCTTCCAGAGCCGAGCTCTTCACTCCGCTCGCCTCCGAAGCGGACCTCTTCTCAACGAGTTTGGAGCACAACTCTCTCATAGAGTCCCTCCTCACTCGTCTCACAAATGGCTCTCTTCCAGAACCGAGCTCTTCACTCCGCTTGTAGCGCCCCGAATTTCTAGATTAATAACATAGAAAATACGTGGCACATTCCCAGTGATCCACTTCAATGCAACATTAAACATAACCAACACCACTAAAAATTTTCGAACATTTATCACAACAAATCATTTACAATACACAGTGGAATTCTAATAACTCAACTCAATATTTATTTTCATATACATCTCAAGTTATCTCCAAATGCTATTACAAATTTTACACAAATCTCTTATGAGTCAAGTATATCTCAAAAACCAACTTAAGCATTCCATCTCCAACTCTAAGCAACTACCTGCAACAAGTGATGCTAGAGATGATCCCTAACCCCCAAAACTAACGGGGTCAGCCATAAATGGTGTGAGAAATATAAAAATAAACAAACAACATAAAGATCATACCTCATAAATTCTTAAACAACAAATACTAAAAGAATATAGAAAATACGAAATGACAATGACATAAAATATCAAGTGGAGCTAAACTAAGTGTCGGGTGTAGGAAATAGGAATACCAAATGCATAAAACCAAGCCAAGAAAACACAAGTTCTATATGCAGACTCTCTAATGCGTACTTGTCGAAGTCTATGCATCCCATTCTACATAGGTTCGGTGCAAGCCCTTAACGTCTTCACTTCATAGGGTTCAATCCCCGCGTTATGAACTAATCCTAACACGATGACTACTACGAGATAAAGATAAACCATGGATAGTATCACATGCCCGATAATTCCGGAGATGGATCCCACACCCAAGATATTTCACTTGAATAATTCCGGAGATCATCCCACACCAAAACATTGACACGTCACCACAATATACCACATGTGCTTCACCTCGACTCCGATAATTCCAGAGATCAATCCCACACCACAAGTAGTTACCGTGATAATTCCGGAGATTGTCCCACACCACATGACTGTGATAATTCCGGAGACATATCCCACACCACTAATAATCTACTGTGATAATTCCGGAGATCGTCCCACACCGAAAGCCATACTGAGGTTCTTGACTCATGTTCCCGTTCATCATATCACCACTAGTGCCTGTCCTTATCATTTTGGTTAATTGATTACTTAACGAATCTCCTAGAGTGGTATACCCTACCGGCCTAAATTCAAATTTAAATAACTGAAATGCCTCAATGGGCCTCAACAAATAACTCAACACCGGTATACTAGGGTCACACCTCTAGAGACTCAAACTCAAAAGGGTCCAAACCAAAGTCCCACTAAACAAAGTGGCTCAACTAAAAGTCTCAAACTTAATACTTAACTGAATTATCTGAAGAACCAATCATACAAAATAGCACTAAAGTTCACAAATGTCATTCAGTATCAGTCGACTCAAACTGATGATAAGTCGACTGTCCAAAGGACCAAATTCAAGGTTTCACAAAAATAAATTAAGTCATTTAGCAGTCGACTTAAGAAAGGGATCAGTCGACTTACCCGAGGTAATTCCAATAATTTCTCAAAATATATTCTAAGTATATAAGTCGACTTAAAGGACTATAAGTCGACTGTCCAGAAGGACAATTAATTCTTACAAATATTTCCTTCAGTGGACCAGTCGACTGCCTATGAGCTAGGTCGACTGTCCAGAACAACTCTTTCAACAATCTCAACAATAAAGCATCAGGCTCGTACCAGTCGACTGCACAGTAGACCAGTCGACTGACGGCCTACAGATTTTAAAAATTAGGGCTGATTACTAAATCAATTTCTGAAGCTTCTAGTGAATCAATGTTTATGAAAATAGCTCGTGTTCAGGAAAATAAATAATTCTCAACGAATCTTCATCAGGTATTTGTGTATATCACTCAAAACATCAATAAGTCAATATCTAAATTCTCATATTCTAAATCACAAATCCTTTGTTAGGGTTTTACCAAATCTAAATTTCTTTCACAAAACCAATAAGAATCTGATTTATAATTCTAAAGTCCAGTTGTTCATACACAAGTCTCAACATGCTTTTAGCAAACAATTTTAATAGTAAGGATCTACTATTTCATCCGCCAATTCCACATGATTCATACCACATTACGAGATCTAAGTTGTTCCCAACATCAAATCAATTTATCAATGATACTTGCCCACATGGATCAACCACAAGACAAATTTCTTCCATGCATACATCAAATCAAACAACAAAACATACATCAAACAACAAAACAATTTACATATATCTCACATAAATCAAACCACAAAAGAAAACAAATTTTCATATCTCTCACCTTAGATTTTGAGAATAGTCCACAAAAATCTCCCCTTTTGCTAGATCCAAAAAGCTCCTTGCTCCACCAAAAATAAATCTCCAAAATACAATATTTTATCAGCAATGACGGCTGGGGAAAGAAAATCTCTTAAATATGCCGGATGGATAATTAGGGTTTTACCCGCAACTTTGCAAAACAACCCTTTCCAAAATACAGTTTACATATATAGATCATTCTTTGGAAATTCCATCAAAACTCATTTAAATTTGGATTTAAAAGAAAATATACATTCTAAATCTCAATTAATACTGTTCAAAACGTCCAGAAATTGTATTTTGCACTTTAACCCTTAAAAATGTCAAATTTGCAAAAAGGTCCTTCTTTTCTCAAAAATTGCAAATAGCTCCAATAAATTTCAGAAAAATCTGGAAAAATACTAATTAAATCTCAAATATTAAATAAAGATTTTTCATAAAGAAAACTAAATTTTCACACTTCTCATAAAAGCATTTGCACGTGTTTTGCACGTGTACAAAAGATAAATTTTCTGAAAATATTCATTAATTCTCCAAAAATCAATTTAAATTCATTTTCAAATATAAAAATAATATTTGAAAATACGGGGTTCTACACCGCTCGCCTCCGAAGCGGACCTCTTCTCAACGAGTTTGGAGCACAACTCTCTCATATATAGAGTCCCTCCTCACACTCGTCTCACCAATAGCTCCCTTCCAAAGCCGAGCTCTTCACTCCGCTCGCCCAATCCGACCCTCGAAAGTAAAAGAAAAAGTCTCTTGGACTTTGTAACGTAAGGGCGCGACTCTTGATCGGCTCTTGAGGCGTTACGAAAGCCCAAACGACTTTGTAACCGAGCAGCAACGGTTGGCGAAAAGGCAAAACGTTTCGATAAAGGTCGAATAGCTCGGCACACGCGGGATCAAAATCCGAGCAACTGTCGAATCCGAGCTCTTCCCTCGCTCAGATGCCGAGCAAGTGCCGATCCGACCCCAACATCAATGGGTCCGGCTCGGATTCCGAGCAAGTGCCCATCCGAGCCCCAAAACGGAGAAAAATCACTTTTTCCTCAACATTCGCGTAAGATTTCGATCAGACGGCTCAGATCATGCCAGCACCACTACACGACAAGATAGTGTTTTCTTGGAAACTGTGCCCTCCTCGAGATCTGCGCTGAGATCGACGGCTCAGATCGCTCCACGTCGCTCGGTATTCCGAGCCGAGCGACTAGCGATCCGAGCCACTTGCGCCCCTTCTTCTCTCCTAGGGTCTTCCTAGCACAAGGGTCTTCCTAGCACATCTTACAAGGGTCTTCCTAGCACAAGGGTCTTCCTAGCACATCTTCTCCGCCCCTAGGAGTGGAGCTCCTCTTCCAAAATCCCCAAGACCAAAGCACTTATCAACTTCATGAAGACAAGAATGTTGCGGGGCTGTTTTGACCATGAAGGAGGGCGAATCTTCATCCCACTCCTAAAAAGAAGTTGTAGATCTTCGAATTAGCTTCGAAACGTGGGGTCGCACGCCCCGATCGGAGCTCCGTAGCACCGGGAAAGTGGACCGCAATACAGCTGCGCCGAATAGCTCGGAAATCCGAACCGAGCCACTCGCGCGAGGGAAAAACCGAACCCGAGCAACTGTCAAAATCGAATCCGAGCACTTCCCTCCGGTCGGCTACCGAGCAAGTGCCCATCCGAGCTCCAAAACGGAGAAAAATCACTTTTCCCTCAACATTCGTGTAAGATCTCGATCGGACGGCCCAGATCTTGCCAGCGTCGCTAAATGACAAGATAGTGTTTTCTTGGGAACTGAGCCCGTCTCGAGATTTGCGCCACGATCGTGATCAACCGTCCAAATCAAGCAACATAGTTCGGATCTCCAATCCGAGCTACTGTCCTACCGAGCTTCAAAGTTGCAAAAAATGCACCTCAAAATTTGCGCTCGGATTTGCCGAACAAGAAGCCAAAAAATAAAAAAAGGAGAAAAAAGGTCGGGTTCGGACCCGTTAAGGGATCCAAACCCGAACCCCGTTACCCTCCTTCTTCTTCCGCTCGTTCCCGCCAAAACCAAGAGAACAAAACCCGATATCTACCTCCATGCCTCGCCACCACCATGGCCGAGCTCCATCTCCAATGCCGAGCTCCTCCCTCTGTCGCCGGCTGCCTCCGACACCGAAGCTCACACCTCCATCTCCATAAAAACCAAGCGCTTCTCTTCAAGCTCTGATCTCCGCCTCCATGGCCGAGCTCCCAACCTCGCCATGCCGAAGCTACAATTGCCTCGCCCACTGTCTCCAAGCTCCTCTCGGCACACCCTCTTCGTCGAGCTCCTTCCACAATGAACCCATCGTTGCCACGAGCTCCGAGCTCTCCACGAGACGAGCTCCGAGCTCCATCAACGAGCTCCGAGCTCTATACGAGCGAGCTCAGGGAGACGAGCTCCGAGCTCTCCACGAGCGAGCTCCGAGCTCTCCGCCAACGAGCTTCACCATGGCCAACGACGCCATCATCGACCACGCTCTGCCCTGGCCGAACTCCAGCACCCATCTTCGTCAACCTCACCCCTTCGCCGGCTCCCCTCGCATCTCCAAGCTCCACCTCCGTCAAGCGCGCCATGGTCGAGGCCTTCGCCGATCCCCATCGTCTCCGTTCCGAGCTCCTCTGTCGAGCTCCAACCTCCACCGCTGCGTCGAGCTCTCGCTCACTTCGTCGAAGCCCCCCACGTCGCCAAGCTCGCCTCCAAACATCGTGGCTCCATGAACCCCTGCACGGGGGGTGCTCGACACGTGGAAGACGGGGCTCGGAGACGATGGCCGTGGGTGAAGTCGAAGACGCTCGGCAGACGAAGGAGAAGAAGAAAGAACAGCGCGCAGGGAGAAAGAAAAAAAATTAATTATTATGCCCGGTCGGCTGCCGAGCAAGTCCTCATCCGAGCTCCAAAACAGAGAAAAAAGCCGCCGAGCGACTACGACCGTTGGATCTTCCAGAAATTCGCGCTTCTGGTGATGGATGGTCCAGATCGCGCCACGTGCGCTAAACGACAAAATAACTATTTTTTGGGAAACACGCCTCCTCGAGATTCGTGCCAGGATCCGACGGCACAGATCGCGCCACGTGTCCAAGTAATATTTAATTAATTTATTTATTTATTTAATTGTTTTAATTATTTAAAAATTCCGAAAAAATAATTAAAAAATCAAAATAAAAATTAATTAAAAATTCTAAAAATAATTATTAATTCAGAAAAATTATTTTTAAAATTCTGGAAAAATAATTATTAAATTAGAATAATTAATTAATATTTTCGATAATTAATTATTTAATTCGGAAAATGAATAAAAAATTCAAAAAAATGAGAAAAAATTCAGAAAAATCTGGAAAAATCACCAAAAATCCAGAAAATTCTGAGAATATTTTTGGGCATTTTACAAGCCCAGAATAACACCGTTACACCCCAAGCAAGATCCAAAACTCCCTTAAGAACACCGATAAAATCCCGTACGCCATTAGAACAGTAAAACTACTCCTCAAAGACTGAAAAACTCACTCTCTAGAAGTGGGGGGCTCATGATATGGCTAAAAATAGGATTAAATCGGGACCGTTCACATCGGAGATGAATCTTAAAACTCAGGGGTAAAACGGTAATTTCACCTACTGACGGGTCTGAAATGGGAACTGGGTCTTTATTCAAAGCCCAATAACCCATAAACGAATCCACATCAACTGGGTACGGGTTCCAACCCGCTGCACACCCGGTCCAGCAAGATAAAATCAAGGTCCCTGATTAAATCTTAATCAACGGCCCTGATTCACAATTATCTTTTCACTGGGATTTAGGGATTACATTCCTTATCTATACACAGGAATTACATGCCTAATCTGATCCCTGAGACGCCTATAAATACCCCCCATCCATCTCCATTAAGAGGTAATCAGTATTTTGCCAATTTACGCTCTTTCTTAATCATCCCTGATTACTGACTTGAGCGTCGGAGGGTGCGTCGGAGGGATCAACCTCGGTGTCTCGCACTTTTTGCAGGTGAACGGCGGGAGTCAACGATCAAGCTCCGGCGGAACAGGTTATGTTTGCTATTCAGGTTTTCCAAGAACTCACAAATTCTATTTGTTTACCCCCACACCAGATTTAGCGGTAACAGTATGATATATACTTAGGCCACAGTTGTGAACTGCGGCCTCGAAATCAAAGTGGCCACAGTTCGGTCTCGGTAATGTGACCTCTGTAGTTTCGAGACCGCAGTACCCAACTTCGACCTCATAATTTTCACATTTTATACTTGAGCAATTTTTTTTCAAGTCTCCAAACCTATTAACCAAATATGTATGATATTATACTGACCTCGAAATCAAATAGGTCACAGTTGAGTACTGCATTTGTCTACTTTGAGAATTAGTTTTAAAAGTGGCCTATTTTAAAAATTAGTTTCAAAAAGTTGCCAATTTCAGGAAAAACGTCTGGAGCGGCAAGTGGCAATTGAAATGGAATATACTAAATAAGATTCAATAAGTGGTCTATGTACATTTTGTGAAGAAACTGTATAACATTTTAGTGACAACAAGATTCAATCAGAGAGAATTAGAAGTCCTCGTCAAGGATTAATCCCATCTAATGCTTTGAAACATTAGGTACTCTCTTACTTTCAATTACATGGGTGGCTTCGTTTAACGTTCAAAGTTAGCATTTTCGGCAAGGAAATTAAGCCCCTGATTTTCACCTTAATTTTTTGTTTATACTTTCACATATGCCAAAGGTTGTAACATTGTCTCTATTGAGCAGCTAATAAATGGTGCGTGCAAATGGGTAATTTAAACGGAAAGGTTGTGGATCTTATCGAATAGTGAAATTCATTAGATTTAGAGAGAGCTTTATTTTTAAGCTGAAAAGAATTTAGCTCTCTGGTCTGCTCTCTTCCATTCACCTCTAACTGCTTTTCAATTTTCATTTTAATACCTTATATACTGATTTTTTTTAATATATGTTATTTTTCAAAACTATTTACATAAAGATGACAGTTGTCAAACTATTTGCGCTCGGAGCGTTAACAACTAGACTCACCGTTCCCAATGGCGAGTTTAGTTATTTTGTGTTCGCCGTTAGGAACGGCGGGCCAAGATTTTTTTTTTTTTTTTTGTTTAGAAACTTGTTGTTGGAAACGGCGAATTTAGTTCAAAATTATCAAACAAGACTCTCCGTTGAGAACGGCGAGGTTCTTTATACTAGACTCGCTTTTGGAACGGTTAGTTTAGTTCCAAATTATCAAACAAGACTAACTGTTACCAATGGTGATGTTCTTTATACTAGACTCGTTGAGAACGGTGAGGATATATGAAATTTCACAGAGTGAAACTCTTTATTGGACTTAATGAATTTATGGGGAAAAAACTTCATAGAAATTTTTTTTGAACTAAACTAGTCGTTCCCAATAGCGAGTCTAATATAAATCTCCTCGCTGTTGGGAACGGCGAGTTTCTCAAAAAAATAAACAAACAAACAAAACAACACCAGTCATGTCCCAACGGCGAGCACGAAAAAACTAAGCTCGCCATTGGAAACGCGAGTGTAGTTGTCGAGTCCCCAAGCATAATTACTTTGACAATTATTCTCTTTCTACAAATAGTTTTGAAAAAATGCATATATTAAAAAAAAATCTTATATACCAGACCAAAGGATCTTTTTTCCTAACTACTTTCCTATCTGGTATTAAAATGACTCTTAGGTATTTTTATACTTTTGGGATCCAAATTATTTATATTACTTCCATGACTTCACTTATTTCAGTTTATGTATGCTTATTTGTATCATGTATTTCAATATATCATGATTCTATCAGTACATAGTGAGCTAGTATCATGTATTTCAATATTGTTAGGATCTGCAGACCTAATACACTGGCACAAGAGTTTGGAGAAGGATATGACACAAGCTGCAAGTGACGAAGCACATCAGCATCATACTTGCACAACATCATTAGCAGAACAGGAGACAGTCGACTATCAAGTTCGCTGAAATGTAGTCGACCACACAGTCGACTGGGATGTTCTCTGACTTGGGGAGTTTCATTGTAGTCGACTGCAACGTGTGCAAGATATAATAACGGGTAGCAAGTTTGAATCGGTTTTGGGTCGATTTGTGTTTGTCTTTTAGGGTTTACTTGGGGGCTATAAATATAGATGTAAATCATAGGGTTTAAGTAGTATATAACCGAGAGATCTTCTTTTGTAGAGTGCTATCAAAGGTGAGAGAGCGAAATCAGAGAGAGATCTCTTTTATATCTTTATATTTCTTGACTAAGAAGTATCGGTTATCTATATGCATCATTTTGTTCTTGTGTTCATGAAATCTTACGTTTGTGTGAAATCTTGTTATTGGTGCATAAGGTCTTTGTGGGCATTTGGGCACAACAAAGTGGTATCAGATCTCAGGGTTTTTGTGATGGCTGATAACAAGTCCAAAGTCAAAAAATATGATGGAAGTGATTCTACGATGTGGAAGATTAAGATGGTGTGGCGTATCTCTGTCAAAAAAATCTAGATGGTATGTTGTTTGATGAGAAGCCAGAAAGCGCAGACAATGATGTGACGATCTTGGCAGCATGGAATCATTTAGATCTAAAGGCGCTTGGGCAGATTAAATTAGCACTGAATAGGAAAATGTTATTTCATATCTCGAAGGAAAAGATCGCAAAGGAGGCAATGGAGATTCTCTCGGATATGTATGAGAAACTATCGACATTTAATCAAAATTTTCACTTGAAGAAATTGGTTAACATGAAGTTGGGAAAAGGGTTAGTAGCGGAACATGTGAACAATATTTGTATGCTGTACAACCAGTTGGCAGCTTCGGAGTTGAAGTTTTTAGCGAGATGACATGCATTGTTACTTCTATCCTATATCCAACATTTATGGTACGGTGGAACAAAATATTACAGGGAGTATGACAGATTCGACGACTCTACATGTTGTTGTAAGCAGCATCATGAGCGAGGAGGTGAGAAGGAAGAGAAACAAAGAGTTTTCATCATCTTCTAGCAATTCCGCACTTTCAATTGAGAGACGTGTGAGATCTAAGAGAAGTTGACGGAGAAAAGATCAGAGAAGTGAGTTTAATAGTGGGTCTGAAGACAACGGCGATGGCGGTGGACCTGAGTGTTGGTATTACCATAAGCGGGGACACATGATGCATAGTTGTAAGACTCTTATAAAGAATAAGCAAGAACAATTAAAGCAAGCTAATGTGGTGGTCAAGGAAACAAATGATGAAGAGTTATGTTTATCAGCAAGGGTGGAGTTGGACACGCGAGATTGATGCATTAATTCAGGTGCTTCTTTTCATTGCACTTCGAGGAGGAAAGTATTTGAGGAATATAGAGATGGTTCTTTTGAAGATGTGATCGTTGGTAACGGGCAATGGTGCCCTGTGATTGGAATAGGAACTGTTCGAGATAGACAAAGAAAGTTTGTCGACTACATTTGGTAGTGGAGAGTGGTGTATAACTGCAGGTTAGTAGAGATTCTGCGAGTTAGAGAGTCTTGTGACATGTGATCCAATACGGTGAAAATAGGAGAGTGTTTCTCTGTCATTCATGTCATATGCGATTGATGGTGGGGTATGTCCTTCATGAGACTATTAGGGGATGTTTGTGTACTGCAAAAATAAAATAACATTTTTATTATTGCTATTTTTGCATGCAGTTGTACATGCAACAAACGTGCATGATAAAATGATAATTGTACTTGTATTATTTAATTATTTTGAATGAAGAATGTTTTGCTTATTATTAATTTTAGGCTATTATTAATTTTAAATTGTATATGGTAAAAATAGAATACTATTTTCGGCCTATGATGCCCGGCCCAACCAAGCCCAAACCCAAGAGTGAGGGCATGATTTTGGCCGGCCAATTGGCTAGTGGTTGAGAGAAGATTTGATTGAATATAACTAGTATAATCTTGCACAGAATTTTTAAAAAAGAAAAAAATAACAAAGCTTTTTTATTTTTTATTTTTTGAAAAAAATCTTATAATAACGTGTATACAATATTCCAATATTATTAGGTTTGATTAACGGATATGATTCTAGTTTAAAATTTGTAAGGATGAAGAGTAAGCGGATGTTTTCACCCGGACCTACTTCTCTACAGGTCCAAATATTGGACCCAGACCCGACCCGAGAGAACTGGGTCCAGGTTATGTTTAAAAAATTCTACCCATCGGGTCCGGATAGCAGCGAGTTGGTGGTGCCGGGCAGGAGAGGGAGGTTGGGCATGTTGCTTCTTCTCTTCTCGATCTTTTTTTTTGTTTAATTGGGAGGTAAGGGTTTTTTTTGTCCATGTCAGGGTCGGGTCCATTTTTAGCTGAGCCAAACTCGGCCCGAAAATATGAAATGATCCAATTTTAGGACCCGGGCCCTACCCACAATAGACCAAGTTTGGGTCTGGGTACGGGTCGGGTCCATTTTTTCCGAACACAAACCCGATCCGAAAATATGAACGAGTCCAATTTTAGGTCCCAAACCCTACCAGCAATAGACCATGTTGATTCCGTCCCAAGTCATGTCCTGGTCGGATCCAGGTTTCAGATTTTTGTGACACTGCTAGGTATCTCCTACATTTGCGGGTTTTTTGTAAATTATGAAAAGAAAGAAGGAGACAAAAAACCTTTGGATCAAAAATTTTCTTAGCATAATATATTGTATAGATAGTATAACTTATGCAATAATGCACATAACTTTTAAAAATGAAAATATAATAAAATTATTTTTGAAAAGTTCATAATAGCATATATACATTGTTGCACAATTTTTAGGTTTGATCAAGGGATAGGTTTTCAATTCAAAATTTAGATGGAGCAAGAGTGGGGAGTTGCCTCCTACATTTGCTCTCCTTTTTTTATTTTATATATGATATGGCTAAAATGGGGTTTAATCGGGACCGTCCAAATCGGGCACGAATCTTGAAGCTCAGGGGTAAAACGGTAATTTCACCTACCAATGGGTCTGAGATGGGTACTGGATCTCTTCGTCAAAGATCCAATAACCCACGAACGGATCCACTTTAATCAGGTGCGGGTTTCAACCAGCAAGAAAGCCCGATTCAGAGGGATAGAATTAGGGTTTCTGATTAGATCCTAATCAACAGCCCTGATTCATGCCTATCCCTCCACTGGGAATTAGGGATTACATTCCCAATCTGTTTACAAGGAGTATATTCCCTATCAGATCACGGGGATTACATTCCTAATATGGTCCCTAAGACGCCTATAAATACCCCCATCCGTCTCCATTAAGAGGTAATCAATCTTTTGCCAATTTACGCTCTTTCATAATCTTCCTTGATTACTGACTTGAGCGTCGGAGGGTGCGTCGCCGGGAACAACCCCGGTGTCTCGCACTTTTTGCAGGTGCACGGCGGGAGTCAACATCAAACTCCGGCGGAACAGGTACACAGGTTTGCTATTCAGTTTTCCAAAGAATCCACAAATACTATCTGTTTGCCCCCACACCAAATTTAGCGGCAACAATATATATATAAAAAAAATAAAAATAAAAAAAAATAAAAACCTTGACAAAAGTGGTTTAGTATAATATTATTATTGTATTGATTTGTTAGGAAGTAAATATTTAGTTATGGTAGATTATAATTAAAATCACTAAATTGGGGGATTTATTTGAAAAATTCCCAAACCCTAACCCTATGCATGACCGGCCACATATATAGGGAGGTAGTCTTTTTTTTTCCGTTTGTTGATTTTTTTAGGCTCTAGGATTTTTAGAGGAGGATATTTGTTTTTGAGATTTTTGTTCAAGATCTGACTAATAAGATGGGTGTTTCTTACCAAATACAATGTAGTTTTATTTTTGTAAATCTAGTATGATTAGTTTTGTAGTGATGATGTATTGTATGATTTTTATAACAAACATGGAGAACCATTTGTGCTATGATGTTCATGAAATATATTATCTAAAGATTATTATCATGCAAAGTAACCCACTTTTCGTTCTTAAATATCATGCTATGTGGTTGTAGACATGGTTATTAATGTCGATTGTTAACATGAAAAAAATACAATTATTGAACACATCAAAATGTTAATTTTTCATGAATTAAATCATAATTTATATTAGGGTTTATTGTTTTTTTATTAGTATTTTATTTAAAAAAATCTTTGACCAAATTAGGTTTTGAAAACCCTATTGTTATTGGGTTTAATTAGGGTTTTAAAAACCCTAGAGCATATCGGATTTGGATATGTGTGTGAACGAGTCTGGCTCTTCTTGGTTTTGGGTTTGAATCTAAGGGAGGGCTCGGGTCTTAGGTCAATTGGGTTTGGGTTTGGGTTTGGTTGCTTGTGGATTCGGTCTGAGTTGACCTGATTTGATTTTGGGTATGGTCTAGATGGATTGCAAGTTTGTACTTGTGTGCATCCGGGATGTGTTGGATTTTTATGTGTGTCTGTGATGTGTGTCTGTGAGGGAGTCAAGCTCGGGTTTCAAATAGATTTGGGTGCGGGTTTGGATATGAAGAAATGGTCAGGTCTGGTTGGCTTGGTTTGATGTGGAGTTTTAATTAGGTTAGAGTTTGATTAATTTTCCGATGATAGTTCCTAAATTAGATTCAATTTTAGTTTAATTAATTCCAATTTTAGTTAAGATAATTTCATGTTTAGAATGTGAACAATTTCATATTTAGAATGTGAATAATTTCAGATTTAGATATAATTAGTTTCAGATTTAGAGGTTTATTAATTTCATATTAAGGGTTGGTTAATTTCATATTTAATATTTGTTTAATTTCAGATTTGGGTTCTTGTTGTAGTTTTTGTTGTTTGATATTTATAAAACCGCACAAACGGTAATCAAAAATTATGAAACTTTGCAAATAGTTCGGATTCACCACACATAAGCTAACGCAAACGATTTGCTAGAAACGGACATGTATCACTTTATTTTGTTTTTTCTTATTTTCAAGTGATACATTGCCGTATCTTGCAAACCATGAATCGAAATTCATTTCTATAAATTGTGTTAGCTTGTGTGTGGTAAATCTAACCTACTTGCAAAGTTTCTTAATTTTTTATTGTCGTTTGTGCAGTTTTACAAATATCAAACAACAACAACTAAAACGACATATATATTTTTGTTTTCAAATTGAGCGAACAATAACACCTGCATCTATAATTCTACCATCTACAAATATCAAACATAAATGTTCGATACACATCAAACAACTATATTTATATAACTACACATCACAAAAATAAATTTAAAAAATTACTTATGGTTTATTGGTTATAAATAGCAAGTAATTTTAACTGCGAAATAGAGTTTTGAGGTTGTGATTGAGTTTTGAAGATTGGAGGAGTATGAGTGGGTTGGGGGTATTGGGGGGGGTTCACAATGAGGCGCAGGACTAGAGCCTGAGGAGGAGAAGGGTGTCGGAGATTGGAGTCGGGCAGTCGGGTGAGAGAGAGGCGTTGGATGGTCGGGTTTCGGGAGGAGGAGGCTCGAGAGAGGAGTAGGTTGAGAAGGAGATAGCGGTCAGGAGGAGGAGGAAGAGGAAGCTCGAACGGGTTGGGTTTCGATTAGGTTTTGGGAGAGAGAGAGAAAGGGGGTGAGTATAGTGAGAGAGAGAATAGAGAGAGAGTGAAGGGGTATTGGGGGTGAAATCCCCAAAATTCCCCCCCGGGCCTTAAGTGAAGAGGAGAAGATGATGGGCGGGCTTGATCTTGGCTGTTGGATCAAGATGAACTTGATCCAACGGCAGGGCCTGCTGTCGTTTGCAATGGAGTCCCCCTCATATATATTCCAACAACCTCCCCCCCCCCCCCCCAACCAACCCAAAAATGAAATTCCCAAATATGGCATGAATTTCGGTGATGATAGCTTCCGCTTTTGAACCTCCATCCAATGGCACCTGAGAGAAACTAATGAACTACGCCTTAAATTATATCTCGTGAGCCATGTATTGATAGAAGCATTCACAGTATGTACTGATCATTGCGATAGCTGGTTGGAGCATTATGGCTATGCTCACCAGTACCAATTCATCAGCCCGTATCCCACAATCTCGACCTCACAATTACTCTTACTATGGTAATTCCTCCAAAGGTAAGGGTGGATGAATACCTAGCAAACATATGCCTGAGGACTTATCAAGAGTTTTAAAACTCATCCTTTATGTCCACTTCTAATGAGCACTGTCGTCATAGTGATGAGGGTGTAGCAAGCTTATAATGTTAGGAATTGTAATAACCCAATATATTATTAACAATATTGTTGATAGTAATCATATTTCATAACAAGTTTTTGATTTGATGGCTTTTATTAATTAAGATATAGGATATTTTCTATGTAGTAGAATTCTTATGTAGTAATTTATATATTGTTAAGGACTTATTTGTTAAAAGTGTGTATAAAGGGTTTATATGTAAATAAGTTAGGTATTCATTTCTTACATCTTCCTTCCCATTCTTCTTCTTTCCCGATCTCGGTCCTACAACCACCGCCAAAGAGAAAAAAGAAAAAAAAAATAGAAGACAAGGGAATAAAACAAAGAGAAGAATACAAAGGTATTCATATATTATAAATTCTCTATTAGTAAAATCTAATTAATTCATTATTTATATATTGATCAATGTATATTTTGTTAAACCCTAGATTTTATAGAAGAGATATATAAGGAGTCATTTGGAGGATCCATAGCCAATCTGTTACTTCACCGACCACTGTTAGTAATTTGACATCTATACCATGTACAATGTAATTTTAAGATGTTTATTATTTGTAGTTTTATTATATTGTGAGTATTTTCTATGATTATTTTATTTGATGTGGTGTGATGATGTGCAATTATTGGATTGAGATTAATATATTATTGGCGTGTTCGCATAAATATTGAATTATCATATGTAAGTGTTATTATATGGATGTTAATAATATTCGTGATGGTTATCTTAGTTCATATCATGATGCATCATCTAATATAGTTTAGGCAGAGTTGCATGTACATGAGTGGTCTGGGACGTTTGGTATATCAAGAACATAATACAAGTTATTAGCATATTTATAATTTTATTTCTCATGTGTCATGCATCTACGTTTATATACCGGTATATGAGTCGGCAATTTAAGTAACCCATTTGGGCTTTCAATGTGTCCACTCTATGAGTGTTGAAAAGTAATTGCACAATTCATTGTTCCAACCACGGACGATAGTAGGGTATGTCTTGTCAACCAGAGTATGAAGTGTTGACCGCATTGAGAAATAGGCGTGCCTAAATTCCCTTGCATTCTAGAATCTTGTATCTGTTTATTTACGTAGTATGAGATGCATAAATTATTAGACAAGTACTGAACTAGACATCCTGCATTATTTGCTTGTGTGATCACCTTAATTATTGTTGTATTTATATGTAATAATAAGATCTTTAGTTATAATATAGATATTTTTGTTGTAATAGTTGCAGTTATATGATTGTGCATTAATATGTTTAATTATTAATGCGTTATTTTATGAATTACCGGCTACTTGTTATATTTATTCAATTACTTCTGGGTGTCAGCTCATTTTGTTGTTAATCAATTTTTTTCAGAACTGTGCTTCAATATCGGGTGCTTGAAGAGAATAAAGGATCTGGAAGTTTTGTAATGCCATGATTTTTCATTAATGAAAAATTATTTTATTTTTGCACGTAGTGTGCACGTGCAATATTTTGGTTGAATTAAATCTTATAATTATTTTTCATTGTGATGGGTATAAATATTTAAATTTGTGCTTTCAAATTATTTTATACAAAAGCCTTCTTTTAAATGGATGAAAAGCCCTTTTTTAAAAGCCTTTTCTTTTAAAAAGCCCAAAATTTAATTTATTTATTTCAAATTAATTATTTTGGCCCATAAACTAAAGCCCATGAGTCAATTTATTTTTAAAATGCAACTTGATGTAGAATGCAAACTAGAATTTATTTTTATATAAAATGAAATGTACAATTTTGGACCTAGTTGCATGCACGTGCACTACACGTACACGTGCAAATTGCACTCTTCCTATGGCCGGTTGTGACTTTTTGGAGGGAAACCCAAATTTTGAGTGGTGATCATGGTGTGGTGGTTACATGGATGTGGGTAGTTATTTCAACTCCTACTTTCATCCTAGCCCTCCATCTTGCAACCAACCAATTGATCCTAGCCCTCCATTCCCTTTGATTTTTAGTATAAATACCCCCCCCCCCTGGCTAGTTATCCTTGTACCTATTAATCTTTCCAAACCTATAGTCTAAATTATATTATCTAGTATGTTACCGCTAAATCTGGTGTGGGGGTAAACAGACAGAATTTGTGAGTTCGAGGAAAAACCTGAATAGCGAAACCAAACCTGACCCGTCGTTGACTGATCGTTGACTCCCGCCGTTAACCTGCAAAAAGTGCGAGACACCGGGGGGGATCCCGGCGACGCACCCTCCGACGCTCAAGTCAGTAATCAGAAATGATTAAGAAAGAACGTAAATTGAGAAAATACTGATTACCTCTCAATGGAGATGGATGGGGGGTATTTATAGGCGTCTTAGGGACTGGTTTTAGGAATGTGATCCCCGTGATTAGATAAGGAATATTCCTCGTAATCAGATAAGGCATGTAATCTGATAAGGTATATTCCCTGTAATCAGTTAAGGAATTTAATCCCTAATCCCCAGTGAAAAGATAGATGTGAATCATGGCCGTTGATTTAGATCTAATCAGGGACCTTGATTGTATCTTGCTGGATCGGGCATGCAGCGGGTTGGAACCCGTACCCAGTTGACGTGGATCCGTTCATGAGTTATTGGGCTTTGAATAAAGACCCAGTTCCCATTTCAGACCCGTTTGTAGGCAAAATTACCGTTTTACCCCTGAGCATTAAGATTCGTGTCCGATGTGAACGGTCCCGATTTAATCCTATTTTTAGCCATATCACGAGCCCCCCACTCCTAAAGACTGAGTTTGATCAGCCTTTGAGGAGTAGTTTACTGTTCTAATGGCGTACGGGATTTTATCGGTGTTCTTAAGGGAGTTCGGATCTTGTTCGGGGGTGTAACGGTGTTATTCTGGGCTTGTGAAATACCCAAAAATATCCTCAGAATTTTCTGGATTTTTGGTGATTTTTCCAGATTTTTCTGAATTTTTTCTCATTTTTTGAATTTTTTATTCATTTTCCGAATTAAATAATTAATCGTCGAAAATATTAAATAATTATTCTAATTAAATAATTATATTTCTCAGAATTTAAAATAATTTTTCTGAATTTATAATTATTTTTAGAATTTTTATTTAATTTTTTCCGATTTTTTAAATATTTTTTCGGATTTTTTAAATAAAAAAAACAATTAAATAATTAAATAAATAAATTAAATAATACCTGGACACGTGGCGCGATCGTGTGCGTTGATCACGATCAAGCGAGCGCGCATCGGGAGGAGGAAGAGGAGGCCATTTTTTGGTGTAAGAGGGTCGGTTCCATGAATGCTCGGCAAAAATTGGCGAAGTCCACGTGGATGCCACGTGGCAAGTCAAAGGTTGACTTTTTTTTTTTTTTTTTTTTAAATTTAAATTTTTGCGCCAGCTCTTCTTCTCCTCTGCGTTTTCTTTTCTTCTCCGTTTCCTCTTTCCTTCGTTTTTCTTCTGTTCTCTTCGTTCTCCTTCGACCTCAACCCTACTTCCAACCCCCCAGCTCCCACTCTGTCTCGACCTCCGAAGGCGTCGCTGGAGCTCGAGGAGGGGGAGTGGGGTTTGAAGCTCGACTGCGGAGGCGCTCGGCGAGTGGGGGCAAGGTCGGAGCTCGGAGTGCGAGGGGAGCTCGCGACTCAGTAGAGAGGAGCTCGGAGGTGGTCTTGGTGAGCTCGCGGAGTTGACGGCAGAGGCGTAGCGTGAGTTCGGAGCTCAGCCGCAAGGGGAGCTCGTCGAAGGTGGTCGACGAAGCTCTTCGTTGGAGCTCGCTACGGAGGCGAGCTCGCCGTCGGAGCTTGGCGCAGTGGTTCGGAGGTGGAGCTCGTCGACGGTGGTCATCCAATGGAGCTTGGAGCTTCGTCGAGGAAGTGGGCTCGATGGAGGAGCTAGCTTCGGCGGAGCTCGTCGGATCCATGGGGATGGGCGGCGACGGTAGAGCTCCTCGAGCTCGGCGACGAAGCGAGCTGAAGCGAGCTCGGCAGATGAAGCTTCGTGATGAGTCCGAACTCACCCCCTCCGTCGTCTAACCCCGGCGTCGAGCTCTCCATCCCGAGCTCGCAAACACCTCCGTCAACCTCCGACCTCGTCGACACCAAACTTGACGCCGAGCTCGTCTCCACTCGCCATCAGCTCCCTCCTCGAGCTCCGCCAGGGGGGGCTCGTGGTTCGGCCATGGCGGAGCTCGGAGTTTAAAGACAGACCTGTCGGAGAACGGCGCTTTGGAGCTCGTCGAAGTGGAGTGGAGCTCGGCGGTCGGCGAAGGTGATGGTCTGTGTTTTTGGAGAACTCGAGCTCATCGATGGGGCGACGACACGGTGGTGTCGAGGTTTGGGGGGAGAGCTCGGTGTCGGAGGCGGCCGGCGTCGGAATGGGGGGAGCTCCGTAATGTTGAGCTCGCGAGGAGGTGGTTCGGAGCGAACAGTGCTTTCTGGTTTTGGCGGGAGCTTTACTGGAGAAGAAGGGGGGGCGACGTGGCAGTATGGTTCGGGTACGGAGTTCGAACCCGAACTGCCGACCCGTTAGCCCTTCAAAATTTTTTTTTTTTTTTTTTGTTTTGTTTTGTGGGTCGGTGCTGAGAGCGTTCGGCAGCTGGTGCCGAACCACATTTTTTTCCTGTAACGAGGTCGGTGTCAAGAACGCTCGGCAGTGGGTGCCGAACTCGAATTTTTCCCCCATAACGAGGTCGGTGTCAAGAACGCTCGGCAGTGGGTGCCGAACTCAATTTTTCCCCCATAACGAGGTCGGTGTCAAGAACGCTCGGCAGTGGGTGCCGAACTCAATTGGTGCCGAACTCAACTGGTGCCGAACTCAAGCCCGTAAAACGGTCGGTGGCAAGAACGCTCGGCAGGGGTGCCGAACCCAACTGGTGCCGAACTCAAGCCCGTAAAACGGTCGGTGGTAAGAACGCTCGGCAGCGGGTGCCGAACTCCAATTTTCCCTGCAGAGTTCTTCTTGATATTCCCGGTGCTACGGAGGTCGGCTCGGGGCGTGCGACCCCTTGTTTCGAAGATAATTCGAAGATCTACGACTTTTCTTTAGGAGTGAGATGAAGATTCACCCTCCTTCCTGGTCAAAACAGCCAGAGAATGTCCTTGTATTCATGAGGTTGAAGAGAGTTTTCGATGTTCCCGGTGCTACGGAGGTCGGCTCGGGGCGTGCGACCCCTTGTTTCGAAGCTAACTCGACGATCTACGACTTCTCTTTAGGAGTGAGACGAAGATTCACCCTCCTTCATGGTCAAAATAGCCCCGCAACATTCTTGTCTTCATGAAGTTGAGGAGTATTTTGGCTTTTTGCTTGGGATCGGCGGCAACTTTGTTGGAGAAGAATGGGAGGAGAGAGAGAGAGTTTGGGTTTGGATCCTTAACGGGTCTGAACCCAACCCTATAGCCCCCCTCTTCTTTTTGTGTTGTTTGTTTGGTTGCCTGTATATGAGAGCGTTCGGCGAAGGGGTGTCGAGGTCCGATTTTTCCCCCGTAACGAGGTCGGTTCTGAGAACGCTCGGCAGCTGGTGCCGAACTTGATTTTCCCCCCGTAACGAGGTCGGTTCCACGAACGCTCGGCAATGGGTGCCAAACTTGATTTTTCCCCCGTAACGAGGTCGGTTCCACGAACGCTCGGCAGTGGGTGCCGAACTTGATTTTTCCCCCGTAACGAGGTCGGTGGCACGAACGCTCGGCAGTGGGTGCCGAACTTGATTTTTCCCCCCGTAACGGGGTCGGTTCCACGAACGCTCGGCAGTGGGTGCCGAACTGGAATTTTCCCCCGTAACGGGGTCGGTTCAACGAACGCTCGGCAGTGGGTGTCGAACTGGAATTTTTCCCCATAACGAGGTCGGTGCCACGAACGCTCGGCAGCTGGTGCGGGGCTTGATTTTTTCCCCCGTAACAGGGTCGGTTCCACGAACGCTCGGCAGTAGGTGCCGAACTGGAATTTTTCCCCATAACGAGGTCGGTGCCACGAAGGCTCGGCAGCTGGTGCGGAGCTTGATTTTTTCCCCGTAACAGGGTCGGTTCCACGAACGCTCGGCAGTAGGTGCCGAACTGGAATTTTTCCCCATAACGAGGTCGGTGCCACGAACGCTCGGCAGCTGGTGCGGAGCTTGATTTTTTCCCCGTAACAGGGTCGGTTCCACGAACGCTCGGCAGTAGGTGCCGAACTGGAATTTTTCCCTGCAGAGTTCTTCTCGATGTTCCCGGTGCTACGGAGGTCGGCTCGGGGGCGTGCGACCCCTTGTTTCGAAGCTAATTCGAAGATCTACAACTTCTCTTTAGGAGTGAGACGAAGATTCACCCTCCTTCATGATCAAAATAGCCCCGCAACATCCTTGTCTTCATGAAGTTGAGGAGTGTTTTGGTCGTGGGGATTTTGGAAGAGGAGCTCCACTCCTAGGGGCGGAGAAGCTGTGCTGGGAAAACTCTTGTGCCAGGAAGACCCTTGTAAGAGCCGTGGGAAGACCCATCCTTTGAGGTGAGCAAAACGAAGAGCTTGGCTTTAGGAGAGAGCCATTTGGAAGACAAGTTTGAGGAGCAACTCTAGGAGAGAGTTGTGAGCTCCGATCTTGTTGGGAAGAGGTCCGCTTCGGAGGCGAGCGGAGCGAAGAGCTCGGATCTGGAGGAGAGCTATTTGTGAGGCAAGTGTGAGGGGGAACTCTAGGAGAGAGTTGTGCTCCAAACTTGTTCGAGGAGAGGTCCACTTTGGAGGCGAGCGGAGTGAAGAGCTCGGCTCTAGGAGAGCTATCTGGACGAGGAGTTTGAGGAGCAACTCTAGGAGAGAGTTTTAGCTCCGAATTCGTTGGAAAAGAGCTCCGCTTTGGAGGCGAGCGGAGGGGAGAGCTCGATTTGTAGAAGAGCCATCTGGAAGAGGAGTTTGAGGAGCAACTCTAGGAGAGAGTTTTAGCTCCGAACTCGCTTGAGAAGAGCTCCGCTTTGGAGGCGAGCGGAGCGAAGAGCTTGGCCCTGAGAAGAGGAAGGGGAGGAGAGGCATTCGGGTTCTCTCCCCTGCCTCGTTCTTTCGCACAGTGAAGAAAAGCAGAAGTGTTGGGTACTTTTGGCGGGAAGACTGAAGAAGGAGAAGAATGAAGGAGCTAGGAAGGGTATGGGTCGGACCGTTGGTATTGGATCCGACCTTGACCCGTTAGCCTCTTTTTCTTCTTGCTCTTCATCTGCTTTGCCGCTCGGTAGATGCATCTTGTTCGGCATATCCGAGCACGGATTTTGGGGCACATTTTCCAGCACTTTGCTTCTCGGTAGATGGGTAGCTCGGCTCGGATGGTCGTGGGGGCAGTTCGGAATGGCCATCTTCCTCCGGCCCGTTTAAGGACGAGCCGGTGAAGTAAAGTCGAGCCATAGGACCCCGACCATCGTGAGGTTAGTTTGAGGGATGCAGGAGCAGTTTCGAATGGCGAGCTACTTCTAGTCCGCTTAGGAGCGAACTTGGGAAGTAGAATCGAGCCAAGTGTTGGACTCCGATCCATTCAACGGCTGCAGGAGCAATTTCGAACGGCGATCTACTCCTGGCTCGTCTGAGGACGAGCCGAGGAAGAAGAGTCGAGCCGAGTGCTGGACTCCGAACCATTGTGAGGTTAGTTTAAGGGATGCAGGAGCAGTTTCGAATGGCGAGCTACTTCTAGTCCGCTTAGGAGTGAACTTGCGAAGTAGAATCGAGCCAAGTGTTGGACTCCGATCCATTCAACGGTTGCAGGAGCAATTTCGAACGGCGATCTACTCCTGGCTCGTCTGAGGACGAGCCGAGGAAGAAGAGTCGAGCCGAGTGCTGGACTCCGAACCATTGTGAGGTTAGTTTAAGGGATGCAGGAGCAGTTTCGAATGGCGAGCTACTTCTAGTCCGCTTAGGAGCGAACTTGCGAAGTAGAATCGAGCCAAGTGTTGGACTCCGATCCATTCAACGGCTGCAGGAGCAATTTCGAACGGCGATCTACTCCTGGCTCGTCTGAGGACGAGCCGAGGAAGAAGAGTCGAGCCGAGTGCTGGACTCCGAACCATTGTGAGGTTAGTTTAAGGGATGCAGGAGCAGTTTCGAATGGCGAGCTACTTCTAGTCCGCTTAGGAGCGAACTTGCGAAGTAGAATCGAGCCAAGTGTTGGACTCCGATCCATTCAACGGCTGCAGGAGCAATTTCGAACGGCGATCTACTTCCGGCTCGTCTGTGGGCGAGCCGAGGAAGAAGAGTCGAGCCGAGTGCTGGACTCCGAACCATTGTGAAGTGCTTAGTAAGTTGTGGGAGCAGCCATATAGAAGAAGCTGGACTCCGAACTCGTTGAGAAGAGGTCCGCCTTGGAGGTGAGCGGAGCAAAGAGCTCGGCTCTGGAAGAGAGCCATTTGTGAGACAAGTTTGGGGAGCAACTCTAAAAGAGAGTTGTGAGCTCCGAACTCGTTCAGAAGAGGTCCGCCTTGGAGGTGAGCGGAGCAAAGAGCTTGGCACTGGAAGAGAGTCATTTGGGAGAAGGGTTCGGGAGCAACTCCAGGAGAGAGTCGTGCGCTCCGGACTCGTTGAGAAGAGGTCCGCTTTGGAGGGGAGCGGAGTGGAGAGCTCGGCTCTGGAAGAGAGTCATTTGTGAGATGAGTTTGAGGAGCAACTCTTGGTGAGAGTTTTGAGCTCCGAACTCGTTGATAAGGGGTCCGCTTCGGCGGCGAGCGGAGGGAAGAGCTCGGCTCTGGAAGAGAGCCATTTGGAAGACAAGTTTAAGGAGCAACTCTAGGAGAGAGTTGTGCGCTCCGAACTCATTGAGAAGAGGTCCGATTTGGAGGTGGGCGGAGCAAAGAGTTCGGCTCTGGAAGAGAGCCATTTGGGAGAAGAGTTTGGGGAGCAACTCTGAATGGCGAACCACTTCTAACCCACTTAAGAGCAAGTTATTCGAAGCAGAATCGAACCAAGTGTTGGGCTCCGAAACCATCGGTAGAGTTTAGTGAGTTGCGGGAGGAGCCATGTAGAAGAAGCTGGACTCCGGAATCACCATTTAACGGGTCGTGACTCGGAGAGGTTGAGATGAAGCAAGAGCAACAATTTCCAATGAAAAAACATAAAGTTTTATTGAAATAAACTAAGTGGCTGCTTCAATAGGGCGAGCCATTATTACATGCTATTGGCCGGGTTACAAGCATCGGCCTTATTGAAAATCAAAATCCTACTTCTACGATAAGGTGAAGACCTCTTGGGAGGAGCTGGGAGGTTCTGAGTCTTGAAGTTCGCCGGACCCTTCGGTTCGTTTGTTGGCTCCTCAGAGGGGAAGCTCGGCCCCCTCTCTTTGGATGAACTTGGTCAGGTGTCCCCGCTGTACGAGTTCTTCGATCTCCTCCTTGAGAGCCCGACATTCATCCGTGTCGTGGCCATGGTCCCTGTGAAAGCGGCACCACTTATCTTTGTCCCTCTTCTTACCAGGGGTATTCATTCTAGGGGGAGCGCGGAGTAGTCCTTCCTTGTCCACCTCCATGAGGACTTCTGATATATTAGCAATGAGGGGGGTGAACTTCTCAAAACGTGGAGTCGAACGGCGCTGGCCATTACCGTCCTTCTGGGATTTTTGGGACCCCTCTTCGCTTGTGCTCTTCCGTTTGTTCCCGGAAGATGTCTCCTCAAGAGTAGGGGGGTTGAGAGCCTCTTCAGCCCGAATGTACTTTTCACACCTGAGAAGGAGGTCGGCAAAGTTCTGTGGAGGCTTCTTAGCAAGAGAGGAACGAAGGCTGGAATTGAAGACATTGGATTGGAAGGCGGCCGTTGCGACGGATTGGTCGAGGGAGGCCATGGACCTGACCTCCGCAGTGAACCTCTTCACATAGTCTCTTAACTTCTCACCTTTCTCTTGCCTGAGCTGGAGGAGTGAGATGCTGGTCTTCTCCGTGCGCCTGCTACTCACGAAGTGGGTGATGAAGAGTGTTTCGAACTGCTCGAAGGAGAATATGGAAGACGGGGCGAGGCGGGAGTACCATTCCCGAGCCGAGCCCTTGAGAGTAGCAGGGAATGTCTTGCACAGCAGGGCATCGGAAGCTTGGTGGATGAGCATGAGAGTCTTGAAGCTCTCAATGTGGTCAACGGGGTCAGTCTCCCCGGTGTAAGTCTCAAATTGTGGAGGTTTGAGGCCAAACGGCACAGGTGCATCCACAATGGTTCGGGAGAAAGGGGGTCGAGTAGGACGTAGGGTTCTCCCCCTAAGCTCTTCTTCTCGACCTATCTGACCCAGGCGCCTCTCTACCTCACGAAGACGGCGATACATGGCATCGTCCCTCCGACGGTAATCAGCCGAGCCTCTAGACTCGTCTTCGTAGGAGGGAGAGGGAGAGCGAGGGCTACGGCGATGGTAACTTCGGGAGCGACGAGGATTTGGGGTACGCCGGGAGTTGGTAGGAGCGGGACGAGGAGATGGGGACCGTCGGCGAGGGCTTCGGACTGGAGGAGGGGACGGGGCCTTCGGCTCATTAGGGTTTTGACGGAGGTTGAGTGCCTGTTGTACCATTGCTTGGAACTGCTGGAACTCGGCACGGGTGATGGGTCCCTCATTGTTCCTGGGCTGTTGCCGATCTGCGGGGGAGTGCCTCCTTCTGTAATGCTCGGGGGACTCCCTCCTTCCCCTTCGGACAGGGGACCTTCTGTAGTCTCGGCGGTGAGGGGATCGCTCACCCGGACGTTGTTGGCGGGAGGCTCCCTCTCGGGCCCGCTTCTCGTCCAGACGGTAGCGTAGGTCCTCCACCTCCTGCCGATTTTGAGGATTGTGAGAGGCCGTGGAATCCGTAGAGGCATTGTGTATGGAGACGCGATCCTGATTGAGCGGTTGCTTCATGCGGGAGCCCCCCACACCGGCATTTTGAAGACCGGTGGGACCCTTGGGGGGTTGCTGATTCTGAAGAGGAGGCTGATCTTGTTGAAGAGGGTCCTCCACTTGAAGCGGGGGTTGTCCCTGCTGCGGAGCGGGCTGGACGGGGACTACCTCTTGCTGATCGGCGGGGTTGGGTCCACGGTTGGACCCTCTGGACCTTGCTTTCCTCGGAGGCATGGCTGGAGAAGATCGGACCAACGGGAAGAGGAAAGGTTGCTATTCGTTTGTTTTCCCACAGACGGCGCCAATCTGTTACCGCTAAATCTGGTGTGGGGGTAAACAGACAGAATTTGTGAGTTCGAGGAAAAACCTGAATAGCGAAACCAAACCTGACCCGTCGTTGACTGATCGTTGACTCCCGCCGTTAACCTGCAAAAAGTGCGAGACACCGGGAGGGATCCCGGCGACGCACCCTCCGACGCTCAAGTCAGTAATCAGAAATGATTAAGAAAGAACGTAAATTGAGAAAATACTGATTACCTCTCAATGGAGATGGATGGGGGGTATTTATAGGCGTCTTAGGGACTGGTTTTAGGAATGTGATCCCCGTGATTAGATAAGGAATATTCCTCGTAATCAGATAAGGCATGTAATCTGATAAGGTATATTCCCTGTAATCAGTTAAGGAATTTAATCCCTAATCCCCAGTGAAAAGATAGATGTGAATCATGGCCGTTGATTTAGATCTAATCAGGGACCTTGATTGTATCTTGCTGGATCGGGCATGCAGCGGGTTGGAACCCGTACCCAGTTGACGTGGATCCGTTCATGAGTTATTGGGCTTTGAATAAAGACCCAGTTCCCATTTCAGACCCGTTTGTAGGCAAAATTACCGTTTTACCCCTGAGCATTAAGATTCGTGTCCGATGTGAACGGTCCCGATTTAATCCTATTTTTAGCCATATCATAGTAGTGATTTTTGTGAGTTAAAAAATTGAGTGTGTGTGGGATTGTTCTTGCAACACCAAGGAGAAGAGAAGGGCTGGCATTCATCAAGAGGGGGCTCTCGGTTTGGTACTTTTGGAGGCGCGGGCGCACGTGTTCAAGGAGGAGCAATTCGTCGCAAGGACTTTCGTTTAGGAGTTGCTAATTGTGTTTGTCTCTCCATTTGAAGTGGGTAGATTCTCCATATTTCTAACTTCGAAATGCATGTTAAGTATGAATGAATGAAGCATGAAAGAAATTAAGAAGAGTACACTTTAATAATCTATTGAATGAATGAATGTGGATGTGCAATTTTACATGTGGTTCTATTATTTAAGTTGTATGTGAATTGATTAGAATCATGGATTGATTGATAAAAACACATTTATTACTATCAAGAATTTACACACAAAAGTTAGTAGATTAATAATACCCTTTTATGTGTTAAATAGATCTTTTGTGTTAATATGGGCATGAATAATTTAAAATATGAGCTGTATTTTAGGTAAATGATTAAAGACAGAGAATTAAGATGAAAATTTATTGATAAAAAGATTAGAACACTAAATGCGAAGAAATGTCGAAAAGAGAAGAAATGCAGTATTATAATGTAGAATTTGAATTAGTTGTATGAAAATATGTTTTAATTGTTACAAAAATTATTTTGCTCATACTAGTATGTAAATTATGTGAGGGAGAATTAATATGTAGTTATACAGTAATTTTCATGAAAGCAAAATGAAATGAGGACTAGTTGAACATCGAGACATTTTAACAACAGAGGAAATTGGTTCAAAAAGAGTTTAAATTGTACTATGACAACCTGAGCACGTAGCTTAAGTGGTTAGAGAGCGTGGTTGGGTTCTCTGTGGTGATCGGTTCGAATCCCGTGGGCAACATTATTTCGTTTGTTTTTTTAAAACAAATTTAACAGCGGGCCGAGAGCATTTAATGCTCTCAGCCATGTTTATGCCGCTTAGCACGTTCGGACTGTTGGCCTGTGCTTTCGGCCGTGTCTCTGGGGTGCTGGGTTCGAATCTTGCCCTCGGCAAGATTGAAAAAATTATTTTTTTTGGGGTTTTTAATTGCCCAAAAATTATGAAAAAAATATGGTTATTCTTCTAAAATTATATGGGACTTTATAAAAATGATTTGGGAATTATTGCATAAAATAAAATATGATTTGAGAATAAAATGTGTAATTAGAACTATGGTTTTATAAGTGTATTTTTGGGAAAATTATACATTGCAAAAAGAACTTGAAATGAAGGATTAGAAGATTAATATAGTAAAGATTGAGGTGATGGATGTGATTTATTCCTAATTGAGAATAGTATGAAAAACATGAATGGTGTATATTCGTTAGTGATGTAAAGTATTTCTCATTTGAGAATAATGTGACAACTATGAAATGTGAATTATTCTCGTTGGAGAATAGTGTGACAAATTATGATGCGTGAATATCCATCTTGATTGAATACTAGTGATGTGGGTTTTAATGTGAAAATAATAATTCATAAGTTACATGATGAATAGTTGAAATTCATGTATAGTTATGGACTATGTGAATGAATTAGAAATCATGATTTGAAAAGAAAAATACTTTTGAGTATGATAACTCAACATAATGAATTTATGAATTGGAAATGCTCATTTTTGAAAATTGTGAATTGGAATTGAAACGAAAGAGTAACTAAGTCTCCCCCGGCATTTGGAAAGAAATGAAATGAAAAATTGAAATGAAAGACCAAGGTTGGTCATGTTTGAATGAATGAATAAGTCCGGTTTAGTGGAGAGGCTAACTCTAGAGCTTTGATTTTTGTTCATGATTCTAATAAAAACTAAGGATTAGTACATAGTGGAGACGTGATGAAAGCAGGAGAAAAACACGAGTATGAGGGTCATCGAATTAGCGGTGTGAGAGTGATCCACAGGCTGCCTGCTTGATGCGTCAAGACATGGCGTGGGCACTACTCCAGAATTATCGTCCCGGTGGCGACGCTTGTGGGATGTTTGAGTAGCTATAGGTGGTTCCATTGTTCCATGGCGGAGGCTGAATTGTCCATAGGTTGCCTGCTCGATGCGTCGGGTCAGTGCATGGGATTCCCCTCCAGGCTGCCTGGACATGGGCTCGTAGATCATATAACATCTAAGATACCTACCGTAATTACAGTAGTAGATTAAGTCATAACGAGGGATTGAACCTTACAAAGATGAAGAACGATTAAGGGCTTGCCCTCGGACCTATGTAGTATGGGATGCATAGAATCCGAACAAGTGCGCATTAGTGTCATGTAACATAAATAAATGCATTAAGGACTAAGTGCACAATCACAACACGACATCAATAGGGTAGTCCCTTTAGTTTGAAATGTGACAAGTTTGTGTTTGCTAAATATGGAAAATAAGTTATACTATTTCCGGCGTTGAGAGAATGGCCGTGTATAATGATCGTCGGTTGAATAAACTGACGTACCCACAGTCTTATATGCAGGTAAATGGCTTGATAAAGATTAAAGAGGAACAAATGCTTAAAGATTACTCAATGTTGTTGTATATCTGTTTCATTGTTGTAAAGTTTACTTCCGCTGTGCAGTGTAAATTATAATGTATTCATGTAAACTCTGATGTAAAGTGAAAAGTTTAAATTTCCTTGTAAAATTATACTAAAGGAAGCGAAAAGATCCTGTAGAACATCTCGAATTCAGTGTATTTGGGATTCGGGGCGTTACAAGTTTTCATCTCTTGGAGTAAATTTTCATAGAGAGCTTTTAAAGCTGATAAATTATATTTCTGAAATTGTATTAAATTATATTATTGAAGTTTTAAGGAGACTCATTTCTTAAAAAATTTTATTTATTTTCTTTTGTAATGGATTAAATACTTTTGTTAGCCATTTGAGTTACTTCTATTGATGAATTTTATTGCCACGAGATTTGATAAGTATTATGTAGTTGAAATGGTTGTCCTTGGTTTGGGGGCGTTACAAGAATTTGCCGCTGAGTTTGCGACTCAATGAACAATCAAACAAGTAGATCAAAATAAATACACAAAGCATACAATTTTGTCCTAATTTGGGTGAACCCTAATAAATAACCAAGATATTATTTAACTAGAGAAGATAAAAGAGATACAACACTCTGACCAAGAACCAATCTATCTCTCAAGCTTCACTAGAAGATAATCTATTGCTTACAATGGGGAACACTCAATCTCTTTACAATTAAGTATTCTCGCTTGCCTCTTAAAAGAGGCTTTACAATAATATATATAGAGTTCTAGAGAACCCTAGGTTTAGTCTTGATACAATAATCTCATGATATATCCTGATGAGAAAGCTACACGATAGGAACCATACGATCTAACATGGATAAGAAGATGGGCTCAAAAAAGATCATCCAGACCTGGCCCATATTGCTACATCAATTGTCGTCGGTCGACTGCCCTAAAGTGTAGTCGATCGCAATGCCTCGACCCCACAATCGACTGTCCTTAGTGGTAGTTGACTTCACTGTTGTTGTTGTTGCTTCTTCTACTTGCGACGCTTCAAACTTCTTCTTGCTTCATCGTCTTCTCTTTACATTGAACCATAGTATGCAAGACACAATCCCAACATATAGTTATCTCTTCATATAGGAGCATAACTCCAGGGTCAATGCTCCACGAGAATCACACATTCAACTTGTTAATACCATATAGAACCTATGTAATTCAGATTTTAATGATATTTAAATAATCTTCGATAAACCATACCTTAAAATAAGGGTACTGATATGGCTAAAAATAGGATTAAATCAGGACCGTTCACATCGGAGACGAATCTTAAAGCTCAGGGGTAAAACGGTAATTTCACCTACTAATGGGTCTGAAGCGGGTACTGGGTCTCCTTCTCACAGATCCAATAACCCGTGAATGGATCCACCTCAACTGGGTACGGGTCCTGACCCGATACAAACCCAGACCAGCAAGAAGAGATCAGGGTCACTGATTTGACTAAATCAACGGGCCTGATTTGCAGTTATCCTCTCACCGGGAATTAAGGGATTACATTCCTAATCTGATTACGAGGATTTTACGCCTTATCAGATCACAGGAATCACATTCCCAATCTGATCCCAACGGCGACTATAAATACCCCCCACCTACCACTATTACAGGTTAATCACTCTTTTTCCAATTAAAGCTCTTTTTTAATCATCACTGGTTACTAACAAGAGCGTCGGAGGGTGCATCGCCGGGATCAACCCCGGTGTTTCGCACTTTCCTTGTAGGTGTACGGCGGGAGTTGGCATCTCAACTCCGACGAACAGGTTCGGACTAGCCATTCAGGTTTTTCCACGAACCCACAAATTCTATCTGTTTACCCCCACACCAGAATTAGCAGTAACAGATTGGCGCCGTCTGTGGGAAAACCATACGAATAGCCTCCGCCTCTTCCTCGTCGACTAGCTCTTCTCCAGCCATGCCTCCCAGAAAAGAAGATCCAGGGGGTCCAACCGTGGACCCAACCCTGTTGATCAATAACAGGAAGTCCCCGTCCATCCCGCTCCGCAGCAGGGGCAACTTCCTCCTCCGGCCGAGGACCATTTCCAACAGGACCAGCCTCCTTTTCTGAGTCAGCAACCCCCTAACGGTCCCGCTGGTCCTAACCCGCAGAAGCAAAAGCAACCTCTCCATCAGGACCGCATCTCGATACACAATGCCTCTACGGACTCTTACGCCTCCCACAGTCCTCAGGCCCCTGACCTTCGGAATACCGTCCTCAGCCGGCAAAAAGATGAGATCTTCGCTGCCGTCTGGATGAAAAGCAGGCCCAAGAGGGAGCCTCCCGCCAGCAACGTCCAGATGAGCGAAACCCTCACCACCGAGACTATAGAAGGTCCCCTACCCGAAGAGGGATGAAAGAGTCCCCCGAACACCATAGGAGAAGACCTCATTCTCCTGCCGGTCGACGACATCCGAGGAACGAAGAGGCACCCATCACCCGTGCCGAGTTCCAGCAGTTCCAAGCAACGGTGTTGCAAGCCCTCAACCTCCGACCCAACAATAACAATGCTCAGAGGGCTCCTACCCCTCCACGGGTCCAAAGTCCTCACCATCGGTCCGTAACTCCTTCTCCGGCTCCTAGCAACCAACAGCGCATGCCTAGCCCTCGCCGCTCCCAGAGCTACCATCGTCGCTCCCCTTCCTATGAAGACGAGTCCAGAGGCTCGTTTGACTATCGTCGAAGGGATGATGCTCTCTACCGCCGTCTCCACGAGATGGAGAGGCGCATCGGCCGAATAGACAAGGATGAGGAGTTAAGAGAAAGGACCATCCGCCCGAGCAGACCTCCCTTCTCCCGGAACATCATGGAAGCCCCTATCCCAAGAGGTTTTGAACCCCCGAAGTTCGAAACTTACTCGGGGGAGTTGGACCCCGTGGACCACATCGAAAGCTTTAAGACCCTCATGCTAATCCGCCAAGCTTCCGATGCTTTGCTGTGCAAAACCTTCCCCGCCACTCTTAAGGGTTCGGCTCGGGAATGGTACTCTCGCCTCGCCCCCTCTTCCATTTTCTCCTTCGAGCAGTTCGAGACCCTCTTCATCACCCACTTCACGAGTAGCAGACGCACGGAGAAGACCAGCCTCTCATTGCTCCACCTCCGTCAAGAAAGGGGAGAGAAGTTGAGGGACTATGTGAGGAAGTTCACTGCAAAGGTCAGATCGATCGCCTCCCTCGACCAATCGGTTGCGACTGTCGCATTCCAATCCAACGTCCTCAATTCTAACCTTCGCTCGTCCCTTGCTAAGAAGCCCCCACATAATTTCGCTGACCTCCTTCTTAGGAGCGAGAAGTACATTCGGGCTGAAGAAGCCGAGAATCTCCCGGGCTTTGAGGAGACATCTTCCGGGAACAAACGGAAGAGCACAAGCGAAGAGGGCTCCCAAAAATCCCAGAAGGACGGCAATGGACGGCGTCGCCCGACTCCTCGGTTTGAGAAGTTCACCCCCCTCATTGCCAATATATCAGAAGTTCTTATGAAGGTGGACAAGGAAGGGCTCCTCCGCGCTCCCCCGAGAATGAATACACCTGGCAAGAAGAGGAACAAGGATAAGTGGTGCCGCTTTCACAGGGACCACGGCCACGACACGGAAGATTGTCGCACTCTGAAGGAGGAGATCGAAGAACTCATACAGCGGGGGCACCTGACCAAGTTCGTCCAGAAAGAGGGGGCCAAGCTTCCCCCCTGAGGAGCCAACAAACGAACCGAAGGGCCCGCCGAGCTTTAAGACTCAGAACCTCCCGGCTCTTCCCTAGAGGTCTTCACCTTATCATAGAAGCAGGATCTTGATTTTTAATAAGGCCGATGCTTGTAATCCGGCCAATAGCATGTAATAAGGGCTCGCCATATTGAAGCAGCCACTTAGTTTATTTCAATAAAACTTTACGTTTTTTCATTGGAAATTGTTGCTCTTGCTTCATCTCTACCTCTCCGAGTCGTGACTCGCTAAATGGTGAGTTCGGAGTCCAGCTTCTTCTACATGGCTGCTCCCGCAACTTACTAAGCTCTTCACAATGAGTTCGGAGTCCAACACTTGGCTCGATTCCTCTTCAAATAACCTACTCTTCAGTGGGTTAGAAGTGGTTCGCCATTCGAAATTGCTCCCACAACCGTTGACTACCTCTACCGATGGTTCGGAGTCCAACACTTGGCTCGATTCCTCTTCAAATAACCTACTCTTCAGCGGGTTAGAAGTGGTTCGCCATTCGGAATTGCTCCCACAACCATTGACTACCTCTGCCGATGGTTCGGAGTCCAACACTTGGCTCGATTCCTCTTCAAATAACCTGCTCTTCAGCGGGTTAGAAGTGGTTCACCATTCGGAATTGCTCCCACAACCGTTGACTACCTCTACCGATGGTTAGAAGTGGTTCGCCATTCGGAATTGCTCCCACAACCGTTGATTCTCTCACATAAGCAGCGAGTTCGAAGCTAAAGCTCTCCCCTAGAGTTGCTCCTCACACTCGTCTCACAAATGGCTCTCTTCCAGAGCCGAGCTCTTCACTCCGCTCGCCCCCGAAGCGGACCTCTTCTCAACGAGTTCGGAGCTCACAACTCTCTCCTAGAGTTCCTCCTTACACTTGTCTCACAAATAGCTCTCTTCCAGATCCGAGCTCTTCACTCCGCTCGCCTCCAAGACGGACCTCTCCTCAACAAGTTTGGAGCACAACTCTCTCCTAGAGTTCCTCCTCACACTTGTCTCACAAATAGCTCTCTTCAAGAGCCGAGCTCTTCACTCCGCTCGCCTCCGAAGCGGACCTCTTCCCAATGAGTTCGGAGCTCACAACTCTCTCCCAGAGTTGCTCCTCAAACTCATCTCCCAAATGGCTCTCTTCCAGAGCCGAGCTCTTCACTCCGCTCGCCTCCGAAACGGACCTCTCCTCGACAAGTTTGGAGCACAACTCTCTCCTAGAGTTCTTCCTCACACTTGTCTCACAAATAGCTCTCTTCCAGAGCCGAGCTCTTCACTCCGCTCGGATGCCGAGCAACTGAGCAAGTGCCGATCCGACCCCAACATCACAGAGCCCGGTCGGCTAACCGAGCAAGTGCCCATCCGAGCCTCAAAACGGAGAAAACTCACTTTCTCCTCAACATTCGTGTAAGATCTCGATCAAACGGCTCAGATCGCTCCAGCAACACTAAACGACAAGATAATGTTTTCTTGGAAACTATGCCCGCCTCGAGATCCGCACTGAGATCAACGGCTCAGATCGCTCCAGCAGCACTAAACGACAAGATAGTGTTTTCTTGGAAACTGTGCCCGCCTCGAGATCCGCGCTGAGATCCAACGGCTCAGATCGCTCCACGTCGCTCAGTATTCCTAGCCGAGCGACTAGCGATCCGACCCACTTGCGCCTCTTCTTCGCCCCTAGGGTCTTCCTAGTACAAGGGTCTTCCTAGCCCAAGGGTCTTCTTAGCACAAGGGTCTTCCTAGCACATCTTCTCCGCCCCTAGGAGTGGAGCTCCTCTTCCAAAATCCCCAAGACCAAAGTATTTATCAACTTCATGAAGACAAGCATGTTGTGGGGCTATTTTGACCATGAAGGAGGGTGAATCTTCATCCCACTCCTAAAGAGAAGTTGTAGATCTTCGAACTAGCTTCGAAACGAGGGGTCGTACGCCCCGATCGGACCTTCGTAGCACCGGGAAAGTGGATCTCAATGCAGCTGCGCCGAATAGCTCGGAAATCCGAGCCGAGCCACTCGCGCGAAGGAGAAATCCGAACCGAACCTAATCAAGAATTCGAGCTCTTCCCATCCGAGCCCCAACATCAAAGAGCTCAGTCGGCTAACCGAGCAAGTGCCCATCCGAGCGTCAAAACGGAGAAAACTCACTTTCTCCTCAACATTCGTGTAAGATCTCGATCAAACGGCCCAGATCTTGTCAGCGACGCTAAACGACAAGATAACATTTTCTTGGGAATTGAGCCCGTCGAGATTCGCGCCACCATCCAACGGCCCAGATCGAGCCACGTAGCTCGGATCTCCAATTCGAGCTACTGCCCTACCGAGCTGCAAAGTGGCAAAAATGCACCTCAAAATCCGTGCTCGGATCTGCCGAATAAGACGCCAAAAAAACACCAAGGAAAACGGGTCGGCAGTTCGGGTTCGGACCCGTTAAGGATCCATACCCGAACCCCCCCACTGCCACGTCACCCTCCTTCCTTCTCCAATCTTCTGGCGCCAAAACAGAAACCAAACAAAACCAAGAAAAACAAAACCCGAACTCATCTTCAAGATCGGTTGAACCCACAACTCCATGCCGAACATTTCCATGCTCCGCGCTCTCCAAGCTCCGCCATGGCCCTGCCGACCTCCATCTCCATAAAAACCAAGAGAGCTTCGACCACCTCCATGGCCATGTTCCGAACTTCCTCCCCGAACCCATGCCGAACTCTCCACTACCGAGCTCCTTCGGCGAGCTCCGCCACGGCGCAAGCTCCGATCGCAACCAAGCGAGATTCGACCACCTCCATGCCCATGTTCCGAACCTCCTCGCCGAACCCATGCCGAACTCTCCACTGCCGAGCTCCTTCGGCGAGCTCCTCCACGGCGCGAGCTCCGATCGCAACCAAGCTCAAAACTCCACCATGGTCGAACTCCTCCCTCACCTCAGACGAGCTCCATCGCCGAGCTCCGTCTCCTTCGCCTCCGCTGAGATTGCTCTCCGACGAGCTCCAGCGCGGAGCCTCGACCAAGCTCGACGTCGCCCTCATCGACCTCCCCACTCCGTCGTCGAGCTCCATCACCACAAAGCTCCTCTCCACTACTTCGAACTCCTCCCTCACCTCAGACGAGCTCCATTGCCAAGCTCCGTCTCCTTCGCCTCCGCTGAGATCACTCTCCGATGCGGAGCCTCGACCAAGCTCGACATCGCCCTCATCGACCTCCCCACTCCGTCGTCGAGCTCCGTCGCCACAAAGCTCCTCTCCACTGCTTCGAACTCCTCCCTCACCTCAGACGAGCTCCATTGCCGAGCTCCGTCTCCTTCGCCTCCGCTGAGATCGCTCTCCGACGAGCTCCAGCGCGGAGCCTCGACCAAGCTCGACGTCGCCCTCATCGACCTCACCCACTCCGTCGTCGAGCTCTGTCGCCACGAAGCTCCTCTCCACTGCTTCGAACTCCTCTCCATTGCCGAGCTCCCCCACAGTCCTTCGACAAGCTTCCAACCTCGACTCCAAGAGCACGTGCTCCGAGCCCCATTCGTAGCCGAGCTCCAACTCCGAAGTTCACCTTCAACTTTCAGCTCCACCCTCGATGAGCCACCCTTCGTCGGAGCTCGAACTCCGCCAACTCCTCGCCTCCTCGCCGAGCTCGCCCATAGTCGAGACCACCTCTTTCCGCCGAGCTCCTCTCCCATGCCGACGTCGGGCTCCCTCTTCGTTGGATTGGCGCCGAAGAAAAGAGACGAAGACGAAGGAGAAGAAGAGAGAACAGAGCTGGCGGGAGAGAAGACGAAGAAGAAAAGAAGGAACAGGGCGGGAGTAAAGAAAGGAAAAAGAAAAAAAAAATATTTTTTTTTATGCCACGTGGCGAGCCACGTGGCTTCACCACATTGGTCGGCTCCAAAACAGGCGTTGGGCGGAGTCACCTCTCGGTCGGCTAGCCGAGCAAGTCCCCATCCGAGCTTAAAAACGGAGAAAAAAGCCGCCGAACAACTACAACCGTTGGATCTTCCAGAAAATCGCGCAAGAGTTGATGAACGGCTCAGATCGCGCCATGCCTCCACAAAACGACAAAATAACGATCTTTTGGGATACGCGCCTCCTCGAGATTCGTGCAGGGATCCGACGGCACAGATCGCGCCACGTGTCAGGTAATATTTAAATAATTTATTTATTTATTTAATTGTTTTTTTTATTTAAAAAATCCGAAAAAATATTTAAAAAATCGAAAAAAATTAATTAAAAATTCTAAAAATAATTATTAATTCAGAAAAATTATTTTAAAATTCTGGAAAAATAATTATTAAATTAGAATAATTAATTAATATTTTCGATAATTAATTATTTAATTCGGAAAATGAATAAAAAATTCAAAAAATGAGAAAAAATTCAGAAAAATCTGAAAAAATCACCAAAAATCCAGAAAATTCTGAGAATATTTTTGGGCAGTTTACAAGCCCAGAATAACACCGTTACACCCCAAGAAAGATCCAAAACTCCCTTAAGAACACCGATAAAATCCCGTACGCCATTAGAACAGTAAAACTACTCCTCAAAGACTGAAAAACTCAGTCTCTAGGAGTGGGGGGCTCGTGATATGGCTAAAAATAGGATTAAATCGGGACCATTCACATTAGAGATGAATCTTAAAGCTCAGGGATAAAACGGTAATTTCACCTACTAACGGGTCCGAAGCGGGTACTGGGTCTCCTTCTCACAGATCCAATAACCCGCGAACGGATCCACCTCAACTGGGTACGGGTCCTGACCCGATACAAACCCAGACCAGCAAGAAGAGATCAGGGTCACTGATTTGACTAAATCAACGGGCCTGATTTGCAGTTATCCTCTCACCGGGAATTAAGGGATTACATTCCTAATCTGATTACGAGGATTTTATGCCTTATCAAATCACAGGAATCACATTCCCAATCTGATCCCAACGGCGACTATAAATACCCCCCACCTACCACTGTTACAGGTTAATCACTCTTTTTCCAATTAAAGCTCTTTTTTAATCATCACTGGTTACTGACAAGAGCGTCGGAGGGTGCGTCGCCGGGATCAACCCTGGTGTTTCGCACTTTCCTTGCAGGTGTACGGCGGGAGTCGGCATCCCAACTCCGACGAACAGGTTCGGACTCGCCATTCAGGTCTTTCCACGAACCCACAAATTCTATCTGTTTACCCCCACACCAGAATTAGCGGTAACAGGTACAATCTGGTAGAATCTCTTATTGTACAAGACACTGCAGATCCAGGCTTGACCAACATCTGTAGTGCTATAGTATTCAAGGCATTCAAAACTTTGTTGAAGTTTTGACTAGTACAAAATGTCAATGACCAAATCTTATATAGATATAACAATATTGATCGTTATGGCCCACAATGAGTAAGAATGTTGTTAGCATTTCTTCACCGCATATATACCTTGTATCTTTCCAATGTGTTCTCTCTTATAATAGTACACAACTTTAGAAACACATCCGGGTACATTCTATACAACTCTCGAAAGCTGTTTGCATCATCCTTCAACAGTTGATGTACTTATTCATTGATGTACTTATTCATATCCTTTGTCAGTAATTGGTCGTCGTTTAAGTGGAGGTTCTATATATCGAGGCATCATGGTCTCTCTTAACACACATTATTGCTTGAGTTGGCATCAATACACATTTAATTATTTCTTCACATTCTTCTTCATCAAATTCTTCTCCCCCAAATACTCCTATTTCGTCCCCTTCAATTCTCTAAAACGAAGTAATTTTCTGCATTATTAATACAAACTTACCATTTACAAATTTATTTTAAAAAATGGCACAAGAAAGGAAAAATGAAGAGAGATGAACATCTACATATGCAGTTTTACACAAATCTATTAGTAAACAGCCACACATAAACACTAGATTCATGCATAATTAGTCCACCTCAAAAACACAAACAAACTTAAATTCTCAACATAATAAAATAACAATAATAATTCAACAATAGTTGAAATATTAAAATTTGAAGAAGAAAAAAAACAAATGTAGCACAATAATAATATATATAATATTGATAACAAATCTAGCCCCAACATGACTCCACGATTTATAGTCTTTGCGACTTGTAGTGTATCCAATTATGTTCTTCTTCAAGGAACATATTCAAAAACACATCTTTTTTTGCTTTGGTATCGAGCAACTCCACCACTTTGAATTGAGTCTCTTCTTTCATGTTTGGGATCTCCTTAATAGCATCCCAAATTGTATACTCTTTCTCCTTTTCTCTTTTTTGTAGAAGGCTGCAAATTTCTTCAAAACATTGGTAATGCGTGTAGGTTTTATGACCTCCAAGTTTTGCATTAAGTGGCAACCATGAGCTCTAACAAAAAGTTAACTCTCTTCCGTGGTCCATTACTCATAATTTCTCCCTTTTGGGGCATCTTATTGTGGATCACCCATGAAGATATTACTATATTTTTCATAGTAAAACGCTTATTAGTATATATTTATATTCTTTTGCTTCAATTACATATTTATCTATTTATAACCATATTAAAGAGGAAAATTTCACGAAAGCAAATAAAGCACTTTCCTATTTATACAATTTCAACACAGAAATATATTTTTTTATTTTAAATTTTTTCAGAGGAAAAAAGAGTGGCAGGAATACATTGATCCTATGGAAGGATATTTAGCTAAATAGATTTCGGAGTGGAAGGAACAATCAGACAAACTAGATGAGGAACATATGAAACAAGTGAGAAACAATATTAACTTATTTCTTATGGCACATTCTTTATCTATACTTTATATAGATATAAATATATGACTTTAACATTATTATTCCTTCTCATAAAGGATCTTTACTACTGCAAAGTATACATGAAGAAATTGATGCTTTTGAAGAACATTCTTATGTTGCGCAAATTCTGATAGGTACTCTGACGCTATTAATGATTATATACAAAAGTTGCATCCAGAAATACGATAAGGGCAATTTATCGAACATCTACCATGCATAAATTCAATTTGCAAATCAACCGTAACAAGACTCATGACAATTTACCCTCTCAAAAGAATAATAAGACGGAATCACACAATCTCAAAAAGTACCAAATTAATTTCTTTATAGGAAAATCAAAAACTCTAACATAATCTGAACTCTACATTAGGGGAGAAGTAAAAGAGTTACCTAGTTGGCAGCGGCTATTTTAGGAGGCGATAGTTTGAGGAGGAGGAAGACGCGGGTTGGAGGTGAGGTGGTTTGATGAGGAATAAGACGCATGTTGGAGGCGTGGAAGAGAAGAGAATAAGAAATGAACAAAAGAATATGTGAAAATCTCTAGGTTAGAGACCTGATTTCTCATGGGCTTTGCTAGTTATACCTAACCCCCCTAAAATCCTCCTAAATCAGTCATCTACTTAAATCATTGAAAATCATTCATTTATTGAATACCATTAGATTTAGACGGATAATTTAAAATCCTGATTGAATACATTAAGATTTTAAAGGACTTTTTAGAATTCTGTTTGAATATATTAAGATTTTAAAAATCTTTTTAAAATACTGATTGAATATCCATGGAGTCTTAAAATACAATCGAATCTGTTAAAATCCTAATTGAATACACCCCCCTTAGCCACATGTATCATGATAAAATTAATCTAAAAAATTGCAAGAGATATATAGTAATGCTCATGCACACAAGAATTAGTGACAATTATATAAAGTAAAATATAACTACTTTCATTAATGTAACATAACAACACTCTATAAAATGGTACTTTATGAAATGCTTGCAATTAAAAACTTGCAAATGGTCATTAATACAACAATAATTTCAAAATCCCCCCCCCCCCCCCCCCAAACAAAAAAAAATTTGTTGCACTAAATGTTGTATCCTTAAATAAATAAATTACATATCACATTATTCCTCATAAAACCCACAAAACACAAAAACATTTTTTTCGGGAGAAACAATAACAAAGAGAATGTACATCTTATTAAATTATGTAGACTAGTATCATACACGTGCACACGTGCACGTGGGAAAAATTGAAGGGTTAATGAAAAGGATAAAAAGAAAATAATTTCCAAACTGATCCACTTCCAAAAATATTTACCAAACTGGTCAACTTTCGAAAATATTTACCAAAGTAGGTCATTTTGTCAACACGTGCGCTGCACTTGTTGGCTTCAAAATGACAACAATGACAGATGACACTAACCCCTTCTCCCATTATAATAGTAGAGATTTATTTTATTTATAAAACACTTACCTTATATTAAGAAACTGTTGAGCTCAATAATTTGCGTCATAATTATGGCTGCAGGTTTGATAGCTTACAAATTAAACCATCCAAACTCACCTCACTATTTTTAAAGCTTCAATAATATGTCTTTTGCACTTCTTGAGCTATTCCTAATTTACTCGATATTTTTTTTACTGTAATAAATTCAATATAATGATAAATAATTAATATTATTGTAACTCCCGTTTACAAGATCTTTTGTATTCTTATTATCAATTACTTATTTTGTAAGCCCATATTTAAATTCTAATCCCCACTATAATTATTTTTTATTGAAGCCCATACACAAACTCAAGTCCGCACTCTAAATCCTACACAAATCCTATTTAAGCCTAACCCAAACCCGTTAACGCATTAACCCAAATATAATCCAAACCCAAATTTCTCCAACTGCACAACCCCACTAAATCTTAACAATCCCGTAACCAATAACCCCACTAATTACTCCCCCATTAATCTAAATAACCATCCACTAATCCCCACTAATTACTCTAACTAATCCCCCCTAATCCCAACCTACTCTATTAGACCCCCGTCTCTCTCTCTCTCTCTCTCTCTCTCTCTCTCTCTCTCTATTCTTCTTCTTCTTCTTCTTCTTCTTCTTCTTCTTCACTGCTTCTGAACCCATCGCTGCCTCATCGCTGCCTCGCTGTAGCCACAACCCCTCCATCGACTGCAATCCATCGCGCCCCCGCAAGAATCGCTGCTTCCACCATCACCACCACACATGTCGCCACTCGACCGCCTCGTCGCCATGCACCACTCGTCACCTCGACAACCGCCGCAGCATTTTGCAGCAGCCCCTGCACTTTGTGGCAGTCCGCTCAGTCGCTGCACCCCTGAGCTCAATCCCATTGCTCCTCCATCTCCGATCGCACCCTCCATCGTCACATCTCCCCGCCAGCAGCTGACCACGACGTCCCACTTTCTCCACGTCGCCAACCTCCATCGCAGCACCGAACCACCCTCCTGCCGACTGCACTTCACCATCGCAGTCGCTGCCATCGACACAGCCATCGCCAACCATTACCCCTGCATCTGGACGCGTCTCCTCGTGCATTACCGACGGTCGGCAACCGCTCCTCTACAACCCGCAACACCTCATCCCGAACTCGAAGTCATTTTGCTTGTTGCTGTGGTTACTGCCGTCGCATCACCGGCATTAGCTGTCGATACTGCTGCCTCCTTCATCCCACCAACGTCAGTGTCCCCTGACTACAACCAACTCCGTCAGCACCTCCTGCTGCGCACCTCCACCGCACTGCCCGACCGCTGCCTCACCTCTGACCAGCCGTTGCCGCAACTGAGCTCAGAAGCTCCACAGCCCCACCTCGCTGCCTACACCAACTGCACCACTCCCGCACTCCTCCAACAGCCACCAAAACACCGGCGAGCCTCTCCCATCGCTGTCATGTGGCATTGCCTCTTGCTGTTGCTCGTTGCCACCGCCTCTTGCTGTTGTTTTTGTTGTTCTTGCTCTGTGTTGCCGCGCATCGTGCCGTCGTTCTTCTCCTCGTGGTTTCTCATCGCATGTGCCAACACCGTATTAAGGGAAGCATTTCTTGTACATTTTTATTGTTCTGTACAAGCACTTTATTTGACCTCCTACAATTAGTATTCATATTTGATTATAGTGTTTTGAAATCCGTTACCATCCATGTTCATGAAAAATGTTCTTTATAAGTCTCAATTGATTGAACCATCATATTGTTCATATTTTGTTATCTCTCCATGATTAAATCAGTCATTACATATTGAATCGAATCAATCCATTTGCCTATGTCATTCGATGTCCATCAAAAGATCGTAAACATCAATTAGTATGCTTCTGCCCTGCTGCTTGTCCTAACTAACAGTGACATTTCGACAAAGTTACAGTTTAAATCAATTAGAACTTTATAAATTATTGTTGTAGCCCTATGAATCTAGTTTATGTAACTTCTTACGGATCCAGATTCCAAGTTGTAGGCTGCAAGTTATCACTTTTTTAGTACTGTATGGTTTCTAATTTTCAGATTACTAATTTGAAGTACACTACCATAATTTATTGACCAAAACATTATGTTAAAAGTAAAATAAAGACTTTATATTAACTAGAATGTTACTAGACATGATTAGGAATCAATTTATAATTTTTGTAAGATTTTTAAATGATTTTACAATCACTTTTTATACATAAGAAGTTGACCTTGACCTGCTGCCTGAACTGTAGACTCATAAAGAAATGACAGACCTAGTTTCTGTTTCTATAATGTATCTTGTGAATATGCGTCGGAACCGGCAGGGAGTCTAGTTTCTAGAACTTCTGACGAAATTGAATTCTCTTTTCTGTAGCAGCGGGAAAGTGGATATTTGTACAACAACATCTTGCTATCCAGTACTCATATTTTCATGACTTTAAATATAAATATGTTTGTTCCTTGCATTATGAATTGAAATACATTGTATGCATTGTAGAGCCCTTGACACCTCCATGTTCTTGTCCTAATACCATTCCTGTTGTTGCAAGTTCATGTTTAATCATTGTAAAAAAATAATAAACCGGGGTAATAAGGGTAAGACCTAGTAGTGGATAATATAGGAGATTGTACTCGGAAGGTGACCTGTGTTTTCCAGAATAAATTCTGTTATATGTTATATGGAACTAAGTGGCAAGTAGAACTAAGTACCACGTCATGGGTTGACGGGGTTACCTCTAGAACATGCGGGGATTATCTCTAGAGCCCATTTCCTGATTACATGATTTCCTATTTACATGATTTTCCGAGTACTTGACCATGTATAATTCGCCATAGAGTCTAAACGTCAACTTGTTTGTATGCACCCGAATCTGTGGTATGGCATGCAGAATTGCATGCATTAGATATGACTAATTAAATGGATAGACTTAAGATTAATACTGGGCACATGCATATTCATGTTTACATGTTACATGTCAAGTTTATCAGTTACATGATTCATGTTTACAAGTTAAATGTAACCTGTTTATAAGTTTACATGATTCCGCTTTATAAGTTACAAGATTCTTGGTTACATGACACATTTTCCCGTTACATGGTTTGTTCTTTGTATACATAATTCCTTGTTTCATGCTTTTTCCTTGTTCCCGTTTTCTTTTGCTTGTACTGTAGAACCCCATATTTTCAAATATTATTTTAATTATTTGAAAATAAATTTAAATGATTTTGGAGACTTAATTAATATTTTCTAAGAAATTTATCTTTTGTACACATGCAAAACACGTGCAAATAACTTTTTAGAAGTTTGAAAAATTAAGATTTCTTTATGAAAAATCATTATTTATTATTTAGGATTTATGTAGTATTTTTCCAGATTTTTCTGAAATTAATTGATACTATTTGCAGTTTTTGAGAAAAGAATGACTTATTTGCAAAATTGACATTTTCAAGGGTTGAAATGCAAAATGGGCATTCTGAACGTTTTGAGCAGTATTGACTGAGGTTTTAAAAGTATATTTTCTATTAGATCCTAATTTAAAGGAGTTTTATAGAATTTACAAGACTAATGTATATATATATGCAAGTTGTATTTTTGGGAAGGATTGTTTTGCAAAGTGTGAGTAAAACCCTAATATTTTATCCGGCATATATAAGGGATTTTTATTCCCAGCCGTCATTGAGAGAATATTCAGATTTTTTAGAATTGTTTTGAGGAGCAAGAAGAGGATTTTGGATCTAGCAAGAAGGAGAGCACTTTTGTGGATTTTCTTCAAAACAAGGTGAGTGGTTTGTTTTTGTTTTGCTGGTTTGTTTTGTTGTTTGGTTGATGAATGACTTAAGATCTTTGTTACACTTTGTTTGGGCATCGGTATGATATTGTTTGTTGTCTCATTGTATGTATGTTATGGATCTTTTAATTGGATATGGATGATGAGCATACTTGTTGATATTTGGACCATGTATGAGGAACTATCAAATTTGTTGAGGAAATATTGATCTATGGAATCGTAATATTGGAAGGCATGATTAAGAATTGATTATATTGTGATCGAATGATAAACATCTAGATCCTATGAATTTTAGATCAGATTTGATTAAGAGTTGAGGAAGAAGTTTTGTTGTGAAACCCTAATAGAAGATTTGTGGTTTAGATCTTGAGAAGTTGAGATTTGAGGAATTGATTGATGAGTAATGTATTTGTATTGGTGAGAGTCATCCTTGGCTTGTGTATGAACTATTGTTTGATAAATAATGAACCATGATTCTTTAGAAATCTTCAGATCGATTTTGTATCCAGACTTATTTTTGAAAACTGTAGGCCGACAGTCGACTGGTACGACGCTACTGATCATTTTCAGTCTCTTGAGAATTGTTCGGGACAGTCGATTTAGACTGTGTCAGTCGACTGGTCTGCTGATTGTATATTTGTTTAGTCCTTCCTGGACAGTCGACCTATGAACCTTTCAGTCGACTTAAATACTTAGACTATATTTTTGAGAATTATTGTGATTTGTCTCGGGGCAGTCGACTGATGACTTTCCCTAGTCGACTGACATTGCCTTAGATTATTTTTGTGAAATTCTGGAGAATCGTCCTCTGGACAGTCGACTTATCTCAGCATGAGTCGACTGGCACTGAGGGATCTGTGTGTTTGATTTGAGACATTTTGTTCAGTAATTGATTTTGAGATCTTTGTTCAGTTTTTGTTATTTGTTCAGTATTTGATTTGAGATATTTGTTCAGTATTTGATTTTGAGATATTCAGTTGAGCCACTTGTTTAGTGGGAATTTGTTTAGATATTTGTTTTGAGTCTCTAGAGGTACGTGACCCTAGTATACCGGTGTTGAGATATTTGTTGAGTTATTTGTTGAGGCCCATTGAGGCAAATTTTCAGTTAATCATATTTTTAGTCCGGTGGGGTACACTACTCTAGGAGATTTTGGTTTAGTAACCCAAATTTATAAGGACAGGCATTAGTAATGTCATGACGAATGGGAACATGAGTTATGTACCTCAGTAAGGCTTTAGATGTGAGACTTAATCTCCTGAATTATCCAAGTAATTAACTTGAGATGTGGGATTTATCTCCTGAATTATCCAGGTAGTTAACCTGAGGTGTGAGGTATATCTCCCGAATTATCCAAGTAATTATCTTGAGATGTGGGATTGAACTCCTGAATTATCAAGGTCGAGGCGACGCTTTTGTGGTATTCTTGTGATGATGAGACTGTGTTTAGATGTGGGAAGATCTCCTGAATTATCCAGGGAAATACCTGAGATGTGGGATCTATCTCCTGAATGATCAAGCATGGGCAAATTATCATAGTTTATCTTCATCTCTTAGTAGTCATCGTTGTCAGCATTTAGTCATCATGTTTTCTTGACTCACTTTTCTGCATTTGGATTTCCTGTTTTCACACTTGACTTTTGGTTTTGGATATCACTTGTTGTTTACATTTCTTGCTATTTCACACTTTACACCTTTGGTTATCATTGGTTGAATGCTATGATTTAAGTACATTTATATTGTTATTTGATTTTTATGCCACTCACACCATTTATGGCTGACCCCTTTAGTTTGGGGGTTAGGGTTCAACTCTAGCCTCACTTGTTGCAGGTTATTGCGTAGAGTTGGAGAATGGATGCTTGAGTTAGCCTTTTTGATAAATGGATTATTAAGTGTTCAGTGTTGAGTTGTAAAGACTTGTTAATTTAAGCTGTTTAGTCTTCCACTGTGATATGTAAAGATTTGTTGTAATAAATGTTGAAAATTCTAGTGGTGTTTGGTTGTGTTTATTGTTATATTGAAGTGGATCACTGGGATTGTGCCACGTATTTTCTATGCTATTCATCTAGAAATTCGGGGCGCTACATGTACTACTTGCGGCTCATAGCTTGCTCAAACGATTACTATCCATCTTTCTTTTGAGTTAATGTTATTCAGTTACAGATGATGGGTTACTGGGATAACTCGATAGACTATTATTGCATTGTGTATTCTCGGGCATTCTGTGAGTTCTTGTATCTCAGATATTGGTTATTGTATCACATTCTTGCTCATGTAATTATTATCGTATTGTTGAGCTTGCTGGTATTGTACAGCTTATGGATGATATGAGTTAGTATACTCATATTATTCGCTGGGCCTCAGTTACGTGCCTGTGTTTCCATATAATGGGAAGCGGGGCGTGATAATTATTCTCAAATGCATATTAAACAATTATAAGTATACAATTCATATAAATAGTAGACGAAAATAACTACTTTCAAAATAGCCTTTCTTGCCCTTGAAGATAGTACATATTAATTTATATGATCAAGTCAAATTTCATATGTAATTTAATAGGTACGTACATAAAAATTTAATATTGTGTTAATAAAGTACATCACCATGAAATGCACACATTGCAATTACTGTATTTGAATTATAAAGAATAATGGAAACACTTAATATTACTTCAAGAGAAGAAATTAGGTATTAGTTTTAGTAGAAAATAAATTTGGATTCATAAATTGGAAAATGAAAACTCTATTAAAATCTTTCATTATCAGTGAAAAAGAATATATCGCTTGTCAAATGCACAATATAATCATGATTTGCAAAAAGGAAAAACCACCTCTAAGCATGTAGTCAAATACAATGAAGGACAAATATTAGTGCATGCTAGCATCTCAAGGACATAAAACAAACCATCTCATAAATAATAAATATTCCATTACGGGAAAATGGGTTTAAAAATGATATCTTGACCATGATTGATCTTGAATTTACATATATGATCTCATAAGCAAACTCAATTTAAGAAATTATATTCTTGCATTATCAATGCATATCAGATTTACATATATGTATAACACATTTAATTCTTTACCAGTTCATAAAATATAATCAATGCCAAATATAGAAGTTCACAGAAATTGGATCAACTATACAACAAAAGGCTTGTGGAATGTAAAGAAAGAGTAAGGATTCATTCCAATTTCTTAAAATAAGAAGCATGTTATATGTAAGAATGTTTTCTTTTCATTTATTTATCTTTTTTTTTTTGAATTTGGATACTTTGTAGGACCTTACTGTCAGAAGCATGTGAGATAAAGGCATAATATACGAATTACTGTAGAAATCAAACACATATATGTTCAGATCAATTCGAGGAAAGACAAGTTGTATGTGTGTAAAGGAAAACAACAAGATAAAGATGCATAAATTTTTCATGCACACACGGAACATGGCCTAACCTAAGTAGATACTACATAGCCTACAACTCAGTTTTGAGGGGGGGAGAAATAATCGATTCTATAAACGAGAAGCAAACGAGAAGCAGAGGCAATCCCATGTAGGCAGAAAAGGTTTGCAGTTGAAGACTAAAGTTGCCCACACCTAGCAACTTACAAATCAAATATCAGTTCAAATATACCATTCAAATATACTAGTACAAATATACCATTAGTTCAAATATCAGTTCATATATGAAACTTACAGATACTCGACGGACTTCAGGATTCCTTGTAATCCCCCGCTGCGAATCAGATCCCTCCACTTCCCCGTCTTCATCCCTCTTCCTGGTCAGAAAACAGTGACTCATGCTCCAAAACTGGATTTATGTGCAAATAGGCTTTGTCAAAGGGACCATATCAGATACCAAGCAACATAACCATAGCACAAAATGCAACTCATAAACTTAAGCTAGGCAACTGTTAATTTTATAAGATGGTATACAAGGGTAGTAGGATGCAGGAACACACAACCCTTGATTTGTGCAAGTCACCTCACAAACGAACTAACAGGCCAAGACAGACAAGTTGAGATATCGAAGAATTATGAACAAACCCAAGAACACCCACATCATGCGAAGGAGTAAACACCAAACCAAACCAAGATCTCCAAATAACTATCTTAGTAACATACATCTTACTATTCACAGATTACAACTATGAGATTATTACCTACATATGGGAATGCTTTAGGTTGCAGGATTTTTCTTGTGTTTAGAGCTAAATGTAGTTCCTTATCACTAAGCAATCTAAGAAATCCCCCTTTGTTTAACTTGTCCACTACAAGCTTTACTTGTCCACTACAAGCTTGTAGAACGTGAAGAATGCACATCAGTCTTGTAGTATTATAGCAAGTCCCACTATTGTTTATAAAAGAGACTAGCAGCATATCACTTGTCATTTTTCATAAAGTGCTCCATATCCAATCCCATTATGTAGGGACAATACATATAGAAACAAATTGTCACCATGAGATTGCAACATATCAGAACCACAATATTAAGAAATCAAGAAACCAATTCTCTCAGATTGCCTCAAATAAATAAGCAATGGAATGATCAACTTTGAGAGTATCCTCATATTACTTGGTAAAATACCAAGTGTTAAAGTGGCCTTTCTCAAGACAATGAAATTCGCCATAAGATTTACATATCAAGAAGAGAAAGATGTTGATAGAATAAGAAGACAGAATAATTCGTATAAGAGAGAGGTGGTAGAAATTAAGTACTAACTATAGCATGTTTTTTTATATAAAATCACAATGGCAACATTAGCAAATATGGATGTGCTTTTTGTTGTCTTTGGGTTAGTCTAATAGTAGTTTATATGGTCTCTATAATAGTTTTGTAAGTGGGCAAGGAGTGAGGACTGTCTATATAATTGGATTGTAATATTACTTCTAATTAAAATAATACTAGTATCATGCACGTGCGATGCACGTGAAGGGAGAAGGAAAAGACCCAAAAAAAACCGAATGAAAAGGATTAAAAAAACAAAAAATTCACGTGCGATGCACGTGGAGGAAGAAGGAAAAAGACCTAAAAAAACGAATGAAAAGGGAAAAAAAAGGGATAATGAAAAGGATAAAAAGAAAATAATTTCCAAACTGATCCATTTTCGAAAATATTTACCAAACTGGTCCACTTTCGAAAATATTTACCAAAGTGAGTCATTTTGTCAACACGTGCGCTGCACGTGTTGACAACCACGTGTTGACAAAATGACATCCGGTGACAGATGACACTAAGCCCTTCTCCCATTATAATAGTAGAGATATGTTCTTGCTCTCTACTCCAACTCTACCAGAACAAAATACTTCACGTAATGGAACAAATAGAAGATCGTAAAAAAAAGAACATTACAATTTTAGAGGAAAATTTTGCAACCCTGGCTTACATTGTAAGCAGTGGCGGCGAATTCCCGTAGGGAGGGTGAGGCGGGAAGGGGGTGCGCGGGGAAGGATGACTGAGCGGCGGGAAGAAGAAGCGCGGTCGGTGCAAGAGAGAATGAAAGAAAGCGCGAGGAAGAGGAAGAGACGTGGAGGAGGAGGAGAAGAGGCATGGCTGTATATTGATTTGGGATACACTTGCACCGCACATGTGTATTTAATGCATTTAGTTTAACTGCACGGGGTTGCAATTTTGCGACAAATCGTTGCGACATTTTTACACTTAATGTTGCAAATAAAAAATAAATAAATACCAAATTTTATTTTTAAAAAACATAATAAAATTGCAATGTTTATTGACAGAACGATGCAAAAACTTGTAATGTATAGTAATATTTCGTCGCTATTTATTTATTTTAATTTTTTTTATATTTGAAGGAAATAATATTTGCGATGAAATTCTATAATTTGTCATGGTTTTTGCGATAAATATTGTTTCGCCGCAGAAAAACCGTCGCTAATTGCGATGATTCCTTATTTCATCGCAACAAAAGCATTGTTAGTCTGCAAATTTCTAGTAGTGACTTGTTTGTTCGTTAGCACCGCCACTACCACCGACATCGCTGGTTCATCATTGCCAATCTGCCACCACCACCGCCATCTTCTCTGATAACGCCCTCTTTCTAAATTAACCATTAAAACCAAAACCCCAAATCAAATTATTATTACAACAATCCAATTCCAATTTGCTACAAACCCATGAATCTCGTATCTAATTTCATTTGCTCAGACCACAAACTCTTATTCTTCCAAAACTTTTTAGTTTGATGATTTGGGATTAGGATCTGTAACTGATGTGGAGGCAATAGAGGATGTCGTCTTCGAAGGTGATAGAGGTGTAGGTGGTTGCGAACGGAGGTGAAAGTGGAGGCAGTGGTCATGACAGAGGAGGGCCCCCGTGGTGGTTGTGAAAATGGTGAGAAAGAGGTATGAGTGTGGAGGAGGATGTGGTCGTATTGATGGTCATGGAGGGAGAAGATGAAGCCGACAGTGGGTACTGATGTTGGTGAATGTGGTGTTCTAATGGAGAGACGACGATGATTAATGTGAGCAATATAAATAACCTCATACTTAATGAATAAATTTAGAACAATTTGGTTTAATTGTTTTGTGCTTAATTAATAACAAATTATTTTAACGTTAAAAATTAAATTACATTTTATGATGTGGCAGTGCTGCGTAAGCATGCCACATGATATAGTGTTGAAAACGTAATGGAAAAGGTAATGCGTGTAGCATTACTCATATTCCGTTTTTTTTAACTTTTTTACTTGAGATTATTTTTTTATTAAGGTTAGTTTATTTAACAATTTTTCTTTTAAGGAAAATGTGAGTATGGTCACCCTGTTTCATTAATAAGGAGTTAATAAAACAAACTCAGAGTACTGAGCAAGTACATAGCCTACAATACATGAAAGAAAACATAAATCCTCCCCTATCATGGGGGGTGGGACAACAGGAAGGTACATATATGCTTTTACAAAAGTACATCAAAGCATCTAACTTTTCCCAACGAAAGTACAATAAAAAACAACAAACTCCCCCCAACAAAGCCCTAGGGTGGTGGGGATCTATCAACGGTACAACCACGTCACTCAGTCGACCATCGCTCTGATCTCGACTTCCTCATCGTCGTACTCCTCAATCTGGAAGATACTGACAATTCTCCCACGAGGACTTGTTACAGCTACGAAGCCTAAAAGAAAATAAGATGCATAATGTGAATCAAATTACCTGAAATACTATTACTAATCCCACGAAAGTAACAGTTATTCCTATCTACCCAAAGGACCCAGGTCGTGGCAGCGATAGCAATAAGCCAGGCCTCTCTCATAGATCGTCTTTCGTTAGCGAACTTAGCACCGACCCAAAGGTCCTCATACTTACTTGGGTACTCACCTGTACCCAGGGCATTAAGTACCTTAGCAAGGACTGCTTTGCTCCTGGGGCACTCCAGAAATAGATGGTCCCTAGTCTCAGGAGCCGCATTGCAGAGCCCACATATAGTATCTGTGCTCGATTGCCGTTTAGCCAGGTTCTCTCTAGTCATGATGGCATCGTTCAGAACCAGCCATAGGAAGATTTTTATTTTTAGCGGTGTTTTCGCCTTCTAGATGATACCCGACCAGTTCGAGCGACATCCCCTAAACTGAATATGGTTATAAAGAGAGAGAACAGTGAATGTGCCATTTTTCTCGAGACCCCAAGATTTCCTATCCGGCCCATGAGAGCACTCAACTTCGGATCTGGCTATGTGGGACTGAAGCTCCATGAGCCTGAGCTGAGAGCCCATGTCCAGAGTATGTTTAAAGGCTAGTTTCCAAGAGTTTCTTTTCCATGTTGCTGCTACCGTGCAGTGCGGGTGCGACGCATGATCATACAAATCAGGGAACAGATCTCTAAGGGTGTAATCGCCACACCATTTATTCCACCAGAATCTGGTGAGTCTGCCATTTCCAATAGAAGTCGTCACACAGCTATTGAAAGGTTCATAGGCTTTAGCAATTCCTCTCCAGAATCAGGACGCGCGTGGGCCCACCCTGAATCCCAAATTCCTCGTTCCATTCCCATGCAGGTATATCTGAAAGAAATCCTGCTACCCTTCTCCATTAGGTTGGAAAATTTTCCACCACCACTTACCCAGTAGCGCCATATTCATATCTCGAAGGTCAATAATACCTAGTCCTCCGTGTCTCTTCTTCATGCACACTTTTTCCCATCTGATTAGGCGATAGCCGCCTTTGTCGGGATTTGCACCTTTCCATAAAAATTATTTTCGGATGAGATTAATTCTTTGAATAACCCATCGTGGCATTTCAAAGAAGGACAGGTAGTAGGTAGGTAGGTAAGCGTGACTCTCCCTCCCAGGGACAAAGCTTTACCTTTCCAACCAGCTAGGCGGTTCTCCACCCAATCAATGATGGATAGCCAGTCAGCCTTCTTGAGTTTTCCCGGTCTCAGCGGGAGCCCCAGGAATTTAATGGGGAAATTGTCAATGGAACAGTTTAGGATCCTGCCATGATCATGTGCCTCCTCAGAGGTAAGGGCAATGGGGATAAGAGCACTTTTGTGGAAGTTAACCCTGAGGCCGGACCATACTTTAAATATAGAGGATTCCTCTTAAAGTGATTGTTTCCCCGACATTGCCATTTCCAAACAGAAGGGTGTCGTCTGCATATTGAAGAATTGAGCAACCTTGGCGACTCCCTCCATTGGCCACCAGTGAGATCCAGCCTACCCATCTGCATTTACCCATCATAGACCGCAAAACATCGGCCACAATGGTGAACAGAAGAGGTGAGAGGGGATCTCCTTGTCTAAGGCCCCGTTTGCACGAAAATGGTTAGCCCAAAACCCCATTCACCATGATGGTTGTCATGCTGGTGGTGAGACACTTGTGTATCCATCTAACCCACCTTTCCCCGAACCCCTTACTAGCCAAGGTTTCCAGGAGACCTTCCCATTCAACCGAGCCATACACCTTCTCGAAGTCCAGCTTTCGAAGATAGCTTTGAGCATTCGACCTGTGGCAATGATGGATAGTTTCTTCGGCGGTTGCAATACAATCCTGGATACACTTCCCTTTAATGAATCTTGTCACGCCCTGCTTTCCAAAAAGGAGATACGGAATACGGATACGTGATTTAAGTCCAGCAAATGATTTTCATCATCCATAAGCTTTCAGGATCTTTACAACAAGCACAAGTATAAACAAGAGAGATACAAGAAGAATAGTCAACCACGCATGCATAACTAAATTAATATAGTCAACAAATTACTTGAAAAGAAACAAGAATACTGAATTTCAAATAATCATGTCTGGAACAAAACACAAGTCTGGGACACAAAACCCAATATAAATAATCCATGTATCCAAGTACAATTATTCAAGATAAGCAACAAGAAATAAATAGATATAGCAAGAACTCCAGCCAGCTAGAATCTTAGATCACCTAATCCATCGGGCAGCTGATCGCCATAATCTGCAATTTAACAAATTGCAGGAAAAAGAGAAGAGAAACAAAATGCCTGTCAATGTAAGTTATGGGCCGCTTGTAGTGCAGGCACAAGTACAGGAAAGATAAACAAGATAGAGTAACAGTGAAAGCGAGTATAGCATGGAAAGGATGTAACAACAAAATAGAACAAGTAACTCTAATCAAGAACAGGAACAACTAGCATGGCAAGATGAACAAGTACAAATGGCATGTAACAAGTGTCAAGTAAACAAGTATTATATAAACGAGTAACGAGTAACAAGTGTCAAGTGATCAAGTATCATGTTCAAGTCTTGTACTAGTCCTAACTAGGTAACACTTCATGCATCCCAAATTTTTACCACATGGTTGCTAAATTCAAACAGTTACGTTTTAGATTTCATAGTGGATCATAGAGGGCAGTGTACTCAGTGACAAGTATCAAGTAATCAAGTATCAAGCTCCAAGTACCAAGTATCACATGTCAAGTGTGTAAGTGTCAAGTGCTCACCTGTCAAGCTCCAAGTATCAAGTATCAAGTAATCACGTAGGATCTATAGATCCCCTTCCGAGTACACGTTTCTGTATTTTCCACTATTAGATCTTTCCCTTTAAACCCCAGCTTAGTTTCTTATTATTATTATTCAAGCATGTATGGACGTGCACAAACAAGTCAAGAAACATGGCAAGACATTAAGGGACAAGTACAAGTTGAATGAAGGACACGAACAGGTGATGAAAGACTCAAAATATATTGAGACAACGAAAATTCTTGTTCAGGACAGTAAGACAGTACTGCACCAAATTTGGAATTTCCGTTACCACAAACATGCAAATCTGGATCCGTTAGAAAATCTCGAAAATAGACTCTCGTCCGAATCCAGCAAGTATATATAAGTCATATGGTATTTCACAAAAACAGGGCTCAAAACAGATTCGTATCCAGAAAACATGTTCAGCCAGAAATCAGAAGATTATATTCATAAACAGGAAAACGGCATAAAAACTTACTAATTAAATCCAAGAAAAATCTAGGATATTCCTTATTATGTTTAGTATCAGTAAATAAATTTTCATAATTTTTCAACATAGATAGTATACTCAAATAAAATCAGGAAGCAGCAAGATACAGCATATTTGTAAATCTGAAACTTTGAACACAGCAGTACTAAAACAGCAATAGATTACAGACTATAAAACGAAATCCAAATCCTTCAAAAGGGTGATAAAGTATATACAGTAGGATACATTTCATATTCACAAAGTTTTTATAAACAGCAAATAGAATCATGTTGAAATTTAGGTTCTTTACTGAACAGCATGAAAATTCTGCAAGTATAGTAGTTGTTTGCAAGTATAGAGTAGTTTATAAAAGTCATCAGTTAAATCCACAAAAAATAGGAGTTAATCTCAATCAAGTCTAGTTGTACTCAGCAAAATATTGGATCAAAATATTATCTTTAGCATCAGTATAAAAATAAATTACTCTCCATAATTTATATAAAACCAAATATGTAATTTTTTCTATATCCCTGTAGTAAAACAGCAATAACTTGCTACTCACAAATCGAAATTGAGCTCTGTTAGAAATTCTGGAAAGTAGACAGAATTCTCTATAATTCATATTCACAAATAACTTTCATATACTGACCTTAATAGGGTATAAAATACTGAACGAAACGGGGTAACAATAAAAACTGAAATCTTCTTCAAGCATAAAGCCAACTAGTTTATGTGAAACACATCCAAATCATAACAAAATGCGAAATATAGTATACTAGATATCCAAGCAACATGGTATAGGGTATTTAACAAGTTTACAACAAGATATACTACGACTAACACATCAAGCATACAAGATCATACAACACCTCATAAATTACGAACAACATGCATGTATACATCAAGAATTTATTAGATCTAAGTTATTTCATGTCATGTGTGTAACGAGACGACTACGGGCAGATCAACACATAGAGACAAGATATAACAAGCATTTCATGGGGCTAGATCTTGAACCAACTAAACTACAAGCAGTATTTAGTACTTGTATTATACAATAAAAAGAATACAAGTTACTTGCCTTAATATTGACGACGAAAACGACGAAGCAAGAGCAAGAATAACGGGAACAGATTCCCAGGCACAAACTCGACGAACAAATCATGATCCGCGAACCAATCAATCACAAACAACAAACTACGAGCACGCGAGATCCAACACATGCACACAAAAGAGGACAATGGAGGTGTGCGCGGGAGAACGGCGACGGCAGCAAGTCGCTACCGCTGTTGCTGCGGTTGTTGCTGTTAATCGGAAACAGCACCGGGGATGGCACACAGGGGGGTTAGCGCCTGGTACTGGTCGTCGGAAGGGACACAGGGAAGGGGGTGTCGGTGTTGTGGGTGGCTGGTACTTGGGAGGAGACGGGAAAAGGATAGGGGGTTGTTTTGGCATTGCGACTGCAGGGCGACAGGGGGTGATCGCCGAGGGGGTCGGTAGGGGCACAAGGCGGCGTGACGGGGTCACGAGGTGGGGCGCTGGCTGTCGAGGCGCCGGAAGGAGGAGGGAAGGAAGGAGGGGAGTGATGGGTTAGGGGGATCGGGAGATGGGTCGGGAGAGAGAGGGGGGTGATGAAGATGAAACTGTTAGGGGGGTTTTAGGGTTAGGAGATGCATAGTAGGTAAATATAGGATGTATATATATATAAATAGATTAGAATTAGGGTTAGGGTTTGTAACGGGTGGGCATTTGGGTACAACGGGTTTCGGGTAGAGTTAGGTTAGATCTATAGGGTTTAGAAAGCCATTGGGTTTTAATAATAAAAATCCAATAAGGAGATGAGAACAAAAAGAACAATTAAAATAGGACATGGACAATTAAAATAATGGGGATAAAAAATAATGACCTGATTAAATAGAGATGAAATAATATGCAGACAAATAAATCAAGAAGATCAAATTTAGGGACGACAAATCAAATGGATGAATATATAGAAAAAAGAGATCAAACACATGGTTCAAGAAGGAGTAGAAGAATACAATATGAATAAAGACACGGAAAAAAAAGAAAAATACATCCAAGATACAGAAAATGAAAAACAGGGGTTACAAATCCAGTTTGCACGCCACTAATGAGTCTATCCATCACCTTTTCCAGTCTGTTAGCTAGTGTCTTGGTGATAATCTTGACCGAGCAGTTAAAAAGACTAATAGGCTGGAAATCTCCTACCCGCAGGGCATCTTCTTTCTTTGGGATCAACACCACTTCCGCATAATTAATTCTTCCTAACCTGAGCTTATGGTAAAATAACTCTCCAAATAAGGCTACGAGGTCGTCTTTGATTTCCTCCCAAAACACATGGAAGAAGAGGATTAGGAAACCATCTGGACCTGAGGCTTTCTCCTTTCCAAGTTGCTTCACTGCCTCCCAGATTTCCTTTTCCATGAAGGGGGCTTCCAGGGCTCGTAGATCTGGGACCAGGTCGTCCGTGGGCTCACTCCAGAAGTCATAAGCCAGAGGGACTCTGTAGAACCCCGTATTTTCAAATGTTATTTTTATATTTGGGAATGAATTTAAATTTATTTTTGGAGAATTAATGAACATTTTCAGAAAAATTTATCTTTTGTACACATGCAAAACACGTGCAAATGCTTTTATGAGAAGTGTGAAAATTTAGTTTTCTTTATGAAAAATCTTTACTTATTATTTGAGATTTATTTAGTATTTTTCCAGATTTTTCTGCAATTTATTGGAGCTATTTGCAATTTTTGAGAAAAGAATGACCTTTTTGCAAAATTGACATTTTTAGGGTTAAAGTGCAAAATATATATTCTGGACGTTTTGAACAGTACTAATTGAGATTTAGAATGCATATTTTCTTATAAAACCTAATTTAAATGAGTTTTGATGGGATTTCCAAAGAATGATGTATATATGTAAATTATATTTTGAAAAGGGTTATTTTGCAAAGTGTGGGTAAAACCCTAATTACCCATCCGGCATATTTAAGAGAATTTCTTTCCCAGCCGTCATTTCTGATAAAATATTGTATTTTGGAGATTTATTTTGTGGAGCAAAGAGCTTTGGATCTAGCAAAAAGGAGGATTCATTTCGTGGACTTTTCTCTATTCTAAGGTGAGAGATATAGAAATTGTTTTGTGGTTTGATTCATGCGTGTGATTGTTTTGTTTGTTGATTTTGTGAGAATCATAATTCGTCTTGATTGATTGATCTATGTGTACAAATATCACGATGTAATGATTGGATGTTGTGAACCATATAGATGTTGCAACGTGGTATAAACGATGTGGAAATGGTGGATGAAATAGTAGATTTTTATCATTAAAATTGTTTGCCAAAAGCATGTTGAGATTTGTGTATGAATACCTGGACATTAGATTCATAATTCAGATTTGATTTATATTTGTGAAAGAAACTTAGATCGTGTAAAACCCTAACAAAGGATTTGTGATTTAGAATATGAGAGTTTAGATCTTGATACATTAATGTTTTGAGTGAAATATACATATACCTGATGAGATTCGTTGAGAATCATTATTTTTCCCTGATTAAGAACTATTTACATGATCATTAGTTCAATAGAAGCTCCAGAATTCGATTTTGTAATCAGACCTAATTTTGAAATTCTGTAGGCCGACAGTCGACTGGTCTACTGTGCAGTCGACTGGTACGAGCCTGATATTTTATTTTAGATTTGTTGAAAAATTTGCTCTGGACAGTCGACCTAGCCCTAGGCAGTCGACTGGTCCACTGAGAAAATTATTTTCGTAAGAATTATTAGTCCTTCTGGACAGTCGACCTATTAACCATTTAAGTCGACTTATACACTTAGAATATTTTTGAGAAGATCATTGGAAATTACCTCGGGTAAGTCGACTGACCCTCTTGTAAGTCGACTGTGACGAGACTTAGTTTATTTTTGTAAAATCTTGAATTTGGTCCTCTGGACAGTCGACTTATCACCAGTATGAGTCGACTGGTACTGAAGGACATTTGTAAACTTCAGTGTTAATTCGAATGATTAGTTTTTATATACTTGATATTTCAGTTCATTTTAAGATTAAGCAATTGAACTTGAGATATTCAGTTGAGTATGTCATTGAGACATTTAGTTAAGCCACTTTGTTTAGTGAAATTTCAATTTAGACTTTTGAGTTTGAGTCTCTAGAGGCGTATGACCCTAGTATACCGGTGTTGAGTATTTGGTTGAGGCCCATTGAGGCATTTCAGTTATTTGAATTTAAATTTAGGCCGGTAGGGTGCATCACTCTAGGAGATTCGTTAAGTAACCAAATTAACCAAAATTTTAAGGACAGGCACTAGTGGTGATATGATGAACGGGAACATGAGTCACGAACCTCAGTATGGCTTTCGGTGTGGGATTTAATCTCCGGAATTATCACAGTAGATTATTAGTGGTGTGGGATATGTCTCCGGAATTATCACAGTCTTGTGGTGTGGGACAATCTCCAGAATTATCACGGTAACTATTGTGGTGTGGGATTGATCTCCGGAATTATCGGAGTCGAGGTGAAGCACATGTGGTATTCGTATGGGGATGTGTCAATGTTTCGGTGTGGGATGATCTCCGGAATTATTCAAGTGAAATATCTTGGGTGTGGGATCTATCTCCGAAATTATCGGGCATGTGATACTATCCATGGTTTATCTTTATCTCGTAGTAGTCATCGTGTTAGGATTAGTTCATAACGTGGGGATTGAACCCTATGAAGTGAAGACGTTAAGGGCTTGCACCGAACCTATGTAGAATGGGATGCATAGACTTCGACAAGTACGCATTAGAGAGTCTGCATTTAGAACTTGTGTTTTCTTGGCTTGGTTTTATGCATGTGGTTTTCTTGTTTTCTACACATGACACTTAGCTTAGTATCACTTGATGTTTTATGTTACCTTTCATTTCGTACTTTCCATATTCCTTTAGTACTTGTTGTTTAAGAATTTATGAGGTATGAGCTTATGTTGTTTATTTGTTTATTTTTATATTTCTCACACCATTTATGGCTGACCCCTTTAGTTTTGGGGTTAGGGATCATCTCTAGCCTCACATATTGCAGGTAGATGCTTAGAGTTGGAGATGGAATGCTTAAGTTGGTTTGAGAATTAATTGACATATAAGAGATTGTGTAAATTTGTAATATCAGTTTTTGACATAAATTAGTGTTGTAAATGAAGAGAATATTGAGTTGAGTTGTTTAGATTTCCGCTGTGCATTGTAAATGATTTGTTGTAATAAATGTTGAAAATTTTAGTGGTGTTGATTATGTTTAATATTGTATTGAAGTGGATCACTGGGAATGTGCCACGTGTTTCTAAGATATCTTATTAGAAATTCGGGGCGCTACAGACTCTTACTTCCGCCTTCTGACCAAATAGATTCTTGAAGTGGGACTGGAATTCCTTTCTGATAACATCTTCTTCTTGTAACATTTCAGAGTCAGAATGGATCGAGAGAATGAGGTTAGATCTACGCCAGGCACTAGCAACCCGATGGAAGAAGGCAGTATTTGCGTCTCCCTCCTTGAACCACGAAATTCTGGACCGCTATTGCCATTTGATTTCCTCTAGTTTATACAGTTGAGTGATGTCCTCTCTGAGTTGAACCAACCTATTCCGCTCCCCTTGCAGTAGGTCTCTAGTTTCTTCCAACTTTTCGAGCTCCTCGATACCCTCCAAAAGGGAATTCTTTGCTATCTAAATCAATGCAAATCTGGTCCGGTTCCATTTCCTGAGCTTGGATCTCAGTCTTCGTATTTTTTCACACTAGATAACCGCCGCTTCAGTCCCTCTAGTAGGGCGGGCCCAGCTATCGTAAACCATGTGAAGGAAACCTTGGATTTCCAACCATGCTTTCTCGAACCTAAATTTGGGGGATTTCCTGGGTTGCGCTTCACCGGAGGAGAGGATAAACGGAACATGATCCGAAGTGGGTTTAGGAAGAGATTTAGCCCAAGAGAGAGGAAACTTGATCTCCCAATCAGAAGATATCAAAACCCTATCAAGTTTAGCCAAAATAGGCGTCATTTGCATGTTAGATCAGGTGTAAAGTCTATCCGTGATGGGGATGTCGATTAGTTCAAGATCCACAATAACCACATTAAACGCTTCCCTCTTTGCGTCACTGGAGCCTCTTCCTCAATGCACTAAGGCGAACCTGGTAATATTAAAATCTCCCCCTACCACCCAGGGGTGTGGCCAGCGAGCGTGAATTGTTCGTAACTCTGTCCAGAAGACCATCCTGGCGGATGCACAGTGTGGTCCATACACCACCGTAATTGTATGGGACCACAAATTGGCTCGACGTTGAAGCAGGATTGATAACGAGAATTGCCCATGGAACACATCTAGGCAGTTAAAACTTTGTATTTAAAAGCTATACCCCCAGAGGCACCTACAGAGGGGCAGATTTTCCACTCAGAGATTCGATTCCCCCCCATCCTACTAAGCCTAGAGATATGTGCCAATTTGATCTCCTGCAGTCCCACGATGTTCACTTTAGACTTTGCGATGATATCCCTAACCATTTCCCGCTTACCTTGCCTCCCCAGGCCTCTAATGTTCCAGAAAAGTGTGTCCATAAATTACAACCAAGATCGGGGCCATGACTCGAATTGGAGACTGAGTTTGACATAAGGTTAACTCTATCACACTCCCATCCTTTAATCTTATTCAGGAGAAGGGCGTTCCCGTCGGCATCGCTTACCGCTAAACCACAAGTTTTGGCTAGACTAAAAATCTCAGAATCCGGCATGAAATTAAAAATAGATGCTAGAAATGAATGCATACCTCCTTCACCGGTCTTAGCGGACTTAGCGGCTGCAACAATCTCAAGGTAATCGTCCAAGGACTCCTCAACAGCCCTTTTAGCAACTTTCTGTACTCCAAAACCTTTCTTGATGCGAGAATGGACAGAGGCCTTCGGTTGTGATGATGGGTAAGTAGATGGGACATAGTCTGGGACATATCCAAGGGTTCACCAGCGATATCATCTGAATTCATAGAGTCCTCTTCCGAGTAGACATAATCATCATCAAGGTTTAATCTAGCTTCACTATCGCCATCATCCAACTCCAAACAGATCACGCTCCCAACAATACTAGACTCCCCATTAACAGAATTTGTCATAACAGAAATACTGGGCCCCTCTTTGGGCCCACTTGAAGCGTTCAGCTCAATCGGGTGTATGTGCCCCGATTTAATTTCTTCCACAGATCTATTGGACCCCTCATTGGGCCCATTTGACTCTTTCAGATCAGTTTGAGGCCCATGCTCCATCACTCTTTAGTGAGCCCATGGACATCTGTTGGAGGCCCACGCTCTTCTGAAATCCCAACAACTCTTTCGAGGAGCCCATGTGACTGCTGCAACTTCTGTAGCTTCTACGTCCTCTCTCTGGGACGTGTCACGCATTCATTGGGGGGCGATGTAGTCGAGGTTGGCTGTTGAGATATCGAGGATAGAGGTGGAGGCAACGAGGCATCGTTTCTTCCTGTCTTCTTTCCCAAATTTGCAACCCTAGTTTCCTCTCCGTCTTCCCCAAAAGAGCTTCTTTTCTCCTTCAAAGCCTGCTCCCTTGCTTCGAGCGGCTCCCATCTTGTCATATTCCCCAAAATAGACCCTTTTTGCTTTAGCCCCCGCCCCAAAGCTCCCACCTTTTCTTTTTGTGGCGATCGACTTTGCCTGTTGGCCAACTTCGAGGTCATGCCTCTTTCAGCTAAGAATCTTTCTGCCCCATCCCCCTACTCCAGTCGCAGCAGCATCTCTTCGCCGTGTGCTGTGGGTTGACTTCATTTTTTAGCTTTCTTTTTGCCCAACTTTCTAAGGGAAGTAGATGGGTCAGTCACCTCTGCCAAATTTGGATCTGGAAGCAGATCCACTTTTTGACTTCCATCCTGACCGTTGGTGGTTTTGATCAGATCTAGATCTTGACTATCGATGGTCGGTGGAGGTTTTTGAAGTTCCTTAGTCGCCATCGCAGGGTCTCGGCGCTCCTCTATCCCCTTTGCAGCCCTGATGATTTCTCGGTGCGCACGCTCAATTTCGTGAGCCCTGTAACACCCCGCAAAATTAGGTAATGACAATTTTGTTATCGTGTGTTACACACGTGTATTTTGTACCGTTACGAGTAATATGCGTAACATATTTTTATATAAATGTTATATATATCTTATATTCTGATTATTTACATGTTTTCCATTTTCTCAAAATTCATTTCAATCCTATTTTTAGTCAACTCAAACATTTATTTTAAGAGAAAATGACATATTGGCACCTAAAGTTAGTATTAATACCCTAAACACACATCTAGTTACAGTAATACCCCAATAGCACCCAAACTTGTTATTATTGGACCTATAGCCACCTCCCGTCCATTTCTGTTAATTTTTTAACAGTTAAGAGGTAAAATGACTTTTTTACCCCCATGCCTTAATAATTCCTTAAAAATTCGTTAAAATTCATAAAAATTTCTTAAAATTCACAAAAAGTTCCTTAAAATTCCTTTAAAAATTCCTTAAATTTTATTTAAAAATTCCTTAAATTTTCTTTTAAAATTCCCTTAAATTTTCTTAAAATTTTCTTTTGAGTTCCTTAAAATATCTTTTAAATTCCTTATAATTTCCTTTAAACTTATTTTTAAAATTCCTTTAAATTTCCTTTTAAATTTCTTTAAAATTTCTTTAGAATTCCTTTAAAAAATCCTTAAAATTTCTCTAAAATTTCTTTAGAATTAATTTTAAAATAGAACAAAAAGTCCTTCAAAATTGAGAGTATTTCTGCAAGTGAGAGCGCCAACTGAACCAAAAATCCTTCAAAAGTCCTTTAAAAAATTGTTCTCTAAATCCTTAACAGAGGCCATGTTCAGAACCAAAAATATTTAATCATCATATATCAATATATCATAACATCAAGAACAAACAAATTATTCAGAACCAACATAGAGCAAAGAGTTTATTGAGATATATTTTCATCTCTAGATCATAAGTATCCAACAGATGCAAAGAAATAACTAAAGAATATAGATATAATCCTAAATGCATAACTATTTTGTATACTTTAAATGCACAATCAATATTACATAACATGAAACAATTACACAATCAATATTACATAACGAAGCAAACTGCTGCTTCTTCTGCTGCTGCTGCGAACCAAAAAAAAAATCAGAAATAATCATGTATTTGTATGTACATGAAACTAAACAATATGAAATAATTACTAGTAGGCTCAAAACACAACTTTCAGCACGGATTTATCAAATTTGCCAAATATTCAAGCATCAGTGTAACAAAGAGATAAAAAATTATGTCACTAGGGCTGCATTGAAATGCCATGCCAACTAGTTCAAATGCAAAAATAACCCTCCCTCATATTGAAATTTACAATTGACTAACAGGAAGTATCAAGTCCAGGTTCCATGACAAATATGAAATTCACAATTGAGTAACATGAATGATTGACTTAATCTACTCATGAACCATTTAACCTACAACAGAATTTGATAAAGTATAGTTTTCTGTTAACAAGTTTAATAAAACAAAAACAGAAGATATGTACTAGTCTATTTAAAAGTGACAATGCATATAAGCATATAAGCATAGCATTAGGGGTGGGCATCGGTCGGTATCCGACCTAATATGGACCATCCACCACCAATCCAAAGAAGATCGGTTTTTTAATTTTCTCATTCGCAACCAATCCGAACCTTAATTGGATCGGTTTCCATCCAAACCGATTAAACTCGGTTTGGATTGGATTGGATGGTCAGTTTGGCGTGCTACTTTTCACCTTCAACATCATTCATAATTTTATTGAAATTTAAAAGATCAACTTCAATCAAACTTAAGAAACAACTTGCTATTTGTTATTCAAAAATGAATTTAAAATGAAGATTCATAAAACCACAAGTTGTTAATAAATTTTACACTAATTGTTTGAGATAATGAAATTTAAATGAGTGAGATAAACTGCTTTTTCACTTGCATACTTCTGTAATCTTAGTTTATTATCATAAAAGAAACATCAATAACCATAGCTAATTAAATTTTAGGTGCAATAAAAAAAGAATTAAAAAATAATTTTTCCTTGACTTGATTAAAGTAACTACTAAATGTTACATTAACTTTATGATTCTATTAAGTTGGGTCACACTATAAATCATTTCTCAACAATATAACACATAAGATTATGGAGAACTAAAACATAGGTAGAACAACTGCTCGGTTTGTATTAAAGAAATTTAAAAAGACTATTTGTATCTCAAGGAAAATGAGAAATGACTATTTGTTTATTCAAGAAATTAAAGGAGAACTATATTTTTTATAAACTTATGCATAGAGGTATGGTCGGTTCGGTTTCATCGGTTATTTGAAAGCTTCATCCAACAACCGAACCGGTCCAATTGGTTATTGAAGATCAAGAACCGATCCAATCCAAACCCCAATTGGTTCGGTTAAAAATCGGTCGGTTCGGGTTGGATTGGTTCGGATTGGTTGGTTCGGATAATAGTTGTCCACCCCCACATAGCATAGCATATCAGCATATAAGAATAACATAGCATATAAGTAACTGGCATATAAGTCAGCATAGCATAGCATACTAGTAGGCTAAGACTGTTTAAGCATATAAGTAACTGGCAATGCATATAAGCATATAAGCATAGAGATCAGGTAATGCTCTAGAGTAATACTCCAGAGAACCAAAGAACCAGGTAATGCTTCTATGAGAACCAAAAAACCAAAGAACAAGGTAAAGATCTCATGTAAGAACCAAAGAAGCAAGTAAAAACAAATAATTGATATTTAAATGATCAGAAATGTATCTAGTATTCATAAAAGCAGATACTTCATATTCATTCATCCATTCATTCATAAAAGCAGATAATTGATGAAAGCAAATTAATTTGATCTTACAGCTTGTGCCACTAGTATCAGTGTATCACCATAGGATGAATCTCCTTTCCAAATATATTACACTTGTTTCTTCTCCAAAACCCACAAGATTACCTCTCAGTGTATTAATAAGATATTTTTTTCTCTCTAAATTAAACAGGTAACATAATAGTCAAATCCCTTATCCTTTAGAGACGTTAGACCTATTTGTAAAGTCTGAAATTACAAGAACCAACTTGATGAAATTCAAGTTTAGAGATTGCAAGAACCAACTTATATCCAACTGTGAATCATCATTGCCTACACACACAATCAAAAGAAATTGCAAGAAATTGAACCAGAAGCTTAAAAGCAAGTATGAGAATCAAACACTTCCCTTCAAAATAGAGAGGAATCAAGGGTGTCGGGGGCCTTAAGAACGAAGACGAAGTGGGGCGTCTGGGGCATCAAGATCGACGGTGAAGAGGGGCGTCTGGGGCATAAGATCGATGCCGAAGAAGGGCATCGGGGAGAGCTCAGGTGGGACAAGGGTTGAATTTGGGGATAAATTTGACGGAACGAAGAAGGCAAAGAAACCAGGGTTTTGGGATTTGGGCGAATGTCGAAAGCACGAGATGGAGATGGAGATGGGTGGCGCTAGTGGTGAGAGTGACGCTGAAGAAGGAGCTTCGGGGGACTAGGGTTTATAAGAGAGAGAAGGAAGAGAAGGAGAAAGAGAGAGGCAGTCAACGAAGACAGAAGGAGAGAAGGGTTTTTGATATTGGGTGAATGACCTACTCGCACCCAAAGTTAATAATAATACCCTATAAACACCTGAAGTTACGGTAATACGTCAATGACACCCAAAGTTTTGGAAATTGGACTTATAGGCACCCGCCGCTCACAAATCAGTTTTTTTAAAGGGGTATTTTTGTAATTTTACATGCCTCTTAACGGGTTTAAACCCGTTAAGAGCAATATTCCCAGAATATTCCACTAACTTAACTGAGAATTAAACGGCAAGGGCCTGTAGGTCCAATTTATAAGAGTTTGGGTGCTATTGGGGTATTATAGAAACTTTAGGTGTGTGTAGGTCATTTTTATAAACTTTAGGTGCCAATAGTTCCTTCTCCCTTATTTTAATCTTTGTGTTTTACGTACATTGCACGTGTTTTCAATACACATGTCGATTACATATATTTTCCATTACGTGAAATATCCGTAACATTGTTACATATACAAGTTTTGTATTTTGACTGTTTTCATTCTCCCAAATTAATTTTAATATTTTTATGTGCATTACACGTAAATTTTTATGTGCATTTTATTTCTAAAATTTTCTAAGATGTCATGCAGATTTCTTTCTCATTTTATTTCACATTTTGTTATTTTTATCTTAATAAAAACTCATAGGCCTAAAGTTTATTTTAAAGCCCACTAAGTTAATTAAAAGAAAAGTCACTAGTTAAAAGAAGCCCATTAGTTAATCTACATTTTTAATAAACATTTTTTTATCCTACACTTGTCATGTAACAACATGTATAATCAAATAAATAATAACTAACTAAATGAGAAGTTTGCACATGTGGGAAATCCAAGGGTTGGCCAATTCATGAAGGAAGAAGAAGAGTTGGGAGTTTGTGTAGTAATGGTGGTGGGTGTTTAATATTGATAATGAGCATTTATATTTTGGGTAATGGGTGTCTCTTCATTCACCCATTTAACCCTATAAATGCTACCCATTTTCTCTCATGAAATCTTGCACCAAAATATATATATATATACATATATATATATATATATATATATATATATATATATATAAGAAAGATAAGAAAAGAAAGAGAGGAAAAGAAAGAAAAGATAAGAAAAGAAAAAGAGTGTTTGAGTTCTTGCTTGGAGGAAGGAAAGCTTGCTAAGAGGAGAACGGAGTCACATTCTTGGAGTTAGGAGCCATCTACTAGGAGTTCATTTTCTTTCTTCAAATAAGATGGGTGTCTTCTTGAACTTTCTGAACTATAGTATCATGCATGTGTAGGTAACTTGATATATAAAATTGATATGCATATGAGTAGTGATTAAATTGTAATGATAATATTTAGAATGAAAATGCATGCTAATTGAAAGATTGTCATAAAAATAAGTTGAATAATGTTTTTTGATTGCATGGTAGTACATCATGATTAAATTAAATGATATGGATATAGATTTGTACACAAAGTTATTAATTCATGCCAAGAAAAATACTGTTTTAAGTTTTGTTTGCCCATCAGAAAATAGTATTTAATAAAATAATTATAATCTAGAGCTAAAACCTTTTTGAGAGTATCTTATATATGTCAGGAACATCCCTTTAAAATTTCATAAGATTTGGAGGTCGTTTACTATTTTAATAAAATCTAAACTCAGAACTTGTTAGTAGTTGACTCGTTGCTGGAAATCTGTACACATTTCGATTTTTGATCAATTCAGCATTGTAAATGAAATAATTTGAGAAAAGTCAGAACTAAAAAGTTGTAGTAGACTCTTTAACCTTTCTGAAAAATCTAAGAAATCAAATTTTCACAAAAAATTGAATTTTATATGAATTTTACAAGCCTGTACAGTGACAGTATTTCAGTATTTCGACCCTATTGTATATTTCGAAGAATTCAGGGTTATACATACATTATTTTAAGAAAACTTATAACTAAGAAATTGTAGTAGACTTTTACACCTTTATTTTGATATAAATAACGCAAAGTTTCGTGAAGTGTATGATTTTCTATGATTTTTACAAATAGCATGAAATGCAGTTTCTGACTTTAAATTTACTATTTTGCAAATGATACTTAAACGAGGTGATTGAAAATATATTCTCGCTGTTTTAAGTTATATTTTGGGAAAATATAGATCATATTCATGCTTAGATGAGATTTGAACTCAAGAAAAAAATATATATGGTTAATGATGTTAGAAATTGGTTTAAAATAAATCAAAGGAAAATGATGAGATGAGTTTTCAATGATGAATTTTAAGAGATTATGTTTTAATCTTAATTAACTTGTATTGAGAAGGTTTTGATGAATATGAAAAGTGTATTATGAAAATGAATAGGTTGATATTGTACTTGTTGATGAATAAATAAGAATGAATGAAAGAATTTGAATGAATTATGAATACATGAACATGAGTTATAAGGGTATGGGTACCTCAAGTTGTTGAACATGGAAAGATGTTGATTCTAAAGGCTTAGTGATACCCCGATACCGGCAAAAGTAATGAAAATGAACAGTTGATTTTTGAGAAGTGGGCAATATGGGCTGTCGTTCTCGGTATTTTTGTGTAAGACCGGTAGGAGGATAAACTAGCTCTAGGTAGTATAATTTATTCATGTTCAAACATAAGAATTAGGCACTAAGTGAAGATGTAGTAAACTTAGGCAAACGTAAGTGGAGGGCCTCTATATAGTTGGGTGGCGGATTCCGTGATTATAGACCCAGTCGAGCGGTGAATTCTGGGGCTGTGATTGCTTGCGATGGAGGCGAGCCTTAATTAAATCCGGAATTATGATTGATCGGGTGGTGGATTCTAGGATCATGATTAGTCGGGCAGATAATAGGTCGTACTCCAATGTATATGCGTATACCAGGGCTAGAGGGACACTTGGGGATGTTCGCACGACGAGGATTCTGTATAGTCGGGCGGTGGATCTCCGGGACTGGAATCCGTACTCGTGGAATGTCTAAACTCTATTTTATTACTGGGTAGTTATCATGGCGATGGATCTAACCCTACAATGTGGGGTACATAGGTGCTTGCCCTCGGACCTATATAGTATATGATGCATAGAATCCGAACAAGTATGCATTAGTATCATTGTAGTATAACATCTGCATTAGGCATTAAGTTATATCATACACTAATATGTTTAGGATAGTCACTCTTTATACTTTTATATGCATTCAAGTTTGTATTTGTTAAAGTAAGAGATTTCGATATAATACAGCATAGAGAGGATCGTTGTTTATAACATTGCGTCGGTTGTACGCAACTGACGCGCCCACAGATTTTTAGTGCAGGGCTTGATTGGATTGGCAAGGACTTAAAGATGGTTGATGATAAAGATTATATTTAAGCTGCTGATATTAGAGTTATAATTCTTGTTGTATTTTATTCCGCTGTGTAACTCTGTAATAAACATTGTTGTGTAATAAAAGAAAAGTTTTAATTTTCTTGTAAAATTATACGAAATAAAGTAAAAGATCATGTTGTACTACGAATTACATGTAAATGGAATTCAGGGTGTTACAAGCCCCATCAATAGTGAGATCCCACTCCAGTGAGACCACTTGCATGTAAGAATGACCGTCTTTGAGCGAAGGGGAAGGAGGTGAACCATTCGAGAGCGCCACCGCAGGCTCCTCTCTCTTGTCAAAAACAAAGCAAATGAGGTACTATTCTTCAAAAGAGTAAACTTTTGCAAATCGAGGCATAAGGGTGATGTAAGGGCTTCGAATCAAAATGCTAGCAGTCACAAGCTCCGATCGACGGATCGTCTTTTCATCGATCTTTTCGATGGTACCAAATTCCGATGTGATCTCTTGCAGCGCTGTAACCCCTGTTCCCATTAATACGTATTTTTCATGTATTTTTCCGTATTTCAAATTCTTAGTATCTTGTAACTAATTCTTCTCAAATGATTATCGATTTTCAACCTAAATTGTATTTCATTCTATGATTTTTGATATGATACCCAAATGTTGAATCTTTTATTTTTGGTTAATTATTTAAACCAATTTATTTATTCGATTACTTGTTACATTCTATAATTATATATATCCTTTTTATTTAATTATTGCTTGAAGCCTAGGCCGAGTTTAATATTAATATTATTATTCAAACTATTTAAATTGAAGCCCAAGCCCAATTGTTTAATTATTTATCAGAAGCCCAATCCTATAACTAATTTATTAAATTGATTTGAGCCCATAGACCACGCTCAAATCCAAACCCAGTACTCATATATATTTATGTAGACTCAATCCTATATAATTGTATTCAAACCCCCATATTTTCTAATCCACCCACTCACTTTCTCTCACGTTCTCAACTCTTTCCCCTTCTATTCTCTAACTACCCCATTATCTCCTGATAATCTGAAACTAACTCCATGATCTCCCCCACTATCTCAACTAATCCCTTACCATCTTTATTAATCCACATTAGTAATCAACTCCAAATTATTTAAAACCCCCGTTCTCTCTCTCAGTCTTTCTCTCTCCCCTCTGTTTCCCAAACCCAACAAAGAGCACCCGAGACTTCACCTTCTCCCTGTTCATCTTCCCCACAACCAATCCTTCTTCTTCGCTCGCCTCCCCTCAACTGCAACCTCCCCGTCGAGCCTCTCGCTCTCCCTCAGTCGAAGACTACTCCTTGCCTTCTTCCTCCCGCAACCTTCGAGCGTCGTTGACTCCACTCCCGCTGCCATTGCTCAACCTCCTCGAGTTCCCCTGCCTTCCTCATCGCGCTGCTCAACAACCACCACCCCCGAGCTTCCCTCCAACGTCAGCACCGCCCCGCTCGAGCCTTCCGCTCGACTCAGCCATTGTCACCCATCGCCTCTCCGCTCGAGCGCCTCCTCCTCCAGTCGTGAGCAACTTCCCTCGTCCCCTTCGACCGCAACCACCTCAGAATCCATCTCCGTCGCTTTCCCGTTCTCCACCGAACTCGCCCATCGCCATTGCCGCGCCGCTCGAAGCTCCATCCTCTCTTCGCCTTGCACCTCTGTCGACGCGCCGCTCGCCCTGCATCCGGGCTCCTCGCAGCCCTCCTCTGCAACTGCCGCGACCCTCGACTACAACATTCTCCCTCCCTCTATTTTGGAAACAGAGCACCGCTCTTGAGTTTCGAACCACCATGCATCTTCGACGACCTTCCCCTCTGACCTTACCTCCTCCACATCGTCGACTTCGCCGTTCACCACAGCCCCGAGCATCCCTTGCCATCGAGCCTCCTGCCGTCTCTCTCTCTCCGTCACTATGAGAAGGAGAGTCAGGTTTTCTTCTACTGTGTTTGCTGTTTAGCAGATAAAGGATTGGATTATTTCTGTGTTTGGTGTTTGTGAGGGGGGATCCACTGTCTTGAAGTTGCTGTGTGCTGTTGGGGTGTCATTTTGCTGTTTTGGTGTTTTGTACGTGGTTCGCATGTGTTCCATGTTCGTGCATCGTCGCCCGGGATTCCGATCCCGTTATTTTTTGCATATTCGAATCTCTCATGTAAAAGGCAATTCCACTTGAACTCGTTTATTTTTCTAGTTTAAGATTATTGATCTCTGCAAGTAGTTCTCTTTCAATTATCGTAATATTGCATTGTGTACCTTCCGTTGGGGATATCGAGGGTTTACACAAGCTAACCCGAAGTATCCTTGACTTCGTACCAACATCCATTGATTCAAACCCAAGCTTGCATGCACATACGACATGAACAAATTGACTAGAAACTTGTGTATAGAAATGTATAATGATTGAATACATGTTGATTGATTAAGATCTCGTGAATTGAATCGTGACATGATAACTTGGCATGTACACTGTAAAGATTCATCTTAACTTATTGTATATAATGTTAATGCATTTCATGATCCAAGAATAAGTACATTGTTCGTTTTGATGAATGTACATGATGACTTTTTATTACTTCGTGTGGCTTGTCCTGTTTTGCACTGAGGTTTCGACCCTCTTACAATAAGAATCAACCAAAACTATATAAAAAGGGAATTGTAGCCTAATGAATCTAGTTTCCAGAACACTTTACGGATCTAGATTCCTATCTGTGAGCAGCGAGATATTGCAGTTTTAGTTACTGCTGGTCTGTATTTTTAGAATTTCAAATTAGTGAAACACCAACATAACTTTCAGTTGAAACACTATAGTAACAGTAGTGTAATGACATGAAACTCTCCAGAAACATAGTAGACATGCTTAGGATTCAGTTTCTAAATTTTGTAAATTTTTATATTGATTTTACGCCTTGTTTTCACCCATAGAGTTTTGATTATAAGTTGCTGCCAGAACCCTTAAGCTGTAAAGATTATGATAATTGACCTAGTTATGGTCAGAATTAATTGAAACTTACTGAATATGAATTGCAGCCCCATATGTCTAGCTTACAACCCTTTTGATAAAATTGAATTCCGATTATAGTTTGTGAGTTATTGTTGTTTTAGTACTACTATGTCTGCTCTTTTTAGATTCACAATTACATGTATTTTATCCTGCATCGCATCATTTTGTTGCATCTTTATCATCTCCTTGGCACTCTTATATATGTTGCATGATCATAAATGATTTAATAAAATATTAACAAGCCGGGGTAATAAGGGTTGATGGAGTAGTGGATAATCTCAGAAAATGTACTCGGTAAGGCCTTATCGTTATATTGTATTTTCGTGAAAGGAGGAGTATCGATTGTGAATTATTGATTGTTAATTGTTGATTGTAAATTATTGTTATTGATGTCGAGTAGACTCTCTATAGAACCCACCACGAAGTCTAAAACGAACACTGTTTTGTATGCACCAAACTTGTGGTATGGGACGCAGTAGTACGTGCATTAGTTAGGCTAAATACTAATAGACTAGATTGACATTTGCATCATTGAATCATGACTACTGACATTGAAATTGTTTATTGATTATTGTTATTAAAAATTGCATTGTTAAATTTAGACTTTTCATCAGTCCCTGTTATTATTTTTGAATTTTGCTCTTACTTCATATTCCTTGATGTACCATATTCCATTACTCTTTGCTTTTCACTACTTGCTGTCCGTACTTGCTCTAAGGACATTTTTTTCCACTCTAGTTGATCTAACCACAGGTGCACAAGGAGAATTGACATAAGGCATTGGTGGGCAGTTCTTCTAAGATTGGAGCAGGAGCTTGCTTCGCAATAAATTGTTTCTTCCATGTTGTTTTTTCATATAGCTTTGTTACTTTTGTTGAACTTTGTATCCCGGGCATTGTTGACTCGTAACTGTTGTTTATTTCCAGTTGTTGATTATTATGTTGGACTACTACATGTTTTATCTAGTATCTGTTTATGTAATTATATTTTTTCTGCGTGGTTGTGATTATTTCTTTTCATGTTGTTGAGTTAAGACTGATACAACTTATGGATGATGTTAATATCATCTGCTGGGCCTTCGTCACGGACTTGTATTCCCGTATTTGGGAAAGCGGGGCGTGACAAGCGCTTCTCTTTTCCAGAAGTGCAAAGGTACATTGTGTATCCAAATCCAGTACCTCTCGCCTTGAGGTAGCTCTGCTCCAAACCTAGGGGGACCAAAGAGAGAATTCCATTTTGAAATTGCCAAAATCCACTGATCCCAAGTTGGCGACCTCCACCATCTTCTCCGGTGATGGGAAAGACACCAGGAATTGTAAGTGACACTTCTTCTTCACTACCCAGCCCCTATGAGCCCTCATCAACCACTTAGAGTTTAGGGCATGAAGAAGGTGGTTCTCCGATGGACTCCCTGACCTGACTTTAGCAATGGCGCACCACTGACGGAGCCACTTCTCTTCGGGTTTGATGATCTCAAGGCTGTTTGCAAGCCTGATGGGTGTGAGATTATCAGGTGAATTACCCCTTCTAACCGGTCTTTCATCGTCGAAGCTAGAGGATGTCACATTTGTACAGACCCCATTTCATACATTTGAGGCAACAGATCTCCTTCGTGCAATCCTTTCGATAGTGGCTCAAGTTATCGCAGTTGAAGCAAGGCACTAGTTTGCGTTTCCCTTTTCGTTGATTCTTTTTATCGTCCAACTGATTAGAGGCGAAGTACTGTGCCTCTTCTTCACTTTGCTGGTAACTTCCACCCAAGGAGAATTCTCAGTGAAATCCCCATTCGAGAATGGAGCAAACTCCATCGTAATCCCATTTTGTGGACCCTCTTCTTGGGCCCACTCTACAATGGATTTAAGTGGAGCTTTTGCATCCCTTTGCGGTGGTGGAGGAGACTAGGGTAAGTTGTGTGTTGATTGTTGTGGTTTGTGGTGATGGTCGAAGGCAGGGGTTGGGTTTGGGGTATACTTGATGACCAAAAGAGTTGATGGTAGTGCGGGAAGGCTGGTTGTGGGAATGCGGCAGAGGTTTAGGGCACATCTATCTAGTCGGGGAGTGATGAGGTTGTTGTGTAACACCCTGGTGATTTCAAATATATATATATATATATATATATATATATATATATATATATATATATATATATATATATATATATATATATATATATATATATATATATAATAAAAGTAAGGTTGGCTGGTTTGTTAAAAACTTGGTAAAAATGAATATGTTTAAATGAAAAAGGAAAGCATTTGGTGGGGGCCCACATGAGTACTCGCTAGCAAGCTTGCTGTTATGAGCTTCATTTGACTTCCGATCAAATTCCATGATGACGTGGCACCCACCTTGGTAGATTTCGGCAGAGATAGTTGTAGGATTTAATCCCACATCGAGAGTGAAATTGAATAAAATATAATATAAATAATAAATGTCAAGGATCAAGAGTCACCTAATCGGTTAACCAACTTTTGAGAGGCAGCCTGTGGTGGGCAGTTGTACTACATAGTATCTAAATTGTCTTATAAATTGTATAAATTGTCTGAGCTAGGGGCAGGGGCATTACATGTCGTCTATGCACATTGTGGCTTATAGTCCTCTGGTCTTTCCTCTCTCCATGGGCGCGATGTAGGTCTGTTGGGGGGGGAGGGGGGGTGAGAAGTGGCGATGATGACTGAAACCCCTCCCAAACCGACATTGATGTGCACTGTGGTGTGCACGCGCGGGGGAGTGAGGGTGTCTGAGCCTCCGCACTGTGGTGTGCACTATTTTGTTTTAATTTTAAATTTTGCAGTGCAAGTGTTAGTGTGGTCTACTAGTTAGCTTTTTCGTTGGTGACCAAGATGTTAGGAGTTTGAATCCCACTTGCACAAAAAAGTTCCCAATTAATTAACATATATGCGAATAGGGTTGGCAACAGGCCGGGTTTGGGCCGGACCCTTATAGGCCCAGGCCCGAGCCCAAAATTTTAAAACATAGACCCGAACCCGACTTGAATTTTCTTTGGGCTTAAAAAATTAGGTCCGAACCCGAGCCTGAATTTGGCCCAAAAATAGGTTCGGGCACAGGCCCAAACTACTTATGCATGTTCTAATATATAGCTTTCTCATAAAATAAAACTATATGAAGAATAATATACGATAAAAAATAACAATAATAGGACTACTACAAATTTTTGAGTAATTCACATCAAATTTGTCTATTTTTATTTTATTTTATATACAAGGCATAATTTTTATATCTATAAACTTTAACACTCATTTTAACTTACTTAAATAAATATTCTCTTTAAAAAAAAACTCATACATAAATATACGTGATGTTTACATAAATATACATGATGTATCTACATATTTGATATGGCTAAAAATAGGGTTAAATCGGAACCGTCCAAATTGGGCGCGAATCTTAAAGATCAGGGGTAAAATGGTAATCTCACCTGCAAACGGGTCTGAATTGGGTACTGGGCCTTTTTTTCAAAGACCCAATAACCCACGAATGGATCCATCTCAACTGGGTGCAGGTTTCAACCCGCAAGAAACCCAGTCCAGCTGGGTGGAATTAGAGTTTATGATTATACCTAATCAACGGCCCTAATTCACTTGGATCCATTCACTGGGAAGTAGGGATTTGATCTTATCCCGAAACTGGTCCCTAAGGCGGCTATAAATACCCCCCATCCCCCACCATTAAGAGGTAATCAATCTTTTGCTAGTAAAAGCTCATTCATAATCTTTCTGATTACTGACTTGAGCGTCGGAGGGTGCGTTGCCGGGATCAACCCCGGTGTTTCGCACTTTTTGCAGGTTAACGGCGGGAGATCACGGTCAAACTCCGGGGAAAAGGTTTCAGGTTTGACTATTCGGCATCCCAAAGAATCCACAAATTTTATCTGTTTGCCCCCACACCAGATTTAGCGGCGACAGATTGGCACCGTCTGTGGGAACCCACGAATAGCAATCCTTCCTCTTCCCTTGGTTAAGATCACCTCCAGCCATGCCTCCCCGAAAACTGAGATCCAAAGGGTCCAACCGCGGACCCACTCCTCCTCAACCACAACAGGAGATCCCCCTCCAAACCGTCCAGCCACAGGGGCAACTCCCACCACAATCTGATCAGCCCCCGCAGCAGGACCAACCTCCTCTTCAGAACCTTCAATCCCAAAGGGCTCCGCTCGTTCCCCAGAATGCCGGCGTAGGGGCCTCTCATCCCAACCCTCAGAAGCAACCTCCTCATCGAGACCGCATCTCCGTACACAACCCTTCTACCGATTCAATGGCATCTCACAACCCCCGGCCTTCCGAAGACCTCTGCAATACCCTCCTCAATCGGCAGAAAGAAGAGGACCTTCACCACCGTTTGGATGAAAGGCGGGCCCGTGAGGGAGCCTCCTGCCCGAAACGTCCAAATGAGCGATCTCCTCGTCGTCGCGACCACAGGAGGTCCCCTCCTCAAAGGGGGCGGAGAGAGTCCCCTGAGTACCATCGAAGAAGAAATCGTTCTCCCGCTGGTCGGCAGCCCCCGAGGGACGATAACAGACCTATCACCCGAGCCGAATTCCAAGAGTTCCAGGCTACAATCCTGCAGGCCCTCAACCTCCGGCTGAACAACAACAATGCTTAGAGGGTCCCCACTCCTCCTCCGGTCCAAAGTCCTCGCCATCAATCCTTAACCCCTCCTCAAGCTCCGAGTCACAGCCATCACAGTCCTCGCCATTCCCCTAGCTACCATTGCCGAACTCCGCGCTCCCGTTCTTACGAAGACGAGTCCGGAGACTCGCTTGGCTACCGTCGAAGGGACGATGTAGTCTACCGCCGTCTCCATGAGATGGAGAGGCGCCTCGGCCAACTGGATAAAGAAGAAGAGCTGAGAGGAAGGCTCCTCTGTCCAAGCCGACCTCCCTTCTCTCGAACAATTATGGAGGCGCCCGTTCCAATAGGCTTCAAGCCCCCGCAGTTTGAGACTTACTCTGGGGAGTCAGACCCCGTGGACCACATTGAGAGCTTCAAGACCCTCATGTTGATCCACCAAGCTTCCGATGCTCTACTATGCAAAACCTTCCCAGCTACTCTCAAGGGTCCGGCCCGAGAATGGTACTCTCATCTTGCCCCATCCTCCATATTCTCCATTGAACAATTTGAAACCCTCTTCGTCACCCACTTCGTGAGTAGCCGCCATACCGAGAATACTAGTATTTCGCTACTCTACCTCAGTCAGAAGAAGGGTGAGAAGCTGAGAGATTATGTGAAGCGGTTTACCACAGAAGCTAGGTCAATTGCCTCCCTTGACCAATCGGTCGCCACTGCAGCCTTCCAGTCGAACGTCCTCAACTCAAGCCTTCGGTCCTCCCTATCCAAGAAGCCCCCGCAAAACTTCTCCGACCTTCTTCTCAGAAGCGAGAAGTATATCCGGGCCGAGGAAGCTAAACATCGCCCCACTTTTGAGGGGTCTTCCTCCGGGACCAAGAGAAAGACATCTGAAGAAGAGGGAGATAAGAAGATCCAGAAGGACAACGGGGGCTAGTGCCGCCGGCCTCCCAGATTTGAGAAGTTTACCCCTCTTAATGCCAACATTTCTACCATTCTCAGGGAGGTCGAGAAGGAAGGAGTTCTGCTTCTTGCCCCGAAGATGAATACCCCTGGCAATAAGAGGGACAAGGAAAAGTGGTGCCGATATCATCGAGACCATGGCCACGATACCAACGACTGTCGGGCCTTAAAGAATGAAATTAAGGCCCTCATCCAGAGAGGACAGCTGTCTAAGTTTGTGAGAAATGACCGAATTGATCTTCCTCCACCCCCAGGGGGGCTAACAAGCATCCCGAAAGGTGCGACGAGACACCCGAGTTTGAAGAGGAATGCATCTTGCATCTCATTCATGGAGGTCTCATGGGAGGAACCTCCAACTCTTCCCGAAAGGCTTTCATACGAGAAGTCAATTCAGTTCATGGCATACCCCCTCCCAAAGGCCTCGGAGTCCCGGTCACTTTCTCAGATGAAGACCTGGAGGGAGTCCGAACCCCCCATTGTGACGCACTAGTGATCAACCTCCATATGGCAAATTTTAAAGTGGAGAGGATTCTGGTGGACAATGGTAGCTTCGTTAACATCCTCTTCCTGGCGGCTTTCCGAGGACTCAAGTTATCGCGGGACAGGCTCAATCCCACCGGCTACACGCTCCATGGATTCATGGGAGTGCTAGTGACTATCGAAGGGGTGATCACCCTCGACGTAACCGCTGGCAAAATTACTACTACCCGGACAGAGCCGATGAACTTCATGGTCGTCGACATCCCAGCTGCTTATAATGTGATTCTAGGCCGACCTGGCCTAGCTGCTTTAGAGGCCGTCCCGTCAGCTTATCACCTTAAAATGAAGTTCCCCACCAAGTCAGGTGTAGGGGAAGTAAGAGGCAGTCAAGAGATGGTCCGCAAGTGTTACATGACCTCCACCTGGGGTCTTGTCCTCTCCCTTGAGACCCTCGAGATTCCCCACGGGAACGCCCAACCTATGTCCAAACCGGTGGATGAGCTGGAGGAAGTGCACTTTTCCGAGCAAGATCCGAACCGCAAGTTCCTAATCAAAAAGACCCTCCCATCTGTCCTATGTTCCGACATAGTCCAATGCATCAGGAAGAACTATGACCACTTCGCCTGGTCGGCTGCCGATATACCAGGAATTTCCGAGGAACTCCTCGTCCACCACCTAAGCATTGCTCTGGGGTCCAAACCAATCCAACAGAAGAGGCGCAAATTCGCCCCTGAGCGCCAGCAAGCTATAAAGGAAAAAGTGGACAAGCTCCTCAAGGCCCGATTCATACAAGAAGTCAACTATCCCGAACGACTCTCCAATGTTGTTATGGTTAAGAAGGCCAACGGAAGCTAGAGAATTTGCATCGACTTCACGGACCCAAACAAAGCATGCCCGAAGGATCCTTTCCCTCTCCCCAGCATCGACACCCTGATCGACGCTACTTCGGGCCATGAGCTGCTGAGCTTTATGGATGCCTTCTCCGGATACAATCAAATTAGAATGTTCCCCCGGGATATCCCAAAGACCTCCTTCGTCACCGATCAAGGGCTCTATTGCTACAGGGTAATGCCCTTCGGGCTGAAAAATGCCGGTACCACCTACCAGCGCCTAGTCAATAAGGTCTTCTAGAACCAGATTGGCCGCAACATGGAAGTGTATGTTGATGATATGCTAGTTAAAAGCATCCATGGGGCCGACTGATAAATCTGTTAATGTCCACATTTTAGAGCTATATCTGAATGCAATTAGACAGTTAAATTCTCTATCTGTGGTAATTTACTCTTCTTTTCTCTTTTCCATAGGAAACAGCCTAAAAGCAACTAAACGAAGCAGATTCAAGACTAATCCAGTACTGTGAGGATGATACACTGGAATGAAGAATCCTAATTTTGCATCAAAACATTTCTGAGAAGCTGTTGAATACAGTCGACTGATTCCTTGACTACAGTCGACTGAACAAAGTGGGTTGAGTTGCCAAAGCTTTGCAGAACAGTCGACTGACTCCTATTCAACAGTCGAATGCTATGACTGGTTTGAGTTCCCAAAAATTTGCGGAACAGTCGACTGATTCTTAGCCAATAGTCGACTGAACGGGCATGAAATCTGGAATTAGAGATAAGAACAGTTGAGATTCACCCTCATCCAAATCTGCAAATAAATCAGATGGAGTGGTAAGAATCCAGGTTAGCTGTAAATAACAACTTTCCAACAATCAAGTTAGAGACCTGGGTTTGGCAAGTATTAAGATTTGACTCAATCCTTATCTGAAGTGTGAGAAGATAGAAATCTGGAACTTGAGATCTGTAGATGGGGGCAAAAGAAACTATAAAAAGGCGGTGTTACCGCTGATTTCGGTGTGGGGGTAAACAGATAGAATTTGTGGATTCGAGGAAAACCTGAACAGTTGACTCGGCCCTCTTGCTCCCGCCGCGACCTGCAAGGAAGTGCGAAACACCGGGGTTGATTCTGGCGATGCACCCTCCGACGCTCTTGTCAGTAATCAGATAAAGATTAAGAAAGAGCTTAAGTGGTGAAGAAGTGATTAACCTGGTCTTGGTGGTAGAGGGGTTGTATTTATAGTCGCCTTTGGAGCGGTTAGGGTCCTGATTTCCTGCCTAACAGTCAGGAGGAAAATCCTCCTATTCTGTTTTGGGAAGTCTGGCCCTGATTCCCTGGTGAGAGTCAATCAGGCTTATTGATTTGATTTAATCAAATCAGTGGCCTTGATTCTCCTCTTGGTGGACCGGGCTTGCATCGGGTCGGGACCCGTGCCCAGTTGAAGTGGATCTATTCGCGGGTGGTTGGTTTTGTGAGAAGGAGGCCCAATACCCGTTTTGGATCCATCTGTATGTGAAATTACCTTTTTACCTCCATGCTTCAAAATCCGTGCTCGATCTGGACGGTCCCGATTTAACCCCATTTTGAGCCATATCACGAGCCCCCCACTCCTAAAGACTGAGCGTGATCAGACTTTGAGGAGTAGTTTAGCTGTTTTAGTGGCTGGTGGAGTTGTATCGGAGTCCAAATGTGGGATTTTGAATCTAGAAAGGGGGTAGTGAGGTAACTTTTGACGTCGCTGGCTGTTCTCTGGTCACATCGGGCATTCAAGGGTTTTTATCTATTTTTTCGGACTATTTATTTAATTTTGAGACGTGTTCACTAATCGTTCGGGGGCCTTAACTGTACATTCTAGGCAATAATTGTTCGTTCAGGGGTTCGAAAATGTGCCCCCAAATTTTCAATTACTCTCCAGAATTTTTGGTTAATTTTCCCGAATTTTTAGCAATTTCTTCGCAATTTTTAAATAAATAAAACGATTTAAATAAATAAAAAACGATTTAAATACCGATTAATGGCGTGGCTCGATCTGAGCCGTTGATCATGGATAAGCGCGAATTTCGGAAAGATCTGATGGCTGTTACCGCTCGGCAGCGTTTTTCTCCGTTTACGAGCTCGAAAAGGCACTTGCTCCGCTGCCGACCGGAGGTAGGGGGTCCGGCAGGCCGAGCGACGTGGCGCTATCTGAGCTGTCGGATGCTGGTGCGCATCTCGAGACGGGCGCGGTTCCCAAGAAAACACTATCTTGTCGTTTAGCGCACGTGGCGCAATCTGGGCCGTTCATCTTTGGGAGCGCGAATTTCTGAGAGATCCAACGGTTTAAGTAGCTCGGTGTCTTTTTTCTCCATTTACCAGCTCGGGAAGGCACTTGCTCGGAAGCCGACCGAGGGGGCGTAGCTTCGGTCATCCGAGCGACGTGGCGCTATCTGAGTTGTTGGATATTGGCGCGCATCTCGAGACGGGCGCAGCTCCCAAGAAAACACTATCTTGTCTTTTAGTGCTCTCGGCGAGATCTGGGCCGTCTGATTGAGATCAGGCGCGAAAGTTGAGGGGAAAGTGAGTTTTCCCCGTTTACACGCTCGGGAAGGCACTTGCTCGGCGGCCGACCGAGGGCCTGTGGTTTTTGGCAATCCGAGATGGCTCTGTTCCCAATGGCATTAACAGTGCTTCGGGACTTGCGCGGCATTCCGCCTTCCCAATGTCATTAAGGATAATTCCCTTAATTAATACGCGGCGTTTCAACTTCCGAGGGTCATAATGGCTGGTTCTTGGAGGCAGGCTATAAGTACCCCACTCCCCTTGTCATTTCAATCACCATCAGCATAGAGTTTCACACCTCGGAGGTATCGGCCTTGAGTAGCTTCTCTTTTGAGGTCCGGGGTGGTTGCTCTTCTGCCTGGTTTTCCCTTTGTTCCTGACGGCCCCAAAGTGGATGTCAGGAGCAGGGAGGGAACAAGGCAGTAGTGGCGACGACCATAGTCCGGACCCGAGGGATGAGTTACTTCAGAAGGACGGGTGGTCGCCCTGTTGTCTTATTCTTCTCCCTCACTGCTCCGAAGGGGATGTCAGGAGCGGGAGGGGATAAGGCAGTAGTGGCGACGACTATAGTCCGGACCCGGGGTGTGGGCCACTTCGGAAGGACGGGTGGTCGTTCTTCTACCAAGATCTTCAGCCTTCTTTGGTCGCTCCGAAGCGGGTGCCTAGGTAGGCGGAGATCTTGGTGGAAGAGGTGATGATCCATGTCCGAGGCCGATTTCCGGACCATCCGAGTCCGTTTGTTGCAACTGTGAAGGCACCGTTGCCAGAGTCCTCTGACAAGCCGAGCCTTCCAGTTGCAATCAACTAGCTCGGGATGGTGCGCTTCTCCACCATGAGTCGTGGCTCGGGCTTTCGGACCATCCGAGCTCGTTGTTTGCAGCTGTGAAGGCGCTGTTGTTAGAGTCCTCTGACGAACCGAGCCTTCCAGTCACAATCAACTAGCTCGGAATGGTCCGCTTCTCCTGTTCTCTGAGCGTTGATGGGCCCCCTCCCATCTCTGTCTTCCTTCCGGGCTGATGGCTCCTGATGGATGTCAGCCCGGAGGAGTTAGAGATGGGGGGAGCGCCGATCTGTTTTTGACCGGGGCCCGTGGGTCGGCGGAATACCGACTGAGGCACGGGACCCGGGGGGTACCCGCCGAGGGCGGTGCCTTAAAACTTTGAACCAAAATTTTCCTGGTTCCCTTTGATATAGGTGGGGCGTCCGAGGGTTCAATCGTCCGAGCAACGTGGCGCACCCTGAGCCGTTGGATGATGGCGCGAATCTCGAGGCGGCTCAGTCCCCAAGAAAACGTTATCTTGTCGTTTAGTACAGGTGGGAAGATCTGAGCCGTCTGATCGAGATCATGCACGAAAGTTGAGGGGAAAGTGTGTTTCCCCGTTTACACGCTTGGGAAGGCGCTTGCTCGGATTCCGAGCGGACCCTGTTGCAGACAAGTTCGGTTTGCCTGTGGCTCGGATTCGGATTTCCTGGAGCCGAACTAGCTGACTTGGTGAAGGAGACAGTGGTGATGGGCCTTCGCGACGTTTCGAGAGCAGCCCAAAAGTCGCAAACCTTCGTTTGGAAGTCCAAGGGACGTCCCAATTTTACTATAAATATTCACCCCCCCCTTAGACCAAGTCTCACTTTTCACTTTTACTCTCTCTCTTCAGTTTTTACTTTGCTTCAAAGCTTTTAGCTCTCTGGTGGCGTTGCTAGCTGTCGCGGTAGCGTTCCTAGTTTCCGGCGAGCTTTCCGACCGCACTTGTCACTTCGAGGTCAGTCTCTTTCCCTTCTCTTTTAGGAAAAATGGTTAAGATTTCGGCTGAGACCCCCGCCTCGGAGCAAGCCGTTAGCCGAGGGGATAAAGGGAAGGGGGCAGTGGAGCCAAGCGAGCAAGACGTCGTTCGTCCGGATAAAGAGGGTGAAGTGGCTGAAGTGCCAGAGGAAGTCGTGGCGGAGTCCCGAAAGGGTAAAGGCATGATCACGATAGTGGAAACGCCGAAGAGAGCGGGGGCGTTTGGTCGGCAGCCCATCGCCGTGTCGAGTGTGGGAGGCGTCCGGGATTACGCCGAGGATACCTTGGAGAGAGTCACTCAAGGTACGGCTAATCTGGTGGAGGAGAACGAGCCTAGGGAGCTGTCCGAGGTGGACCATAGGATCTCGACTCTTACCGAGACCGATCTTCGTTTGATCCGAGAGGGCTTCCAGATCCCACTTGAGTATGTACTGCTCCTTCCTGGGCCGGGATTCCGAGCCAGCACAAAGTCCTCGTCGGACATATGTGTCTTTCCGGTCGACTCTCTCATTGCCGGACTCCGCTTTCCCCTCCACCCGTTCGTGGTTGAGGTCTTGGTCTGGTACGGTTTGAGTCCCGCCCAACTGATGCCGAACACATGGAGGCACGTCGTGGCGTTTGTCCTCCGATGCCAAGAGATCGGCGCCAAGCCGACTATGTTCCTCTTTCGGAGTCTCTTCCGACCCTGCCAACCGAAGCGGGACGAGCAGAGGTTTTTCCTTTCTCCTCGGACAGGAGTTAAGTTGATCGAGAACCCGGACTCGATCAAACATTGGAAGGAGAAGTACTTCCTCGTCCGAAATCTGACGCCATGGGTGATACCGATGGTTTGGGCGAAGGAAGGTCTGCCCAAGCGGACCAGGAGAGAGGTGCCGCTGAGTGATGAGGACGTGGAGGTCCAGAAGAAGCTCCTCGCCCTGCCAGCGCTAAGCTGGAAAGATATTACAGAGGAGCATCTGTTCCGTGGGGGTCTCAGTCCGATCGACCCTCGTATGCTTCTGGTATTTATACTCTTTGTCTAAAATTCATGAAAATTGTCCTAAGTTTTTTCATTCGGCTTTTGCAGAGACGATGAAGCTTGATTACAAGGCTCTGGTGGCGAAGGGCAGGGCAGAGCAGGAGAAGAAGAAGAGGCCGTCGGCAGCGCCTCAGGACAGCCGAGCTTCGAAGAAGCCCTCGGTTGTGAAGGCCGCCGATCAACCGAAGGTCGCGGTCCTCAAGGAGGGGGAGATTGAGGTCCTTGTCTCCCCGACGAAGGTCGTGGTCCCTGAGCAGGGGGGAGTCGTGGTCTCCGATCCCCTTGCTTCGGATGCGCCTACACCGACCCCGGAGGCGGGTGCTCCCGGTTCGTCGAGCAGCGTGTTCGGGGTGAAGGATGCGCTACACCTCCCAGTTCCGCCCCTTACCGCCGATGCGGAGAAGATCTTGACCGAGCGTCATAAGCAGATCTTCGTCCCCGATTGGCAGGTGATGAACGTCGACGGCTTCTTGGGCGACGGGAACATCTGCATGGAGGCGGTGAGGCACCTGCCGACCCCGAAGGATCGAGCGACCCTGAAGGCCGGGATGGCAGGGGACGCCGTGATGCAGATTGCCCGGAACACTATGTCGGTAAGTGGGCCGAGCCCTCCTTCATCCAAATTTCTTCCTTAGAATTTTTCTAAGTTCTTGGATTCGGATTTTAACGTCTTGTTCTCTTTCAGACCCTCTACCACTTCAATTTCTTGGTCGAGGAGTTGGCGAACAAGGATCAGGAGAAGGAGAAGGAGAGGGCGGAGCGCGTCAAGGTCACGAAGCAGCTTGATTCCGAACTGCTTCTCTCGACGAAGAGGGCTGCCGAAGTGGAGGGGTTGGAGAAGCAGCTGGCCGACGCCATTTAGCTGTCAAAGGACACGGCGGCCAAGCTTGAGGCCTCGGAGAAGGAGGTGGCCGAGCTGAAGGATACGACGGCCAAGCTCGAGGCGTCGGCGAAGGAGGCAGCCGGGCTGAAGGAGGAGCTGGCCAAGGCTCGATCGGAAGCGGAGGATGCTCGGAAGGGGGCCGAGAAGATCAAGGCTAAACTCCTCAGGAAGGTGAAGAGGGTGAAGAAGGCCGTGCAGGAGGAGGCCGCGCTGCACATGCTCCAGAATATGGTGGATGCCTACGGTCGAGCCTTGCAGCATGTGGTCGCCAAGAACCCGGGCTTCGATACGTCCTCCTACAACTTCTACGACCTCGTGGAAGGGGAGGAGGGTGTCCCCGAGGGGTTGATCGGCCCCGAGGGCGAGACGGAACCCGTCGAGGACCCGTGGAAGGCCGAGGCCGAGGAGGAAGAGGAGGACGACTCCGAGGAGGAGAGCAGGAGCGAAGGCGGAGGTGGGGGCGAGGGCGAGGACAAGGCCGAGGGGTCGACGGACCCGAACGACAAAAAGGTCGACCCCTAACTCGGTTGTCTTTTTTTTTTCTTTTTTGTTTTTGTAAGCCTAACTGCGGACTGGCCACCGCTTTGTAGAACTCTTTGAATCTTGAATGAAAAAATGTTTTGTTTGGCCAAAATTTGTCCAAGTGTTGAGTCTCGGACTTAGTGTCTGATTTGGCGTAAATTTCTTCAAGTGTTGGGCCTCGGATTTAAATCTGCTTTTCAGGTGAGATTCGGTCCGATCACGGAGGTTGAATACCTTCGGAAGGAGCTGGCGAAAACGAAGGACGAACTCTTTCAGAGCCGGTATAATCGATATCTCCTGCTCGGCAAGTTGGAGGATACGAAGGCAGCTCTGCGGAGGTATGGTCGCGAGCTGTACCAGCATCGGAAGCGCTCTTCAGCTCCCTATCCCGAAGGCGAAGTCGAGGATCTCCGTAGAGAGCTTACTGCTGCCGAGCAGAAGAATGATGACCTTTTGGCCGAGGTCCAATACTTGGAGCTAGCGGAGAAAGAACATTCGGCGGAGGGGGAGAAGCTAGCTTCCGAACTGGAGAAAGCGTCAACCGAGTGCAAGAGGCTATCGGCGGAAGTCGACAGGCTCAGAAGGATCACCATAGATAGGGGGATCGAGGTCACCCATTACCGACGGCTTGCGACTGATAGTGCCAATGCCTCGGGCTCGTTGAGGGCCCCTCAACCGAAGAAGTTGGCGAAGGACGACGTCTTAAGGGATAGAATTGTCGAACTGGAGGAGGAGATCGCGTCGCTCAAGCCCGCGCCGGAGAGAGCCAACGTTCGCAGCACGTCGTGTACTCGCGAGGAGAGCGAGAGGGGGATTACGTTTTATGAACTTGCGACGCACTCGCCTATGACCAGGCGGAGTCCGACCGATGCTCAGAGCAGCGCGGCTGTTTCATCGAGTGGGGCTTCGGTCGGCGCCGCTGTTAGGACTAGCAGTGAAGGGGGATCGCGCTTCGTTGGTTTAGGGTCGAGCTCGGAGGGCAGGCCTCGTCGTCCTCGCGTTTCCCTAAACCGAAGCATTCCCCTTCCGAATAGGCTCTGATTATGTCGTTTTCCATTTTTGTTGGTTGTTGTAACAACTTAATTGTGGGGTCGGTCGACCGTCTGTAACACTATTATGTCTGAATGCAAATCTTTTTTAAAAAATTTTCAAGTGTCAGACTTCGACGGCGTAATGAAATTGTGTTATTCGCTTTCCCTTTCTTTCAGCTCGTGGCGACGATCCATGGCTCGGATTCCGAGCATTCGAATGATGACTCCGAATCCGAGGCCACTTCTGGAACGGTGGTTCTGAGCCCTAGAAGCGTCGATCTGAAGTTACGTCGGGCTGAGAGTGAGTGGGCCCACCTTTCGTCCGTCCTCAGTCTCTGGGAAGCCGAGATCCAATGCTTGGAGAATAGGATCGACGAGCTGAGCCCCGCAGGAGAGGATGAAGACTCGCAAACCGCATTCAGCAATGCTCTTCGGGTCAAATGCATTCGGCACAACCAGTCGAAGATTATCGCCGAGCGGGATGACTTGCTTTCGGAGATTCGGCACTTGCAGGCTGCGATGGCGAAGCTCCGGGGGGACGCAGAGGACGAACAGTCTAGTGAGGATGTTTCTATATGAGAGACAAGTGTAGTGGGTCGGGCGTTGTGTGTTTTGTTTGCCAATACTTTGTAATGGAATGTTTTGCGTTATGCGCCGACCATTAATAAAATGCCCTTTCATTGCTTTGCATATTTGTCTTCGCTTATAGCTGCGTTGGTCGTGCCGAGATCTTTGAACCGAGCGCGTTTGTTTAACCGAACGGGTCCCCATGGGTAAGGTACTTTGTCGTTTAGCAGCTCTGACGCGGTACATCACAAATTCCTGGGCGGCTCCGCGTTCGAGAAAGTGCTATTTTGTCGTTTAGAGCAGGTGGCGAGATCTGAGCCGTTGAATGTAGGCGTGAATCTCGAGGTGGCTCAGTCTCCAAGAAAACATTATCTTGTCATTTAGTGCAGGTGGCAAGATCTGAGCCGTCTGATCGAGATCACGCACGAAAGTTGAGGGGAAAGTGTATTTTCCCCGTTTACACGCTCGGGAAGGCACTTGCTCGGGAACCGACCGAAGGTCTGGGTCTTCGGGCTTCGGCTAATAGTTAGAAGAGTTCGGATTATTTGTTCCAGACCTTGGGTATAGTTCAATGGCTGTGGGAGCAGTTCCGAACGGCGATCTACCCCTGGTTCGTCCGGAGACGAGCCGAGGAGGTAAAGTCGAGCCGAGTGTTGGACTCCGAACCATCGGTATAGTTCAACGGCTGTGGGAGCAATTCCGAACGGTGATCTACCCCTGGTTCGTCCGGAGACGAGCCGAGGAGGTAAAGTTGAGCCGAGTGCTGGACTCCGAACCATCGGTATAGTTCAACGGCTGTGGGAGCAATTCTGAACGGCGATCTACCCCTAGTTCGTCCGGAGATGAGCCGAGGAGGTAAAGTCGAGCCGAGTATTGGACTCCGAACCATCGGTATAGTTCAACGGCTGTGGGAGCAGTTCGGAACGGCGGTCTGTCTCTGATCCGTCCGGAGACGAACCGAGGGAATGAGGCCGAGCCGAACGTGGACTCCGAACCATTGGTTGAGTTCAACGGCTGTGGGAGCAGTTCGGAACGACGGTCTGTCTCTGATCCGTCCGGAGACGGACCAAGGGAATGAGGCCGAGCCGAACGTGGACTCCGAACCATTGGTTGAAATCACAATATAAAAGGCAGGTGATAAGGGGGGAGAAAAACATGCAGACTCACAAACATAATAGAGCTTTCTTTATTGATATTCGACGGCGAACCGTTCTACATAGTACAATTTATTGAAAAAAGGGGTTACAAGTCGGAGGGTTGGAATGGCTCGATACCTCTTGTTACTTAGAGTGGCGTCGGAATGCTCTCTTGGTATTTGAGGAGGTGGTCGGCATTCCAGGTCCTCGGAAGCTCTCTGCCTTCCATGTCCTCGAGACGGTATGCCCCAGGCCGAACAACTTTTGTGATCCGGTACGGACCTTCCCAGTTCGGAGCTAGCTTGCTCTTCTGACTGGGGAGGGATATGGCTAGCTTTCTCAAGACCAAATCTCCTTGCTTAAGGTCGGCGGGTCGGACCTTCTTGTTGTACGCTAGCTCGACCCTTCTTCGATAATTCTGCTGCCGAATCGATGCCCTTTCCCTCAGTTCATCTATCAGGTCCAAGTTTCCTCTGAGGTCCCGGGCGTTCTGTGCTTCGTCATAGGCTGTGAGCCGAGGGGAAGGTATTCCGACTTCGAGGGGTATCACGGCCTCGGCCCCATAAGTAAGATTGAACGGGGACTCTTCGGTGGGCGTCCGCTTGCTTGTGCAGTAGTTCCACAACACATTAGGTAGTTGGTCCACCCACAAACCTTTCGAACACTTGTCCAACCTTTTCTTGATGCCTGCAAGGATCTGCTTATTAGCATTCTCGGCCTGTCCATTTGACTGGGGGTGTGATACGGACGAGAAGCGTTGCTGAATGACGAGGTCGTCGCATAGAGCTCGGAATGCCGTGCCGGTGAACTGAGTCCTGTTGTCCGTTACGAGGACACGGGGGACGCCGAACCTGCATATGATGCTCTTCCAGAAGAACTGTACCACTTTGTTCTCGGTTATAGTGGCGAGGGGCTCGGCCTCGACCCACTTCGAGAAGTAGTCGATGGCTACGACCAAGAATCTGAGCTGACCTGGAGCTGGGGGGAAGGGCCCTAGTAAGTCCATGCCCCACATTGCGAAGGGGATGGGACTTGATAGGGAGGCAAGGTTGGCCTGAGGGAGGCGTCGGATGTTAGAGTGTCTCTGACAGGAACTGCATTGCCGAACGTGTCGTTCGGCGTCTCGAAGAAGGGTCGGCCAGAAGTACCCATAGTTCAAAGCTTTCCGGGCCAAAGACCTAAATCCGGAGTGTGCCCCTCCGATCCCTTCATGAAGCTCCTGTAGGGCATATTCGGCCTGATCCGGAGAGAGGCACCTTAGATATGGTCGGCCATCTATTTGAGAGAAGGAGCGTTTGTATAGGATGCCCTCGATCAAGACATAGCGCTCGGCCCGAGTTCTGACTCGGCGTGCTTCCTTGGGATCCGAGGGCAGGACTCCATCCCTTAAGAATTCTACCAGTGGTTTTATCCAATTGTCCTGCAGCATGACTGGCAATGACTCCACCGAGCTAGGTGTCTCGTCTTCGATGCTCGGTTTAGAGAGGACTTCAATCAGTACGGTCTGTTCGAGACCTTGCAGAGAAGACGAGGCCAATTTGGAGAGAGCATAGGCTTGTGAGTTCTCCTCCCGGGGGACCCATTGGATGATGGCTTCTTCGAACCGGCCCATGAGGTCCCGGACCTTGGCGAGGTACTTCGCCATTCGCTCGTCCCTGGCCTCATATTCGCCCAAGACCTGGTTCACGACTAGCTGGGAATCACTGTGAATCCGAAGGCGCTGCGCCCCAGCACTTCGTGCGAGTCCGAGACCAGCTATGAGAGCCTCGTACTCCGCCTCGTTGTTCGAGGCCTTGAAGTTCATGCGGATCGCATACTGCAGGACGAAGTTGTCAGGGCCGTTCAGGATAATGCCGGCGCCACTTCCTTCATTGCAAGAGGACCCGTCCACGAAGACTGTCCAAATGGGGGGCCCATTCGGGACGTGGCCGACCTCAGGGATAGTGGACTCTACAATGAAGTCGGCGAGGGCCTGGGCCTTGATTGCCGTCCGAGGTTGATAAGAGATGTCGTGCTGACTCAGCTCAACGGACCACTTCATCAGCCGACCCGAGGTCTCCGGCTTGTGGAGGATCTGCTTTAGGGGTTGGTTGGTGAGGACAACGACCGAGTGAGATTGGAAGTAGGGCCGAAGCTTTCTCGCTGCCATGACCAGGGCATAGGCCATCTTCTCTATCCTCGGATAGCGGAGCTCGGCATCCCGAAGCACCTTGCTCACATAGTAGATGGGCCTTTGGGTCCGGTCCTCCTCTCTCACTAAGACGGCGCTTAGGGTCTGCTCGGAAGCAGCCAAGTAGATGAAGAGAGGCTCGCCTGGGACCGACTTACTGAGCAGAGGGGGGTTCACCAGATAGGCTTTCAGCTGGTCGAACGATTCTTGTTGTGCTTGGCCCCATTCAAACCCTTTAGCTCCCCTGAGTGCTTTGAAGAAGGGGAGGCACTTTTCCCCCGACTTGGATAGGAACCGACCGATAGCTGCGAGCCGACCGGTGAGCTTCTGCACCTCCTTGACGTTTCGAGGCGGGGCCATGTCTAATATGGCCTTAATCTTCTCGGGGTTAGCTTCGATTCCTCGCTGGCTCACCATGAAGCCGAGGAATTTTCCCGAGGAGACCCCGAACGCACACTTATTCGGGTTCAGCCGCATGTTGTACTTCCTCAACACGCCGAAGGCCTCCTGGAGGTCGGCTACATGATCGGTACCGTGGATGCTCTTGACGAGCATGTCATCAACGTACACCTCTATGTTTCGGCCGATCTGGTTCTGGAAGACCTTGTTGACGAGGCGCTGGTAGGTGGCGCCTGCGTTCTTCAAACCGAACGGCATGACCCGGTAGCAGTATAGGCCTTGGTCGGTGACGAAGGAGGTCTTCGGGATGTCCGGAGGGAACATCCGGATTTGATTGTACCCCGAGAAGGCATCCATGAAGCTGAGGAGCTCATGGCCCGAGGTGGCGTCAATAAGGGTGTCGATGTTCGGGAGAGGGAATGGATCCTTCGGACACGCCTTGTTCAGGTCAGTGAAGTCGATGCATATCCTCCACGAGCCATTGGACTTCTTGACCATCACAACATTTGACAGCCACTCGGGATAATTTACCTCCTGGATGAACTTGGCCTTCAGCAGTTTATCCACTTCTTCTTTGATGGCCTGCTGTCGCTCGGGAGCGAACTTTCGCCTCTTCTGCTGAACCGGTTTGTACCCCGGTTCGACGCTTAGACGATGGACGAGCAAGTCCTCGGAGATGCCGGGCATGTCCGCGGCCGACCAAGCAAATAGGTCGTGGTTATTCCGGATGCACCTCACCAAGTCGGAGAACAGCACGGTCGGCAAGGACTTGCTGACGAGGAATTTTCAGCTCGGATCCTCGTCCGAGAAGAGTACTTCTTCTAACTCGTCCGCCGGCTCGGACGTTGGGCGGGCCTTCGGCTCGGGGATTTTTAGTGTCTCGAGCGAGAGCACTGGTCCCCCGGTGGAAGTCATGTAGCACTTCCGAGCTGTTTCCTGGCTTCCCCTGACTTCCCCTACTCCCGAACGAGTGGGGAACTTCATCTTCAAATGGTATGCCGAGGGGACAGCCTCCAGGGCAGCTAGGCCGGGACGGCCTAAGATGACATTATATGCTGCTGGGACGTCGACGACCATGAAGTCCATCGGCTCGGTCCGGGTAGTAGGGGTGCTTCCCGCAGTAACGTCCAGGGTTATCACCCCTTCGACGGTTACCGGGACCCCCGTGAACCCGTGGAGGGTGTAACCGGCCGGCTTGAGACGGTCTCGGGACAGCTGCAGGCCTCGGAAGGCCGAGAGGAAAAGGATATTGACCGAACTCCCGTTGTCCACCAGAATCCTCTGCACCTTAAAGTTGGCCATGCGGAGGTCGATGACGAGGGCATCGCAGTGGGGGGTTCGGACTCCTTCGAGGTCGGCATCGGAGAAAGACACAGGGACGCCGAGACCTTTCGGGGGAGGGGCACTATGGACCGAGTTGACCTCTCGGACGAAGGCCTTCCGGGAGGAATTAGAGGAGCCCCCCATGGGGCCTCCGTGGATCAAGTGCAGAACCCGTTCCTCCCCGAACTCGGGTGTCTCTTCGCGCCGCTCGGAGCGCTTGTTAGCCCCTCGAGGCGGAGGGGAGTGGCGGTCTGTCCGATCGTTAGTCTTCACGAACTTGGCCAACTGCCCCCTTCGAATGAGGGCTTCAATCTCATCTCTCAAAGCCCGGCAGTCATTCGTATCGTGCCCGTGGTCTCGGTGGTACCGACACCACTTATCTTTGTCCCTCCTCTTCGCCGGGGTGTGCATCCTCGGAGCTGGAGGGATGACCCCCTCCTTCTCCACCTCCATGAGGATGGTAGAGACATTAGTGGTGAGGGGAGTGAACTTCTCGAACCTGGGGGGAGGGCGGCGCTGACTGCCCATGTCCTTTTGAGCTTTCTTGGACCCTTCTTCCCCTGTCGCCTTCCTTTTCGACCCTGCGGAGGACCCCCCAAAGCTGGGAAGGGCTTCGGCCTCTTCTGCTCGGATGTACTTCTCGCACCTCAGGAGGAGGTCGGCGAAGTCATGCGGGGGCTTCTTGGCCAGGGATGACCGGAGGTTGGCGTTAAGGACGTTCGACTGGAATGCCACGGTGGCCACGGATTGGTCTAAGGAGGCAATAGACCTGACTTCTGCGGTGAACCTTTTCACATAGTCCAGCAACTTTTCCTCCTTCTCCTGCCGCAGGTTCAGTAGGGAAAGACTTGTCTTCTCGGCTCGTCGGCTACTCACGAAGTGAGTAACGAACAGCGTCTCGAACTGCTCGAATGAGAAGATGGATGAGGGAGCGAGCCTGGAATACCATTCCCGAGCCGACCCCCTGAGGGTGGCAGGGAAGGTCCTGCAGAGCACCGCGTCGGAAGCTTGATGGATCAGCATCAGGGTCTTGAAGCTTTCGACGTGGTCGACCGGGTCGGATTCCCCTGAGTATGTTTCAAACTGCGGCGGTTTGAAACTCCTCGGTATGTGGGCCTCCATGATCGACCGTGAGAAGGGGGGTCGGCTGGGACGGAAGGTTCCTGCTCGGGACTCTTCCTCCCTGTCCGTGCGGCCGATACGCCTTTCCACCTCATGGAGACGGCGGATGAGGGCGTCGTCCCTCCGCTGGTAATCGTATGACCCCCCGGACTCCTCTTCATAGGAAGGGGAGCGTGGACTGTGGCGCTAGTAGTCCTGGGACCGGCGAGGGCTTTGTTCCCGCTGCTGGCGGCTGGGAGCCGGGGAAGGGCTCCGGGTTCGGCACCGAGGACTGGGATTTCTGGGGGGCGTCGGAGCCCTTTGTGCATTCTGGACGTTCTGCCGAAGATTGAGAGCCTGCAGAACGGTCTCCTAAAACTGGAGGAATTCGGCTCGACTGATAGGTACATCTCGGTCCCTCGGATGACGCCGATCCCTGGGGGAACGGGACCTCCTCCTTCGGCGCTCGGGGGACGCCGCTCGGCCTCTGCGGTCCGGAGACCTTCTGCCTTCCCGGCAACGAGGGGACCGCTCACCTTGACGCTGGCGGGAGGCTCCCTCTCGGGCCCGCCTCTCGTCGAGATGGGTTCGGAGGTCGTCGTCCTTCTGGCGGTTCAGAAGTGTGATGCGGAGGTCGGGATGATGAGAAGCCATCGAGTCCGAGGACCCATTATGGACCGAGACATGGCCCGGATTGAGGGGCTGCTTCTCCTTCCGACCGTTATGACCGGACGGACCATTGTTGGGCTGCTGCTTGGGAGGAGGAGGAGGAACCTGCTGAGTCGGCGGAGGAAGGTTCGACTGAGGAATAGGATTGACTGGGACTTCATTCACCGGGTCGGTGAGGTTACCCACACGGTTCGACCCTCTGGATCTGACCTTCTTCGGGGGCATGGCTGCCGAGGACGACGGAGGATGGGCTGAGACTGTTCGTGTGGTTTTTCCCACAGACGGCGCCAATCTGTTACCGCTGATTTCGGTGTGGGGGTAAACAGATAGAATTTGTGGATCCGAGGAAAACCTGAACAGTTGACTCGGCCCTCTTGCTCCCGCCGCGACCTGCAAGGAAGTGCGAAACACCGGGGTTGATTCCGGCGACGCACCCTCCGACGCTCTTGTCAGTAATCAGATAAAGATTAAGAAAGAGCTTAAGTGGTGAAGAAGTGATTAACCTGGTCTTGGTGGTAGAGGGGTTGTATTTATAGTCGCCTTTGGAGCGGTTAGGGTCCTGATTTCCTGCCTAACAGTCAGGAGGAAAATCCTCCTATTCTGTTTTGGGAAGTCTGGCCCTGATTCCCTGGTGAGAGTCAATCAGGCTTATTGATTTGATTTAATCAAATCAGTGGCCTTGATTCTCCTCTTGGTGGACCGGGCTTGCATCGGGTCGGGACCCGTGCCCAGTTGAAGTGGATCTATTCGCGGGTGGTTGGTTTTGTGAGAAGGAGGCCCAATACCCGTTTTGGATCCATCTGTATGTGAAATTACCTTTTTACCCCCATGCTTCAAAATCCGTGCTCGATCTGGACGGTCCCGATTTAACCCCATTTTGAGCCATATCAGGCGGGAATACACAGTTTAGAGGATATCTTGAATGAGGAAAAAAATATATCTAAGAGAGAAGGAATCAACGAAAGAAGATCAAGTACAATCAAACAAAGGAGGAGATCGAGTGCCACTGGAGGACGAGATCAAGTCGACTTAGAAGCAGATCAAGTCGACTCCAAAGCTGAACATCATACAAATTAGTGCTACTTTTTCTCTCTCTAGTTTTTGTTCTTATGGTTAGAGTCATGTATTCAAAACTGTTAGTCAATAAAAGTTGGATTATGTGCAACTAAATTCATTGTTGGGCTGATTGAAACCTTAGTCATGTAGTGTTTTACAAAACTTCTAAAGCACTACTTTTATCACTTATTGATTAAACCTGGTTGTCTTGATCAAACTTATAATATGAATCAAACATGTGTTAGAAAGTTCGCAGTTCAGTCGACTGAGATCTAGCGACAGTCGACTGAACTGAAGAACCTTAAGTTATCAAATTACTTATTATAAAGTTGAATTTGTCACATGAGTAGATTTAGATGATCGAATCTAGTGCTCATGAGAAGTAACACAAGAACTCATTTGGGTTCTGGGGTTTAATCAACTTGGAGGATCTAGATTTGATACCAACTTCTAGAGCTTTGAGTGTTTGTTAATTTCCATCGTTCCTATGCTTTCTTCAAGTGCAACTTAGTAGATATCATGCTAAATACTTAAGGAAAGAAACGAATTAGAGTAGATACCATGCCTAATTCTTAGTCTAGGGAAATCTTAAATTTAAGGAGTAGATACCATGTCCTTAAATGAACAAACATAAGTGATTTGAGTAGTGCAGAAGTTAATTTAGCATTCGTGACTATAGGTGGAAATCAAGCCCAACTAATTCAATAGATATTTTGTGATTCAAATTGAGGACTACTTGATCTAGATCTCGTTTCCTTTCAAAACATACTTTTAGAACAAAACTTTATGACAGACATTTCTGATTATTGATTAGTGAGTTAATTACTACAATCTCTGTAGGATCGACCCTTGCTTTTCACTACGCTTCTGAAAACGATTCGTACACTTGCGAGGTTTTATAATTTGTGTTCAGATTACCTATTCATTTAGATAACTGAGCTGTCTACACCGACCATGTTGCCGATCTCCAAGAAGCATTCGATGTGTTGAGGAAGCATGATATGAGGCTCAACCCGAACAAGTGTGCATTCAGAGTCTCGTCGGGAAAGTTCCTAGGCTTCATTGTTAGCCAAAGGGGAATCGAGGCCAACCCCTAGAAGATCAAAGCCATACTGGACATGGCACCCCCTACAAGTGTGAAAGAGGTTCAGAAGCTCACGGGGCACCTCGCGGCCATGGGGCGCTTCCTGTCCAAGTTGGGAGAAAAGTGTCTTCCTTTCTTTAAAGCCCTCAGAGGGGCTAAGGGCTTCGAGTGGGGCCAACAGCAGCAAGAATCGTTCGATCAGCTAAAGGCCTATCTGGTCAATCCCCCTCTCCTCAGCAAGCCTATCTCAGAGGAAACACTCTACCTCTACCTAGCTGCCTCCGAGCAAACCCTCAGCACTGTACTAGTTAGGGAAGAAGACAAGGCTCAGAAGCCTATCTATTACGTTAGCAAGGTAGGGATGCCGAGCTCTGCTATCCAAGATTGGAGAAGATAGCATACGCCTTGGTTATGGCAGTCAGGAAGCTCTGCCCTTATTTCCAATCCCACTTGGTGGTCGTTCTTACCGACCAGCCACTTAAGCAAGTTCTACACAAGCCCGAGACCTCCGGGCGTCTGATGAAATGGACGATCGAGCTGAGTCAGCATGACATATCTTACCAACCTCGAACTGCAATCAAGGCTCAAGCCTTAGCTGAATTTATTGTTGAGAGCACCATCCCAGAGGTCAGCCAAGCAGAGAACGGGCCACCCATCTGGACAGTATATGTAGACGGGTCCTCTTGCACTGAAGGGAGCGAAGCCGGGGTCATTCTGGCAGGCCCAGATGACTTCGTTCTCCAATACTCCCTCTGCATCAACTTTAAGGCCTCCAACAACAAAGCGGAGTATGAAGCCCTTATAGCCGGCCTCGGTATGGCTCGCAAGGCAGGGGCACAACATCTCCGGATATACAGTGACTCGTAGCTGGTCGTGAATTAAGTCTTAGGAGAGTACGAGGTGCGAGACGACCGAATGGCAAAGTACCTAGCCAAAGTCCAAAGTCTCATGGCTTCATTCGAAGAGGCACAAATTCAGCAGATCCCAAGAGAAGAAAATTTCCAAGCAGATGCCCTCTCCAAACTGGCCTCCTCCTCCCTCCAAGGTCTCGAGCAGACCATCCTCATCGAAGTACTCCTAAGACCGAGCATAGAAGAAGAAGCCCCCGACTCGATAGAGTTGCTGCCCGTCCAACTTCGGGATAACTGGATGAAACCTTTGATAGAATTCCTCAGGGATGGGCTCCTCCCCGGAGACCCTAAAGAAGCTCGTCGAGTCCGAACGAGAGCGGAGCAGTACACCCAAGTAGATGGTAGGCCCTACTTGAGATACCTCTCCCCGGAAGAAGCCTCATACGCCCTGCAAGAACTCCACGAAGGAATAAGCGGAGCCCATTCAGGGTCAAGATCCCTTTCCAGGAAGGTGTTGAATTACAGATATTTTTGGCCTACCCTGCTTCGCGATGCCGAACAGCATGTGAGATAATGCAGCTCCTGTCAGCAGTACTCCAACATTCGTCGCCTACCCTAAGCACAACTCACATCACTATCAAGTCTGATTCCCTTCGCAATGTGGGGAATGGACTTGCTAGGCCCGTTTCCACCAGCTCCCGGTTAGCTCAAGTTCCTAGTCGTGGCAATCGACTATTTTTCCAAGTGGGTCGAAGCCGAGCCATTGGCTACAATTATAGAGAACAAAGTACTGCAATTCTTTTGGAAAAACGTTATCTGTAGGTTTGACGTGCCTCGGGTCCTAATAACAGATAATGGAACACAGTTTACAGGGGCCGCATTCTGATCTCTGTGTGAAGACCTCGCCATCCAGCAACGCTTCTCCTCTGTCTCCCATCCTCAATCAAATGGCCAAGTGGAAAATGCCAACCGGCAGATCCTCTCCGGTATCAAGAAGAGGCTAGATAAGGCGGCCAAAGGCTTATGGGCGGAACAGCTTCTCAATGTACTGTGGAACTACCGCACTACGAAATGGACCCCCACAGGTGAGTCACCATTTAATCTCACCTACGGGTCCGAAGCGGTGATCCCCTTGGAAGTCGGTCTACCATCTCCTCGCCTTATGGCCTATGAAGAAGAGCAGAATGCCAGAGAGCTTCGGGCGAATTTGGACTTAGTTGATGAGCTCTGTGAAAGAGCTTCAATCCGCCAGCAAAACTACTGAAGAAGAGTTGAGCAGGCCTACAACAAAAGGGTCCGTCCCACCAATCTCAAGGAAGGGGACTTGGTCCTCAGAAAACTAGCTATCTCCTTCCCCAGCCGAAAGAGTAAGCTAGCCCCCAATTGGGAAGGACCCTACAAGATCACCAAGGTAGTTCGGCCCGGGACGTACCGTCTTGAAGACCTTGAAGGCAGAGAGATACCCAGGACTTGGAATGCCGACCACCTACTGAAGTACCAAGAGAGCGCCCTAACGCCTCTCTAAGTAACTTCAAGTGTCGAGCCATTCCCATCTTTTCACTTGTATTTTGCTTCTTTATTTTGTCATTGTAATAACGGCTTGCAACTTAGAAGCTGCCGATTAGTAGTTATCAATAAAGATCTTTTCCCCATATTTTCCTTGTGAATTATTTTTATCTTTCTGTTTAAGGCCTTTAAATCACTCTTACTCAAACGACGAGTTCGGAGTCCAAGACTTGGCTCGATTCCGCTTCGCAAGCTCGCTCTTAAGCGAGCTAGAAGTGGTTCACCATTTGGAATTGCTCCCACAACCGTTGAAATTCACTCAAATGATGGGTTTGGAGTCCAAAACTTGGCTCGATTCCGCTTCGCAAGCTCGCTCTTAAGCGAGCTAGAAGTGGTTCGCCATTCGGAATTGTTCCCACAATCATTGAAATTCACTCGAATGATGAGTTCGGAGTCCAAAACTTGGCTCGATTCCACTTCCCAAGCTCGCTTTTAAGCGAGCTAGAAGTGGTTCGCCATTCGAAATTGCTCCACAACCGTTGAAATTCACTCAAACGACGAGTTCGGAGTTCAAAACTTGGCTCGATTCCGCTTCGCAAGCTTGCTCTTAAGCGAGCTAGACGTAGTCTGCCATTCGAAATTGCTCCCACAACCGCTGAAATTCACTCAAATGACGAGTTCGGAGTCCAAAACTTGGCTCGATTCCGCTGAGCAAGTTCGCTCTTAAGCGGGCTAGAAGTGGTTTGCCATTCGGAATTGCTCCCACAACCGTTGAGATTCACTCAAACGACGTGTTCAGAATCCAAATCACTTGGCTGGATAACTGGTCGTTTCTACAACTATACTAGACATGGGAGAAGAGTACTTGGAGGAACTAACCTTTGGTTCTTATGATTCGTTTAAAGATGAAGTAATTCTTCAAGAGGCTGCTCCCCACTGCAGGATACTGGCTTCTCTTACAATTCGCAGAGGCCATAACATTAGAGGCTGCAAAACCATAGCGCTGCTTATCAATCTCAAGTTCACGAGGTTGACATTCCGAGCCTATAAGAAGGAAGATTTGCTTCTGATTCTGAGTAGTTGTTAAAAGTTGGAGGAGTTGTACTTGAACGAATGCCCTATTGCTTCACTTGACCGGATAACGGATGAAGATATTCAAGCATGCATTCCCGAGCCACTCGCATTCCGAGCTACGTATTAGGGAGAAATGCCTTGATCAGACGGCCACGTCCACAAAACGATAAGATAGCGTTTTCCCGTGGTCCACACCGTCTTCTACATCGAGCGGGCTAGAAGTGGTTCGCCATTCGGAATTTCTCCCACATCCGGCGGGGCTTGCTCTGGCAAAGAACGCGGAGCTCAAAGCTTGGTTCGGCTTCGCTTCTATCCCTTGCTCATAAGCGAGTTACAAGTGGTACCAAACAAATAACAAGTACTAACAAAACATGTAAACATACAAATGCTAGAGAGTAAAACAAGCCTTCACTTCTGTTAAAGTTTAAAGGAACATAGGTTACAAGGCCAAACTACTCTACTACAAGGGACTACAAAGACTCAAAGAGGCATAATTACAACAACTTATTCAGCGTTTCTTCGGAACAGGAACGTTTTGGTTCAAAGACACCCGGGGACGGCGTTGCCTAACCTCGGAGCTCGTCTCTAGACCAACGAACCGAGATGCCTCTTCAGCACCGCCTCGGACCGTGGCCCCAACCGAAGCGCCACTAGACGAAGCAGCCACTCCACTTTGAGCGTCCGTCAGACTCTGCCTAACGGCAGGCAAACGAGTTGCGAGCTCATAAAACGAGATTCCCCTCTCACGCTCTTCGCGAGTACACGACGTGCTTCTCACGTTAATCCTTTCAGGCTGAGTTTTGAGTCGGGCCACTTCGTCCTCGAGCTCAACAATTCGATCCTTCAGAGTAACGTCCTTCATAACGATTTTGAAATGAGGAAGTTGAGCAGATCCTGCGGCTCCTGAGCTGTCGGCTGTAATTCGACGAAGATGGGTCACTTCGATGCTTTTGTCGACTGTAACCCTCCTCAGCTCGTCAACCTTCGCCGTCAACTCGTCGTGCTCGACCATCAACTTACCCACCGCTGAAGCTAACTCCTCTTCCTCTGCCAAAAGTTCTTCTTCTGCTATCTTCAGGTGATGAACCTCCACCAGTAGTTCGCCTTTCTCCTTCTCAACATCAAACAGCGTCTTCCTAAGCAACTCCACCTCACCTTCAAGACAAACCTCGCGAGATCGCTTCCATAGTTGTTCAGCTCGGAGAAATACTCCCTTGACGTTGCCTTGAGATCCTCTAGATCCAACTCGCTTTTGAGGAAACACTCTCGGCTACGGGAGAGGGCCAGCTTCGCTGCTTTCAAGTCAGCGCGAAGACGAGAGGTGTCGGCCGCTGAACTCGACTCGACAACCTGAAAAACAAAGGCATGTCAACACGAAGAACAAGAGGCAGTGCCCAACACTTAGCCAAATCTCAAGACAACTATTTTCGAGATTCAAAAAAAAAGACTTCAACACTTAGCGAATTTGCCAAAAACCAAATTTTTATTGATACCAAAAAGCGGTGGCCAGTCCGCTACAAGTCAGTACAAGAAAAGAAATTTTTTTTTTACTACAAGAGCAAGAAGATCAAGGGGCCACCTTGGGCGGTAGTTCGGAAACAGGCACCTCGGTAGATGGCCCCTCGTCCTCCTCTGCTTTGCCTTTGGGGTCGGTTACGACCTGGTCACCCCTTCTTCCGCCACCACAGCCTCGAGGTCGGAAAGAACATCGTCGCCTTGTGGCTCGTCCCCCTCCTCTCCTTTGTCCTCTTTCTCTTCTCCTTCGGCTTCTTCCTCGGCAGCAGACCACAGCCTGTACCCCGACCTGTCGAAGTCGAGAACTCGAGCCTTGACGTGATTGAGCGCTCTGACATAAGACAACTCCATGTTTGCCGCCATGTGCTTCTTAGCCTCGGTCTCGATCTCCACCCTCGCCTTCTCCACGGCCTCGACTTGTTGCAGCTTCACTGCCTCCAAAGCCCTTGCCGCTGCGGCCCTCTCCTCGGCTGCCTTTGCGACCTCTGAAGCAAGCTTCCCCTTCGCTTGCGCCAAAGCCACCTCGAGGTCGGCAACCTGGGCCGCCAGAGCATCCGAGTGACGCTGCTCTGCTTCAAGCTACTTCACGGCCCTCGCCCTTTCCGCTCGGTCCTTGTCACTGAGGGCCTTCAGCTCCCTCTCTTGCTCGGCATGCTCCTCGAGAAGATGGCCGAAGTGGCAAGTAGCCTGCACGGAGAGGTGGTTAGAACACAACAAAAACCGAGCTAAGGACTAGAAAATTTTCAAGAAAAATTTGAAATAGCAAGGAAAATTTACCGACACAAGCGACCGAGCTACCTCGAGAGCGTCGTCACCGGTCATCCCCGCCTTCAGGGTGGCTCGGTCCTTCGGGGTCGGGAGGTGGCGAACAGCCAGCATGCTCATCCCTGAGTCCCCTAAGAAGCCGTCGTGGTTCTTCACCCACCAATCAGGAACGAACAGCTTCTTGTGAGCCTTGGTCAGTATCGCCTCGGCATACTCGGTCAAGGGTGGGGCCTCAAATGCCAGTGCCGCGACGGAGAACCCCTCACCTATAGGGGCAGAGAGGGTCGGCGGGACAACAACCGCCGAGGATGGCTCCCGAGGAGAAGCGGTGATGACTACCGAGGGTGCCTTGGTGGGTCGGCTTGATGAGGGACCCGTGATCGTCCTCTTCCTCTTCCTGTTGTCGGCGGCTTTGCTTTGTTCAGCCATCATACCCTTGAAGTCCATGTTCGGAGCCTCTGTCCAAGTGAAAGGGAAAGCTAGTTAAAAAAAAAATGTATACAAGGCATCAAAGAAAGTAAAGCAGAAAGATGGAGATGTCAGGAGCGTACTCGGGTCGATCGGACTAAGGCCCGACCAGTGCAACACCTCCTCGGTCATCTCCCTCCAACTCAACATCGGAAGACCGATCAGCTTCGCTACCACCTCTGCCTCGGCCGGGGTCAACACCGGCTCGGCCTTCGCATACTTTGGCCCCTCTTCCTTCCACCGGGTTGGGAAGTGTAACACCCCGTAAAATTTAAATGACCATTTTGCCCTCGGGTGTTACGCACATGCATTTTGTACTGTTATTGATTATATCCATAACGCATTTTGATATGTATTTTGAATTCCAATTATTTATGCAATCCCCAATTCTTAAAATCCCATTTGAGACAACTCAAATGCTAAATTTCAATCTTTGAGTTTTACGTGCTTTTTACGTATTAATCGATGCACGTGTCGATTCTGGACATTCCACCGTTACGTGCAAAATTTTCGATGGGTTTCAATTATTTATTTTTATAAACATGTTTAAATTCATTTTTGTAAATAGAATTCAATTTTTGTGTATTATAATTAAAATAAATTTTTTCGTGCAATACACGTGCTTTCTGTACGTTTGAGTATATTATCGAATATGTATATTAAATATACTTTATGTTGCATTCCAATTGATTATAAATATTTTTCGGTTGACAAAATCAATTTTTGTATTTTTGAGATTTTACGGGCGATGCACGTGTTTCGGTGCACGTGTTTTAAGCGTATTATTCTTTCAAAATAAATTTCATGAAATTATTTGTGTCTATTTTTATTGTGCATGAAAAGTATAATTTCTAAGTTAATTTTATATATTTATTACATATATAAATAAATTTTTTTAAATAAATAAATTATTTTGTACACAAAGCACGTGCACGTGCACACGTGCGATGTGCACACATTTATGGGGGCCGGGCTGTTATTAAAAGAGGAAAAACTAAATTATTTTTTTAATTAGGAGGGAAAGCAAGTTTAAATTTTAGAAAATGGGAGTAGTGGTGAGATAGTTTCTCAAGTCATGGGTGGTTATGGCAACTTCCAAACTCATCCTAGCCTTTAATTCCAAACTAGTGATCTAATCCTAGCCATTCAATCCACCCAAAATTATATATAAATACCCCCAAATTTCTTCTCATCTTGGTACAATAGAAAAGTTGATAAGAGAAAAGATTAGAGTGAGGAGAAGATTGAATAGTTTCTAGTTTGAGTTTTTCCATTGGAGGCTGGCTATACTACCCCATTTGAAGCTTTCGGTTTTGGCAAGGAGCTAGGAGGAGAAGGATTTATTCGTGCATTCTAAGGGATTTTTCTAGGAGCTTTCTATTCGTATTTCTTCATCTTTAGGTGGGTGTTTCTTAAATGCTTTCTAATTTAAGAATAGAAATTTGCATGATAGATAATATATAATTTATTTGGTTGAAATTGAATTGATTGCATACAAATTAATGTAGAAATGGATCGTTAAATCTTGATTGGTGTGGTAGATGCAAATTGCTATTCCATTTTCTAAATGATTATGATTGTTAGTTGAGATGCTAGAATTGAAATGATTTATATGAAATTGATGCATGTTGAGACGTGATTAGAATAATGCAAATATGTTGTTTGTTAAGAATGTGGCAAAGAAGTGTGATTATAACCTCAAAATATTATTTATACGAGTATAGAGATTTTTGTAAAGTAATTTTGATAAAAGAAAACAGTTTATTTGGAAAATTAATTGGATATATGTTTTGATGCATTTTAAGGATTTCATTGGAAAAAATGAGAAACTTGTGGATTTGTGAACATATACGAAATTGTTTTTTTTGGAAATGATCTATATTTTTATGGAAGTACAAATCAATTAAAAGGTCGAAAAATATATAAAAGCTCCATTTGGTATAATTGACAGTCGACTGCTTACTTTCTACAGTCGACTGGAAAGTATAAGAAATTGGGTTTTCGTCGGCAGAACAGTCGACTGTCTACTTTCACAGTCGACTGCTACTGTCCTGAATTTTGATATTTGAGTTTTCAAAGTATTCGCGGAACAGTCGACTGATTCCTGGTCGACAGTCGACTGAACCGACTGTGTATTATTGATGTTTTAAAGTTTCGTAAAACAATCGACTGATTCTTTGTCGATAGTCGACTGATACCGACTGAGACGTTTTGATGTTCGCTGAACAGTCGACTGATACTGTCACCAGTCGACTGAACCGAACTGTTTTTCTGGTTCTTGAGTTTGGATTTGATTTTGACAAATGAAAGTTAATTAAGTTTGAATACGAGATTTTATGATTATGAATATTTGACTGAGTTAGATGTGGAAGATGAAATAGATAAAGAGATTCTAATTGAATTGTTCTCATGTTGTGAGGTTATAAAAGAAATGTTTTTGAAAAAAAAAAGAATTTGTGAACAAAAATGGAAATGATTATTGAGATTGATTATGAAATATTGTTGATCTCTAGAAAGAGATAGTTGTTGGAATCTAGAGTCTAGGCGAGACCCTAGTGACCGGCGTTTTTATGTATGATTTTGAGAGCTAACCATTGAGGGTTGAGCGTCTCTTGAGAAGTAGCCAGGAAGGCTGACTGTCTCTGTTGATTTGATTTAAGTCCGGTAGGGTAAGCTAGCTCTAGGTTGTGATGATTTTCTTTTAAAACAAACATTGTAGGGATGTAATGAAAGTAAGAGAAAAACATAAGTATGAGGGCCATTGGATGGGTGTTGTGAGGGTATGCACAGGCTGTCTTCACGATGCGTCGTGACATGACGTGGATACTACTCCAGAGTACCATCCCGGTGGCAATGCTTGTGGGATGTTTGGTGACTATGGGTGGTGCCATTGTTCCAAGGCGGAGGCTGAATTGTCCATAGATTGCCTGCTAAATGCGTCGTGTCAGTGCGTGGGATTCCCCTCCAGACTGCCTGGACATTGGCTCATAGATCAGAGAACATCTAGGATACTTATCGAAATTACAAATAGATACATAGTGAAGACGTGATGTAAGTAAGAGAAAAACATTGAGTATGAGAGCCATTGGATAGCGACGAGAGCGTATCCTAGGATGTCCCATGATGAGTCTGGGCGAGGATACTGCTCTAGAGTACCGTCCCGGTGGCGACGCTCGTGGGATGTTTGAAGACTACGGGTGGTGTCATGTCTATGGTAGGAGCTGAATTACCACAGGATGTCTGCATGATGAGTCTGTCAGCGATGGGATTCCCTCCAGGGCGCCTAGACATGAGTTCGTAGGTCAGAAAACATCTAGGATACTTACCGTAGTTACAGTAGTAGATTAAGTCATGACGAGGGATTGAACCCTACAAAGATGAAGAATGATTAAGGCTTGCCCTCGGACCTATGTAGTATGGGATGCATAGCATCCGAACAAGTGTGCATTAGTGTCATGTAATATAAATAACTGCATTAAGGACTAAGTGCACCGCACAACACGACATCAATAGGATAGTCCCTTTAGTTTGATATGTGACAAGTATGTGTTTGCTAAAGTATTTAAGAATCGTTATACTGTTTCCGGCATAGAGAGGATGGCCGTGTATAATATTTCGTCAGTTGTAAACAACTGACGCGCCCACAGTTTTATATGCAGAATTTGGAGTTACATGAAGATATAAAGATGATTTGATGCTGTTGATTACTTAATTGTTAAAGTTGTAACAATTGTAACTTTATTATTGTTGTAATTTATTGATTCCGCTGCGTATTGATGTAAAAGACTCTGATGTAATTATTGTTGAAGTAAAGTTTTAAAATTCCTTGTAAAATTGTACGAATGAAGTGTAAAGATCTTGTAGAACATCTCGAATTCAGTGTATTCGGGATTCGGGGCATTACAGGAAGTCCCACGCCGAAGGGCTCTTGATCAGAAAAAACTTTTCCTTCCACGACTTTATCGAGTCGGGATTCTCTATCAGCTTAACTCCTTTCCGAGGCGATAGATAGTAGTGATGCTCGAGCTTGCTCATCCTGTTGATTCGATATAAACTTCGGAGGATAACGAGCTCTGGCTCCACTTTGGCTATTCCACATTGCAGCAGAAAACCGAGCACGTAGCGCCACGTGTTCGGCATGAACTGTAAGGGGCACAGTCCATACCACCGAAGGACTACCGTTACGAAGGGATGGAGGGGGAAACGTAGGCCGGCATTCAACGCATCATAGGCGAAAACGCCAGGTGTCAAGCGAGAAGACTGTGTTCGCTCGCACTCGGGGGCCGGGGAGAATCAATGTATATTCTGGGGGGATGGTGAAACCCTTTCGAGTCCGGAGTAGGTCCCGCTCGGTTAGAACCGAGGAGATATCGTCCACCTCGGTAACCTCCCTCAGGTCGTTCTCTTCGTAGGTCTCCGAGCGACCAATGACAGCCTTAGTCAGCAGCTCACCGCTGTACTGCCTTATCCCTCCATGGCCGGTTAACACGGTCGACATCCGACCCATCTCGCCCACTTGTCTCTCGACCTCCACCACCGACTGGACGACCGGAGACCGAACCACTCCCTTCTCCTTCTCCTCGGTCGCAGACGACCCCACTATCTCCTTCCCCTTCCTTCGGCTCACCACTCTTGTCCCTTCCTCGGCACTCCGACCTCCCTAGGAGGATGCCTCACTACCCGAGGACACTCGTGACATCTCGTAGAATAAATATCTAAGGCTAAGTGAACTGACCTTGATGTGACATTCATGGTCGGAAAAAGATTGCCGGAAATTGCCTGGCCTTCGCGACAGCTAGCACAAACTGCCCTTGAGCCCAAATCTCCGCTAGCAGAGCAACTCGAGAGCGAAAGTAAAAATTTGAGAGTAAAAGTGAAGGAATGAGCTAAGGGGTGAGGGGGGGTGAGAACTTATAGCCAAAGAGGAAACGGTTGGGCTTTTGTAACGCTTGGGGGCCCGTTAAGGGAGATGGAACGACAGAATGGGGAGAGCTGCAAAGGTTCAGAGGAAGGTCGCGACGGTTTACTTAACATCGCATTTCGGCAATTCGTAACTTGCCAAGCCACCGAGGCACTCTGCCGAGCTACCGGGGCACCGACCTCCACATATGGAGAAAAATGCCACCGAGGCACTTTCACCGTCAGATTGTCTTAAAGTTCGTGTCCAAATTTGATGAACGGCTCAGATCACGCCACGCCCACAAAACAACAAGATAACATTTTCTCGTGTTCTGAACCTCCAACTTCGAGATCTGTGCCATGATGAGCGCCCCAGATCCAACCATGTGGCTTGACGACTCGTAACTTGTCGAGCCACTGAGGCACTCTACCGAGCTACCGGGGCATCGACCTCCATATAAGGAGAAAAATGCCGCCGAGCCACTTTCACCGTCAGATTGTCTCAAAGTTCATGTCCAAATCTGATGAACGGCTCAGATCACGCCACGCCCATAAAACGACAAGATAATATTTTTTCGTGATCTGAACCTCTAACTTCGAGATCCGCGCCATGATGAGTGCCCCAGATCCAACCACGTGGCTCGACGACTCGTAACTTGCAGGCACTCTGCCAAGCTATCGGGGCACCGACCTCCACATATGGAGAAAAATGTCGCCGAGCCACTTTCACCGTCAGATTGTCTTAAAGTTCGTGTCCCACCGCTCCAGATCAAGCCACGTAGTCCCACGGCTCGTCCCGAGCTGACGAGTCACCGGAGTGCTCAGTCGAGCTACCGAACAGCTTAGCTGAGCCACCTAGCCACTAATAAATAAAGGCCGAGCTGCCGAGCCACCGGAGTGCTCAGCCGAGCTACCGAAGAGCTTAGCTGAGCCACCGAACTACCAAGAGGTGAAAGCCGAGCTGCCGAGTTGCCGAGCTACTATGGCCGAGCTACCGATGCACCAACCCTCACATTTGAAGAAAAATGACTGCCGAACTACCCCAACCGTTGGATCGTTTTAAAAATCGCGCTGGAACATGATGAGCGGATCAGATCACGCCACGTCCACAAAACGACAAGATAGCATTTTCTCGTGATCTGAACCCCTTCCTCGTGATTCGCGCCATGATGAACGCTCCAGATCTTGCCACGTAGCTCGGCAGCTCGCTACGCACCGAGCTACCGAGCTACCGAGGACGACCAGCCGAGCTACCGAGGCACCGACCTCCGCAAGCGAAGAAATACGCTGCCGAGCTACTTCGGTCGTCTGACCCTCCAGAAATTCGCGCCCAATGCTGATGAAGGGCCCAGATCGTGCCACGTCATAAATCGGATTAAAAAATTAATTTTTATTTATTAAAATCGAATTATTTATCTAAAAATTGCGAAAAAATGATTAAAAATTCAGGGAAATTAATTAAAAATTCTAAAAAATAATTATAAATTCGGAAAAATATTTTTGAACCCCTGGGTAAATAATTATTGCTTAGAATAGTTAATTAAGACCCCCGAACAACGAATCACCACTTTGCAAAATTAAATAAATTTTCTGAAAAATAGATAAAAATTAAGAAAAATCAACCAAAGGTTCAGGAGAGCTCAAGAATAACCTTGAGCATGCAACTAGCTCTGAAAATTACCATAATACCTCATACAAAGATTCGACACCCCTCATTTGGACTCCGATACAACTCTGCAAGTCATTAAAACAGTAAAACTACTCCTCAAAGGCTGATTAAACTTAGTCTTCGGGAGTGGGGGGCTCGTGATATGGCTAAAAATAGGGTTAAATCGGAACCATTCAAATCGGGCGTTAATCTTAAAGATTAGGGGTAAAATGGTAATCTCACCTACAAACGGGTCTGAAGTGGGCACTGGGCCTTTTTTCCAAAGACCCAATAACCCACGAACGGATCCATCTCAACTGGGTGCGGGTTTCAACCAGCAAGAAACCCTGTCCAGCTGGGTGGAATTAGGGTTTATGATTATACCTAATCAACGGCCCTGATTCACTTGGATCCATTCACTGGGAAGTAGGGTTTTGATCTTATCCCAAAACTGGTCCCTAAGGCGGCTATAAATATCCCCCATCCCCCACCATTAAGAGGTAATCAATCTTTTGCCAGTAAAAGCTCATTCATAATCTTTCTGATTACTGACTTGAGCGTCGGAGGGTGCGTCGCCGGGATCAACCCCAGTGTTTCGCACTTTTTGCTGGTTAACGGCGGGAGATCATGGTCAAACTTCGGCGGAAAGGTTTCAGGTTTGACTATTCGGCATCCCAAAGAATCCACAAATTCTATTTGTTTGGCCCCACACCAGATTTAGCGGCTACAATATTAAAATTTGATTCAGGTCCATTCGACCTAAGCACTAAGGCCCGAGCCCCCGCCCGAAGTGAGAAATTTTAGCCTAAATCTGCTAATTATCAGGTCGGACCTAGGCGGGCCCGGATCGAATTCTGGCCAATTGCCATCCTTTTATGCCAAGTAAGTGTGGGTTTGTGAGGTTAAGGTCTTTTTCAAAACAAAAAAAATAGAAAAAACGCCCTGCTAGTCGGATCCTACCCGCTCCACACCCGACCCAACTAACAACCATCCTCACGCCCGTTAACTTTCCGTTCACATCCGTCCTCTTTCCCTTCTTTATCCCCCATTTCAAAATTTCAAAAACCCTCGCTTTTTTCTTCACCATCTCGAAATCTCGATTTCACCCCCAAATTCACTTTTAGTTCCTTCATAAAATTCCAATCTTTCTTCTTCTCAAAATTCCATTAATTATAGTATTATACTTTATCTGTTCGTTAAAGCGACGGCTTCAGCATCTCCATCTTCCTTACACTCCACTCCAAATCCCCACCTTCCTCCTAATCCGAAAGCTCCATCTCAAACCCTAACCCTAGTTTTTTATTGGTGTAGTGGCACTTCCATCTCGTCTTTAATGTATTCAAGAAACCCCAACATTCCCCTTCGTACTCCATCTAACCAGGTAGGCTTCAATTTCTTTCGATATTTTTAAAATTTTGAAAATTTGTGAATTTTTTTTTGAAGTTCATTGATTTGTTGTAGAAGAAGGAAGCGGTGGATGAACCGATGGACAAGAGGCGGAGGATAACGGCGGGGAGGGTGGTGGGACCCAATGGGGCCAGTGTGGGACCACGCCGGGTTCTCTCTGCGGTGAATGTGGGTCCCGCAGTTGGTGATGTGATGTCTGTGGCGGCATCTGATGCTGGGAGCAGTGTCTGCGGGGAGGAGTTTAGTTGTCGGGAGGACGTGGAGAGGTTGTTGGGAGAGAAGATGAAGGGGAAGTTTAAGAATGACCTCAAGGTGAATTGTTGAATTCTCGTGTTTAAGTTTAGTTTTTCAAAATTTGAAATCTGAGTGAGACTCTGTAAAACAGGAGTAGTTGGGTACATCTGGTTAATGTCTGCGTCGTTGGTGCATGTTGCAAGCACAATCCCATAGGATGAATCCGTCAGAAATTGTGTCAGTGTAAACCAGATAAAACCATGTAAAATGCATGTTAGTGTATTTTTCGATAGGACCCGGTAAATTGTAGGGTTTGTTCATCTGTTATTAAGTCAATGCATTACTATGAAGGAAAGTTGGTAAGAGAAAGCTCTTGAGCTGTATTTTGTGCTTCGCTCCCACTATTTTATTCGTTATTTACAACCTTAGAGGAGTTATGTCTTGCCTATGAGAAGGTTACCATCTACGATATATACTACGCTTTTGTCGTTAGTGAGCATTTGTGCAACCTATAAATATTGTTATTGAATGATGCAATTGATTTAGTATATATAGAACTCCATACACAAGGAGACCCCCAATATAGACCACATGGACATCAATAGATATGCCTAATATATGATCATTTAGCATTGTTCCTTTTGTTAATTATAGAAGTTTGAAGGGGAAGAAAGAAAAGGGGAATGAGACAACACAATGAAAAGCTTAGGATTGATCTAACAGGGACTTGCCATTGGTATTACTCTCGACAACTTATGTCGTAGTTTTGTTCATCTTTGACAATATTGTTATTTTTGTGGTTGTAGAATATATGTTTAGACTGTACATAGAAATTTTGTATGAAGTTGTATATCGGTCACTCACTCACGGGTGCTTACTAGCTTGAGCATTATTGGAGTTTTGGCATGTCTTTATGCTTTATAGATTTTCATGAATTGTTAATGAATGACTGATCTCTTGGGAAACTGATTAAGAATTCTCATGACTAGCCCCGAGTGTCTCATTGGACCTTTTCTTGAAAGTAATTTTGGATCTATATGTTGCAAAAGTTTGATGAACTCTGCAATTTTATGCTTGTGCAATTACCGAGTCTTGTGTATCCTATATTTAACGTCTTGCTTCAAATGGTTAATGGAAGTATGAGATGTTAATATATGGATATAAGTTCATGTGTATGACACGTGTTTATCCTATATTGTATAGTTTCATATATATTGTTGGCTTGTATGCCCCAATAAATAAGTTTTACATTTTCTTCCTATCTCTATCATGGTAAGCCTCTTGCTCTTGATCCTCAAATCTAATTAGAGAAAATCCAAACCCAAATCTTCATGTGATCTTTGAGATCCAAACTCAAATCTAATCCCACGATCTCCCTTCTTAGATATCCCGATCCAAACTTTGAACAAATCCCGATCCAAACTCCAACAAACAAATTCTGATCCAAACTCCAATACCAAAATCCAAATATGAAGTCCTCCTGATTGCAGAATTTAAATCCTTTTGATTTGCAAATCTAAATCCAAATCTCAAATCTTAAAACCCCCGGATCGCAATCCGAAACCCAAGTGTTAAAATCGATCGTGATCCTAAACCCGAATCAGAAAATCGCGCTCCTGTGCACTCCCGGGCAGCTCAGAGAAATCCAGATCCAAACCCAAGCCTTCTGCTCTTGCCTCTGCTCTCAGATCTGAACATCTTCAGCCCCCAAATCTTTTCGACCTCCTGCACTACTGAATCCTAATTGAAATGGCACTAACTATAGCCTTCTCTTCTTCATGCTCGCATATCCACTCCATTCCCACTACGCTCGAAAATTTATTGGGCCCTGAAAATCATCAAACTTGGCCCCTCCACATGCTTGTGCTTCTTTGGGCTCATGGGCTTGTCCAATCATCTTATGGAGGATCCGCCATCAACAACGCCGCCATCCACGATGACATCCACTCAGACTCTACTATTACTTCTTCTGCATAAGGATTAATCGCTAATCGGAGGCTACATAATGAGGATATAATTTTTTTTATTTTATATATATATATATATATATATATATATATATATATATATATATATATATATATATATATGGGTAAAAGGGATATGAGCAACTTGCTCATTTACTAAATGAGCAATTGATGATTTGGCATGCATGTGATACATTGGACAAATAACCACTTTTAGAATTTTCCAATTACATGCATGCCACATCATCAATTGCTCATTTACTAAATGAGCAAGTTGCTCATACCCCTTTTTCCCTATATATATATATATATATATATATATATATATATATATATATATATATATATATATATATATATATATATATATATATATATATATATATATATATATATAGGGTAAAAGGGGTATGAGCAACTTGCTCATTTAGTAAATAAGCAATTGATTATGTGGCATGCATGTGATACATTGGACAACTAACCCATTTAATGATTTTCCAATCACATGTATGCCACATCATCAATTGCTTATTTACTAAATGAGCAAGTTGCTCATACCCCTTTTTCCCATATATATATATATATATAATGATTTTTTCCAATTTAATCTCCGATTATTTTCTGATTAATCGATAAATCACTAATCGCTCCTAAACCGATTAGTTCCAAAAACTGATTTTAACTGCCTAGTCCGTAACATTATAATATATTCTACGTATTTTCTATGTATTTCGAGTATTTATTTTATTCATTCCGTCGAATTCATTTATCCTATTCGAGTCAACTCAAATTTTTTTGGATCCATGTATGTATTTCCATACATGCATTTGTATCAACTCTTTTATCTCCATACACATATACATACATACACATATACATACACATACACAGTCATGCTCAACACCAATTATCACACTCCTCCTTACACCAATTATCATATCACCTCTCCCCAATAATTGTCATTTGTCTCCACCTCTTATCCGACGACACCCCCCACTTCGAACAAATCCCCACTCCATTCCTTATCTTCTTCTCCTTCTGTTTTTCTTGTTATTCTCATTCTCCTCCTAACTAATCCCTTACCAATTCCAATTATCTACTCAACAGCCAAATATTTATATACCCAACCTAACCCACTTCATTAAACTACACTCATTCTTCTCATTCTTCAAAACCCTCACTGACTCCATTCTCAAGCCCCCCTCCTCTCTCTCTATATATATACTAGATTTGCCCGTGGCCACGTGCCTACGGCACGTCTTCAGAACGATATAACATATGAAAAGCCTTGTAAACAGTAAATCAACAATTATGTAGCCGAAGTTTGAATAGTATGACAATAATTAGTTGTAAATAAAAGTTCATGTTTCCATTAGTATATGGTGAAAAATAATTATAAATTGGTGATAAAAGTCCATGTTTCCATATACACACACACACACACACACACACACACACACACACACACACACACACACACACACACAGAGAGAGAGAGAGAGAGAGAGAGAGATAATTAAATAAATAAATGAGTTGTTTTGGGGGGGATTTGAATTTGAGTTTTGAGGGAAAATGTGTTTAGTGAGGTTAGATCTGGGCCTTTGATTTTTGGGGGATTGAAGGGGAGCCACTTGATAGCTTTCTTTGTGTTTTATTATATAGATATTCATACTCACAGCCCCACCTCATCGTATGCTTCTTTCTTTCTTCTTCTCCAAACCAACACCACCCTACTTATTCTCCACTTCAGCTCCAACCCTCACTCCCTCGACTGCCACCTTGCTGCCCTCTTTCTCTATACATGTATATCGACATATATATACATACTCCTCATTCAAAACTCCAACTCTAATGCACCACACTACCACACCACCTCGTCTCCTATGGCCTTTTTCTTCTGCTACGCTTGCCAGAAGCCTAGCACGAAGTGGAGCACAACGACGAGTTACGTAGTTTCTACGTGCACGAGGAATCGACATCGTAATAGTTACACCAATCCGAGCCTATCGAATTGATTAAGTGGGCATTCCTTAAACTTTCTAATTTATTTTTAGTAGTAGCATGCTAGATTGTACAAATATATATACATGTGTGGGTGTTCTTTATCTTTCTAAATTGTTCTTGTTAGAATGCATGCTAGATAATCTATGTAGATTGAGTATTCATACTTAGATTATGTGTTGACTGTTGTTAGATTGTTGTTAATTATGTGTGAAATTATGGTAGAATTAAGATGGAAATATTTTATAGTTTCTGTCCTGAGTTTTGGTCTCACTTCCGAAAATCATTTCTCCTTGACTAGATGGAATCTAAGGTTGAAATTTTTATGTGCATCCCGTATATGTCTATAACATCTCCTCAAAATTTTATGATTTTTGGATGTCATTTGGTATTTTAAATAAATCCGAACTCATTCCTAGTTACGAATAAAAACAAAGCCTACTCTGTAATTTTGTTATGAAAATTATGCTTACTTCCAAAAATTATTTATCTCTAAATATATGGAACTTAAAGCTGAACTTTTTTTATGTGAATCAAGTATGTGTCTTAATATGTTCACAAAATTTCATGAGTTTTTTTATATCGTTTAGTATTTTTAATAAATCTGAACTTAGGACTGCTTGACAGTTTTGTCTTAGTTCTAAGGGTGCGTTTGGCCTAGCTTTTTTTTAGCTTTAAAGCTACTTCAGAAGGAGAAGCTAGAAAGTACAGCTTTGAAATTAAAAGCTGAAGCTGTTTGGATAGTCAGCTTTTTTTTAACTTTAAAGCTACTTTTAAGTTAGAAGTTGTTTGGTAAGATATCAATTAAAAGCTACTTTTATACATCAAAATTTGTAAGCTCCCTAATCTCCACCATCTTCACCAAATCCCTAATCCCTAATCCCTAATCCCTAATCTCCACCATCTTCACCAAATCCCTAATCCCGATGTCATCTTTTATATAAAGCCTTCTGCTAATGGTATCATATTTTATATAAAGCCTTCATCCAAGTATGATTAGCCCCTTGCTCCATTAACAACTACCATAATTTGTATTACTGGTAAAGGCCATTATCACTCAATCATACCATACCATTTCAATTGCTTCTTCCTCATTTTATCATTAATTCTGTTTCTCATTGATGTATCCAGTTCTTATCACGCTAAGAGCATCCTATAATGAAATTCCACTTCTTTCCATTTTTCTCACTTCCCAATAAATCATCCTTTCGGTTGATACATTACCCAAAATCAAAACATCACACTGAACTTTATACATTACAAATAGAAACCCAGAAAAATAAAAAAAATAAAAAAAGAAGAAGAAAGCTTGCAGCTTTTGGTCATCATCGATCTCAAGCTTCTTTTGGCACCCAGTTGTGGGATTGGCGATATTGAACTGACCAAAAAGAACGGAATCAATCAAATCTAAGAACAATTAGAAATTAGAAAATTACACTGCAATTCAAAAGGAGGCTAAGATCTGAGTTCGCATTACCTTCATTTTCGATTGGTCGAAGCAATCGCAAGAGATTTGGGGAGAGAGAGAGAGAGAGAGGCGAAAGTTCCCATTACCTAAGAGGACAGCAAGAGGGGCTGACATCGGGAAGGGAAATTTTTTTGATCTAGATGCTAGAAGCTAGAAGTAGATCTTGGGAGCTTCTTTTAGAGCTCCTTTTCTTCATAAAAAAAAGCTACTTTTCTTTTTGTAGAGCTTTTCAAAATATACGTTTGGCCCAGCTTCTCCTTCTAAAGGAGAAGCTAAGCTAATTTTAAGCTGGGCCAAACACTACCTAAAAATTTGTATACCTTTCGATTTTTGACCATTTTAATATCTTATGCAGCATTTTAAGGAAACTCAAAACTAAAAATTTGAAGTAGACTCGTTAACCTTTCTTTAGAGTCTAAGAAATTAAATTTCCAAGAAGTATGAGATTTTATGTGATTTTTTACAAGTAGCAACACCTGCAATTTCTAGAATCTGAACCTACTATTTTGCAAATGGATTTAGAAGAGGTAATTGTGGATGAATTTAGATGTTCTTAACTGCAATATTGTAGTAGACTCATTTAGGTTTTATATGAAACTAAGAAATCCATTTTCTGATAAGTATCGTAATTTATATGATTTTTGTAAGACCATTGAGTTGTTGTCCAAAGAAAATTGAACATTCAAATAGTGGATTCTATATATGTTGTTTCCTTGAAAAGAAGTTGATAGATTGTGAGGCTTGAGAGCCTGGTTGTGTGTGGTTTGGGTGCCGTGTGGTCTTGGGTTCGAGCCCGGGTGGGCTCATATTCGGGTTTTTATTTATTTTATTTTTAGAGTTGATCAAATTAAAACTGGAGTCGATTTGGCTCAAGTAGAATTGATGGATGTAGTTGACAGAGAAATAATCTTGGGGTTTCTGATTAGTGAGTGCGGTCTAGTGACTAAGAGGTTGTGGCTTCAAGTCTTGGTGTGCTCAAATTAATTTTATTTACTCTTTTTTTTTGAGTATTTTGGAGAATTAAGAATTGATTTTAAAGGAGAAGTAAGAATTGATTCTAAAGGATATTATCTTAATGTAAATAGATGCAAATATTTTTGGATAAAATTCCCTATTTAAATAGATAATTAAATGAAGATTTGGTGAGTTGGATTTGAAGGATTTGAAGTATTCAAATAGAGATGATTTTAAAGTCTTTTGAAGAAATTAGAGAGTTTCAATTAAAGAAAGAAAATCTAGTTATTCGAGAATGACTAGTTGGTGAAATAAATAAAAGATGAATTTGGAATATGATTGAATTGAATTCTAATAACTTTAAATGGGTTATAGATAACCTAGAAAGTTTTTGTGAATATGTGAATTGTGTGGATCTAGAGGCTGAGCAAGACCTAGGGTGCCGAGAAGTTGTGATTTATGAAAATTTGAGAAATTACCAGTGTGGGCTAATGTTCTCGGTGTGAGATATGACGAAGCTAGAGTAAAAGTGAGTATGAGGGCTCTAGAGTGACCTACAGGGTGTCAGGGTGAGATTTTATCGAAGTCTCCCATAGGGAGTGAAAGTCTCTAGAGTGATATCTGGATAGAGATTAATCTCCAGAGTTTCGGGGCGAGAGCGATGGTCATGTGACATTTGTGTTATGAGGGCTTCAGAGTGACCTACGAGGTGAGTTATTCTTGAAATTCCCAGACGAGAGTGAAATAGTCTTCAGAGTGATCTGTGGATAAAGATTGATCTCCAGAATGTCTAAATATTGAAGTTCGTCACAGTTGTATGTTTGCGTAACTAGAGATTAAACCCTATAATGAGGAGAGGCTTGCTCTCGGACCTATGTTGTATGGACGGTATAGAATCCGAACAAGTGTGCATTAGAATTGCATTGTGTGCATAGATGTTTTGCATTAGTCATTAGGTTCATAACATACACTGATATACTTAGGATAGTCACTTTTCATACTTTATTTCTGCATAGAAGTCTGTGATTGTAAAATTGAGGATCACTTTATTTTAGCGTTGCATCAGTTACATTCAACTGACGTGCCCGCAGTACTGAAGTGTTGCAGGACTCTAATTAGCGAGCGGCGTGGACGCAGGCTAGCGACGAGAGATGTTATGTGATTGAAGATTTATGATGATATAAGTTATATTTTATGTGTAATTTCTGCTGCGTATTGTAAAGAACTCTGTTGTAATGAAGAAGTTTTAAATTTCCTGTATTTTTGTACGAAATTGAAGTAAAGATTTTGGGTTTAGTTGGGCAACAAAGAAACAACACGTCCAAAAATTGAGTGTAACGAAGATGATGATGCTAAGATGGATGTGTGGTAAAACATGGAAGGATAAAATTAGAAATGAGCATATACGAGACATGCTAAACGTAGTTCCAATCCAAGATAAGTTAAGAGAGAATCACTTCATGTGGTTTGAACAAGTCACATGTACATCTAGTAGTGCCCCCGTTAGAAAGAATGATTTAATACGTATTGAGGGTATAGTTAGGGGTAGAAGAAGACCTAAACTAACTTGGGTAGAAACAGTGAGAAAAGATATGATAGCTTGTGACCTTACAGAAGATATTACACTAAACCGAGCAGAATGGAAAATCAGGATTCATGTAGCCGACCCCAACTAGTTGGGAAAAAGGCTTTGTTGTTGTTGTTGTTGTTTGCTACGAATTATCTGTGTATGGAATTTCGAGTATTACAACTATTCCATTGAGGTCTCCATATGTCGACAAATTGCAATTCTTACCACTGTAAAGGCCATTTGGACCCATCTTCGAGATACTTATGAGTACTTTAATCTTGCTCATGAGTATGCATTGAATCAGAAACTTACTGCAACCACTGAAGGTGATCACTCTGAATCGGATTTCTTTCCTTCTCTTCAAAATCTTTGGCAACAAATTGATGAGATTGAGGATCCATCTAAGGAGAAGTGTGTAGAATCACGTCATCGAAAACACCTTTATGAGTTTAAAATGAGGCTTCGCCCAGAGTTCACCGTTATTCGTAGTTAGCTCATGTCCCGTGAGACAGTTCCTACATTGGAACATGCGAAATCAGCTGTGTTAGTCGAGGATCAATCTTCGGATTACTGCTCTTTTTTCTACACCATGATTGTCTTCTTATGTATTGGCTATCACATCGCCTGTTTCTCCACCACCATCTTTGCAGCCAAGGCAGTTAAAATCGGTTTTTGGAACTAATCGGTCTAGGAATACCCGTGTCTTTTCTTCTTCTGGTATTCCAACTCATCCGTCACAAGCCATGAGTGTCACCATTCCTAGATCGTCCTCACAGCCTACATTGTTGCCTGACTTATGGGCTTCCTATCACATGACCTATGATGCTTCTATTATTCACAATAGTTCTCTTTTATCTTTGAATTTTGTGCGTATTGCTTTTGGAGATCTCTTCCCTATTTCTTAACAGGGAAATTTCTCATCTACATTTTTTTTCTTAGTTCTTTATGTTCTTAATTTATCTATAAACTTAATTTCTATTGAGCAAATTGTCGATCACAATTGACCCATTACAATTGACTCTTCTTCTTGTCTTACAAGATTGCTGGACGTGGGCACTACTTGGGGCTGGCCTAAGGCATGATCGTATGTCATGGATCACTTGCACATTCCAATTGCGAAAGCCTAAGTTCCATTGTTCCTACCATGAGTGTTTAACATCAGTGTTTATGTCATTCTTGTTCTTTCAGATTATCTTCTTTATTTCAGTCAGGTGTCTTAGGTAGTGTGTCTAAACATTATACTAGAATTCTTTATGACTGTTTGGGTTGTCATCTCGGTAAACAAACTGAGTTATCTTATCCTTTGAGTAATAGTCGTAGTTCTGCCTTGTTTGAGTTTATGCATTTTTATGTTTGAGGGCCTTCTCCTCATCTATCTAAATCAGTATATAAATATTATGTTGTTTTCATTAATGACTACTCTCTCGCAGTCAAGTAGTATTTATGGAATTTTTGTCATAATGATTGCCACACAATACAACCGTAAGATGAAAACCTTTAGGTCTGACTCTGGTGGAAAGTATGTCTACGGAGTTTTGAAGTTTTTTAGCCCCTCAAAGAATCTTTCCTAAACTATCTTCTCCTAGTGTTCATGCTCAAAATGGCACTGCTGAAAGAAAATATAGGCATATCATTGAAACCACTAGGGCCTTGCTTTTATCTGCCTTTATTCCTCCTCAGTTTTGGGCTGAAGCTGCTCTTACCTCTGTATACTTAACTAATATCCAGCCTTCAGCTACCATTGATGGTGATGCTCTTTGCTCTCTACTCAAGGTCAAACCACCAACTTATAACCACCTTCAGGTTTTTGCACTGGTTTAAATTTCGACCGAAATTTCGTTTCGGTTCGCTTGGTGATACGAAATCACACACTTATGCTCACCAAAATGTGTAGATTTCAGTCGAAATTGCTGAAATATCGGCCGAAATAGGCACTAATGTTATTGTGAATATATTACTTTTTTTGTTTTACTTTTTACATACAAGTCTTTCAATATAGGACCTTAAGTTAAGATTATGCGACAATGTTCTAAAAGTCGCTAGGCGGTAGTCTGGCGGCCGATGGGTGCCTAGCGCCTAGGCCTTGTAAGAGGAGCTTAAGCGGCTAGGCGCTAGGCGGTTTTATTTATATATTATATATTTATTTATGTATGTATATATTTTATTTATATATTTTATCATTTTGTTTTGTTTTGTTGTTACCAATTCTTACTCTTGATATTTCTCCTTGTAATTGCATAATGAGATTTACAAAATCGAATCGGTGTATTATTATTAGTCTTTTTATTTTTTTGTATAGTCTTATACTCATCTATTAGACTAGTATTAATCTATGACGAAGATCAGTAGTGGAGATTACTTGTTCGGCTATTTCAGTCCAAGGAGCAAACAGTGTGGGGAAGCGAGAGGCTTGAGTCGGGGGATGGGGGAGGGTTGCGTCAAGAGAAGTTTGAGTGAGAAGAGAAGGATGTAGTGTTGACGTCAGAGGTGAAGCAAAGCGGGAGGCAGTGTGTGGTTGTGTTGACGACTTGACTTTGACGTTGAAGAGAGGAGAGAGAGGTTGTGTTGACGTCGGTTGAAGTTGAAGCGAGCTGCGACTGTAAGGAGGGAGGTGGAGGAGGAGGTTTTGACAAAGAGTGACAAAGTGAGTGAGAGTCGCGACTGTGAGGAGGGAGACGGAGGAGGTTGTGTTGACGACTGCAAGCAACGACTGCAAGGAGGGAGGCGAAGGAGGAGGGAGCCTCCGACTGTGAGAAGAGAGGCGGAGGAGGTGATTTGGGGGTTTTAGAGAAGAGGAATTAGGGATTTAGAGAATAGAATTGATTTAGGAGTTTTTTACGGGGGATTTAGAGGAGAAAGAGAAGTTTTAGGAGTTTGAGTGTATTAGAGCGGGCCGGGTTGGAATAAGTCGGGTCCCTTTTTTTTAAAAAAATTAAGTCCTACACGGGTCTAGCCCGCCTAGACCCGCTTTTAACCGCCTAGAACCATTAATCAATTTTCTTAAACGCCTAGCCCCTAGGCGAGGCGTTGGAGGGCCGCCTAGCGCCTAGGCGTCACCTAGGCGGCCGCCTAGACCGCTTTTTAGAACACTGTTATGCAAAAATTTCATCTCTTTATTGTTTATGTATTTGAAAAGTCAAGTAAGGCTATTAACTAATACATTTTTCTAATTAATGCAAATTCAATTTACTTATATTATATTCTCTTTTATATTATTAAATTTTGCGAATATTTACCGTGATTGATTCATATAATTAGTTATATTATACAATATTTTATATGATAAATGACATGTAGAACATATAATATATTGTTTAGTAACAAAAAACTATGTTTATTGAGTGTTCGAAATGAACATCTGAGTTGATCACATTTTCCCGAGAACTCATCCGATATCTCCGATCTGAGACGAAACACCCCTTGCCGAGACGAGTCCGAAATCTGAGATTTAAAACCTTGGATTTTTGGATGTGTTTGTTATGTTCTCCTTCAACCTCATGAACGTAATAAATTATCTGAACAATCTGTTGAGTGTGTATTCCTTGGTTATGATCCCGAGCGAAAGGACTATCGTTACTATGATCCCAAAGCAAGATGTCTTCGTGTGTCTCGTGATGTTCACTTCGTAGAAGATCAATTATACTTCGGTAATATTGACTCTCCTACATTTGATTCTCTCTCTTTGGACTTGCTATACCTTTCTTCCACCTTTCTTGATTCATATCTTATGATTGTAGCACCGCCTCCGATCGTACCCACATCCACACAAGAGATTTTCTCTTCTGTGTCTGGTCGTCTACCTTTTCTCTCTTTAGCTTGTCATCGTATTCAGCTGCTTCCTCATCACTTTACTCGTAGACCATGACCCATGACACAGGAACCATTAGTGCCTTCAGTGGCTTCTACAGTGCTTGCACCTACTAATCCCTATGAGCTTCGCTATCCTTTGAGATTCCACCATCCTCCTCTTCGGCCTACCTACCCATCCTTGGGAAATTAAGAGTTTTATTCCTTTCCTGCTGCTATTCATTCTCCAATTGAATCTCAAAATTTTAAAAAAGTATCAAAGGTTTTCGTTTGGAAACATGCCATGGCAGATGAGTTGGATGCTTTAAGCAGAACAAGTACTTGAGAATTTGTTCCATCTCCATCAGAAGTATGGCCCATTATATGCAAGTGGCTATATAAGATCAAAACCAGGTATGATGGCACTATTGAGCGCTACAATGCTCGTCTTATTGCACGAGGTTTTCAACAAGAATATGAGATTGATTATTAGGAGACTTTTGTTCTTGTTGCACACATGACCACGATTAGGACTCTTGTTGCTATTATTGCCGTCGTAATTGGCCTTTATGGTAGTTGGGTGTGAAGAAAGCTTCATTGCAAAGTGAGCTTTGTGAAGAAGTTTATATGCTTCTTCCACCTGGTTGGCTAGTTTACGTTACCCCCCAAATATTGTAAGTCATCAAGTGCACTCTGTCTCAAATAGGCTCCACGGGCTTGGTTTGAGCATTTTAGTTTCATAGTTTGCTCTGCTAGTTTTCGTAAGAGGGCCTATGATCTGGCTATGTTCATTCACTCCTCTGACAAAGGTTGTACAATTTTGTTGTTGTATATTGATGATATGATTATTGCTGGTGATGACCTAGTCCATATTCAGATTGTGAAAATCTATATGCAGAATCAGTTTGCTATACTGATCTTGGCTTGCTTCGGTATTTCTTGGGATTGAAGTTACCTCCAGTGCCCATGGTTATCTTCTTTCTCAATGAAAATATACCGCAGATCTCTTGGCCCGTGTTAATACCTTTGATAGTCGTACTTAAGCAACTCCTATGAAACTCAACTTGAAGCTTCGGGCAGCAGATGAGATTCCTCTTCCTGATCCTAGTACGGACGTCTTGTTGGTAGTCTGGTTTATCTCACCATTACCCGACCATATATTTCTCATAGTTTATGTTTTGATCCAGTTTGTTTTTGTTCCCACGTCTGTGCACTATGCCCATCTGCTTCGGGTGCTTCGCTATCTCCGTGGCACGATTACTCGATCCCTATTCTTCTCTAAGTCTTCTCCATTAGCACTGTAGGCCTATATTGATGCCACGTGGACTAATGACCTTGATGATAAGCAATCCATCATAGGCTATTTTGTCTTCCTTGAAACTTCTCTCATTTCTTGGAAGTCCAAGAAGCAGACTACGGTTTCTTGTTCTAGTTTGGAGGTTGAACTTCATGTTGGGTTTATGTCTTGCCTACGATGTTGGATAAAAAGATGATAAGATGATGGATGGATCAGGACGATTGGAAACGGAGTGGCGGCGAGAAACAGTCAGCGGCAGCAACAGAGAAAGTTGCGGTCGATTGCAACTCATGTGCAATCGACCAACCCCTGCACGATGTCTTCCAGAGAGGACAGTCGACTGACTTGTTGGTACAGTCGACCGTTTGCGGCGCTGATGGGTTTCGGGCTTGAGTTTGGCAGATTTGTGAGAAGCCCAACTTGCTCTTCAAATTAGATCTTGTGGTTCCTATCATAGGGTTATCTTTTATGTACTATCCAATGACTATTGTAATAAGATATTAACTTAGGGTTTGTCTCTAGATCTATATAAACAATTATAATGGCTCATATATCCATATGATTCTATTGAGTGCCGAATAGAAGAAGAGAGTACTTCATTCTGAGAGGGTGAGAGAGTTTCTCCATTGTAAGCAGCATCAAGTTTTAGTTAGGCTTGAGAGAGGGTCGTGGTGAGAATTGTAATATTCTTGTGTCTTCTCTAGTTGAATAATATCTTGGTTCTTCCTCTCATGGATTAAGGCGAAAGTCCCAACCGGGATAATTCTTGTGTGCTTTGTGTGATTGGTGCGATCTAGTTTTGCTTGGTAGTTTGTGTTGATTGTGTCAAAGACTCAACAAGATCTCCAGAATTCCTAACACTTCGTGCTCGTTGCCATCACAACATAAGTGGAATGGTTACGATGGTTACTAGAGGATTTTGGTATTGTTTTGAAGCCCAATCCCCTTTTTTGTGACAATACTAGTACCATCAAAATTGCCCATGATCCGGCCAAGCATGAGCTTACTAAAACATATTGGTGTTGATGCCTTCTTCACTCGAGAACGTGTTCCTAAGGTCATATCTCTTCACTATGTTCCTTCTGAAGCTCAACGTGTAGATTTCTTCACGAAATCTCAGATGAGGACCCAACATCAAGTGTTACTTTCTGAACTCACTCTTGGTTATCCACCGTGAGTTTGAGAGAAGCTGTTAATATATACATATATATAGTTTCATGTGTATGACACGTGCTTATCCTATCTTGTATAGTTTCATATATATTATTGGCTTGTATGTCCCAATGGATAAGATTTACATTTTCTCTTATCTCTGTCATGAGACTCATGGATATTGGTAATCTAGGTTATTTTTCGTCTCATGGATATTGGTAATCTAGGTTATTTTTCGTCTCTCTCTTTCAATGACTGACAGTAGATGATGGAATTCTAAGAGTGTAATTACTAATTAATAAATCTTGTGTATCAGATAGATTAGCTTTTGATTCAAATGGTTCCTGGATAAGAAATATAAGTAATCTAGATATAATTTGGTCTTTTTTCTATGGCTGATAGAGTTAGATGATGGATTATATGATAATTTATGATAAATTTGCAAGTTTCCGTTTAAAACGATTGATGTGAAGTTCCAAGAGAAGGGCATAGAATTCTATCATTTAGATGTGAGAGCTTTATCTGGGTTAATGGATTTTGGTGAACTGGATACTTCAATATATTTTTAATGTATGATTAATGGACTAGATAATGAAGGGAGGAAATTGATTTTGTTCACTCCATCTGTTCTTTTTTTTTAAGGAGTGTCATCTAGGATGCACTTTTTATTGTATCATAGAACAGCGAAGTAGGATTTGTGTCATGTGGGAACGTATTGTCAAATTTTTTTTTGCTCAATGTAGATAAACTAAACTCTGATCAAATGCTTTTTTTTTTTGGGAAATGAATTCAGATCAGATCATATCAACTGTTGTGAGAGCAAGAAGGATAAAATAAATACTGAATTGTTGTTGGGCTTGACTGTAATCCTCGTATCTTAATTATATGTTTAATATTTCTATTTATTTGGACTCTACCTCTTCTTGTTTCCCCTTATTAAATAACCATGTTGAGTTTTGCAGGGTAAGAACGAGCAGATGATAGAGTATATCAAGAAGCTGAAAACTTGCACCAAATGGTTCATGGAGCTGGAAGATGGGTATCTGATGGAGCTAGAGAAGCTTCAAAGTTCATCTAGATCTGAAGAGAGAAGGCATGCAGAGATAGGTAATCATCATCTCTTTTTATCCATTCAGCTTCAATGAATGCTTCTTTCTGTTTTTTTTTTTTTTTTGATGGTCGAGTTCTCGAGTGTGAAACATAGTTTATTATTATCATGCAGAGATCCAAATGAAAAATAACATAGAAGAACAAATTTTAACTATTGAGAAGCTTCAAGGCGAATGTGCGTCATTGCAGGAGAAGTTAACCAAGGTGGAAGCTGAAAAAGTGGTATGCATAATTTTTATAGCAGATTACTTTTTCTTCTTTTTCGGCCAACTGCTAATTTTAATGAAGCAAAAAACTTGTAGGCTGCTATAAAATCTTTTAGGGAAGAAGCAGATGCAAGGGTTGCTTCCGATAACCTACGAGTTTCACTATCAGAAGAATTGGAAAGAGCTACAGAAGATTTGAAACAAAACAGTTATCAAGTAATTTTGTTTGCTTAAACTTCTGAATTATAATATAAGACAAAGGCTTTGTTATTGATGTAATATAAGATACTATGTTGACTGTTTTTTATTTTATACATGATAGATCAAATTGCTTCAGGAAACCACTAAAAGGTTGCAGGAATACAATACCAGCTTGCAACAGTATAACAACAATCTTCAGGCAGAAGCTGTTAAAAAGGGTGAGTCCATCTCGAAGCTACAGAAGGAGAAGAATGCTATGATGGAAACTATTACCGGTTTGAGGGACCATTGCAACCTGCTTAAAAATCAGTTGGATTCTTCTAGGGTTGGTTTATTAAACAATTTTACTTGATAGTGCACTTTAATTTCTTATTTTGTATGATAAGTGTAACTATATTTCAATAATGCTGCTTTCATTTTACTACTGTTATTGGTTCAAGCTTAGTACTAAAATTTGAATATTTTCCACCAGTTAGAGCATCCACTATCGTTTCTTCTAAAATTTCCAATTTTAGCATTTAGGATTTAGAAACGATTGAGGAGTGCTGCAATCGTTATTGCTAAATATGCAAGGATGAAAAAAAATTAAATAATAGAACGGATGATCTTCCTCTGTCTAACACAATTTAAAAAAAAATTTAATTAAAAAATGGAGGGACGGAGGTTGAACCTCCGTTTGTGTATATATATATATATATATATTTATATATATATATTATTCCAAATGACTGCGGACGGAGCATCTTCATCCGTCCGAGGGAAGAATTTTTTTATATTAATTTATCGCGTCGAAAATTGGAAAAAAACAAACACCCAGACGGGGAGGATCTTCATCCGTTTGGTGTGTTTTGATTTTTTTTTTTTTAAGGAAAAGTGGAATATATAAATTACAAATCCTCCCCGCCCCCCCTTCTCTCTCTCTCTCATCTAAGCCTATGTAAATTGCAACTTTGTGGATATATAATTGAGGAGTAAATGAGTAATTAAATTAAAAAAAAGAAAAGATGAGAGACAGAGCTTCTTCATCTGCCTCTCATCTTTTCTGTTTTTTTTATTATTTAATTCCAAAAAAATCGGCGGACGGAGCATCATCTTCTGTCCGTCCTCTTTTCCAGCTTTCTTTTTTCTCAGACGGATCATCTTCTTCCGTCTTCTATATTTAGCATTTCTCCGTTGAAGCTGCTATCTTTAGTGATCGACTGTTCACTCATATTCTAAATTTTGAGTTTTTAGCGAACGATAGTGGGGGATTTTTTCATCTCAAATGCTAAATTTTGGATTTTTAGAAAACGATAGTGGATGCTCTTATACATATGCTGCTAATGGAAAGATTTATCAGAACAAAATTGATTTTGTAATTTGCATTTCTAATGAACAATGAATTTGTAGGGAAATTATTTATTTTGAACTTTCGTTAGTAGTGTATATACTCATCATTAGTGCACGTCAATGTGTCCTAACATATACCTATGGTTCTTTTCTTAGGCTTCTCAACAAGATGCACTAAAGCAAAAGGAAGAGTTCAAACAAGAAGTTGGTTTTCTAAGAAGTGAATTGCAGCAAGTAAGAGATGATCGTGATAATCAATTGTCGCAAGTTCAGGATTTGAGTGTTGAGCTCTCCAAATTCAAGGAACTTTCTTGGAACACTTCTAAGGATCTGGATACTCTTATGACGAGTACTGCTTCCCTTGAGGTTATCACTGTCTGTTATATTTTCTTTTGCTATATGTAATTACTTTTACGTACGCTGTTGTATTATTTGCAGATAACATGCTCTTCACAAAAAGAGCAAATTAAAGTGCTAGAACATCAGCTTGAGACTGCTAATGAAAAGCTGAAGGTAAGATTTTTTGGGTAGTTATGGATAGAACTGTTTAGCATTATGGTTATACTATTTGTGGTTAATTAAGATGGTTATAATTTATTAACCAAGTTTTTTGACCAATTTCATTCATTTATCCAGAGAGCTGATGTCACAGCCATTGAGGTAATGACTGAATATGAAGAGCAAAAGAAGTTGATAAAGGATTTGCAAAATCGTGTTTTTGATGCTGAAGTTCAAATCATTGAAGCAGAGAAACTGCGGAGAAAGTTGCACAACACTATATTGGTACCATTTTCTCTTTACCATTTCAATTTGTTTATGCAAACAACTACGGTGTTGATTAAAATGATTATTCAGGAACTTAAAGGAAACATCAGAGTATTTTGTAGAGTGCGGCCTGCATTACCTGATAGTGACTGCAATGGGATTGAAGGGACTACCGTTACCTATCCAACTTCATTTGAATTTGTAGGGCGTGGGATTGATTTGATGAACCACGGTAATGTTCTCTTGCAGAAGTTAGTAACTCAAGTTTTTTGTTTATGTTACAGTAAACTACATTAACATTGATTTGTTATGAGCAGATCAGAAATATTCGTTCACCTTTGACAAAGTATTTGATCATAAAGCGTCACAAGATGATGTGTTTGTAGAAATCTCACAGCTCGTGCAAAGTGCGCTCGATGGTTATAAGGTTGTCCTTTCAGAGCAATTATGTGTTTAACATTAACTTCTATATTTTGCAGAATGTATTGCATTGCATGAATTTTTCTGGAATTATCTTATAATTGTGGATTTGTTGGAGATGTAATTGAGGAAATTTATGGGTGGGATGCTAGTATCTAACTTTTACATATTAACATCAAATTATGTTAGAACACTCATTTTGATGATTATACCTTCTTTTCGAAAAATTATTCCATGGTGAAAATACTCATGTCACATTTGATGATGGACTCTCTTCTGAGATTTTGTTTGGAAATGCTTATATATACGTTCAACTCCTTTGTGTTCTGAGTGAAGTATATCATGAGCTCTGGTTTTTATTTTTACCATTTTAGCTATAAAATTCTTAGTTTGATTACTTCACGTAATTAACTTCATTATCAAATTTCTGTGCAAGTTGTGTTATATATCCAGTGCTATGTAATACTCATGATATAATTTATTTCTTTTTGTTGGCAGGTTTGCATATTTGCTTATGGCCAGACTGGCTCTGGTAAGACATACACCATGATGGGCCAGCCAGAAGCTCCTGAGAAGAAAGGGTTGATACCACGCACTTTAGAGCAAATTTTTCAGTCTAGTCAATCTTTACAAAATCAGGGCTGGAAATATAAAATGCAGGTCTGCAGTGTTCTTTCTGTAATTTTGGCTGCCTCTCTTAATTAGTAATAACTCACTTAATTTGGCTCCTTATCATCTTTCCTTATTATTTTAGGCCTCCATGCTGGAAATTTACAATGAAACAATTCGTGATTTGTTGACGCCCAATCGTGGAAGCAGTTTTGATTCTAGTGCTGCAAATGGCAAGCAATACACAATTAAACATGATGCGAGTGGAAATACCTTCGTATCCGACCTTACCCTTGTAGATGTCTGCAGTATTAAGGAGGTCTCATATCTCCTTGGGCAGGCTGCACAGAGCAGGTATTTTACTTCTCAATTGGTTTTAGATTCCTTAATTCTTCAATATTTTCATTTTTACCATTTCTACTAGCATCAAATATTTAGAACGATAAAAAAAATAAAAAATTGAAAATTAGTCTCATTTGATAACTCCATACAATGTTTGCAAAGTTGGACGACCCTGTAGCTTTGTAACCAAAGAACCAAATGTTCTGATGCTAAATGTTCAATATCCAAATTGTATATTGTACATTCATAATTTTTTCCAGAGATCACTAGTTATAACACTTTCCACACCTTGTTATTTTTAGAAATTCCAGTGTTTATTAAATATTCGAGTTTTGATTAACTAGAATCTGAACACTTTCTTTTTAATCAAATGCACTACATATGTTATTACATACGCTAAGGGATTGTCTTTAAAATAATATCATTCATTATCTAGCTTTTCCCTTTCAGAATGGGAAATACTATGGAGCACAATTAATAGTTGAGAATGCCCAAATAAAACAATTGACCAAGATTTTATGTATACGAACCGTTAATGAGTTGGTGCTTTATTCATAGGCAACTATGAACAAGTAACGGAATGATGACCCTCCCATATTACACCTTGATGGCTGACATTAACAATTACAATTTATATGTATGCGCTTATTTTTGTATCTGTTTCTAAAAGATATTTACATAAATTTTATTTATAGTTGCACTTATGCATGCAAAATCTACTATAACATGTACTCATGTAAACCACTGAGTTGTAGCTCACTTGGTAAGGGGTTGGGATGGTTAAAGGGAGGTCTCAATGTTGAAATCAATATTAGCCCACACTCAAGTCATTGCTTGCATCATTTTAGTTAGGTGGATGTTATGTTTCTCATGTGTAATTTCAATGGTCTAGATTAGTTTGTGTTTATTTTATTGTGTGGTGTAGATTGCTTCTTGTAACCTATAAATACCCCCCTTGTATTTGAGTTTATCATCCAAGAATAAAAGCTTAATAATAAGCCTTGAAAGCTTTCCTAAGTGTTCTTTGTAATTTTGTGAGGTTCTTCTAAAGAGTGGTTTTCTTCTTCTTGATAAATTAGAGTTTTATACTCTATTTTATTCAACATTTGGTATCAGAGCTTTGGTTGTATAAGGTCTTTTGAAATTCCGAGTAGCTTTGTGGTTGCAGTTTTTAACTGATCCTCTACATCAGAAAAGATTTCTTGAGATTATTATCGGGGTTATTACAAACCTTGTGGAGCTTCTTTCTGTTAAGAGTATTTTAGTACTCTGCAAGTTTGTCATTCAAGCTTGTTCGGTGTAGTCAAACTCTTGCCGATACAATGGGTGATCTTCAAGTCGTTGGAGGAATCAAGAAGCTCAACAACCAAAAATACAACACGTGGGCAACGTGTATAGAGTCTTACCTACAAGGTCAAGACTTGTGGGAGGTTGTTGGTGGTAGTGAAGTTACACAACTGGCGGCAGAAGATGCCAACGACATCTTGCGGAAGTGGAAAATTAAAGCAAGTAAAATGATGTTTGCTTCAAAGACCACAATAGAAGAAGAAATGTTGGAGCACATTCGGGATGCCAAAACACCGAAAGAAGCATGGGACACGTTCGCTACACTCTTTTCAAAGAAGAACAATACAAAATTACAACTTCTCGAGAATGAACTGCTATCGATGGAGCAACGCGACATAATGGTTGCCCAATACTTTCACAAGATGAAGTCGATGTGCCGTGAAATTCCAGAGTTAGATCCGACAGTTGCTATTAGGGAAGCGAGGAGAAAAAGAATAATTGTCCATGGCTTGAGACCTGAATACCAAGGCTTTGTTCGTGCTGTACAAGGCACAACCATCTATTGAGTTTGAGAATTTGCTGGCTGGTCAAGAAGCTATGGCTAAGCAAATGGTAGGAGTCTTGCTGAAAGGTGAGGAGGAAGCGCTCTACACCGACCAAAGCAAAGGTTGTTCAAAACATCATAACAAAGGCGAATCTAGAAAGACCAGTGACAAGACAAAAAGTCATTAGGGAGGGTGCGACTCTCATCCAGGGGGAGCTTCAAAGAATCGCGACAACAATAGAAGGTTTGATGTCGAGTGTTACAACTGCGGAAAGAAGGGCCACATGAAGAAAGATTGTTGGTTCAAGAAGAAGTCTACTGAGAGCAATATTGCTACTTCCAGCTCTAAAGAAGATAGCGAAGACAGTTGGGATGCCGAAGCGTTACTCGCTAGTCGCTATGGAGGAAGAAGAATTTGTTCTCACGGTAACAACACCCGAAAGGATTGACTATGAGAATGATTGGATTGTAGACTCGGGCTGCTCAAATCATATGACGGGTGATAGACAGAAGTTGCAAAATTTATCTGAGTACAAGGAAAATTGTGTGGTGGTAATGGTCGACAACTCAAGATTACCAATAGCTCACATTGGTAAAGCGATAGTTACACCTCGGTATAATCCCAACCAGGTGCCACTCCAAGTTGTCTACCATATTCCAGGAATGAAGAAAAAATTACTATCTGTGGCTCAATTGACATCATCAGGCCACTATGTCATGTTCGGTCCGCAGGATGTGAAGGTGTTTCCAGACCTCACGATCTCAGAAAAGCCGACGATGGAGGGACGACAGTTGGAGTCAATTTACGTAATGTCAGTAGAGTCTGCATACGTATACAAGACAAGAAGAAACGAGACAACAGATCTGTGGCACATGCGACTGGGTTATGTTAGCTATTCTAAGTTAAGTGTGATAGTGAAGAAGTCGATGCTTAAGGGACTTCCTCAGCATGACGTGAGAACGGATACAGTCTGCGCGGGATGTCAGTATGGTAAAGCTCATCAATTGAGCAGTCAAAGTTTAAAACAAAGAAACCATTAGAGTTAATTCACTTTGATGTGTTCAAATCCGTTAAGCAACCATAAATTGGCGGAATGCGGTATATGGTGACGTTCATTGATGATTTCTCCAGATGTGTGGGTTTTCTTCCTGAAAGAAAAATCTGAAACATTCTCAAAGTTTAAAGAGTTCAAAAAGATAGCAGAAGGTATGCGTATGAAACAGAAGAATTAATTCCACCACGAAGGTCAACAAGAACACGAAGGCCAAATCTTAAATACGCCAATGCAGCCATAGTTGAAGAAGCAACTGTAATAGAATATGAGATGTTCGAAGAAGTATCACAGAGTTCGGAGTGGATGACAGCTATGAAAGAAGAGATCGCTGCAATTGAGCAAAATCATACTTGGGACTAATGCCAAAGCCAAGAGATGTGAAACCCACATCTTGCAAATGAGTTTACAAAATAAAGTGTCTTCCAGATGAGTCAATCGAGAGGAATAAGGCTCGATCGGTAGCTCGTGGCTTCTCTCAATAATATGGACTAGACTATGACGAAACGTTTAGTCCAGTGGCAAAACTTACAATCGTACGAGACCTACTTAGACTTGCGGCCAACAAAAACTGGAACTTGTGGCAGATGGATGTGAAGAATGCCTTTCTTCATGGAGAGCTGGATCGGGAGATCTACATTATTCAAGCAATGGGTTTTGAGAACCAAGGTCATCCCGAGTATGTGTGTAAGCTGCGGAAGGCTCTCTACGGACTAAAATAAGCACCTAGGGCGTGGTATGGTAAGATTGTTGAATTTCTGACTCAAAGTGGCTAGTCAGTAACATCTACAGACTCCCAACTTGTTTGCTAAGGCTAAAGGAGGAAAGATAGCTGTTGTGGTTGTGTACGTAGATGGTCTAATCATCACTAGAGATGATGTTGAAGAAAATTGCCGAACAAAGGAGAACTTGTCAGTTTATTTTCAGATGAAAGAAATTGGACAACTTAAGCACTTTATTGAACTAGAGGTTGATCAGACGCAAGAAGGGATATTTCTCTATCAACAAAAATTTGCCAAAGATCTGTTGAAGAAGTTCGGGATGCTAGAATGTAAGCCAATCTTAACACCGATGGAACCGAATGCCAAGATGTGTGCATACGAAGGCAAAGACTTGGAAGATGCATCAATGTTTCGATAGTTGGTAGGTAGTCTAATCTACTTGATCTTGACTCGACCTGATATTTCTTATGCAGTTGATGTAATGAGTTGATATATGCAAAATCTGAAGAAGTCTCATTTAGAAGTGGTTCGTCGAATACTCAGATATGTGAAGAGTACAATAGACTATGGTCTTTTGTACAAAAAAGGTGTTGTGATCTGACTATGCCGGAGATCACGATACTCGCAATGTTTACCCTTGGATCTTGAATGATTTCTTGGTGTAGCAAGAGATAACCGATTGTGTCCTTGTCAACGATGGAAGCAGAGTACCGAGCAACAGCAATGGCAACTCAAGAGAGCACGTGGCTGATACAGCTGATGAATTATTTACATCAACCAGTGGATTATGCGGTCCTGTTGTACTGTGACAACCAATCGGCAATTCGTCTGGCAGAGAATCCAGTCTTTCATGTAAGAACTAAACATGTGGAAGTGCATTATCACTTTGTTAGAGAAAAAGTTTCGCAAGAAGAGATTGAGATGAGGCAGGTCAAAAACAGATGGGCAAGTTGCAGACTTGTTCACAAAAAAGTTGAGTATTTGAAAGTTTGAAAACTTCCGCCGTCAGCTTAGCGTGGTTCAAAGAATGGTCTAGATTGAGGGGGTGTGTTGAAATCAATATTAGCCCACACTCATGTCATTGCTTGCATTATTTTAGTTAGGTAGATGTTTTGTTTCTCATGTGTAATTTCAATGGTTTAGATTAGCTTGTGTTTGTTTTATTGTATGGTGTAGATTGCTTCTTGTAACCTATAAATACCCCCCTTGTATTTGAGTTTATCATCCAAGAATAAAAGATTAATAATAAGCCTTGAAAGCTTTCCTACGTGTTCTTCTTTGCAATTTTGCGAGGTTTATCAAAAGAGTGGTTTTCTTTTTCTTGATAAATAAGAGTTTTATACTCTATTTATTCAACACTCAGGTTCGAGGCCAAGTTACATTGTAGCCTTTACTAAAAAATAAGAAAAAACATGTACTCATGTAGTGTTTGTGATGTAAAACTAACCCTAAATAGAGAATTTTCAAGAATCTTAAAGGATTAATTTTACCAACATGTAATGCAGATCAAAGTTAGAATTTTAAACAATTAATCGGTTTGATGGATTTTCAAGAATTGAATTAAGTTTAACAAGCCCAATTAATAATTCAGTTCTAACAATCAATAATTAAATCTCTAAGCGTTCTTAGCAAGTAAAAGATGCAATATTGATTTGTACTATAATTAGGCAAGTAGAACACTCAATCTCGATATTTGTGGTCGACAGTTAAATTAGATAATATAATAGAAATGATAAAGCAGTATTAACACAAATATTGGAAAAGGAAAAAAAGTATACCGGGGTTCAAAGTAACTAGTGTTGATCTCAGCTTGGCAGCAAGGGGCGAGGAGCAGTACAGGGCGGTCGCGAGGTGGCTGGCGCTGGCTGCATCGCGGAGGCGCGACAGGAGGAGGGCCTGGTGGCCGGGTGCAGTGGGGCTGGCCTGGGCTGTCGTGCGGCATGCCGACGGAGGGACATGGTGCACGAGGGAGGCGCAACCAGGGGAGTCGCGAGGGTGCTGGCGCGACTGGATGTGGGCGGCAGCTTCGCCGAGACAGGAAGAGACGGGGACGCGGGGGTGCTGTCGGCGATGCTGCTGTTGTTGCGGAAGAGGAACAGGGATGGAGGGGGGCTGATCGGGAGCAAGGAAGACGCGGGCGACGAGGAGTTGGGTTGTGGGTTCGACAAGGTGCACAGGGAGGTGGGGTCAAGAGGAGGCTGACGGTGCAGTTGCGGCAAGGGGGAGAGGCATGGGGTGCTGCTGCCGGAGGAGGGTAGGCCGGAGGTCGGGGGGTACACGCAGAGGAAGGGGGGAGAGGAGATCGGAAGTGGCGGCTAGGGTTTTTGTGAGGGGGAAGAAGCTGAATTAGGGTTTTGGATTTGGGGATTAGTATTTTGATTTTAATTGATTTGGAGATTTGGGGTAGTTTTAGAGTTTATCACAAACTGTAAAATTTTATTAGAACTTATCACAAATCCTAATAATTGGATCTCAATTGTATCACACAAAAAGAGAGATGAAGAGCAAAATTCAACACAATTATTTTTTTAATGAAGATCTATAAATAGGTTCAAAACAAATCTTGATACAAATCTCAAAATATTTTCTAAAAATCTCAAAAATATTCTAATGCATAAAAAAAAGATTACATATGGCTATAATTGCCAAAAGCAAATATGGTACTAAAATAAAATCCTAAGCTAATGAAGTAGCTGTCCTAGACGATGCCTGTGCTGATAAAGACGCCCGAATCGTCTTGAACCAATGTCCTCATCATTCTCCCCGGGTGGGAGAGGACTTGACCAGTCGAGTTAAAACCGGTCCTCCTGTCATAGTGCTCCAAAAGGTCTGAATCCAAGCACTGGAGCTCTTCACGATTTATCCAAGTATTCTCCGACTCCGACTTGTTTTTCCATCTTACCAAATACCTATGAATACCACCATCTCTAGTAGAGATTATCTGATCATCTAAAATATTATCCAATTCTTCTGTCGATGGGTTAGTATCAGGTAGTGGGGGTAATGTGGGAATCTCACCATTAAGCTGTATGGTGGGCTCATCTATAAGAGAATTTCTAGGGTTAATTTCTGGGCCTTCATAGGGTGTTATATCCTCAATATTGAAAGTCTTTATTTATGCCAAAACCTTCAGGAAGGTCAACGACATAGGCATTATCATTGATTTTATGAAGAATTTTAAATGGGCCTGCAGCACGTGTATTCAACTTCTTAACGGATCCAGCTGGAAATCGTTCCGGACGAATCCGAACCATCACTTCGTCACCCCCATTAAAAGTTTTAAATTTCCTTCTAATATCAGTTTTTAACTTGTAGTTAAAATTATTCTCATTATTTTTTTTGAAAATTTCTCTTTGCAAGTCATGAATGCGGGATGCAAATGCAGTTGTAGACTCTGAGACTCGGTGATGTTCTAACATGGGGGCAAGATCTATGGGCTGCCTAGGACAATAACCATGTACAACTTCGTGTGGACTCATGCCAGTGGTTCTATTTCTAGATGTGTTATAAGTAAATTTAGCAACCGTTAATTTTAAATTCCATGTTCCTAAGTTTTCTCCCACAAGAGTACGCAAGAGATTGTCAAGACTCCGATTGACAAACTCAGTCTGTCCATCAGTCTGTGGGTGGAATGCTACAGAGAACTTCAATTTCGTACCCATTTTGTGTCATAGGGTCTTCCAAAAATAACTCGTGAATTTCACATCCCTATCAGACAATGGTTTTTGGCAACCAATGTAGCCTCACAATATTATCAAAGAAGATCTGAGTCACATGGGATGCATCGAAAGTTTTCGAGCACGGGAGGAAGTGGGTCAATTTGGAAAAACGGTCCACAATGACAAGAATGGAGTCGTGTTTCTTTTGTGTTTTCGGTAAGTCTAACACGAAATCCATACTCACATATTCCCAAGGGCGACTGGAAACAGGTAATGGAGTATACAGGTCTGTGTTCTGTTTTTGTTGCTTGGCAAGTTGACAAGTATGACATCTGTTAACAAGTCTCGCAACGTCTCTCTTTAGCTTCGGTCAGTAAAACCTATGTTCCACAACATCAATGGTCTTGCTATGCACAACGTGTCCAGCAAAGCCACCAGCGTGCAATTCCTAAACATGATTAGGAATGCACAGTTTGGAGCGATAGAAGATATAATCATCTTTCAGGAAATAATTATCTATCACTCGAGTGATGCTGATGAGGATATTGGTTCCAGATGATTTGGACGTTTCTATCAGCGCAGGCGTCGTCTTCATCAGCTGTTTTATTTAGTTTAGGATTTTTATTTCATTACCAATTTTGTTTCTGGCAATTATAGCCATATTTAATCTTTTTGTATTTTTTTTAGATTTTGAGAATATTTTGGAGATGTGTTTCAAGATGTATTTGAGCCTATTTAAAGGCCTTGAGATGAATGAGAAGATATGCCATTATTGATTAAAAAAATTTGTGTTGAGTTTTTGCTCTTCCTCCTCCTTTGTGTGATACAACTGAGATCTAAATTAGGGTTTGTGATAAATCCTAATATAATTTTAGAGTTAGTGATTAATTCTAAAATCTACCCCAAATTAACATCCCCAAATAAAACCAATTCCCAAAACCCTAATTTCCCAAATCTATAACACAAACCCTAATCCTATACTACTCTTGCCGCCCCTTTTCTTCTCCATCGTCATCTTCTCCTCCCGTTACTCAATTCCCGACCCACAAAAAGCACCCATCCTTTCAACTTCTCCTTCCCCAGTCTGCTCCGTCTCCACGCCCTCGTCCACTACCCTTCCCCTCATCGATTTCGCCGTCACCTACCCAAGTACCCCCGTCCTCGCCTTCTTCCTCCTACTCATCCCCGACCGGAAACCCTATTCGTCCTCGCCAACTGCCCCGTCGGCGACCCACTCCATCACCACCACTATAACCCATCAGCTACTTTCCCCTCCTGAAAACCCTAAACCACTCTTCTAGTCCCAGTCGCCGTCATCCTCCCCTTCTCCGTCCACCTCGCCTGCATCCAACACACTGGTCCCTCCTCGTCGCTAGTCAGCAACCAACAGCAGCACTGCCCTCGTCGGCCCGATTGCAGCCCGACAGCCACCAACCGCTCGAGTAGTCGCCACTTCGATTGCTGCAATTGTTCTTCGCATTCGGTATACTCTTTCCATTATTAATATTTGTGTTCTACTGCCCTGTTATTTAGTATATTATCTAATTTGCCTGTCGTCCACAAAAATAATTGAGATTGAGTGTTCCACATGCCTGAATAGAATATGAATCAGTATTGAACTTCTTACTTGCTAAAACACGTAGGGATTTAATTGATTGTAAGGTTGATTTATTAATTGGGACTGTTACACTTATTTAATTCTTGAAAACCCATCGAACCTGTTAACTGTTACAAATTTCCAACTTAGATCCGCACTTTCATGTTGGTAAAATTAACCCATTAAAATTCTTGGAAATTCTCTATTTTAGGGTTGGTTTTACATCATTTTTGTATCAGAGCGAAGGATTCTTAAAACCCTAGTTCTTGCATCGTAGGCATCATTTTTGCATTCATTTAGGATTGTGTAGTCTTTTATTTTATTTTTCTTTCTTTTATTTTAGTTTATTTCAAATTCATTTAAAAAAAAATAAATTAGGACACACACCCCATAGTTTCCACTCTTGTTGAATGCGTCTTCGCAGCACCATCACAGACCCTGAAGAGCCTTTCCTATCCCTTCCCAATCACCCAATTAGGAACCCTTGACTTCCCAGACCTGAAATGGACAACCCTGATATCTCTGCTACCCTAGCTGCCACCCAAGCAACTCTTGCCAATATCAATCAGAGGCTTGAGAAAGTGGAGTTAAATCAAACCATTGTCCCTGAGCCTCATGCCCATCGTCAGATTCCTCAAGGAAATGTTCATGACGATCGACGTCAAGAACGTGACCCTGACGAACAATATAAAAAGAACGTTAAGGCTGACGTTTCCCAGTTTGAAGGCCACATGGAACCCCAAGCTTACCTCGATTGGATCCGTGCCATGGACCATTACTTTGTGTGGTTCGACATGAGTGAAGCCTTTAAAGTTAAATTTGCCACTATGAAATTAACGGGTAAAGCTCAACAATATTGGACCAATTTTGAACATGCCCGCAGAGGCCGAGGCCGGGCACCCATAGCCATTGGGAAGCCATGAAAGAGAAGCTCACTGAGAGATATGTACCGTTATCGTTCCACACCTGATTGCTAGATTCGTGGAACTTACTGTATCAAGGAAGTAAATCCACACAAGAATATGTTGATAAATTCGATGACTTCCTTATTCGGTGCAATGCGTTAGGTAAAGAGAGTGAAGAACAAACTCTCTCTAGGTTCAGAGCTGGACTACGAGCTGACCTTAGGAACGAGCTAATCTATAGAAATGTGGACTCCATAGCGGCAGCCTACGCCCTAGTCCTCGATATGGATTCCCTTAAAGCTAGTTCTCATTTTAGGTCCAGCGACTCGAGAGATCATTCCTCTAGAATGACCTCTACTGATCCACCTAGACCTAAGCCTCCTTCTCAGCACCCCAGCAAATCTTACCCCAGCAAACCTAATTCAAATTTCAATTCACATAGAGATGAACATAAGGGTAAGAACACCGAAAGAGATTACAGTAAGATTGACCCTCTCACTAAATGCTATAAATGTAAGGGATATGGTCATGTTGCTAGCAACAGTCCCAGTCCTAGTAGGATCAATATAGTAGAGGGTACCGCTGTCATTGCTGACGACTCAGACAATGAGTTTTCTTATGAGCCTATTGAAGGCGATGACTTTGGTGAAGAAGAGGATGACCAGTATCTCCACTGTATTCGGTCTATCCAATCACATCACTTGAATGTAGTCAGATGTGCTTTGTCCCAACCAAAAGAAGAAGATGATTGGAAGCGCACTGCTATATTCCACACCTTTACGACTATAGGTGGCAAAAACTGCAAGGTGATTGTTGACAGTGGGAGCTGCGTCAACGCTGTCTCTTCTGCGGTCTTAGCGAAGACCGGACTTAAGGACGAACCCCATCCCCGCCCATACAAAGTATCTTGGATTGATGCAACAGCACTCCAAGTAACACATCGATGCTTAGTCCCTGTGGACTTCAAAGCTTACAATGAGGAAATTTGGTGTGATGTGCTCAAAATGGATGTGGGTCAAGTCATTTTAGGGAGACCTTGGTTATACGATCACGATGTGACCATATATGGTCGATCCAACCAATGTGTGTTCCAGCACGATGGACTAAAAATCAAGCTCATACCTGTGAGACCACGAACTAGTCCGGCTGAAACAACACCGCCTCACTCGAGAAAGGGCAAGGAAGTAGCGTATATGGGTGAAAAGGAACTTACAAAAGAAATTGAAAAATGGGCTACCATTCTTTTACTCATAGCGAGAGAAGTCCCTAAAGATCCTAAGTCACTCATCCCGCCCCAAGTTACTCCTGTCCTACAGGAATTTGCAGATGTGTTTTCTGCTGACCTTCCCAACCAGTTATCCCCATCGCGTGACATCCAACACGCTATTGATCTGGTTTCAGGAGCGAGTCTTCCTAACTTGCCACATTATCGGATGAATCCGACAGAGCATGCTGAGTTGAAAAGGCAAGTTGATGAGTTATTGGCAAAATGTTTCATCAGAGAAAGCTTAAGTCCTTGTGCTGTTCCTGTTCTATTGACGCCAAAGAAAGATGGAACCTGGCATATGTGTGTGGACAGCCATACCATAAACAAGATCACGGTGAAATACCGTTTTTCCATTCCTCGTTTGGATGACATGTTGGACATGATGTCTGGTGCCACAATCTTCTCCAAGATTGATCTTAAAAGTGGCTACCACCAAATACGTGTTCGTCCTGGTGATGAGTGGAAGACCGCCTTCAAGACGAAGGATGTCCTGTACGAATGGATGGTCATGCCATTTGGAATGACAAATGCCCCGAGCACGTTTATGAGAATCATGATGCAAGTACTCCGTCCCTTTATGGGCAAGTTCCTTGTGGTGTATTTTGATGATATTCTCATTTACAGCCGATCCGTTGGGCAACATCTTGACCATTTGTGACAGGTCTGCGGTGTTTTGAGGAAGGAACAGCTTTATGCTAATCCTACCAAATGTACCTTCCTTTCCGATCAGACTATCTTTCTGGGATTTATTGTGTCTGCCAGAGGAGTATCTGCTGACCCAGAAAAGATACGAGCTATTACAGAGTGGCCTGAGCCCCGCAATATTCGTGATGTGCGGAGTTTTCATGGCCTTGCCACCTTTTATCGTCGGTTTGTGCAAGGATTTAGCACGATCATGGCTCCGATAACCTACTGTTTGAAGAAAGGTGAGTTTGTCTGGTCGAAAGAAGCCACGAAAGCCTTCGAAGAGATCAAGAAGAGAATGACTCAGACACCTGTCATGAGCTTGCCTGATTTCACTAAAGTCTTCGAAGTAACTTGTGATGCTTCTGGTATTGGTATAGGTGGAGTCCTCAGTCAAGAGAGTTATCATGTTGCTTATTTCAGTGAAAAGCTGAACGAAGCAAGACAAAAATACTCCACCTATGACAAGGAGTTCTATGCGGTCATTCAGTCACTTCGCTATTGGCGACATTATCTCTTGCCGCAAGAATTCGTTATCTTCTCAGACCATGAGGCCTTAAGATTCCTTAATTCTCAACAAAAGTTAAATTCGAGACATGCTAGATGGGTAGAGTTCCTACAAGAATATTCATATACCATTAGGCATACAAAAGGGATTGATAATAAGGCCGCGGATGCGCTAAGTCGTTGTCACATGATCTTATCTGCACTGCACACCGAAATTATTGGTTTTGAGAGATTGAAAGATGAGTATGCCTCCTGCCCAGATTTTCACGAGATCTACACTTCTTTGAAGGATGGCATAACTCGAGTGATAGATGATTATTTCTTGAAAGATGATTATCTCTTCTATCGCTCCAAACTGTGCATTCCTAGTACATCTTTACGAGAGTATCTTGTTTGGGAATTGCACGCTGGTGGCCTTGCTGGACATTTTGGGCATAGCAAGACCATTGATGCTGTGGAACATAGGTTTTACTGGCCGAAGCTAAAGCGAGACGTTGTGAGACTTGTTAACAAATGTCACACCTGTCAACTTGCCAAGCAACAAAAACAGAACACATGCCTGTATACTCCATTACCTGTTCCCAGCCGCCCTTGGGAAGACGTGAGTATGAATTTCGTGTTAGGTTACAGAAAACACAAAAGAAACACGACTCCATTCTCGTCGTCGTGGACCGTTTTTCTAAAATGGCCCACTTCCTCCCGTGCTCGAAAACTTTTGATGCATCCCGCGTGGCTTAGATCTTCTTTGATAATATTGTGAAGCTACATGGGTTGCCAAAAACCATTGTGTCTGATAGGGATGTGAAATTCACGAGTTATTTTTGGAAGACCCTATGGCACAAGTTGGGTACAAAATTGAAGTTTTCGTCAGCGTTCCACCCACAGACAGATGGACAGACTCAGGTTGTCAATCAGAGTCTTGGCAATCTCTTACGTACTTTTGTGGGAGAGAACTTGGGAACATGAGATTTAAAATTAACGGTTGCTGAATTTGCTTATAACACATCTAGGAATAGAACCACTGGCATGAGTCCACACGAAGTTGTACACGGTTATCGTCCTAGGCAGCCTATAGATCTTGTCCCCATGTTAGAACATCACCGAGTCTCCGAGTCTGCATCTGCATTTGCATCCCGCATTCATGACTTACATAGAGAAATTTCCAAAAAAATTAATGAAAATAATTTAACTACAAGTTAAGAGCTGATATTAGAAGGAAATTTAAAACTTTTAATGTGGGTGACGAAGTGATGGTTCAGATTCGTCCGGAACGGTTCCCAGCGGGATCCGTTAAGAAATTGAACGCACTGCTGCAGGTCCATTTAAAATTCTTCATTAAATCAATGATAATGCCTATGTTGTTGACCTCTCCGAAGGCTTTGGCATCAGTAAAACTTTCAATATTGAGGATCTAGTACCCTATGAAGGCCCAGAATTTAACCCTAGAAATCCTCTTATAGATGAGCCTACCCTGCAGCCTATTGGTGAGATTCCCCCATTACCCCCACTACCAGATACTACTTACCCATCGACAGAAGAGTTGGATAATATTTTAGATGATCAGATAATCTCTACTAGAAATGGTGGTATTCATAGATATTTGGTAAGTTGGAAAAATAAGCCGGAGTCGGAGAACACTTGGATAGATCGTGGAGAGCTCCAGCGCTTGGATCCAGACCTCTTGGAGCACTATGACAGGAGGACTGGTTTTGACTCGACTGGGTCGAGCCCTCTCCCACCTGGGGAGAATGATGACGACATCGGTTCCAGACGATTTGGGCGTTTCTATCAGCGCAGGCGTCGTCTTCATCAACTGTTTTATTTAGTTTAGGATTTTTATTTCATTACCATTTTTGTTTCTGGCAATTATAGCCATATGTAATCTTTTTGTATTTTTTTTAGATTTTGAGAATATTTTGGAGATGTGTTTCAAGATGTATTTGAGCCTATTTAAAGGCCTTGAGATGAATGAGAAGATATGCCATTATTGATTAAAAAAATTTGTGTTGAGTTTTTGCTCTTCCTTCTTCTCCTTTGTGTGATACAACTGAGATCTAAATTAGGGTTTGTGATAAATCCTAATATAATTTTAGAGTTAGTGATTAATTCTAAAATCTACCCCAAATTAACATCCCCAAATAAAACCAATTTCCAAAACCATAATTTCCCAAATCTATAACACAAACCCTAATCCTATACTACTCCCGCCGCTCCCTTTCTTCTCCATCGTCATCTTCTCCTCCTGCTACTCAATTCCCGACCCACAAAAAGCACCCATCCTTTCAACTTCTCCTTCCCCAGTCTGCTCCATCTCCACGCCCTCGTCCACTACCCTTCCCCTCATCGATTTTGCCGTCACCTACCCAAGTACCCCCGTCCTCGCCTTCTTCCTCCTACTCATCCCCGACCGGAAACCCTAGTCGTCCTCGCCAACTGCCCCGTCGACGACCCACTCCATCACCGCCACTATAACCCATCAACTACTTTCCCCTCCTGAAAATCCTAAACCACTCTTCTAGTCCCAGTCGCCGTCATCCTCCCCTTCTCCGTCCTCCACCTCGCCTGCATCCAACACACTGGTCCCCCCTTGTCGCCAGTCAGCAACCAACGGCAGCACTGCCCGCGTCGGCCCGATTGCAGCCCGACAGCCACCAGCCGCTCGAGTAGTCGCCACTTCGATTGCTGCAATTGTTCTTCGCATTCGGTATACTCTTTCCATTATTAATAGTTGTGTTCTACTGCCCTGTTATCTAGTATATTATCTAATTTGCCTGTCGTCCACAAAAATAATTGAGATTGAGTGTTCCACATGCCTGAATAGAGTACGAATCAGTATTGAACTTCTTACTTGCTAAAACACGTAGGGATTTAATTGATTGTAAGGTTGATTTATTAATTGGGACTGTTACACTTATTCAATTTTTGAAAACCCATCGAACCTGTTAACTGTTACAAATTTCCAACTTAGATCCGCACTTTTATGTTGGTAAAATTAACCCATTAAAATTCTTGGAAATTCTCTATTTTAGGGTTGGTTTTACATCAGATGCCATCCTTTAAAGAGGTGTAGATCTCGTGAAAAACTGGGCAGGAGGCACTCATCTTTTAATCTCTCAAAACCAATAATTTCGGTGCTCAGTGTAGATAAGATCATGTGATATCGACTGAGCGCATCTACTGCCTTATTACCAATCCCTTTTGTGTGCCTAATGGTATATGGATATTTTTGTAGGAACTCTACCCATCTAGCATGTCTCGGATTTAACTTTTGTTGAGAATTAAGAAATCTTAAGGCCTCACGGTCTGAGAAAATAACGAATTTTTATGGCAGGAGATAATGTCGCTCGTAGCGAGTGACTGAATTACTGCATAGAACTCCTTATCATAAGTGGAGTATTTTTGTTTTGCTTCGTTCAGCTTTTCACTGAAATAAGCAACAGGATGACTCGCATCAATCCAAGATACTTTGTATGGGCGTGGATGGGGTTCAGTCTTAAGTCCGGTCTTAGCTAATACCATAGAAGCGACAGCGTTGACGCAGCTCCTACTATCAACAATCACCTTGTAGTTTTTGTCAACTATAGTCGTAAAGGTGCGGAATATAACAGTGCGCTTCCAATCATTTTCTTCTTTTGGCTGGGACAAAGCATATCTGACTACATTTAAGTGGGGTGATTGGATAGACCGAATGCAGTGGAGATACTGGTCATCCTCCTTTTCACCGCTTTCAATAGGCTCATAGGAAAACTCATTGTCGGAATCATCAGCGATGATAGCGGTACCCTCTACAATATTGATCCTACTAGGGCTGGGACCGTTGCTAGCAACATGACCGTATCTCTTACATTTATAGCACTTAGTGAGAGAGTCAATCTTAGAGTAGTCTCTTTCGGTGTTCTTACCCTTATGTTCATCTCTATGTGAATTGAAATTTGAGTTAGGTTTGATGTGGTAAGATTTGTTGGGGTGCTGAGAGAGATGCTTAGGCCTAGACGGATCAGTAGAGGTCATTCTAGAGAGTTTGTTCTTCACTCTCTTTACCTAATGCATTGCACCGAATAAGGAAGTCATCGAATTTATCAATATATTCTTGTGTGGATTTACTTCCTTGATACAGTAGGTTCCACGAATCTAGCAATCGGGTGTGGAACGATAACGGTACATATCTCTCAGTGAGCTTCTCTTTCATGGCTTCCCAAGTGGCTATAGGTGCCAGGCCTCGGCCTCTGCAGGCGTGTTCAAGATTGGTCCAATGTTGTTGAGCTTTACCCGTCAATTTTATTGTGGCAAATTTAACCTTCAGGGCTTCGCTCATGTCAAACCACACAAAGTAGTGGTCCATGGCACGGATCCAATCGAGATAAGCTTGGGGTTCTATGTGGCCTTCAAAATGGGGAACATCAGCCTTAATGTTTTTCTTATATTGTTCGTCAGGGTCACGTTCTTGACGTCGATCGTCACGAACATTCCCTTGAGGGATCTGACGATTAGCATGAAGCTCAGGGACAACAGTTTGATTTATTTTAAAAAAATAGTTTGATTTAATTCCACTTTCTCAAGCCTCTGATTGATATTGGCAAGAGTTGCTTGAATGGCAGCCAGGGTAGCAGAAATATCAGAGTCGTCCATTTCAGGTCGGGAAGGTCTAGGGTTTCTAATTGGGTAATTTGGGAGAGATAAGAAAGGCTCGTCAGGATCTGTGATGGTACTGTGAAGACGCATTCACCAAAAAAGGAGAAAACTAGGGGGTCGTGTGTGCTTGTTTTTTTTTTTTTAAAATGAATATGAAATGATCTAAAATAAAGAAAGTAAAATAAAAGATTACACGATCTTAAATGAATGCAGAAATTGATGTCTAAATGATGCAAGAACTAGAATTTTAAGAACCTTCGCTCTGATACCAAAATGATGTAAAACTAACCCTAAATTCTCAAGAATCTTAAAGGATTAATTTTACCAACATCTAATGCGGATCAAAGTTATAATTTTAAACAATTAATCGGTTTGATAGATTTTCAAAAATTGAATTAAGTTTAACAAGCCCAATTAATAATTCAGTTCTAACAATCAATAATTAAATCACTAAGCGTTCTTAGCATGTAAAAGATGCAATATTGATTCGTACACTAATTAGGCAAGTAGAACACTCAATCTCGATATTTGTGGTCGACAGTTAAATTAGATAATATAATAGAGATGATAAAGCAGTATAACACAAATATTAGAAAAGTGGAAAGAGTATACCAGGGTTCGAAGCAACTAGTGTTAGATCTCAGCTTGGCAGCAAGGGGCGAGGAGCAGTACAGGGCGGTCGCGAGGCGGCTGGCGCTGGCTGCGTCGCGGAGGCGCGACAGGAGGAGGGCCTGGTAACCGGGTGCTGCGGGGCTGGCCTGGGCTGTCGTGCAGCATGCTGACGGAGGGACACGGTGCACGGGGGAGGTGCAATCAGGGGAGTTGCGAGGGTGCTGGCCCGACTGGCTGTGGGCTGCGGCGTCGCCGAGACAGGAGGAGACGGGGACGCGGGGGTGCTGTTGGCGATGTTGCCGTTGTTGCGGAAGAGGAGCAGGGAAGGAGGGGGGCTGATCAGGATCAAGGATGACGAGGGTGACGAGGAGTTGGGTTGTGGGTAGGGCTGCAAACGAATCGAGCTATTCGGCTCGAGCTCGGTCAAAGCTCGGTTCGAGCTGAGCTCAAGCTCAAACTGAACTCGTTTCGTAAATGAGCCGAGCTCGAGTTTGGTTTTTTTTTTTATATTTAGGCTAAGCTCGCGAGCTATTCGGCTCGAATACGGTCAAAGCTCAGCTCGAACTGAGCTCGTTTCGTAAACGAGCCGAGCTCGAGCCTGAACGTATTCGGATCGGCTTGGCTCGATTGCAGCCCTAGTTGTGGGTTCGACGAGGTGCATAGGGAGGTGGGGTCGAGCGGAGGCTGGCGGTGCCGTCGCGGCGAGGGGGAGAGGCAGGGGGTGCTGTTGCCGGAGGATGGTAGGCCGGAGGTCGAGGGGTACACGCAGAGGAAGGGGGAGAGAGAACGGAAGTGGCGGCTAGGGTTTTTGTGAGGGGGAAGAAGCAGGATTAGGGTTTTGGATTTTGGGATTAGGATTTTGATTTTAAATTATTTGGGAATTTGGGGTAGTTTTAGAGTTTATCACAAACCTTAAAATTTTATTTAGACTTATCACAAACCCTAATAATTGGATCTTAATTGTATCACACAAAAAGAGAGATGAAGAGCAAAACTCAACACAATAATTTTTTTAATCAAGAATGGCATAACTTCTCATTAATCTCAAGGCTTATAAATAGGTTCAAAACAAATCGTGATACAAATTTCAAAATATTCTAAAAATCTAAAAAATAATCTAATACATAAAAGAAAGATTACATATGGTTATAATTGCCAGAAGCAAATATGGTACCGAAATAAAATCCTAAGCTAATGAAGCAGCTGTCCTGGACGATGCCTGTGCTGATAGAGACGCCCGAATCGTCCTGAACCGATGTCCTCATCAGTTTGTCTTTGTATCTGATTAAACCAAGATTGTTTGTTTGAGTGCAGCTTTGGAATTAATACCTGGTTCTTTACAAATATTTGGTTACAGTTAAATAAGATTCCATTTGTACGACTCAAACAATTAATGATAATTCCTTAAATAGTTAGCTAAGTTGCCCTTCATTGACATAATTTCTCATCGGTTTTACTGGTTTTTTTTTTTTGATAAGAAGATGGCTAATGCCATCGTTTCATTAACGAGGATCGGTTTTACTGTTAATGAAATACACTAACAGAATAGACTTTCCCTTTTTGGATTATAAGAGTTCCAACGTTGTTTATTCAGGTCTGTTGGTAAGACGCAAATGAATGAACAATCTTCAAGAAGTCATTGTGTTTTCACATTACGGATATCAGGAGTTAATGAGGTGGAACTTCTTCATTTCTCTACAGATCCTTACATGTTACTATATATGTTCTCATAGAAGTTTATTGCTATCAGAGCACCCAACATGTTCAAGGTGTGCTGAACCTGATTGACCTTGCCGGTAGTGAGCGTCTTGCCAAAAGTGGTTCCACTGGGGATCGCCTGAAGGAAACTCAGGTATGTGTTCTTTCTTGATCAAATATATGTACCATTCAAGCTTGGTTTTAAGATTGTTAAGAATTTTTTTTTTTTTTTTGGACCTTTTGAACCCAGGCAATCAACAAAAGTCTATCATGTTTGAGTGATGTAATCTTTGCGATCGCCAAGAAAGAGGATCACGTGCCATACAGGAACTCCAAACTTACATATCTTCTTCAGGTAATAATGCAAAGGCAAACTCTTCGCAGCATCATTCTATAGTGAATTTTCTGTCGACTTAGTAAGCATTGACCTTGTTCATTAGTTGATTTAAAGAAAACCTTGTTCATTATCTTATAAATTTCTTTTTTGTAGATTGTTAAATAAACTAACTTTGATGACAGTCTTTTATCGTTCATATATCTAAAGAGGGGCTTTTATTATATACTTTTTATTTATATTTTTTTCTGTTAGCAATTTTGTTCTTCTTTTCCTGTTGTATAGCCTTGCCTTGGAGGAGACTCCAAAACCCTCATGTTTGTGAACATTTCCCCGGAGGCATCCTCAGCAGGAGAATCAATATGCTCTCTTCGTTTTGCTGCTCGAGTCAATTCATGTGAGATTGGGGTTCCTCGGCGCCAGGCTCAGGCACTAACTTCGATGCGGCCCTCAGATTCTCGACTAAGCTACGGTTGATTCATTTTGAGTTTGCACACGAACATATCCTTTTGACATCATGTTATTGTAATATGGGGGAGTGATATTAATTTGTATAGTAAAAGTTCAAGGTTAAGTTGGTTTAGAGTGTGTATCATGTTATTCTGATAGACTTGTATTAATTTTACACTGGAAATCAGTGATGTTTTCCTATTCCACGAAAGTGTTCATTTCTCTTCAAATGACGGGTGGAGCCCATTGACATACTTTGGTCATGCTTCTGGTATGTATTAATATACTTTAAGCAAGCTTTATTATTATACCTTTACAATTACTCTTATAATTATAACTATCACTTGGCATATGCTTATTGTATGTAAAAGATACTAGTATGCATTTGAGTGGACCAACAAATATTCCTGAATTGGTTTATCTGGGAAATATGCGTGCTTTGATGCTAGTTTTTGGTGCTGTTGTTTATCGGTTACGGAGAATGATATAAGAGCATCCACAGTCGTTTGCTTATTTGCCATTTTTTCCATTTTTTTTTACTGTAGCTCACACACTCACTCGTGAGCTATTTTGCCATTTTTTGGCAAATTTGCTACAGTAGAAAGAGAAAAGTAGCATTTCATATAGCAAAATGCATATTATAGCAGACGAAACACGTCTGGATTATTTAATTATTATTTTAATTGATCGGATGAAACATGATGTTTCGTCCGAAGTAAAAAAAAAAAACCAAATAAAATAGCCGTTAAATGATTTTAAGCGTGGGAATGAACATGATGTTTCGTCCCAATGTGAGACGAAACATCATGCTTCGTCCCAATCTAATTTTTTTTGAAAAAATTAATTTTAAAAATTAATTTTGTAAATTTTAAATTTTTTTTGCAATTATCTAAATTGATTTTGCAAAAAAATTTTACAATTTATTTTAAAAATTGTTTTTGCAATTTTTTTTTGCAAAAAAAACTTCCGTCAAATCCGGACGAATCACCATGTTTCGTCCGGCTACAGTGATTTTTTTGGAACATTTTGTAAAATTTTAAATTGTTTTTGCAAATTTTTAAATTTATTTTGCAAATTTTTAAATTGTTTTTGCAAATATTATTTACAAACTATTTTTAAAATTTGTTTTTGCAAATTTTTTTGCAAAAAAAATACTTCCTGTTTTTTCCCCTTTTTGGGACGAAACATCATGTTTCGTCCCGTATATTTTTATTAATATTTTCTCGGTCTAAATTATTTTTTTAATTACAGACGAAATATGATGTTTCGTCTGTTTCTTTTTTAACAAACTTATGCATTTTTTTGTCATTCGACGACTGCAGCGTTTCGTCGAATTGGATGGGCAAAATATGCATTTTGCCATTTTTTACATTGAACGACTGTGGATGCTCTAATTGGTTAAAAAATTTCGTTTCACTGAACTTGTGACCCATAATTATCGTTCTTTTAAAATTGAAGTATTTTTTTGGGGGGAATAGTTTGAGGAACACCATGTTTTATTAATAAGATTTTAACAAAATAACCCTAGAGTATTGGAGGGGAAATACAAAGACCTACAAAGTAGGAAATAAAACATAAACTTCCAACATCGTTTTGGAGGATGGGACAATCCAAAAGAGCTACAGAAAAGAACCAAAAGAACAATTACATAGATAGCCAAATATAGACAATAGTCCTTTCAACAAATCTTTGGAAGGTGAGAGTCTGGGGACCGTCACTCCATTCAGTCTAAGGTTGGTCCGAGCTCAACCTCCTCATCATCAAACTCGTCTATCTGGAAGGTTCTGGCGATCCTTCCTCTTGGTCCTGTGGTAGCAGCTGTATCCCAAAAGAAAATAAGATGCATGATTTGAGTTAGAATACCAGAAGTATTATTACAAACTGACGAAAGTAGAAGTTATTTCTATCTAGCCATAAAACCCATGTAGTAGCGGTGATAGTGATGTACCATGCTTCTTTCATCTCGTTATGTTTAAAGGAAAATTTGGGGCTAACCCATAGATCCTCATATGTGTTCGGGTAATCACTTGTCCCTAAGGCTCGAAGGACCTCAACCAGAGTAGCATTACTCTATTGGCAGTCAATGAAAAGATAGTTCAGCAACTCTGAATGGGAGTTGCAGAACCCACAGTTTGTTGCAATGTTAGGTTGTCACTTTACAGGATTTTCTCTAGTCAGAATGGCGTTATTGAGAACCAACCACAGGAAAACTCTAACTTTCAGAGGCATCTTAGCCTCCAGAGGATTTGAGCCCATCTCGGTTTATATCCTCAGAAGTGGATATGGTTGTAGAGGGAACGTACCGTGAACGAACCATTGTTCTCAAGTCCCCAAGATTTTCGGTCCGGGCCGTGAGTGCATTTCACCCTGATCTGTGTGATGTAATCTTGGAGTTCTCCCAGTCGCCGGAGGGCACCAAGACTGAGCTGAGATTTGAAGGATGGCTTCCATGTACCCCTTCTCCAAGTCTTTGCCACTGAGATGTGAGGTTGCAACGCCTGCACATAAGGGTCTGGGAAACGTTCTCTAAGCGTGTGAGCGCCACACCATTTGTCCCACAAGAATTTGGTCAACTGGCCATTGCCGATAAAAGATGTGATTGCCGTAATGAATGGTTCGTTGGCACGAGCGATCCCTTTCCAGAACCATGACACCCTAGGGTCCACCAGGAATCCCAAACTTCTCGTTCCTCTCCCTTTCAAGCAGGGTTGGATGAATTCCTGCCAACCTTAGCCACTAGGATGAAACAATTTCCACCACCATTTGCCTAAGAGAGCGAGGTTCATGTCCCTTAAGTCGATAATCTCCAGTCCGCCATGCATTTTCTTCATGCGTGCCTTTTCCCAGCTTATCAAATGGTAGCCCCCCTTATCTGTGTCAGCTCCTTTCCAAAGAAATTTCTTCTGGACTCGATCAATTCTTTGGATTACCCACTTTGGTAATTCGAAGAAAGACATGTAGATGTAGGGAGGTTAGAAAGGGCCGAATTGATTAGAACCACTCTTCAACCAAGAGAGAGAGATTTACCTTTTCATCATGCTAGACGAGCCTCCACTCTGTCAATGATCGAAAGCCAGTCAGATTTTTTAAGTTTTCCTGGTCTGAGTGGTAGTCCAGATACTTGATAGGGAAACTCTCCACCTTGCAAGTGAGGATGGTAGCATGTTCTTCCGTCTCTGTTTCTGACAGTGCAATAGGCACCAAAGCAATTTTGAGGAAATTAACTTTAAGTCCGGACCATGCTTCAAAGCAGTAGAGGGCTCCTTTAAAACAGATATTTTCAGCTCTGACCCCGTTCCCGAACAGAAGTGTATCATCCGCATACTGTAAAATCGTACATCCCTGACGTGCCCTGCTGCTAGCCACCGGGGTGATCCAGCCTTCTTGTTTGCAGTTGTCAATCACGATCTAAAGTACATCAGCCACAAGGGTAAAAAGAAGGGGTGAAAGTGATCCGTTTGTCTAATCCCTTTTTTATATGAGAAAGGGAGACCAGTTTACTCGTGAACCGAAATGGTCGTTTTACTCGTGCACAAGTATTGGCAGATCCACTTGATCCATCTATTACCAAATCCTTTGCCCTTGAGAGTTCCCATCAAGCAATCCTAGTCGACTGAAACATAACCTTTCTCAAAGTCTAACTTTAGTAGATAGCTCTTTTCATTAGTAATATGACAATGATGAATCACCTCTTCGGCAGTGGCGACGTAGTCCAGGATACATCTTCCCTTAATGAAACCCGATTGTTCCCGGCTGATTAAGACGTCCATAATATTTGGTCAACCGGCAAGCCAGGACCTTGGTGATAATCTTGACTGAACAGTTGAGAAGGCTGATAGGCCTTAAATCGCCCACCCTCTGGGGTTCCTTCCGCTTGGGAATTAGGATGACCTCGGCAAAGTTGAACATGCCCAATTTTAATCTATGATCGAAGAAGTCATCCATAAGGGCTATGAGATACCATTTTATTTCATCCCAAAAGATTTGGTAAAACATCATCGAAAAACCATCCGACCCAGGCGCCTTGTCTGATCCCATTTGCTTAATCACCTCTTTCACTTCCTCCTCCGTGAATCGTGCCTCCAGTTCTTGAAAGAGTTGAGCAGCTACAAGATGGTTGTTATGCCAGAAGTTCACCCCAAGAGGGACTATAAAATCACTCTTAGTCTCGAATAAGGCCCTAAAATGGACCTAGAAGGCTTTTGAGATTTCCCTCTTGTTCTGGGCAATCCCTGGGTTTGTTTGAATAGAGAGGATAATGTTAGATCTACGCCTTGCGCTGGCCGCCCGGTGAAAGAAGGTCGTGCTCGCGCCTCCTTCTTTAAGCCACGAAATCATGGAACGCTGTTGCCACTTGATTTTCTCAACTTTATAAAGCATTGCTATCTCTAAGCTCTAGAAATTTGTTTCGTTCCTCTTGGGACAAATCACGAGTCTCCTCCAGTCTTTCTAACTCGCCATTACCCTCCAGGAAAGAATATTTTGATTGCCAAATTGTAGAAAACCTATAGCAGTTCTATCTTCGTAGTCTATTGCGCAGCCTCCAAGTCTTTCACACCAGCAGGTTGCCGCATCTGAACTTCGGGTTGGTAACGCCCAACTTTCCATAACTAAGTGGTGAAATCCCCGGATCTCCAGCTGCGCCTTTTTGAATCTGAATCTCTTAGGTTTTCCGCTGTCCTGCTCTCTCGAAGAGAGAACAAAGGGGATGTGATCTGAAGTTGTTCTTAGAAGTGATCTAGCAGAAGCCAACAGAAAATTAGCCTCCCCTGAGGAGATTAAGATTCTATTAAGTTTAGCCATAATAGGGGCCGCCTGCATGTTTGACCAAGTGAATAGCCTGTCGTTAATAGGAATGTCAATCAACTCCATGTCAGAAATCACCCTATTGAACTTTGCCCTATCCCTGCCACTCGATCCTTTGCCCCAGTGCTCAAAGGAAAACCTAGTGATATTGAAATCACCCCCAACTACCCAGGCATTCTGCCATCGAGCCCATGTTGAAAATAGTTCACTCCAGAACGCGCCTCTAGCACCGTATTGATTCGGCCTAAGGACCACTGTAACCGTCTGTGTCCAGTTATCCCTCTGGCGAAGCAGATGTACCGACATAGAGTAATCACCTTGGAATTCATCCAGACAAGTGAAGATATTTGAATTAAAGGCGATGGCGATACCCCAGAGGCACCAATCGTGGGGCGAACTTTCCATTCCTTGATTCGGCAATCCCTTAGCTTATTGAGTTTTAATCCCTGTGAGAGTTTGGTCTCCTGATGACCAACAATATCTACTTTGGATGTATTAATAATGTCTCTGACTATTTATCCTTTTCCCCGCCCCCCCAACCACCTAACGTTCCAGAAGAGGATGCTCATTGGGAACCGTTTTGGGGGTTGGACATGTCCCTCACTGCGGGAGGGGGTGCTGTGGTAGGAATGATCGTGCTTAAGTGAACTCTTTTCCTTTGCCAACCTCTAATTGTATTAAGCAATAGAGCATTACAATCTACATCGCGTACCGCTATTCCATAGGTTTCGGCTAGACTAAAAATATCAGAATCTGACATACAGTTTAAAATGGAAGCTAGCCAACAACGCTTACCTTCACCAGAATTTTTGGCCGTCTTGGCCACTACAGCAGTCTTAAGGTAGTCATCCAGGTACTCCTCATGAGCCCTCTTAGATACAAGCTAGACCCTAAAACCAATCTGTGAAGCAGACTCTGGGAATGTGGAAGAAACCATCTCAGGGGTGACTGACAACTGAGTATTAGCGACAAAATCGATATCGAAGTCAAAGAGATCGTCGTCGTCTATGTCAAAGCATAGTTTATCTGGAGCCTTAATATTATCAAGCTCATTAACAGCGGATGGCCCCGAAGACAACGACCCATTTGTTAGAACCTCACCGCATGTGCTAATACCCTTGTTGGGCCCTGTCTTGGGCCCAAACATTGGTCGGAGCCCAAGTCCAACCATCATTTGAAATATTAGAAAGAGCATATTCAGCAGTAATATTAGAGTTGTGCCCCTTCTTATGCCTAAGCGAATGTTGAAGCCCATCGGGAGATAGGACATGTGTCCGCTTTCCATTGGGTGATCCACCTGGCGTCACGTGCTCCTCAACTCTCCCTTTCTCGATAGACGCAATGCACACAACCTCCTTATCATTTCTTAGACCCGTTCCCTTCTCGGCACTGTATCACATCTTCTACCTCTCTCCCAATTTTTTCCCTCAAATGTGGAGACCCGAACTCCAACCCGCTCGCCTTTTCATCTCCCATACTGATGATGGTAAAAATCGCAGCAGATCAGAGTCGTACGATCCCTGCACGGATCTCAAAGCGTCTACAAGCAGGTTAGCCATCACAGGCTTACTTTACAGGCCTGGGCCCACTCCAAGATATGGGCTTCTCTCAAGCCCATAAAAAGTGACAGACTACGTCCATTAAGAGAGACACTCAGCCTATGATGGCTAGGAGTCTCATCTCTTATCCTCTCACAAGGATGTCTTATCTCTTTAGGGGGGAGACATGAAAGATCCGACGGTCACGATTCGGCTTCTAGAATGTCTCTCAGGCCTATAACTACTCCTCCCCCTCTTCAGTTTCCAAGTAATCAACAATTCACAAGTTTTTACTCTCTCTCTCTTTCTGGTTCTGACTTGAGCGTCGGAGGGTCTGTCACCGGGGCCACACCCCGGTGTTTTAGATATTTTTGTAGGTCCGTCGGCCGTATCATCCACTGTCCAATTCAGATCACAGGAGGTTAATCCACGGTCCAGATCCATTTCCAGGAGCCCTAATAGTTTATAACGGCCAGGTCACAGGTTTGACTTTTAGTAGTGTCCTTCATTTATTAACTCACTATCTGTTTGCTCCCACACCGAAAAAGCAGCAACAGATTGGTGCCGTCTGTGGGAAACCACTGCACAAGTCGAACTTTTCTCCATGCCACCAAGACTGAGAGGGGCAGGCTCCAGCTGTCGCACCAACTCTCTTCGTCAACCAACTCGGGTTCCTCCTATAGAAGATCAAATTCCTCCTCAATAGCAATCCCTCGAGCCTAATCACGCTCCTGCCAATGGAGAGGCGTCGGGGGGCTCCCGATAGAATCGTCCTGAACAACATCCTCACGATGACCGCGTCTCGGTCCACAACGCCTCGACTGATTCAATGGCTACACGAGGTCCACGGGGATCTAAAAATCTCAACCAAATTGAAGGCGACCTGCGAATAAAGCTAAATGAGAGGCGTTCCCGATCTGAGGCCTCCCATTCAGGACATCAAGCAAGCCAGAGAGCCCAGCCTTCTAGACAAGTATCAAGACAATCCTCCTCTCACAGGGCGCAGCCAGCTAGGGGAAACCCAACACAGGATGATCAAAGGCAACCTGGGCAGAACAAAGATCGGAATGCACCAGTCACCAGGGCCGAGCTCGATCAATTCAAGCGTGACCTTCTCTACGCTCTCCAAGGAAGTCAAATTCAAAGCCTTCCCCTGAACGAAGGATTCACTGACTCCATTGAATTCCAAAAGAAGGACGATTAAGTCCTCCGCCGCATCAAAGAGGTAGAGAAACGTCTCGAGCAAATAAGGAATGAGGGGGGCCACTCCCACAGGGCCTACTGCCCTAGTCGACCCCCGTTCAGCAGAACTATTCTCGATGCACCTATTCCAAGGGGTTTCAAGGCCCCTCAGTTCGAATCTTATGACGGGAAATCAGACCCGACAGACCATGTCGAGAGCTTTAAAATGCTCATGATGGTCTATAATGCCACCGACACATTCATGTGTCGGACATTTTCCGCTACACTGAAAGGATCAGCTAGGGAATGGTATGCACGTCTGAAACCTGAGTCCATATTTTCCTTCGACCAATTTGAAGAACTCTTCATCGCACACTTCGTTACTAGCAGGAGAACTGAAAAAACCAGCGTCTCCCTACTAGAACTAAAGCAAAAAAATGGAGAGTTGCTAAAAGACTTTGTCAAGCGATTCACAGCGGAAGCAAGATCAATTTCCTTTCTAGACTCCTCAGTGGCGGCTGCCGCCTTCCGCCACAACGTCAGGCATAAAGAGCTAAAAGCATCCCTCGCCAAGAGGCTGCCTCGTGATTTTACAGAGCTCCTAGAGCAGAGTGAGAAGTACATTAGAGTTGAGGAAACCCTCAACCCACCAGACAAGAAAGAATCACTCTCTGGGAACAAATGGAAGAGTCCAACTGAGGAAATCCCCAAAAAGTTTCAGAAAAACGGTGCAGGACTGCGTCGCCCTCCTTCTCCGCCTTGCTTTGACACGTTTACTCCTCTAAATGCAAGCACATCTGCCATCTTCATGGAGGTAGAGAAAGATGGGATAGTCCGTCCTCTTTCCAGGACGACGACGCCCGGCAAGAGACAAGACAAAAGCCTATGGTGCACCTTTCACAAAGGCCACGGACATACAACCGATAATTGCAAAGCCCTCAAACAAGAAATTGAAGACATGATTCGGCGGGGCTTCCTATCCCAATTTGTCCAACGAAACAACAATGCTGAAAACACTCCGCCACGGGAGGCTAACAAGCGTCCTGAAAGACCCTATGAATCCAGGGACTCAGAACAAATGGCCATTTTGCACACCATCCATGGCAGACCCATGAGGGAGATTCTAACTCCTATCGTAAAGCTTTTGTAAGAGAGGTTAATTCAGTTCATAACACTCCCTACCTGAAGGGTTCAGGCCTCTCAGTCTCCTTCTCTGACAAAGATCTCGAGGGCGTCAAAACGCCTCATTGCGATGCACTAGTTATCAATCTAGGCATGGCAAACCACAAGGTGCGACGTATCCTCGTGGACAACGGCAGTTCCATCAAAATTTTGTTTATGGTCGCATTCGATGCCTTGAAGCTCTCCCGAGACCGTCTCAAGCCGGTCAGTTATACCCTTCATGGCTTCTCGGGTGCACCTGTTCAAGTTGAGGGAATTGTCGCACTCGACGTAACAGCAAGGAAAGCACTGACAACTCGGACAGAGTCCTTAGATTTCCTGGTAGTCGATGTTAAATCCGCATACAATGCCATATTCGGTCGTCCAGGACTAGCCACCTTCCACGCCGTTGCTTCCGCATTTCACATGAAAATGAAATTTCCAACAACAGCAGGCGTAGGGCAAGTAGTAGGAAGCCAACAAGCGGCACGCGCATGTTACACTGCTATAATGGGGGGCTTAATTTTCCCTCTCCATGCTGAAGAACTACTACAGGAAAATGATCTGTGTCGCAAAGTCAGTGAGCGAGCTCGAAGCAGCTATACTAGGCAGCCAAACCAAGAATTTTCGAAGTCATCAAATAACTTCCTACCAGCTCCAACTGCATCCTCACCAGAACCCAACAGTCCAATCAACTCCTTCACCCGAAGCCGCACCACTCAGTCATGATAAACAATCAATCTCGCCTAAGCACGTCGACTCGCCAAAACATTCCGCTGTCTCCATTCCTCGTCCGACTGAGCACGCAAATGGTCGACCGCCAATTTCATTATGCGCAGTTGCTTGCGGAGGCGCCCCACCTCGTCACCACAGGGACCTTTATCAGATCCTGCGGTCACCTGTCAGTAAGCGCAAAGAGTATAATCAGACATGGGATCAAAGTATAAAGTGTGATAAGCAAACACTACCACAAGGCACATCAACACAATAGGACAAGCAATTACCAGTCTAGAAGATAGTTTCTTTAAAATACTGAAAGGAAATACAGAGATGCGGTGGCCAGTCTGCAATTAGGCATCATAAAAGTAAACTACAAAGTCTAAGACGCAATAATCCAACAATAAATTGGAAAGACGAAAAGTACACAAAGACGAATCAAGCATCCACCTGCTTCGGTATCATCTCTGACAAGACACTTCCAGCTAGACCTTTCCCCTTGTCCTTCTTCCCAGAACCGCTATTCGCACCTCCCGCAGGAGCATCATCCTCAACATCGTCCTTCCTGTTGGGATCTAGAGGCTCACCAGATCGAAGCGTCACATGGTAGCCCTTCCCGTCAAAACCAGGAACACGCTCCACCATATGTGAGATTGCCAAGGCATAGGACCTCAACATCACACCCTGAAGCTTCGATTTACACTCCGCGTGGACCTTGGCCACCTCCACCTTCACATCCGAGGTTGCGTCAGTGCGAGCCTTCTCTAACTTCAACATGAGATCGGCGTTCTTCTTTTCTGACGCCAACTCTCTCTCCTTGGATGCCTCTAGCTCGAGGCGCATCTCCCCCATCTTCGCGTCCAATGCCTCCAACTCAAGGCGCGCCTCCTGCTCCTTCTTTTTCATCCCTTCCAACTCCACCTTGGACTCCTTGACGGCTTTCTTCATGTCTTTTTCGGCACGAGTAATGCGAGCCCTCATGTTCTTCTCTTCGGCCGCGTAAAAGTCCACCAAGTGCCTGAAGTCGCTTATCGCCTGGAAAAAGGAGAAATCAGTTAAAAACATAACAATGCAAGAGAAGGGAGCACAACATAAATAACTAAGGAAACAGGGCCATACCGTCACATGCGCCCTTGCAATCTCTAAGACCGATCTCTCGGGGGGCTCCATCTTCAACCTCTCCCTGTCAGAAGCAGTAGGGAGGTGGTGACAGGCCTCAAGACAAGTAGCGAAGTTCCCCAAGAAGTTCTCCTGGGCCTTCACATTCCAGTCGGGAGTGTAGACCGCATCTTCCTGACTAACAAGCACTGCGGCAGCCGTAGCAGTCAGTGGGGCTGGTGCGGCACTAGCCACGACCACAGCTAAAGAAGAACCTACCCTAATGGCAGGCGACACCCCTACAGGGGACTCAGTCTGTGCAGCAGGAACCGTGGGCGGCAAGCTCGGGGAAGAAGTAGGACGCAACGCCATCCTCTTCCGCTTCTTTGGCTCCTCCTCCCTCTTGTTCTGTATCGCATCCAGCTCTGCAAAGATATCCTCAAAATCCATGTTCGTCTTGCCTGCGAGGTGAAACACGAAATAGTCAAACACCGTAAAATCAAAGGAAAGCATTAAAGACATAAATCAAGAAGCTAGAAATCGACAAAAGCATGGATAACAAGGCATGAAAATAGTAACAACAAAATCATACTAGGAACGGTCAGTCCGAGGCCGCCTTCAAAGAGCACTTTGTTGGTAATATCTTGCCACGACAGCATCTTCAACCGAAGAAGCGCATCGCTAAGATTCTTCTCTACGCTCATTATCGGCTCCACCCGCACTGTCGAGGGAACCGTTTCCCTCCAAGTAGTGGGAATCCCCCACGGCTCGGCACTGCGAACAATGAAGAACTTCTCCTTCCAGCATCTTACTAATCGAGGAGTATCAACCAGCCCCCTATTCCTGCGAGGGCTGAGATACCAACGTTCCTCCATTTGGCTGAGTCGGCTAAGTTTGAAGTGTCTTCTAAACACCGCGAGGCTCAGCACAGCTTCGAGCTGGCGGCACTGCAAGACGAAGCCAATGACATGCCTCCATGTGTTTGGCATTAGCTACACCGGGCACAGTCGATACCATTTAAGTACTTCTTTAACGAAGGGATGGTGGGGTAGACGAAGTCCCGTGAAGAAAGCATCGCAAGGAAAGAAACAATACTCCTCCAATATGGCATAACACACCTTGACACCAGGCCCTGGCAGGAGCAGGCTGTACTCACTAGGGATGCCAAAACCCGCTCTTATCACGATCAACTCATCGCGTGTAAGAATGGTGGCGATCTGATTAGCCTCGGTGGTATGAACAAGCTCTGACTCATCATATTCCATGCTGCTCCTAAGAATTGGTGATCTACTACAGAGTATTCCCTAATCAACTCTGGGACAAGAAACAATGGGGTTTGGAGCGTACATCCCCCATCTCTCTCGGGTTCGACGATCGTTTCCACAATGGCAGAACAATCAGCCTCGCCACGAATGCCCTTCACTCCAGGAGGGTGATCAGGCATAACGCCCTCTTCTCCATCTAGACCAGTGGATCTAGTAGAGGCACAAACCGACAGAATACTAGACATGGCAAACAACAATCGCAAGAAAGTTACCTAGTCCAAGCGGAAGAAACTCCGAATCAACAACTGGAACTAGCACTGCCAAACTCAACGCCGCAATTTCTAGAGAGAGAAGCTCTCCAAAAAACTTTTAGGAGAGAGAAAGGGAATGTGAAAAATGAGGGGGGGGGTAGGATCAACCCCTATTTATAGGACCGGAAAGGGAAAAAATCGCCACATGGCAGCATCTTAGCTTGTTTCAACAGATCGATGGTCGGATCACCTCGATCCGGGTCCAACAGTAGTAGTGACTCAGTAAGTAGATAGTCAGTTGACAACACGAACAGCTACCACAACGTTCGGTCGACAGAAGAGACAATCTCACAAACACCTTGAGAACAACTTGGAAGAGGCAATCTCACAAACACTTGGTGACTATGGTGGGGTGAGCAAAATCACAAACACTTGGTGGGCACTATGAACACCACCAACAAAAACTCATCAAACATCAAGTTTTTCTCGTGAGACGAAGCCTTCTATCCCGTGACAACCCCAAGATCGACCAAAAATCTCTCGATTGAAACAAACTTCAAAAATCCAAGCATAACATTGCTCCTACCTCAACAAGAAGACACCACAACGAAGACGAACCAACTTCGAGCAAAAGCAAGATTTTTTGAAAGACTAGGCGATGGGTAAACTCACACGAAGATACGCGTATGTGTATTTGTTTTCGATACACGAAACATATCGAATATTTTTGTGTGAACCCAATCCCTAGCTCAAACTCAAAAAATACTTCACAAAAAACCCCAATATGCTGTTCTCGGTGAACAAATGAAGGGAAAAAGAAGTCGGGTCGGGTTTGGATCCACGAACCAATACCCCAAACCCGTTCAAGAAATCAAAGAGAAAAGGGAAGAGGTGTTAACGGGTCGGATCCGAATCCAAAACCCAATAGCGCACCCGCTCCGATCCGCTCCGCTTCTTCTCTCCTTCGTCTTCTTCGAATTTTCCCGCCAATCTCCCTTGCTCTTCACTTCGTCGTCGAAAACCCAAAGAGCAGAGCTCGACCAAGAGCTTCTCTCCTCCTCACTCCAACTTCGACTGCAAGCCCACATCTCGCCCATCGCCTCGTGCCTCCATAACATCATCGAGTTCCCTCCGTTGAGCTCCACCTCTGAACTACGATAATCCAAAACCCAATAGCACACCCGCTCCGATCTGCTCTGCTTCTTCTCTCCTTCGTCTTCTTCCAATTTTCCTGCCAATCTCCCCTGCTCTTCACTTCGTCGTCGAAAACCCAAAGAACAGAGCTCGACCAAGAGCCTCTCTCCTTCTCACTCCAACTTCGACTGCAAGCCCACACCTTGCCCATCGCCTCGCATCTCCATAACATCGTCGAGTTCCCTCCGTTGAGCTCCACCTCCGAACTACGACGCGCCTCGCCAAAAAACCCAAAACAGAGCTCAAAAGCTCTAACTCTGTAGCTCGGCGAATCCGTAGCTCAGCGAGACCCCCGTAGCTCGGTGAGCTCGATAGCTCAGCGGAGCGCTCCGTAGTTCGGTGAATTCAAAGCCCCCATAGCTCGGCGAGAGCCTCGACGATCCATAGCTCGGCAAAGCCATGGTAGCTCGGCGAGACGAGCAAACCTCTAGCTTGGCGAGCTCGATAGCTCAGCAGGGCGCTCCGTAGCTCGGCGAAATCAAAGCCCCCATAGCTTGGCGAGAGCTTCGACGATCCATAGCTCGGCAAAGCCTTGGTAGCTTGGCGAGACAAGCGAACCTCGTAGCTCGGTGAGAACGGTTCCCTGTAGCTCGACGAGAACGATTCCTCATAGCTCGGCGAAGTCGAAGGCCCATAGCTCGGCGGAGAACAGAGTGTCTATAGCTCGGCGAAGAGACGACCATAGCTCAGCCATAACGAGCTATCGCCATAGCTCGGCGAAGCGGAGCTTCATCGTTTCCTTAGCTCGACAACATTTTGAGGACCAGTAGCTCGCTAGAGCTCGACCATCGTAGCTCGGCGAGACCTCGAATTTGGTAGCTCGGCGAGAGCTCACTTCCGTAGTTCGATCGAACGAACTCGACGAGAACGAAGCTCCGGAGTCTCCAATCCATGGTTCGACCGAGTTGATCAGCCCCCATAGCTCTGCCATCGCCGAACGAGGCATCCGCCGAGTTACGCATCGGAGCGGAAGAAAGTAGCTTGGTGAAATGGTTCGCCGAGCTAGGGGTGGAGAAGACACACTACAACCGTCCGATCTCCATGAACTTCGCACCGCTGTGATCGACGCTTCAGGACTTTTTCGGCCTGATCAAAAGCTTCCCGCCGTTGGATCGCCTCAGCGCACGAGCCCATCGCTGATCAGCGCCATGGATCACTTTAAAAAGCATGACAGATCTGATAAATCTAGAAAATATTATTAAAATTATTTTTTATTCGAAAAATCAATTAAAAAATTCAAAAATAATTATTTAAATTCGGAAAAATAATTAAAAAATCCGAACAAATAATTAAAATTGAATTTATTAATTATAAAATTTGAAAGAGTGATGTTGAGATTGTATAGCATTCCATAAAATTCGGAGAAATCCGAAGAACTATGGGAAAATTTCCAGAAAATTTTCAGAAAATTCGGAAAAATCCGAAAAAATATGGAAAAATTCAGGAAAATATTCACTGCCTTCAGAAGCTACAGATTAGTTCTAGGTATCTCCGAACACTCTGACTGCTAAGATTATTCGCCAGACTCTGAAAATAAGACGTACTACTTCCCGAAAGCCATGAAAATTGCCTTCCAGAAGTGGGGGGCTTATGATGATGTTAAAAATCACAGCAAATCAGAACCGTACGATCCCTACACGGATCTCAAAGCATTTACAGGCAGATTAGCCATCACAGACCTACTTTACAGGCCTGGACCCACTCTAAGACATGGGCTTCTCTCAAGCCCATAAAAAGTGACAGACTAGGCCCATTAAGAGAGACACCCAGCCCATGATGGCTAGGAGTCTCATCTCTTATCATTTCACAAGGATGTCTTATCTCTTCAGGGGGGAGACATGAAAGATCCGACGGTCACGATTCGGCTTCTAGAATGTTTCTCAGGCCTATAAATACTCATCTCCCTCAGTTTCTAGGTAATCAACAATTCACCAGTTTTTACTATCTCTATCTTTCAGGTTTTGCCTTGAGCGTCGGGGGGTCTTTCGTCGGGACCGTACCCTGGTGTTTCAGACATTTTTGCAGGTCCGTCGGTCGCATCATCCACCGTCCAATTCAGATCACAGGAGGTTAATCAACGGTCCAGATCCATTTTTAGGAGCCCTAACAGTTTATAACGGCCATGTCACAGGTTTGACTTTTAGTAGTGTCCTTCATTTATTAAATCACTATCTGTTTGCTCCCACATCGAAAAAAGCAACACTTACCTTCTTTCGTAAATCGTCAGACTCCTTTTGTACCCAAAATCCTTGGTTACCACAACCCCACTGCTGCTTTTTCCTTTCAAAACACTCCTTTTTCCAAGGAGCTGACTTTCCTCAAATGGTGAAGGGTCATCCCTCAAAACCTCCTTTCCATGAGCCTCCAAATTGATGTCCGCCTCTTTTGGGCTAATGCCTAAGAGAGTGCCATCCTTAGCACCTGAACCGGACCTACTATTCTCTGGTCGTTTGTTTGACTGGCTCCTCACCCCCTCTTTTAGATTCAGCACATCATGTGCTTGGTCAGACTTTTGGTGACTCGATTCTGACAGGTTGAGTGATGGGGAGTTTTTTGTGAGGGCTTTGGTGTCTTGCTGGGATTGGTAGATCTGAAGGTTTGGGATTGTTGGGGTTTCTTTTTGCCGGAGTTGATTGCTGATGTTCACAACGTGCCCCTTTTAAAATTTCATGGTGAGCTCTTTCAAACTCATGGGAGCCATCGATTATCGTCTCAATTTCAAGTGATGCCACCTGCATGTAAGTGCGACCATCTCTAGCAGATCTTGGGTGTCAAGTTTTAGTGTTGATCGTCAGTTGGACCTCTTCATAAGGCCCTACCAACTCTAGGACGAAATGAATCAAATATGCCTCCTCATTAGTGTAGAACTTAGCAAATCTTGGTAAGAGCTCAATATTTGTGCATTTGATGAGAACCCTAGCAGAGATAAGATTAGATCGCTTCACCATTTTAGGGGTGACTAAAATTACTGACCCAAAATCCATAATTAATTCTTGAATGGCCTCCACCCTCCAACAGTGTAGGGGAATATTATGTATCCACACCCAGTATTGTTCTCCTTGTGGTGGTTCTGCACTGAATTTTGGACTCCATTCTGAGAACCGTGTCGAAAAATGGCCGAAGTCAACCACCTCCATCTTAGTTACATCACCAAGCATATCTGGTGAAGGGAATGAAATAAGGAATTGTGACTAAAAAATCTTTTTAACCACCCATTCACTTTGCTCCCTCATCAGCCATTTAGAGTTCAGAGCCACTAAGACATGATTTTCAGATGGCTTGTCACGCTTAATGCATGCAAACCCACACCATTTGCGCAACCAACTTTCTTGTTTGAGATGGGGAGGAAATTAACTAACTTGATTACAGTAGGGTTGTCACGCCCCGCTTCCCAAGATACGGGAACAGAGCACCTAATAAAGGCCCAACGAATGATAAGAATACCATCCATAGCCGTAGCAGATTAACTCAACAATATACAAGAGAATACAACCACGCAAGAAAAGAATAACCACATAAAAAAGAATAAACTCCAAAATAATCATGAAATAAATTCACCAAATAATATCCAACATCATGGAAAAGGTAAACTTCGGGACACACAAGCCCAGAATACAAAGTACGATGAAAGCAATAAAATAAACAAATAACATGAGATAATTATAATAGTCTAATAATCTAGCTTCAATCTTCAGAAAGTTTGCTCACCAAGTCCTTGAGTCAAATTTCCTTCTGTACCTGCAAACTCAGGGTCGAAAATAGAAGAAATAATGTCTGTTAGAGCAAGTCATGGACAACAAGTAGCGAAAGCAAGGAAGCACGGAAAAATATGGTATATCAAGAAATAGTAGGCCAGAGCAAAGTCTAAGATCAAAGACAATAACAAAAGTTGATAATAGAATTCAAAGTCTAGAGTTTATGATGCAGTAAACAGTAATTATAATCAATGATGCAAGATCAATAACAATAATCATGATCAAGAAAGCAAGTGTCAATCCTAAGTTATTTAATATTTTATTATCCTATCTAATGCACGTAATACTGTGTTCAGGGGTGGACAACTATTATCCGAACCCGACCAATCCGAACCAATCCAACCCGAACCGATCGGTTTTTAACCGAACCAATTGGGGATTTGGATTGGATCGGTTCTTGATCTTCAATAACCAATTGGACCAGTTCGGTTGTTGAATGAGGCTTTCAAATAACCGAGAAACCGAACCGACCATACCTCTATGCATAAGTCCATAAAAAATGTAGTTCTCCTTTAATTTCTTGAATATACAAATAGTCATTTCTCATTTTCCTTGAGATACAAACAGTCTTTTTTAATTTCTTTAATACAAACCGAGCAGTTGTTCTACCTATGTTTTGGTTCTCCATAATCCTATGTGTTATGTTGTTGAGAAATACTTGATTTACAGTGTGACCCAACTTAATAGAATCATAAAGTTGATGTAAAATTTAGTAGTTACTTTAATCAAGTCAAGCAGAAATTATTTTCTAAATCTTTTTTTATTGCACCTGAAATTCAATTAGCTATGGTTATTGATGTTTCTTTTATGATAATAAACTAAGATTATAGAAGTATGCAAGTGAAAAGGCAGTTTATCTCACTTATTTAAACATCATCATCTCAAACAATTAGTGTAAAATTCATTAACAACTTGTGGTTTTATGAATCTTCATTTTAAATTCATTTCTGAATAACAAATAGCAGGTTGTTTCTTAAGTTTGATTGAAGTTGATCTTTTAAATTTCAACAAAATTATGAATGATGTTGAAGGTAAAAAGTAGCATGCCAAACTGACCATCCAATCCAATCCAAACCGAGCTTAATCGGCTTGGATGGAAACCGATCCAATTAAGGTTCGGATTGGTTGCGGATGAGAAAATTAAAAAACCGATCTTCTTTGGATCGGTGGTGGATGGTCCATATTAGGTCGGATACCGACCGATGCCCACCCCTAACTGTGTTCCATACCACAGGTTCAGTGCATGCAAACATTGAACATTTAGACTATAGTAGTAAACTCAACAGATCGTGTACTCAGCACAATAATCAATGATTAACATTCAATATTCCCCAATCAATTATCCACCATTCACAACCATAATCAATCTAGAACAAGGGGCCCTACTGAGTACAGTCTCCGAATGTTCACTACCAAGTAAATCCTTATTTACCCCGACTTGTTAATATTTTATTATACTTAAATGTGGACATGCAATGGTAAAAGAGTTTTAAAATGATGTCAAAGAGATGGAAAAGTTATGCAATGCATGATACAACTATTTCTATTATGTAGATGCAAAATCAAATATGGACATATAAGCAAAATACAAAGCACACATTCTGGACAGCAAGACGTTGCTGTACAAAAATTCACTTTTCCGTTGCTACAGGAAAGCAAATCAGATTCCGTCAGAGATTCTGGAAAGTAGACTCTCTGCTGGTTCCAGCAATATACATATGACATATAACAAATACAGAAATTAGGCTTATAAGTTTGTTCTTTACTGATCACTGGTTCATGCAGCATATCAGAGTCGAAATACCTGTATATAAAAATAGACTGTAAAATCCTTTAAAATTATTACAAAAATCATATTTTAACTCCTAACAATGTTTGGTAACTACACAATTAATTCCAGATTTTATTTCCCAAATTTGATCTACTATTTTAATTAATTAAGCAGGGTGATGCATATTCCAACTGTATTCTGGAATTCAGACATCACTGTATGAAAATATGGATATCTTGCAATCGGAAGGTCGGATTGCGAAACCTTCAGATGATTTGAATTCTAGACACACATGGCTATAATTCTTATTTAATGAGTTCTAATTGATATTATCTGCAACTAGGTCAAAAATCGTGTTCTTTACGGAATTAGTGTTCTAACAGCAACCTAGAGTCAAGTTTTCACATTTATAAAATATCTGGAAAATTATCAAATAATACCAAAAAAAAACAAGGTGATTCCCAGTCATGTTTGGTAACAAAGTATAAAATTTCAAGTTCTAATTATGTTGTTAGCATTTTATTTTAATAGAAAACTAAGTTGATGTATCTTTGGACAGAAATTTGGAAATTGAAAACAAAGCAGTATTAAAAATATGATATCTTTCAGTTTGTAAATCGGAATCTAGTTCTATAAAAAGTTCTGAAAAATAGATTAAAAAAGCTACAGGTCATGTTTACAAAGTTTTATCAAATTCCGACAGAAACTAGGTCAAAAACTCAAATCAACACAGAGCAAACAGCAGGCCAGCAAATAGGTTATTATTAAAAAACAACAAAATAAATAAGTAAGCACAATTTCAAGCAATAATTAACAGAAATCATAGTCATTCTTTAGGTTGGAATTCTACTATTGATGAGACAAATTATTATCGACATAGCATGATCATCACATTCAAACGAAAAGCATTCAATCATCAATGTCTATATACGTGTTCTAATCTAAGCATTCATGTCGTGTATGCATGTGACTATATGCAGGCTGGGTTTGAATCAAGGGAAATGACACAAAAAGAGGACTACTACTTGGTTTCGCCAATGAATCCGTAATAGTCTCTTTGAAGGGTTCAAACAGATAAAATATGATAATTGAAAGAGGAGCTACTTGCGGAGATCAAAGAAAATTCTTGAACAAGAAAAACTAAAACTAGTTCAAGAGAAACTTGCCTTAGATGACGACTCTGAACAAGAAAGAACGGGACAAGAATCCCGACGGCAACAATACATGTGCAAATGACGAAATAGCGACACATGCAAAACACGTAATAGCAATACGTGCAAGGGGCAGCAACAACTACACGTGCAATGCACATAATACCAAGTACAGCAAGATCGACAACAACACAAAAGCGGAAACGGCACTATCGACAATGGTGATGGCGGCTCTAGCTGTTGGTTAGAGCGGCAATGACAGAATTAGATGGGTGGTGGTTGCTGGTGGGTGGCGCAGCAACTGTCACGGCAAGAGACCGCGATGGCAGCAAGGTGAGGAAGAACTCCTGTGGTGAACAGGGGAGTCGATGAGGGCGGTAAAATTTGATGGTGCTCGGGGTGGAAGAAAAGCAGGGTGGTCGACAAAGGGTAGGTGTTGGCAATGGGTGCTCGGGACTGCGGTGAGGAGGTGGAGACATGGCGATAACGGAGGTACTCGACGGAGGGACGAAGACGGGAGGTGGTTGCTGCGGTGGTCGGGGCGACGAGGACGGGATGAGGATGAAGACGAGGATGGTGGGTTTTGAGGAAAACATAGGAAGGGGATGGATGAGCGGCAGGAGAGATTAGAGAGATTAGATTAGGTTAATTAATAATTAGGGTTTTAAGTGGGTATTTATAGGGCATTAGGAGGTTGGGTTTGGGTTGCAGGTTAACGGGTTAAAGTTTATGAGTTTAGGATCCAAAAAGAGAAAATAGATCAAAATAAATAGGATATGAATATAGTGGATCAAAATAAACCCAAAATACAAAAGAATAAAATTAGCAATGCACCAAAATTATAGGGTTCAAGCCAAAGAATACAAATGATCAAAATAGAACAAATGAGTCCAAGGGATAGCAAGAATTTATTATTAAAATAAATTTGAATACAAAAATTTAAGAAAGAAGAATTACAAGTAAAGATTCGAAAAAAGAGAAATAGGGGTTACAAGGGTTATCAGGAGGCCTCCCTCTTCGTACTGCCCTCTTCTCATCTAGGGGATTAGGGCCATTGTTGGTGCAGACATAGGATATATGTCCCCACTTTAAGCATTTAAGGTAGTGCACCTCTTTGGTTCAATCAGCTCTAATGTGGCCCAAATCGCCACAATTGAATTAAGCAACATATTGTTTCTTCCCTTTGCGAACAGTCTTCAAACTTCCATTCACATTTATCTTCACTGTATATCTTCTATTGCCCTTGTGCTCCACTTTTTTCCACTGCTTTACCTTAGTAGTGATATGTCCTGCATAACCTCCATCGGATGGCGAGGATGGACCCCCATCTGGGGCCCTTGCAGCCACCGCAGGGGGGACAATATATCGGTCAAAACCGTGGGTGTATATAGCTTGAAAGTGGTGTTGAGGAGGTATAAGTTGTGGCTTAACAATGAGTGAGGCGTGCGCATCCTACCCCCCAAGTGCATTCTCATCCATCACCCCAGGTGTCTAAGCCTCAGGTCACTGTCGTCTTTATCCCCGCTACCGAACTCTCGGACAAAATGAATAAGTTTGAGTGCTACGGTGCTGTCTCCTTCAGTGGAGGTGCGGTTTCCAACTTTACCTTAGATTCCTTTCTCTGCAATTCGTGTAATCTGAAAGATTGGGTGTGGGCTATTGTGACAGTGTAAAAATGGCCTGAGGCCCATCCAAGGCCCAATACAATTCCTATTCAGAAAAGCAAGAATACCGACCTGGTTCGGCTCCGGACCCCTCCAGGGTCGGCGCCGAACCTCGTGTTTTGCCCCCACAGTGCCGGCTTCCTCGTACTGACGAGCCTCAGTATCCCCCGGAGTCCGATCCGGAGCAGTCCCTCATACCGTCCCCCCTCTCTGGCGGGGCAGAGGGATGACCTGGCGCAGCCTAGGCCCTCCGATTCCCCCAGATGCACAGAGGACTCACGATGGGCCACGTCAGCTCCAAATACCGCCAAGGGTTTCGCCACGTCAGCCCTATACCACTCCTGGTATCACCGCTACCGCCCTAAACCCCCTGGGCCTTCTGCCACGTCAGGCCCATGGGCTTTCGGATCCAAACCCGGCCCCCAAGCGGAACCAAACCCGGTTGGGATTCTCTATAAATACTAGACCCTCATCCACCTTTTGAAGGTAATCAATCTTTTACCACTTAAATATACCTAGTTATTGCTACTCTCTCACAGAGACTGACTAGAGCGTCGGAGGGTCCGCCACCGGGTCAAACCCCGGTGTTTCAGGACCGTCTGCAGGTACACAAGACCTCGGATCCGACCCTTCCGATCCGAGCCCAACCTTCAACGCCTTTCCGAGCTCATCGTAGGCCCCAGAAGGTCAACCGAAGGTCGGCAGACGAGCGGCAATCTCCTTCAATACAAATTGAGTTCGAACTCACACCTGGTGCTTCCACACGTCCCTCAGAAATAAACAGCATCAGGTTGGCGCCGTCTGTGGGAACAGCTGCTCCAGAAGCCGATCCGGCCCAGACCCTCAAAGGCCATCGACAGCCGAATCCTCATGGCAACCAAAGGCAAGGGGGCTGCTCCCTCCGTCAACCAACGGGACTCGCCCCCACCCACGATTAAAGCCAGGCCACGCCCGTCGAAACACAAGGCTCCCTCTCGGGAGTCCCAAGGGAGCGTCGGCCGGCCAGCCCAGCCCGACCTCCGGGGAATAATCCTCAACCGCAAGATTACCCGCAGCAGGAGAAGGGCCGCTTCCAACCCGGCCCCGAACCGCCCGAGGCAACCGTCCGAGGTACGCAGACCCGCGCTCAGCCGAGTCGGAAGACAACCCCCGGACCAGCCAAACCGGGCCGAAAGAGCCCCCGTCACTCATAAGGAATTCCAAGACTTCCGAAAAGAAATGCTGGGAGCCCTCCGACGGGCCCCCAGGGAAGAAACCCTCCATTCGCAAACGGGGTCGGACGCCGAAGCCAGCGCGTCCCGCCCTTCAACGATCCAGCCGGGAGACGATGACGTACTCCTAAGACGCCTACAAGAAATGGAAGACCGCCTCGATCACATGGGGGACGGCGACCAAAGAATGGCTCAGGGGTACAGACCTGTCCGTCCACCCTTCTCCGCCCCCATCCTCCTAGCGGAAATACCCCGGAATTTCCGGCCCCCTCAATTCGAGACCTACGACGGCGAGGGAGATCCTGCTGATCACATGGAGGGTTTCAAAACCCTCATGATGATTCACAGCGCCTCGGATATCCTACTCTGCCGAGCGTTCCCCGCCACCCTTCGGGGTCCTGCTCGCGAGTGGTTCTCGAAACTCGCCCCCGGCTCCATTTACTCCTTCGACCAACTCGAGGGCAATTTTCTTGCCCATTTTGTCACTAGTCGGAAGGCCGAAAGGACCAGCGCCTCATTACTGGGGCTCAAACAGATAGAGGGGGAATCACTCAGAATGTTCGTCCGGAGATTTACCGCTGAGGCAAGGTCGGTCTCCTCCCTCGACCCAGGCGTCGCTTCAGCGGCATTCCGACACAACGTCCGCCCCGGACAGCTGAAGGCCTCTCTGGCCAAGAGACCCCCCATCGACTTCCCCGACCTCCTCAATAGGGTCGAGAAATACATTCGGGCAGAAGAGGCCCTCAACCCCGAAGATGCCAGGGATGCCACCGGGAAAGGAAAGCGGAAGACCGAGGAAGGCGAACCACCGAAGAAAGCCCCAAGGGACCCGGGGGCCATAAAGAAGGTCTCGCCAGTCCCCCGCTTCGAGAGGTACACTCCCCTGACGCATAACATCTCCGCCATCCTCTTGGAAATCGAAGACAAGGGCATTGTCCGACTACCCCCCCGATCTAATAACAACAAGAATCGAGACCAGCGCTTTTACTGTCGCTTCCACAGAGATCACGGGCACGAAACCGACCAATGCCGAGCCCTGAAAGACGAAATTGAAGAACTCATTTCCAGAGGATACCTCCGAGAGTTCACCCGAGAAGGCCCACGGGATCGGCGAGACGCTAGGAACCGGAGGCAATCGCCTCCGAACCCTGCTCCAAACCAGTCCCAGGATCGGGACCCCGACTCCGAGGGAGCCGCGGATATCCCTTTCATCTTGCACTGTGTCCACGGAGGGCCGATGGGAGGCGGTTCAAACACTTCCAAAAAAGCCTTCCTTCGAGAGGTGAACGCTGTCAAAGACAACCCCTCGCCCAAACTACAATCAAGGCCGGTCTCCTTCTCAGGGGAAGACCTTGAAGGTGTTCGCTTGCCCCACTGCGATGCTCTCGTCATCAACCTCCACATGGCTAATTGTGAGGTCCGCAGGATCCTCGTCGACAACGGTAGCTCGGTGAATATTCTTTTTCTCGAAGCCTTCGAAAAACTCAGGTTACCCCGAGGAAAACTCAAACCAGCTGGATACACCCTGCACGGGTTCTCAGGCGTCCCCGTCGTAATAGAAGGGATTGTTACCCTCGACGTTACCGCCGGGTCGACTCCTGTCAAGAGGACCGAATCCATGGACTTCATGATGGTCAACGTCAAGGCGGCCTACAACGCCATACTTGGCCGGCCTGGACTATGCTCCCTACAAGCGGTGCCTTCGGCTTACCATCTGAAGCTCAAGTTCCCCACCCCTCAAGGAGTCGGCATCGTCCGAGGCAGTCAAGAAGCAGCGCGATCATGCTACATGACCACCGTCGATGGAGGCGTGTTCCCCCTCGACGCCGGACGAGCGTAGACTATGGCCCGGCTATGTGTAAATCTTTTGTTTTTGGTGTAAACCCTCGTTTGTAAAGGGCCGCCTTAGCGGCCCTCCCTACCTTATACTAAAAATATGCCTTTTTATCCGAACCCCAAATGTCTCGATAATCTCAATACGAGTCCAGACCGAAGGTCCTTCCTAAGGCCCCACTTCGATCCCTCGCGGAACGATGGAGCCAGACCTTGCCTCCGACATTTCATACCGCATCACTGGCCGGAGCAAGGAGGGAAAAGGATTCCTCTTTCATACCCCTTTATTTTTCGTCCCAAAGAGAAAAAATAAAACGAAAGAAAAAACAAAGACCGTTACAAGACCGCTCCACTCTTCTCAAATCAGGTAGATCAGGGCCCCCCCGGGGGCCCAACGAGGGACAAAGAGTACTTCGACCAAGCAACTAGGGCCCCCCCCCCTCGCTGTGATATTCCTTAGCCTCAGCCCCAATCGACGGTCCAGCCACCGAACTCTGGGCGTCATCCGGTCGCGCCCACTGCAACAACAGCAACGCAGAGGGAACCCCCTCCGCCAGTCGACCCAAGGATGAAGAGAACGAGGCTCCCAGCATCGCCTTGTGACGAGGCATCTCCGTCTCCTCCTCCCCAAAGACGTCGCGAGGTAGCCCCCCAGGGGAGGACCTCGGCTCCAAGGTACTTAGCCCGGCTCGTCTAATGTCCGTCCCGCCGAGCTCCCGATCCCACATCACTCTTCTCAACCGGCGCGCCTCCGCACTCAAGACGGCGAACTTACTTCGATAAAAGTTACAGGCTTCATCAGTGTCCCGAGCCCCCCTTCGGTGGCGAGCAAGCGCAGCTTCCAGGACCTTAACCTTACTCCGGAGTCGTGCCACATAGAAACTACGGGAGTCTCCTTCAGGAAGGTTAGCCGCGACCTACAAGATAACCAACCAACTCAACACTCATTCTCAAGAAGATCCAGAAATGTCCGAGGTCAAACCAACCGGCCGGTCAAAAAACTTTTCTTGCCACTATAAATCCAAATGTTTCTTACAAAAAATGCGGTGGCCAGTCCACGGGAGGCAAACACAATCGAGGGAGAGAAAAAGAAAGACGAAAATTACGCAACTCATTGACCCACCTCCGCGCCGACGGACGGATCCACGGGAGCGTCGGAAGAGGGGTCGACGGCGGGCCCTGCTTCACCCGGAGTCTTCGACGTTCCCTCGATCTCCATATCATACTCAAAATTGGACAGATCGAGGGCCGGGAAGAAGTGCCTCACGTGGCTGAGGGCCCTCTCATAGCTCTTGTCCTGGGCCGCGATCACCATCTGCTGGCCCTTGCGCAACACCTCCTCCGCCTCCTTGGTAAACTTCGTCTTCAGGGAGGCCACCTTCTTCTCCCACTCCACATCCTTGGCCTTGAGCTGGAGCTCCAGCTGCTGTTCTCTCTTATGCGAACCCTCGAGTTCGATTCGCATCTCCTTCATCTCCAGCTCGCTCTTTTCCGCCCGAGCTCGCTCTTGAGCCAGGGACGCCTCGTACAGGTTCTTGATGTTGGCCCCCTGTATACAGGCCTACAACCAACGACAGACAAAGATGAGACCTCGACACGTAAATCAACAAAGAGGGACAGAGTCGACAGACTTACCTGCACAGTGGCCTGTGCCAGGCGGGCGAACGCCGCCTCTACGGGCTCGCCCTCCATCGCCTTGCGATCGCAAGGGGTCGCCAGCTTTTCCACCACTTCGACGGCTTGGGCCTCCTCTGTCAGGCGGTCCCCCATCAGAACCGACCAGTCAGGAGCCCACCGCTGCCGCAACAGCTCCACCACCGGATCCTCTTCCTCGGCCTCGACCCAGGGACCTTTCCCCTTGTCGAGAACAGAGGCCCCTGCTCGGCCCGGACCCTTCGAAGAAGCCACGCCCTTGCTCGTCTCAGAGCGACCCCTCTTGGTCCTCGGCTCGAGTTGAACTTCCGAGATAACAAGGGGCAGCTCCCTCGACCTCTTCGCCGCCTCCGCCTTCTTCTTCTCGGCGTTTTCCTTCTTCATGGCCAGCCGCCTTGCCTGGATCGATGCCTCATCCATACCTGCAGGAAAAACCATTAAGAGCAATGAGCAAGAAAGTAAGAAAGGACCCAGAGGAAAGGAACAACTACATACGCATAACAGCTGGGCTCAGTCCAGCGTTCGCCAGAGCGGTCTCCGTCACCTCCGTCCAATCAATGCTAGGTGACTGACGGAGGCGCTCGACGAACCCCCACTCATCTGCCGACAGATCCCCCTGCCTCGGCGGTGGGTGGCTCGGCTTGGAGTGGTTCCATCGAGTAGGAATGTCCCATGGCTCTTCACTCCGGATCACCAAGTACTTCTCCTTCCATCCCTTGATGGAATCGGGGTGGTGGCGAACGACCTTCCCCCCGCTCCGGGGAGAGATATAGTATACACCCTCGGCCGACGGATTGACCATCAACATTGCACGGAACACGTTCAACCGCGGGGGTACTTGCTGCTCCTCGCACATCAGCATAAAGCAGATGATCTGCTTCCAAGAGTTCGGCCCGTACTGCATGGGCGCCAAGGAGGCCCAGTTCAACACATCCCTAATGAACGGGTGGACCGGCAACCTCAGGCCAGAGATAAAAGCGTCCACCGGGAAGACACAGTACCAAGCGGACAAGGGATCGGTGGGACGCAGAGTAGGGCTCGGCATCAGCAGTTCGTGACCAGGCCCTATATGATACGCCAGCTGCAGAACCTCTAAATCCCCGTCCTCCAAAACGGTCGAGATCGCGTCCATCATCACCCTCCCCCGGCTCGGCGGAGAGGGTTGCACTCCGAAGAGCTCTTGGTCAGAAAGATCGTCGGGATACTGACGGAAATGCTTCGGCTGGACGGGCGAGCCAGTCATCAAATTACGGAAAACAGGCGCCTTGCTCGAACCGCCGGTCCTCGACCCCGGTTTTCCTGGGGCCCTCTTCTCCTTCTTAACCCGCTCCGACGGTCCTCGACCCTGAGCGGTGGATCTCCTCACTGTATTGCCCTCGCCACTCTCCTCATCGGAAGACAGCTCCAGCACGCGAATGCCGTCCGAACCCTCGCCGGTTCCCTCCGACCCACTACTCTCCACCACAAAGGGACGTCGAGTACGCGACACCCTCGGCTTGTGTATCGCTTCCCCCTCACCTACGGAGCCCTCCAAAGAAGCCAAGCCAGTATGGCCCACAACGGGCACCGATCCCTCCTCGAACACGGGCTCTTCCCACGACGTCGACGGAGAGTCAGGCTTTACTTCCCCCCTGGACGACGACGCCGACGAACCGGACTGAGCCCTATCCATCTGTGCCTAAAGATAAAACAAACTTACCAAACTAACCTGGGACCGCTTCGGAAAGGCGAACCGAGTACGGCAAACTGCAAGAGCAAACGCTGAAGGGGTGGGAGATTTTTTGAAGAAAGAAGCAGCAAGATTGTAGTGGGCGAAAGGGAAAAAAGGGGGAATACTTATATAAGGGAAGAACGGCTCCTCGACTTCTGCGATTACTGTTCACTGATTGACGCACAACTGCCGCCTAGAAAATCGCGCCACGTTCTCGAAACCTGTGCGGGGGACGTCATCAGACGCCAGACTGACGGCCTAACTCTGGGGTCGGGTCGTGTGAGATACACGACGGAGAAAACATTTGTTTAATTTTAAGGCACCGTCGTATGACAGACGCCCCGGGCTCCAGCGTTCGACCAGTTCCCCTCTCACCCTCGAGCAGCCCGGGACTTACAGCCTCGGCAGCCGAAACCCCGAACTGTTCGAGGGTGGAACAGAAACCGCCATCGCCTACAACCCTATCAAGACGGACTGACAGACCCCCGACGGGAGGTGGCCCCCCCATCCGAGGCCCTTCAACCCCAAGGCCGGTATACGGTGGATGCGTCTTTTCGTCTGGATCTCCCCCGGGCCGAACCTCCATGACAGGGCAGTTTGACCCGAAAAGGGATCCAGACGGCAAAACCACCACTAAACCGAAGCTCCTCTCCCCACAGCACGGATATAGGCCGTCACCCCTCTCGCCCTGATCTCCCGTAGACCTGGCCACCATATCAAGGTCCATCAGATCCAAGAGAAGATCAGGGCGGCAGAGTAACCACCTCTCCGACGCTGCTAGGATCGAAAATATTAGCCAAAGACAGGCGTCCGCCGAAGCAGACACCTCTGAGAGCCAATGGGCCCCCCCCTGTTTTGATCATACCTACAATGGAGGGGGGAGGTATTTATAACCTCCCCCAGGGACTAACCGTTGGGACGCCGGGAAGGTCAATCAACGGAAAACCATGCACCATCTACATTTATTAGGCGGCGCCATTTAATGCCCCTAGAAAATTGGACCATCACACCATTCTCGGAGAGCCTTCAATACACCACATGAATGGTGGGATATCCCCGCTCAGTCACTCTGAGGCGCCAACCGGTCGCCATCCCCCTTGATTAGCCCGAAATCCCTCGGCCAGCTCGGGGTCGGGTCTAGCACCAGGGCAGTCTTCTCAGGAAGGCTTCACGGCTCGCCATCGCCCTTGCCTCCCAGTAAATCCCTCGCCAAGCTCGAGGTCAGGTCTGGCACCAGGGAGGTCTTCTCAGGAAGGCCAACGGCTCGCCACCCCCCTTGTTGGTCCATAGTCCCTCGATCAGCTCGAGGCCGGGTCCAGTACCAGGGGAGTCTTCTCAGGAAGGCTTCACGGCTCGCCATCGCCCTTGCCTTCCAGTAATCCCTCGCCAAGCTCGAGGTCAGGTCTGGCACCAGGGAGGTCTTCTCAGGAAGGCCAACGGCTCGCCACCCCCCTTGTTGGCCCATAACCCCTCGATCAGTTCGAGGCCGGGTCCAGTACCAGGGGAGTCTTCTCAGGAAGGCTTCACGGCTCGCCATCGCCCTTGCCTTCCAGTAATCCCTCGCCAAGCTCGAGGTCAGGTCTGGCACCAGGGAGGTCTTCTCAGGAAGGCCAACGGCTCGCCACCCCCCTTGTTGGCCCATAATCCCTCGATCAGCTCGAGGTCGGGTCCAGTACCAGGGGAGTCTTCTCAGGAAGGCTTCACGGCTCGCCATCGCCCTTGCCTTCCAGTAATCCCTCGCCAAGCTCGAGGTCAGGTCTGGCACCAGGGAGGTCTTCTCAGGAAGGCCAACGGCTCGCCACCCCCCTTGTTGGCCCATAAATCCCTCTATCAGCTCGAGGTCGGGTCCGGCACCAGGGGAGTCTTCTCAGGAAGGCTTCACGGCTCGCCATCGCCCTTGCCTTCCAGTAATCCCTCGCCAAGCTCGAGGTCAGGTCTGGCACCAGGGAGGTCTTCTCAGGAAGGCCAACGGCTCGCCACCCCCCTTGTTGGCCCATAATCCCTCGACCGGCTCGGGGTCGGGTCTGGCACCAGGGTACTCTTCTCACGAAGATCCAATGACTCACCATCCCATTTTCTACAACCATGAGCACTCCTCCACGGCTAGCTCCCGCACCCCCTGCAGGAGTGGGGGGCTTGTGTGACAGTGTAAAAATGGCCTGAGGCCCATCCAAGGCCCAATACAATTCCTATTCAGAAAAGCAAGAATACCGACCTGGTTCGGCTCCGGACCCCTCCAGGGTCGGCGCCGAACCTCGTGTTTTGCCCCCACAGTGCCGGCTTCCTCGTACTGACGAGCCTCAGTATCCCCCGGAGTCCGATCCGGAGCAGTCCCTCATACCGTCCCCCCTCTCTGGCGGGGCAGAGGGATGACCTGGCGCAGCCTAGGCCCTCCGATTCCCCCAGATGCACAGAGGACTCACGATGGGCCACGTCAGCTCCAAATACCGCCAAGGGTTTCGCCACGTCAGCCCTATACCACTCCTGGTATCACCGCTACCGCCCTAAACCCCCTGGGCCTTCTGCCACGTCAGGCCCATGGGCTTTCGGATCCAAACCCGGCCCCCAAGCGGAACCAAACCCGGTTGGGATTCTCTATAAATACTAGACCCTCATCCACCTTTTGAAGGTAATCAATCTTTTACCACTTAAATATACCTAGTTATTGCTACTCTCTCACAGAGACTGACTAGAGCGTCGGAGGGTCCGCCACCGGGACAAACCCCGGTGTTTCAGGACCGTCTGCAGGTACACAAGACCTCGGATCCGACCCTTCCGATCCGAGCCCAACCTTCAACGCCTTTCCGAGCTCATCGTAGGCCCCAGAAGGTCAACCGAAGGTCGGCAGACGAGCGGCAATCTCCTTCAATACAAATTGAGTTCGAACTCACACCTGGTGCTTCCACACGTCCCTCAGAAATAAACAGCATCAGCTATCAATTCATGTTCTAACGGTGAGGTGGTCATTAATTGTCCTTCCCTTAAAATCCTGGAAGACCTTATAGCCATCAACTCTCTTGCAATTGGCTCTATCAAGCTTTTCTTTTACAAATGGGTGCATCACGGACAACCTCCCCCAACTTTGATCCCGACCCCTATCAAAGCCACTCTCTTAGGTCTTCCTCCATTCTGCGATTCACCTCGTGTCGTCGCAGACATGACTAAATGTGTTGATGAGTTGATTCGCATTTCTTCCTCTTTAATGTTGGCTTCAGGCTGCCTCCAGGTGGAAGCAGAATTCTTTTTCCCTCCTGTGCATGAAAGAATTGAAGCTTACTCGTTGAGAGATAATAAGTCAATCTTTGCCATCTCTGTCAATTTTCATGACAATTCTAATGGAGGAGTGACTCAAGCTCCTTCGCTTCTCGGAGACTCTAAGGCCGCAGCGATTGCATCTCCTCTACCTAAATCCTTCGCTGTTGGAGTTTCTTCTCATTCGACAGCTCCATCATCCAAATTTAAGGCTTCGCACAAAGCCCCTTCTAAAAAGAACTTCCCTCTCCAGCGTAGAGGATTTACCTCTCCCTCCCGTTCCAAAATTTTGCCTTCCAAGGCACCCAACCTTGTCTAGATTAACCCGGACATTGCTACTCAACCCTCTGTGAAGCACATTCCCTCGACTATTTCTGGTCCTATCGAGCACCCGCTGAAGCTACCTCTTCCCCCCTCGTCGAGGACTCATACTCCCCAGGCTCCCACAGCTACTACAGCCCCGTGCTCTGTTCCTTCCGTTCCCAGACTGATTGAATCAGACGAAAAATGGTCGGCTTGGGAAGTTGACCCACATTTCTCCTCCGATTGGGTCAATTTCAAGCTAGCTGTGCACAGCACTCCCTCATTGGGATCCAAATCTAATCCAGCTCCTACTAAAGCTTTCTCATCTTCGACTCCGAAATCAGACGTGTGGATCGATCAAGACAACCTTTTGGACGAAGAAGTCGCGAAACTTGATCAATCCCGATCGCATCAGCGGATACTTTCTTCCTTTGACTCTGTTGTTATTAAGTTTCGGTCTTCAAATTATTGTTCTTTTAGTTGCTGTTGCATTCTTCGATTTGGTCCCTACTCTTCATTTTTTGCTAGTTACTCTCTTTCTTACTATCTTGCTACTTATTATCACTTTTGTTCACTTAATTGGTCTCCTACATCAATTTCGGTGGGTTTTCTTCCCTCCCCCCCCCCCCCCCCCCCCCCCGACGCTGTAGAGAGACCCCCCCGCTATCACTGCCTCCTACCTTCCCCTTCCTCTATTTCTCTTCACTCTTCGACCCTTTCTCCAGGTACTATTAGCTTGGTGTCCTTTAATTCCACCTCCATTACTCCCACAGCTTCAGCCGTTCTCCCTGTGTCGTCACTGCCTACAGCTTCTACTGTTCCTCCTATGAAGCAGCAGACTGCTATTTTGCATAAAGGTTCCATTTCCGTCTTACGTTCTAGCGCCCGTATTCGGGCTAAAAGAGCATCGAATCTATCGGCTGATGCTCAGGCATCCCTTGTGGCCCAATTCCGTAAGTTGGATATCCCTCCCCCTTCTCCTACCACTTTTGGGCAGACTCATCTAGGATCCATCTATCAGGTGCATTTCAACTCCCTCTCAAACCTAGATATGCTTTACCTTACTAAGGATATGGGGTTTCTGGTTAATTTGGATAATTTTGTAGACTTTGATTCTATTCGTCTCCGCAAAATTTCTAGAGATTTTGAGTCTAAGGGTCATTATGATTAGCATCTCTTGGAATATTCGGGGTTTGCGGTGTGTGACCAAGCAACATGCATTCTTTCAACTTATTTCTTCTTCCCATTGTGATTTGATCTCCAATCAAGAATCGAAACTCGATTCCCCATCCCCCAATATCTTACGTTCGATCGGTGGATCCTTAATCTCCAATTGGATCTCTCTTGATGCCATCGGATCAAGAGGAGGGATCCTCTTTGGATTTAAAGATTCCCGCTTCTCCCTCATATCGATCGATTAACCTTCTTTCTCATTCTTCACCTCCACTGGGCCGAATACAATTGTGAACTCACCGTTGTCTTGGTTTACAGACTGCCGACAGCGGATCACCGCAACTTGTTTTGGAAGGAATTTGACTCCTTCTAAAACAACTTTCATGGGTTCTGTTTTTTCTGTGGTGACTTTAATGTCACCAGATTTACCTATGAAAGATCGAGCAACGCCTCTAACTCCTTAGACTCCTCCCACTATAATGACTGCATTCGCTCCCTATATTTGACTGATCTATCTCTTAACGGAAGATCATTCACTTGGTCTAACATGCGCATGTCGCCGACTATGGCTAAGCTCGATCGCTTTCTTGTTTCCTATGATTGGATTACCTTTTTTCACAACTCTTTTGCCTCGGCCATGCCCAATTCGTCATCTGACCATGTGCTTATTTCATTGTACTCTAACTATAACTTTGCAAGACCATTTAAATTTCGCTTCGAAAAATTCTGGCTGCAAGATCAAATTTTTGTTAATCTCATCACTGAGTGCCTCTCCTCTATTATGGGCTCTTCCTGCCTAGGTCGCATCCTGCTTAAGCTTCACGCAATCAAACACGGTTGCAAAATTTGGCATAAAGAGAGATTTGCTAATGCAAATTTCCTTAAAAATGTATTTCTTTCTTCCATTGAATCTATTGATAAACTTGAGGAGCGTGGTCCTATTTTCGAAGAGAGCTAATGCAAATTTCCTTAAAAATGTATTTCTTTCTTCCATTGAATCTATTGATAAACTTGAGGAGCTTGGTCCTATTTTAGAATCTCTTCGCTCCGAACGTGCTTCTTGTAAGAGAGAGAATATGCTACCATTCTCCACTATGATCACATTAAACGGGCCCAGAGGGCTAAGTTCCGTTGGCTTAAGGAGGGTGATGGCAACACCTTTTTCCATAACTTTGCATCGCATTGTCAGCGTTGTAATCGTATTTCCTCTATTGCCGACAATGGTAATGAATTCAGCACAGACTCTAAAATCCATGCTACTTTCCTTCGTTTTTTTAAAGATCTATTGGGATCTCATAAACATCGTTCCATTCATCTGGATTGGACCTAATTGTATGGTCAGCAGTCTCATGATCTGTCTAGTTTAGAAGATCCTTTTTCTTTGGACAAGATTAAGTCTGCTGTTTTTTCTTTAAAAAGTGATTTTGCTCCAGGCCCGGATGGCTTCCCAACCTTCTTCTTCCAAAAATTTTGGGATTGTCTTAAAGACGACCTTTTAAAGATGTTTTCTGATCTTCACCAATGGTTCTTCTCCTTGGACCGGATCAATTACGAGCATATCGTTCTCATCCCCATAATCATGGGAGCCCACTTGGTCTCCAACTTTCGGTCGATTAGCCTCCTCAACACTACTTTTAAGATCATTATGAAAGTTCTTTCGAACCGCCTCAGTGCTATTATCTCTCCCATGATTGATCCCGCTCAAACAGGTTTTATTAAAGATCGTTTTATCCTGGATAGTGTGGCGTCAGCCCAAGAAATTATAACTGATTGAAATAGATCCAATTCCGAGGGGATCCTGTTAAAATTAGACTTTCAAAAAGCTTATGATAATGTCAGCTGGGATTTCCTTTTCGAAATCCTTCTTCATCGCGGTTTCGGCCCTAAGTGGATCGCCTGGATTAAATCCAGTCTTTTCTCTGGTACCTCTTCCATTCTTATTAATGGTTCGGAAGGACACAAATTCAGGTGTAAATGTGGCCTTCGCCAGGGTGATCCTATTTCCTCCCTTTTATTTTCTCTTGTTGCCGACGTGTTCAGTAAGTTACTTCGTAATGCTTGGGATGTCATCGAAGGACTTGGGGGGGTTCTCAAAGCTACCGATGGGTGCTGAACCTTCAAAACGCCGATGACACTATCATCTTTGCGAAACCCAACGGGTGCACTTTACGGAACCTAAAGTTACTTCTTTATATTTTTGAAAGTGCCTCTGGTTTATCTATTAACTTTCAAAAATCTTCGGTTCTTTGGCTTGGAGGGTCTCACAACCGGCAAGTTGAAATTGCTCATTTCTTCAACTGTGCATCTGCCTTTTTTCTCATTCAATATCTCGGAATTCCCTTGAGATGGGGGAAGCTTCATAAATCTGACTTGATGTCGATCTTTGCTAAACCCAACAGGTGCACTTTACGAAACCTAAAGTTACTTTTTTATATTTTTGAAAGTGCCTCCGGTTTATCTATTAACTTTCAAAAATCTTCGGTTCTTTGGCTTGGAGGGTCTCACAACCGGCAAGTTGAAATTGCTCATTTCTTCAACTATGCATCTGCCTCTTTTCTCATTCAATATCTCAGAATTCCCTTGAGATGGGGGAAGCTTCATAAATCTGACTTGATGCCGATGTTTGAAAAAGTTGAATCTAGACTTAACTTTTGGTCTGGACAACATCTCTCTCGCGGAGGCAGATTAATTCTTGTCAATTCGGTCCTATCCTCTGTTCCTTTATATATGATGTACTTTTTTTACGTCCCTTCCTCGGTTATTAAGAGGATTGACCAAATCAGAAGGAACTTCTTCTGGTCAGCTGCTGATACTTATAGAGCTGGTACTTATCTCTGCAATTGAAAGCTGATTTGTACTTCCAAGACAGCGGGTGGCTTAGGGGTTCTTGACCTCAGGAATCAAAATTTAGCTCCCCTGGGTAAATGGTTATGGAGAATTTTGAAAAATGATCAATTGCCATGGGCTTGCCTTATCACTCTTAAATGTTTCACCCAGCATAGGATTTGAGATTTCTCCCCCTCCCTTTCCCGTAAGGCCTCTCCATTTTGGAAGGGAGTCTGGAAAGTTGCCAATTCTTTTCTCTGTCGCATCTCCCATGAGTGCGCCGATGGTTCTAAGACCAAGTTCTGGACCGATTTATGGCTCAGGAATATTAAACTTGCGTCGGCCTCCCCCCCCCCCCCCCCCCCCCCCCCCCCCCCCCTCCCCCCCCCCCCCTCCCCCCCCCCCCCCCCCCCCGCCCCCTTCCAAATGGCAACCATCAGCCATGATAGCAGATTATGTTACCATCCTCCATAACCAAAAATTCTGGTCAATACCTTTCAGTAGTGATCTGCCTTCGTCTCTGGAGACGGAGGTACACGAGCTTTTATATAGCTTAAACCATTATTCTTGGCATCCCAAAGAAGATTTTCAATGGCGATGGACCAGCTCAGAAAACTATTATGTTAAATCCTTTTATAATTTCCTTAATTTTGGGGTATCAATTCTCAGATTGCTAAGTCCTTATGGAGTAGTTGTGTTCCTTTGAAATCTAAAATCCTCGCCTGGCTTGCCTTTAACAACAAACTTTTCACTGTGGAGGTTCTTAATAAAAGAACCTGGCCTTGGGCCAATTATGTTCTTTGTGTTCCTCCGAGCATGAAGACGCCGATCACCTTTTTCTCCAGTGCAACTTTATTCGCCCGCTATGGAAGATTAGTGTTATCGCTTGGTAGGCCCCTTCCATCCCCACCTCTTTTACGTCGTGCTGGAAGTATCACTCTCTCAGAAAAGAGTTCTGCAAATCTTGGGTCCTTTCTATCATGGCTATCATTTGGGTTATTTGGTCTGAAAGGAACAAACGTATTTTTTCTCACAACGCTTCTACGATCGATACCAAAATTGATGATTTTTTATTCTTCACCAAATTTTGGCCATCCATTTTAACGCATGATAAAGTGGTAGCCTTGCAACTTTTTTGCCTGGATGAGGCGACTTTCATCTTTCGTTCTACTAACAGTAATTTTCTTTAGTATTATTCATTTCTAATTTATCTCCTATTTCTACACTTCCTTGCAGATCTGAGGTTGTCGGAATTTCCTTATCCTCTCGCTCAGGAGGCTTTTTGATCGTAGTACCAGGGCTTGGGCTGGCATCTCGCTGCTCTATTGTTCTAGATATGATTATTTTCTTCTTGTGGTTGGTTGTTCTTGTTAAGATGATCGATGATCTTATTTTGCTATCTGGGTTGGTTGTTCTTATTTAGTTGGTTAATGGTTCTATTTTCTGATGTTTTTGAGGCCGCTATCTTCTTTATGTGCATTGTTCTCCCTAATTGTTTATTTTCGGTCTTTTTTCCTAGCATCTGTTATTGTATCCTGTGGTGATGTTTAGTCTGTTAGCTATTCTTTCTGTGGTGCTCAATGTTTTTTAAGCACTGGTATTGAGTTATTTCCGCTCCCACTCTTTACTAGCGGTTCTCCCCTTCCTCTGTCGCATATCTTTTTTTAGCGACCCTCGGGAGCTACTTTGGATTGTTCCTCCTATCGGAGGTTCCATTTCAGTTGTTCATAACCCTTGGTTAATGCCTGTGGTATTAGTGTCGTTTGCTGTATGCAAGCCTTTATTTTTTGCAGCGGCTCTGAGTTAGCAGTGCGTTCGTGCCCTGGCTTCGTGTGTCTGCTATTTGCTACCCTTCCAGCCTGTTAAGTGCATTTTTGATTTTTGGGTTGCTGCTATTACTCTTGGCTGGTTCATCCAGTCATTAGCATGGGTGTTGCTCCTTGTTCTTTTCACCTTTGCTTCGTCGAGTCCCAGGCTTAGTTTGGGGCTCACCGAGCTGTCTTTGGGCTATGCAGCATTGAGGTTTGTACTGCCGGAATATGAGGTTATCGGCGATGTAGCTGTCTTCTGTATGCCTCTGTTGTTTCCTTAGGCTCATTTGCAATTTAGTATTTGTGCTGTGCACTGTTGGCAATGAACTCTATTGCTAGTGTGTTTAGTTATTTTATTTGGCTTCCTTTGTTGCTTGTTTACAGTTTTACTTTCGATAAAATTGTATCTCATTGTATTCTACCTTTTTTATTTATATATTGGGCTAGAATCTAACGATTCTATCATCGTTATATAAAAAAAACAATGAGTGAGGTGTTATTATTGATTAGGGGATTTTGAGCTGGTAGAAACAAAATTCGGTTGGGGGTTGTTGTTGGCATGCTTCTGTTTTTTTTCCACTGGGGGGGGGGGGTATACTGGAATGAGACTTGGGTTTGCACTGTGCAACCCCCTCTTCAGCTACCCTTCTTCTCCTATTATCGATAGCAATAGTATGGCCTCCAGAAGAAGCACCATGTACAAACTCAGAAGGGTGAGGAGGTGATCGTCAGTGCTCCGATGGGGGGGGGGGGGGTTTATTACGCCACTTACGGCTTGTAGGAGGACCCCCTCTAGGGGCCCATCCTAAGGCTTGGTAGGGGAGAGCGATGATGATTATGATGGGAATCTATATGAAGTTGTCGATGATGACCCTCCTTACAGGAACAGATCTAAGGCTCATAGTCATAACTGAGCTCGAAGCCTCCATTCCTGGGAGGTGGTCTTCTGTGGTGCCTTCTGTTGCTTTTGTGGCTCTCTCCTGCAGTGCTTATGGGGGCGGGTAGGGGGTAAACAGTAAGGGATGTAGCTGAGATTGGTGGCGGAGGGTGGTCTGCAAGAAGGGCTTTATCCAGGGTGGTAGGTTGGGTGTGGGATGGAGGTTGGACATCCTTGGAGGGCCCACAACCTCGCATCTCAAGCTCAAAAGAGTCAAAGTTGGTATTTTTTGATGGAAAAGGTGGAATAAGGCCACCCTGTTTCATTAATAAGAGTTTAACGAAACAAACGCAGAGTACTGGGCCCAGATACAAACTACAGACATAAAATAAAACATACATGAAGCAACATGACTACAAACAAACCAGCCCCTCCAACAACCCTGGAGGGTGGGCCGACAAACCAGCTCGGTCCAGCAGAATTATGAGTACGTCAGTTTAGCTTCGTACAGTGCCTCCACGGCACCTGCACACCCGCCTGAAACAAGTCTGGCAGGATTTTATTACCCGCCGCTTCCTGCGTTCACCTCGCTGGGGGGACCCCATCTTTGGGCCCAAACCCCGTAGATCGAAACTCGCAGCCTCCCACCAACTTCATCACTCATCCTACAAACACGCCAGCCGCTTCTACAGCCGCTACCAAAGAGATAGCCGTGAAGAGGATACATTAACCTCTCACACGATAGCACTTTTCTCCTGCGATTTCTCACAAAACAACTATCTCGCTCACCCCACCTAACACCCTCCTCCAGGAGAGAGCCGTGTAAAGGATACCTTACCTCTCTCACGTTCCAGCTCTCTCCGACGATTTCTCACCACACAGACTTATCTCACCTCAAACTCCCAATACGAGGGACGAGGCGGCGCTGTCACGAGGCAGAGGCCTAAGCTGGAGGAAGCTCAATAGCCAAATAGTAGGCACTGTAGAGACTGCACCGACGACATCGTAGGATACACCCGACCACCTCCCATCCCCAACCCCACACCCCCTCACCCCCAACATACCGACTTCACACATCACGGAGGGACCCCATCTTTGGGCCCAAACTCCACAAACGTCAATCGCACAAAACTACAAGCCACCCAAACCACGGCAGCAGATCGGAGGGGGGGGCACCCGCAGCGATTGCGGCCCCCCAAGCCTCAACCACAACAGTTGTGGTGGGGCATCTCTTATCATTTCCCATCACCAAAACCCACCTACCCCGCCCTTTGCTTCACCCCCTCCAATCCTACGCCAACCAAATCCAAACCAGCAACATGCAGCTCACTACCACCGCCCTTAACGTAACCCTAATCCATTCCCGCAGTGCCTCATCAGCGATGACGGCCATGTCAGCAAAGGGCGGCATGCCCAAACATGTGGCGGCTGCCATGAGCGACTGTTTGGAGAACGTAGGGGACTCTATCGACCAGCTGAAGCGGTCGATCCAGCAGATGAAGGCGCTCGGCGGGTCCCAGATGGCCATCGAGCTAGCCAACGTGCAGACGTGGGTCAGCGCAGCGCTGACGGATGATGACACGTGTATGGACGGGTTTGAGACATGGAGGGGGTGGGGGGCACCCACAGCAATCGTGGGCCCCCCCAAACCGCAACCAGAGCAGAACGAATGAGGGGGGGGGGGGGGAAGGGGAGAGCACCCAAACCGGTGGTGTCGTCTGGACGCGCCGCTCACTAGCCGCGCCGCCCCGCCTGACGTCGTTCGAGAGAGGTTCACGACGGGGAGAGAAGTGGAATGATGGCCACGGTGGGGCATGGAGTAGAGGGAAGGAGGGGACGACGGGGAAGGGGGGGGGGGCGGCGCTGAGGGCTAGCCGCCGCCGCCCCCCCAAGGGGCTAGATCTAGGGTTTGGTTGTTTTTTGGGTTCGGGAGCAGGTAGGAGAGAAAAAGCAGAGGAGTGTCAAAGTTGGTACTGAGGGAAGCAAACTGCATTGAGTATAGGTGAGAGGATGGGAGGGGGGGGGGGGAATATTTTAGGGAGGGCCACGAAAAATTAATGTTCACACTCATTCTTAGCAATGTTGATACTCATACCATGAAAAATTAATGGGGATTCTTTTAGAATTAATGTTGATACTCATCCTTAGCAATGCCAGTAGCATGACTAATCATTGTATAAAAGAAAATGAATATGACTTCAAAATATAAGTGACAGTTTGTACAAACCAAGCAATAAAGCAAAACCAAGCAATTTAGATAAGAAGAAGGCATAAGAGCATCCACAGTCGTTTGCTAAACCTATTCTAATTTTAGAAATGAAAATTTAGCTTTTAACGAATGTCGCTGCAATCGTTATTGCTAAATTTTAAAAAAGCATAGTATGAAACGGATCTTGTTCATCCGTCTAATAACTAAGCAAAAAAAAAATATTATAAACAGTGCCGGACGGATCAACTTCAACCGTCGGCACATTATGAAACTAAGCAAAAGTGTGAAGAAGGATGAAGGTCATCCGTCTATTCCTTTTGTTTTTTTTTTATTTAAATAAAGTAAAAAAAAAGTGTGAAGAAGGATGAAGGTCATCCTTCTATTGCTTTTGATTTTTTTTTTAAAAATAAAAGTGTGAAGAAGGATGAAGGTCATCCGTCTATTCCTTTTGTTTTTTTTTTTTTTTAATAAAGTAAAAAAAAAGTGTGAAGAAGGATGAAGGTCATCCTTCTATTGCTTTTAATTTTTTTTTTTTTTAAAATAAAAGTGTGAAGAAGGATGAAGGTCATCCTTCTATTGCTTTTTAAATAACAAATTAAGAATGGACGGAACAACTTCATCCGTTTAAAACAATTTTTTTTTAATTATCGAATTGAGACGGATGATCTTCCTCCGTCTCAATGCTCAGACGGATTATGTTAATCCGTCTTCTATATTTAGCAATCGACCATCCGGCTTCCTAACTCTAGCAAGGTACTGTAGATTGCTATTCTAACTTTTGAGTTTTTAGCAAACCACTGTACGTCCGTTTTCTAAATGGATTTGTAATTTTTGAGTATTTAGCAAACCACTGTGGATGCTCTAAGAAGAAGGCATAAGAAACCAAGCAATTTGAAAAGATACTACTACCACCAAAGCTTTTAGAATACCAACCATCCAACATCAGGCAATTGAGCAACCATGGTGAAGCAAGACAGGGAGCAGGAAGATGAAAGATGCCCGAACAAGCGGTTTGGAGAGAGGAGGGCCTCTGTCGACCCCGATAGAGGTAGGGGTCGGTCGGTGGCGCCACTTCCTTGAGTGGTCCAAAGAGGATACTCGGGTGAGAATAGGAGAGCTGAGGAAGAGAGGAACGAAGAAGGAAGTCATAGGCATTGATCGCCGACGTCGGAGGAAGAGGATCTCCTTCCATCGGAGTGGCGTAGACGTTCCTATGTAGAGGCCACAAAAGAGGGAAGACAGAGACAAGGAAACAAGGCAGACAATCGACGATGGAGGTCACCGGAGCTAGAGGAAATAAAAAAGAAAGAAGAAGAAGAAGGTGAATGGGTCTTGGTGAGGCCCAGGAAGGCTAGGATGGTGGAGAGGAAGAGGACTAACAGTTCGACAAAATCCAGGAAGTCGTAGAAGGGCCAACTCTGCCATAAATGTGCCCAAAAAGGGTATACAGGTCAAGATTGTAAAAATAATTGGTTTTGTTATGCTTGTGAATGAAATAGCCACATTTCAAAAGATTGTGTGAAGATTAAAGCTACTAGAAAGCTTCTAGAGAAACAACAGAAACAAGATGACTCATTGAAATCCGAACAAAGTAAGACTCAGGAGAGCAGTTCCGGGGGAAGGAACGTCATTAAAGCGGTGATTACGCCGACTCTGATCATGGTGGAATTTGAGAAGAGGTTTCGTATGTGTGCGATGATCAAGGTATAGAATGGCAATCCAACCATGGAGGAAAACGAACGCCTTCTTATTACTAACACAATTAATGTCCCAAACTTGGTTTGGAAAGTGCAAATATTGTGCCGATATTTATTTCTTCGTCCACCGTCATCATGAAAAGAGGCTGATGGAGGTAATGGCTAAGGTCGGATTGGGGACAGATGAGTTTTATGTAACCTTCGTTCGATGGTCTCGTAGCTTTGGGGCTCTTAAGACTGAAAATGTGCCATCGGGATGGATTCAAGTTTACAATTTCCTGTTCCATTGTTGGGTTAGATCAGGATTCCAGAATTTGGTTAGAGGATTTGTGTTTGTTGTTGATATAAACCGAAGTACAATCAGGATAGAAGATAAGTTGTTGATACCCTCGATGATTCAGGTACAGTTTGAAGATGAGGCTTACGAGGTCAAGGTCATCATCAGGAGTAAAAAAATAGTATCCTTCAAAGGTACAATGGGTGCGTCAAGCAGAGGAAGAGAACTCAGGGGAAGTTAGGCAGTCAAAGGTTGAAGAAAGAGAGCAACCGTCGGATCTTGGGAGATTAGATCTGTACCGCTTATCTAAGATTAAGGAGTTAAGGTTCAGCTCAGCCAACTAATAGAAATCAGGGCAATCTTGACCATTCATTTCATAAGAAGAACTTGGCATAAGGGGAGGGGGGCTGAGGAGCCATGTGGGAGCGGTCGCGTGTCACGAGGGGGTTGGAGCAGCAACATGTTGCGGCAGGAGGCAGGACGACAGCGAAGTTGTGGGATGGGACATGGCTACTACATTGGATACCGGGGCTACTACGGTGGATACTCGAAAAGGTGTGATACTAAAGAGAAAAGATGGCACGAGACTCGATGTCTGGCCACGTGGGCCTATGGAAGCTGAGCTTCTCACTCTTTCTCGTGTGAACTCAGAGGCTATAGTACATGCTATAGTTGAACATGTGGCAAGACAGAGTAAGGGTAAGAGCGATGGGTTGGGCCAAATGCTTCATTTATTAGATGGCCTTTCAAAAAACATTACAAATTATCCAAAGGTGGGCCATAGAAGTTCTGAACAGATGATGAAGGAAAAAGTTAACGAAAATCAAGAATTAGAAGAGGGAGAGGCAGATTCAAATGAGATTTTAAATATTAACAGTGATTTCATTTTACATGGAGTTCAGAGGGAAATGGAGAATATCAGAGAGCTGTCTTTAGATTCAGAGGTGGTTGAAGAGGAGGAGGGAGATGGTGACAATGCTTGATGACACATCTAAGGTGAAAGAGCCATAGAGGAAGATAGGGTTGAAGCTTTAGATGGTTTACATAGTGAATTTAATGTCTCAGATACTGGCACAGAGTGATGGGAAAAGAGAGTTAGGGAGTGTGGGGGGGGTGGGGGGGGGGGGGGGGGGGGGGGGGGAGAGATGCAAGAGAGAGTACTGTTGGAAGTGCAGCTAAGACTAAAATGGAGTACCCTAAGAGACAACTAGATAAATGGGGATCACAGGACCGAGTGAAGAGGATTTAATCAAAGCAGCAACAAAATCCAATGAACCATCATCCGCATGTGGAGGTATGTCTACTAGTAATGTTTTGATTTGAGTTTCATTCCAGATAATATAATCTATTATGTTAGTCTTTTCGGTCTAGCTATAGAGTCCATAATACAGAACAGAAAGAGAGTTAATATTCAGAGAGGTGAGGCCAATAGACTATGTCTATAGCCTGATTGTGGGTAGATGTTCTGTGGAAAGAGAAAGAGTTTAGGTTTTTTAATTTGTGTCCAATGTTTTATATCTTTTGGAACGTTAGGGGGATGCGGCAGAACATTAAGTGTAGATTTATCAACGATACTTTAATTAAGAATAAATTGCCTATATGCGCCTTACAAGAGACGAGGATTGAGAACCCTATGGTGGAGGACTTCAACCGACTTAGATCGTTTAAAACGTTCGATTGGCGCTTTAAGTCAGCTATAAGCTTGTCTGGGGCATCGTGGTTGGGGTTGTAATATCCCGATCGGATATTATATTTACAATAATTATTATTTTTAATTAAAATATTTTCTATGAAAATTGTTGGTTTTACTAATAAAAAGTTATCCTTATATATATAATAGTAAATATATATATGTGTTGTATCGGTTTTGTGCACTTGTACAAAACCCTGTAAAATTCTTTTTTAAGAAAATGTCTGTAAAATCTCGAGCTGGTATATAAAATTATTATTTTATTTTTAGAATTGAAATACTTTTGGTGGATATTACCTGGTTTTGTTAATAAACATTATCTGTGTGTATATATCAGTCTATACATCTGTATCGTATCAAATTGGTACTGTAATCTTCCGAGCCGATAATAAAATTTATTTTATTATTATTTTCAGAATTAATTTATTTTTATGCGGATTGTGCTGTTTAACAAACAGAAATTATCGGTATATATATTAATACATACGTATGCGTATTGTACCGATTTCGTACGTTTGTACAAATCGTGTAGTATGTGTTTTTGACAAAAATATTTTATTTTTGTCATGATTAATCAAAATTGGATGGCTAGGATTTGTTTGGAGGCTTAAACCTATGGTTTAGGATTAATGTGATACGTAAGAGTATTAATGGGTGGATTTCTACTAGATCTTTCCTCCACCTCACCCCTCCACGTCAACCCCTCCACCTCAGAGAAATGGCCTGCCAAACCCTTACCCAAGGGGGTTTGTGCAAATGTGTTGGTGTATTTTGTAGCCACACCCTTCTCTTTTGTCCTATAAATACCCCTCCCCTTCACCTCTTGTCTCATTTACAAGAAAAAGAAATAAGAGAGAAAAAGAAAGAAGAAACACTAAGTGTTCTTCATTTGGGGATTTTTCATAAGAGGTTTTTCTAAAGGAGCTAGGAGGAAGGACAAGGTTTGCTAGCTAGTTATTCCTACAAAGAAAATCAAGGTGGGGGTTCTTTACTTCTCTTTGTTGTGTTTTATTTCCTTTTATTTATGATTTGTTGTATGAGTAGAAAGAACCCATCTTTATGGTTAACTATTGTTCTATGTGAGTAAAGAACCCATCTTATGATGTCTTGTTGTTCTAGGATAAAAAAAGAACTCATCATTATGATGGTTGGTTGTTGTATGTATGTTTCTAAATAACTTAGACTAAATCCTAAGTATAAACAAGATTGTAGGGATCAAAATGATCCCATGAAAATATTGATGGTCGAACTCAAATAAATGGCATAAAGATTGAGTCTTTAAGACTTTGTTGTGGTTATTTTTGCTAAACTAATAACTTGGACTAAATGGTTTGAGCATATGAGTAGTGTGAGTCAAGGAAGATAACATGAAAAGCTTGGAAGGAAGAACTCACTAAAGAACACAAAAAGGTTGAATCTTTAACCTTGTTATGATTATTGTTGTTATTATGGTTATTTTTTGACTATAACTATGAGCATATAAGATTAGTAAGTGAGAATGTTTACACACCCATTTTGGGGTTGTAAAACTCAACTAGCTATTTTAAGGATAAGTCTTTTGTTGTATGCTGTTTTCTACTTTGTTAAAAGATCAATCTTTACAAACCCTAGTTAATAAAAAGTTGATCTTGTTGTATGTAGGAACTTGTAGGTTGAAGAAAAGTAGGTCTTGTAATATGTAGGATTTGTAGATTCAATAAATATAGTTTTTGTATTATGTAGAACTTGTAGATTAAATAAAAGTAGATTTTGTAATATGTAGGAACTTGTAGATTCATAAAACAAGTAGTTTTTGTAATATGTAAAGCTTGTAATTCATAAAGGAAGTATTTTTTGTAATAGCTAGATAAAGTCCTTAGTAGTCTTTATGAGTTTACCACCATGCTTGAGTTTGTATGGTTGTTTTAGATTCAAAAAGAACCCATTCATGCTTGTGGTGTATAAATGTTCTAGTTTAAAAAAGAATCCATGAACCATGCTTGAGTATGTGTACCCATCATGTTTTAGTTGTAGTGTTCTAGTAAAGAAACCCATGCTTGAGTTGCTAAATATTGTAGTAAGAACCCATGCTTGAGTTTCTAATTATTGTAGTAAGAACCCATGCTTAAGTCGCTAATTATTGTAGTAAAGAAACCATACTTAAGTTGTTGTAGGTTATTGTAGTAAAGAAACCATGCTTAAGTTGTTGTAGGTGTTTGTAGTAAAGAAAGTCATGCTTGAGTTGTTGTAGTAAGAAACCCATGCTTGAGTTGTTGTAGTAAGAAACCCATGCTTAAGTTGTTGTAGGTTGTTCTAGTAAAGAACCCACCATGCTTGAGTTGCTAATTATTGTAGTAAAGAACCCACCATACTTGAGTTGCTAATTATTGTAGTAAAGAACCCACCATGCTTGAGTTGCTAATTATTGTAGTAAAAAACAATGCTTGAATTGTAGTAAGAAACCCATGCTTGAGTTGTAGTAAGAAATCATGCTTGAGTTGTAGTAGAGAATCATGCTTGAGTTGTAGTAGAAAACCGTGCTTGAGATGTAGTAAGAATTCATGCTTGTGGTGTATAAGTGTTCTAGTTGTAGTAAGAAATCATGCTTGAGTTGTAGTAGAGAATCGTGCTTGAGTTGTAGTAGAGAACCGTGCTTGAGATGTAGTAAGAATTCATGCTTGTGGTGTATAAGTGTTCTAATTTCAAAAAGAACCCATTCATGCTTGAGGTGTATAAATGTTCAAGTTTCAAAAAGAATCCATAAACCATGCTTGAGTATGTGTAGTTCTAGTAAAGAACCCATCATGTTTTAGTTGTAGTGTTCTAGTAAAGAAAATCATGCTTGAGTTTCTAATTATTGTAGTAAGAAACCATGCTTAAATTATTGTAGGTTGTTGTAGTAAAGAATTCATGTTTGAGTTGTTGTAGTAAGAAACCCATGCTTAAGTTGTAGGTGCTAAAGAAACCATGCTTAGTTGTCGTAGGCTGTTGTAGTAAAGAATTCATGCTTAAGTTGTTATAGTAAGAAACCCATGCTTAAGTTGTATGTGCTAAAGAACCCATGCTTAAGTTGTTGTAGGTTGTTGTAGTAAAGAATTCATGCTTGAGTTGTTGTAGAAAGAAACCCATGCTTAAGATGTTGTAGGTTGTTGTAGTAATGAAACCATGCTTGAGTTGTTGTAGAAAGAAATCCATGCTTAAGTTGTTGTAGGTTGTTGTAGTAAATGAACCCATGCTTGAGTTGTTGTAGTAAGAAACCCATGCTTGAGTTGTTGTAATTGTTCTAGTAAATAAACCCATGCTTGAGTTGTTGGAGTAAGAAATCCATGCTTAAGTTGTAGGTGCTAAAGAAACCATGCTTAATTTGTTATAGGTTGTTGCAGTAAAGAATTCATGCTCGAGTTGTTGTAGTAAGAAATCCTTGCTTGAGTTGCTAATTATTGTAGTAAATAAACCATGCTTGAGTTGCTAGTAAAGAACCCATGCTTGAGTTGCTAATTATTGTAGTAAAGAATCCATGCTTGAGTTGTTGCTAAAGAACCCATGCTTAAGTTGTATGTGCTAAAGAAATCCATGTTTGAGTTGTTGTAGAAAGAAACCCATACTTGAGTTGTTGTAGAAAGAAACCCATGCTTAAGATGTTGTAGGTTATTGTAGTAATGAAACCATGCTTGAGTTGTTGTAGAAAGAAACCCATGCTTGAGTTGTTGTAGGTTGTTATAGTAATGAAACCATGTTTGAGTTGTTGTAGAAAGAAACCCATGCTTGAGTTGTCGTAGTAAGAAACCCATGCTTAAGTTGTATGTGTTAGAGAAATTATGCTTAAGTTGTTGTAGGTTGTTGTAGTAAGAAATCCATGCTTGAGTTATTGTAATTGTTCTAGTAAAGAACCCATGCTTGAGATATTGCAGTTGTTCTAGTAAAGAACCCATGCTTGAGTTATTATAGTTGTTGTGGTAAAGAACTCATGCTTGAGTTGTAGTAGTTCTAGTAAAGAACCCATGCTTGAGATGTGTAGTTGTTATAGATTTAAAAGAACACATGCTTGAGTTGTATGGTTGTTATAGATTCAAAAGAATCCATGCATGTTTAAGTTATATATTGTAGTGGTTTTAATTAAATTCTAAAAGGAACCCATGAGTTTAGCTTGCATGCTAATCCAATTGAACTAATGAAATGAACCCATGTTCCATAGTTGTTCTAGTTCGATTTTTTAAAGAAGAAACCCATGAAACTAGCTCCATGATAGTTCTAGCTCAAATTGGCGAGGAACCCATGCATTTAGGTTCTAGGTGGTTCTAGCTCAACTTTGAGAAAGAACCCATGAACCTGGTCGCATGTTGTCCTAGTTCAAATTTGGGGGAAAAACCCATGAATTTTAGTTGTATGTGGTTCTAATTGAAATTAGACTATATAATGTGAACATGCTTCATCTTCAATGTATGGGTAAATAATGGTTGAGAAAGTCACTAGGATTGTTAGCTCGGTAAAAGCTCGTTTAGGGACTTATTGTAACCCCTGTTTCCGTTAATTTGTATTTTCAAGTATTTTCCCGTATTTTAAATTCGTAACTATTCTCTTTTTAATTTATTATGTTATTCAAACTATTTTGTGATGCCCAATATTTGATTATTCAACTGTTTTAATATTTGAAATGTTTTGGAGCCCAATTTTTATTATAAGCCCAATAATTTAACTATTCAATGTTTTAATATTTAAATGATTTGAAGCTCAAGCCAATTGTTTAATTTAAGCCCAACTGTCTAAATTATTTTGTATGAGCCCAATCCTATAATTAAATAATTAAATTGTTTTGAGCCCGATCCAAATCCTATTGGATCTTGATCCACTAACCCATTAACCCAACCTAAGTTGACCAGATCAAATCTACTCCACAATCAAATTCCCAAAAGTTTGAAAATTGAATCCCAAGTTTTCAGCACTATAATCTCTCCTCATTATATGGCTGTTAATAACAAATTTTAATCACCTTTAATTCTCCTCCACACAATCAGCTATTTGATTTTCGTAACCCTCTCCTCCCTATATTCACTCTACTCCTTATTATTAAATTATTTTTATACATTTATTACTCCCCTTACTCTCTCTCCCTGTACTTTCTCTCATTCTCTGTTTAAACCCAAACAAAAACAAAACCCAAACCCATTCTTCATCTTCAACCTCCCTCCCGCTCACCCCCAAACCAACCGACACTACAACACACGATGGATTTACCGGCGTATATTCCCCGACGTTTTACCATAAACGCCGGGGTAGGAAGAGACCAGGAATGGGGCGTCAAACATGATGGTTATACACCGGCGGTCTCTATAAAACGTCGGGGTATTATGATATTCACCGGTGTTTTTTATTAAAATGCCGGTGAATGCCATATTCACCGGCGTTTTAATAAAACACGCCGGTGAAAGTATATAGATAAAGTGTACCAAAAAATCTTCTCCCATTCACCGGTGTTTTTAGTTAAAATGCCGGTATAGGGTCTTGGAATAAATTTCCACCAAACCCTATACCATTTCCTCATTCGATCCCAAAAAAAAACCAATTTTTTCCCCTCTCTCGCGCTCTCGCGCTTTCCCCAATTTCCCCAAACCCTATACGTATACTTTCTCCAAATTTTTTATTTCTCTCCTTTCCCCATCGACGTTCCCCTCTCCCGCCATCGTCGTTTTCCCCCTCCCCCACCGTCGCCCCTTCCCCATTGCCGCACTTGCCCCCTTCGCCCGCCCCCCGTCCTCCATCGCGGCCCCCTGCCGTCCCCCTTCTCCCAATCTCTCTCTCCCTCTCAAAAACCGCCGTCCCCCCTCCCCCAATCAACTCAAGTAAGGAATTTCAAACCCTAAAGTTTATTCTAGTATGAATTTGAGAATATGAGAATAGGTTAATTAATGACCGGTTCTTGAATGGGAATATGAGAATATGAGAATATTTTATTCTAGTATGGTTTTTAGATGAAGTTGTTTGAGCCCAAATGGGCAAAAGGTGATATTTTTGATTGGTTTCTTTGAATGGGATGAGGTTGTTTGAGTTGGAAAGGGAAAAAAATGCAATCCTTTTGATGGGTTTTTGGTTGAATGGGTTTTGGAACAGGTTGGATGTGTACATTTATGATTTCTTGGTGAAGAGGATACTTACTGGCTTTTTTGGTTGAATGGGTTGAAGCTCAAGGATCATATTATGAAACTTTTGAATGAAGTAGTTGAACTAGAATGAGAAGCAATTGTATCTAATAAATATTCTATTTTCTAATTCTAGGGAGGGTGGACAAAAGTTAATCACCTGTTATGATGATCAGTGGTAAGAAAGAATGAATAGATATAGAGGCGCATATATTTTTCATTGATGTAGAGAATATTATTGATAATGTTCTAGAAATATTATGTGGTGAGTTTTAGATATTAAAAAATATCGATCAGATATATTGAATGGTACTGTACATAATGTAGTATTTATTGTGAGGGAAGTTAGATTCAAATCTCTGTTACTGTAGGCTTATTGACAAGGATCTCACATTGCTTTGAGCTATGCCTTTAGATTGTAATACACAAAAACAATGTAAAATGTAACTTTAGCAAGATTCACAACAAAGAAATACTCTAAGAGTGACAATTTTCAGAATAATTCATGATTTTGGTGAGACTTAAAGTTGTCAATAAGTGGATACTGAGTGGGATAGTTACAATGAAAAAGTGCATTGGGAGCATTATGTGATTGTAAAATGTCCTTGAAGTTGAAGAAGCTTTTGTATAAAACAACTATGTAAAGAGTCAGAATCCTAGTCTATTACGAAAGATGCGTGAAAAAATGAGTGTAGTTCAAATGAGAATGTTATGATGGGAAAGTAACACAACGTCAAAAAATAGGGATGGATGAGTATAAATTCACACTAAAAGAGTGGTTAGGAATCCGGGAAATTGAAGTAGCAGATGAAATCTAATGAGATTTTTTAGATTTGGACTGTACTTAATCTCTCTTTACTTAGCTTAAAGTTCATGATTTATATGCTTCATCTTATATATTGACTTATGTGTATTAGATATAGATTTACGAGGCTTTGTTGATGAAGGATGTGATGATGAAGAAGGTAGTTGATGACAATGAGGTGGTTTGGAGGATTTGGTCAATTTCATATACAGTTAAATCATTTTGGTAACTGTAAGTTCATGCTACTTTGCTACTTTTTTTGCTATCGGGTCACACTACTAACTACTTTGCTACTTTTTTTAAACTAGTGATGATGAGATGGGTTATGATTCTGAAGTTGCACACGAGTCATTGATTTAATGATTCATTGAATAAATGATTCATAAGAGTAACTAGTGATTTGTTTGAATCCTATCCGAACTTTTTAATTTATGAACACTTTTTCTGCTGAGTGAAAGCACATTCAGTGAGCCACTGAGTGAAAGCTTTTTAATTTATGAACACTTCTGAAGTTAGATGCTCATTTTTAATTAAATGACTACTTTTGATATACTGACTAATTTATGAGTCAGTGATTGGTAATCTACTTTTGATATACTGAGTTGCACTCACTGATTAATCTTTACCTTTTTACCTGACTAATTTTGAGTCAGTGAGTGGCACTCACTGATTGTGCTTCTCTAATTTATCATGGATCATCCTACTGAGTGCATTTTGAATATGGATCTATATTGATTTGGATCTATATTTATCATGCTAGGGTAATTAATGCCATAGTATTTGTGAGAACAACTAAATATGCTTGAGTAAAAACAGTGAACAAATGGAGTTTCTTCTCATTATTTTCGAGTGAATGAGTGATGATGAGATGGATTATGCTTATGAAGTTGCACACTATGTTTCATGATTCATTGAATAAATGAATTATAGGAGTAACTAGTGATGATTAAATCCTATCTGAGCATTTAATGATTAATCTTTACCTGACAATTTGGGGTTTTTTAGAGTGCATTTTGCAAAATTTATGAACAATCTAGTGAATTTTGAGTCAGTGAGTGGCACTCAGGTAAAGAGGTAAAGATTAATCAGTGAGTGCCACTCAGTATATCAAAAGTAGATTGCCAATCACTGACTCATTAATTAGTCAGTATATCAAAAGTAGTCAGTGAGTAGCACTTACTGATTGTGCTTCTCTAATTTATGAACAATCCTACTGAGTGCATTTTGCATATGGATCTATATTGATTTGGATCTATATTTATCATGCTTGAGTAATTTATGCCATAGTATTTGTGAGAACAACTAAATATGCTTGAGTAAAAACAATGAACAAATGGAGTTTTTTCTCATTATTTTCGAGTGAAAGAGTGATGATGAGATGGATTATGCTTCTGAAGTTGTACACTATGTTTCATGATTCATTGAATAAATGAATTATAGGAGTAACTAGTGATGATTGAATCCTATCTGAGCTTTTTAATTTATGAACACTTTTGCTGCTGAGTGAAAGCACAGTCAGTGAGCTGCTGAGTGAAAGCTTTTTAATTTATGAAGACTTCTGAAGTTACATGCTCCTTTTTAACTCATTGACTACTTTTGATATACTGATTAATCTTTATGAGTCAGTGATTGGCAATCTACTTTTGATATACTGAGTGGCACTCACTGATTAATTTTTACCTCTTTACCGGACTAATTTTGAGTCAGTGAGTGGCACTCACTGATTATGCTTCTCTAATTTATGAACAATCCTACTGAGTTGGCACTCATTGATTATGCTTCTCTAATTTTGAGTCAGTGAGTGGCACTCACTGATATGCAGTACTTCTTTGTGATATGCAGTACTTCTTTGTTTCTAAATTCGAATGACTATATTGTTGAATTGTTATGCACTGAGAACCAGCTTAATGCAGTGCTCCTATTGATATGCAGTGCTCCTATTGGAATGACTATATTCTTCATATGCAGTGCTCCTATTGTTTGTTTTAAGAATGATCAGTGTATGATCTAATGGGTCTCTTGCATTTGGTTTTGATTATAAGAGTGTTGAATTGTTTTTTTTTTTTTTTTTTTTTTTGAAATTTTTTTTAAAAAAAAAAATTAGCTACGCCGGCGTTTTTACAAGCGCCGGTGTAGCTTTCAGCAAGAATTTGGCAGTCTATACCGGCGTTTTAAAAACGCCGGTGTAGGTGATGGCCGAAAATGGTACCCACACATTCATCGGCATTTTTTACGGCCACCGGTGTAGGTTTAACCTACACCGGTGGCCGTAAAAAACGCCGGTGAATGTCCCTAAGCTATAGCGACACTCGATTCAGCGACACTTGCACCGGCGATTTATAAAACGCCGGTGGTATCTACAGCGGCGTTTATAAAAGCCAGTAAATGTGCAAAAAAATGCCGGTAAAGATTGTTAGTCTTGTAGTGCGAACCAAACCCAACTTCCCCATCTCTCCTTCTCCTCCCGCTACTCTCTCTGTTTTGAAACCCAACAACAAACACCCCGACCTCGAAGCCTCCTCCTCCTCATCTTCAACCTCCGCAGTGCTTTTCCTCCTCCGCCTCGTCGCACAGCACCCCTGCGTCTTCCTCCATCGAAGAACCCTCGAACCCATTTCTCCGCCGCCGCCTACAACCTCCCTGCAACCCCCGAAGATCCATTGCCCCTCGTCGCCATCGTCGAAGACCCCGAAGCTCCGCCATTCTCGTCCTCCTCTGTTTCGGAAGCAAAACAGAGCTCTCAGTCGAAGCTGTCGCTGTCATCACTGCCGTTGCTTCCCGACCGCAGCATCGACGTCGCCACAGTCTTCGCCAAGCCGCCACCAGTCACAGCCGACCTCGCCTCTACCTCCTATGTTTCCTCCGAAGAAAACAGAGCTCCGGTCACTTTGCTCGCCCTCGCCGCGGTGCAGCTCCCCTGCACCGTCACTCGCCACCCGAGCGCTACCTGTGTCGCCAGTCCACCGCTCATTCCACTCCCTCGCTCTCATCCCGCCCGCTATCTCTCTTTCTGCCGAAGGGAAGGAAGAAGAAGAAATGGGATTGGTGGGTTTCAGCGTTTGGTGTTTTGGTGTAGCGAATCCAAGATTGGTGTTCACTGTTCTGGCCCCGATCCAGTGTAAGGAAAGGATCTGATTGGTTGGTTTTGCTGTCCTGTGTTCTGGGCACAGCAAATCCGATTGCTATTCTGCATTCTGGTGTGGGGGTTTGATCCGATTGGGGCTGCTGTTCTGTCAAGTGCTGAGTTGCTGTTTCTTTTGCTTGCTAGTTGTTTCTTCGCCACTATTTACACGTAGTTCACACGTGATTTTGGGAGTTCATCGGTTATTCTCTTTTTGAATCGTCAAATCAGGCAAGTATCTCTTGTACAAATTCGTTTGTTCTAGTACAAGCTTCTTTGCAAAAATACCGCAAGTATATCCCTTGATTCTAATTCGCATTCATAAGTTGAATTGAAATATGTTTTTATACCTAATCCGTCGATCCCGTATTCACATATGATCATGAATACTTTGTTGACATATGCATTACATGAACACAAATTAATATACACAAATGTACTCTTAGGATTATACATGATTATGTGCATGATTGTTTTACTCGTTATAGTAGTTAAATATGACATTTTGTTCTTGTTGATTAAAATTAATAAAAGTAACCAGCCGGGGTATAAGGGAAAAGATTTAAGTAGTGGGCAACATAGAAGAGCGTACTCGGACGGGAGCTCGTGGTTTCCCGATGCAAGTTGCAAGTTTGCAAATTAAAAGTTTACATGTTTCACGTTACAAGTTTACACTCTACATGTTTCACATTGCACGTATCTCGATACAATATTGAATGTACATTTTTTTCGAGTACGTGACTTATAAAACCCACCACTAATTCTAAACGCAACTGATTGTAAGTAGCAACCACGTAGTAAAAAGATGGATGCATGAAGTGCTACCTAGATAGAATCAAACGTTAGACTTAAGATTTACACGTGCACTTGCATGATCCAAATTACATGTTACATGTTCATGTTGACTTGATATTTGTTTACTTGATTACTTGTTTTACATACCACTTGTTCCATAATGCCTTGTTCATATCATGTTTATATATTGCATTTTTCCTTATTTCGTGACTCTCGATTGCTTGCTCTTTTCCTGTTTTTCTTTTTTTTTTGTTTTGTACATGTTTTCCTTAGCTTGTACCGCTTGCAGCCCGTGACTTGTATTAACGAGCATTTTCTTGTTTCCCTTTTTCTTTTCTTTTTGTAATAATATACTTGCAGGCTCGAATGGAGAGTTACTAGAAGGTGTCGCTGATAAAGTGTTTTAGCTTATTGCTTATCATGTTATCTTTAGTTTAGGTTTATTTCATGCAACTCTTTATTGTGATCCGGGCTTGTTTGACCCGTAACTATTTGTATTTCCCAGTTGTTGGTTATGTTATGGACTATGTCATGAACTTTTATTATCATATTGTGATTTTACGTGCCTGCGGGGTTTATTTTGTTATCTTGTTGTTGAGTACCTGTACAGCTTATGAATGGTGTATTCGCATCATTTGCTGGGCCTCAGTCACGTGCCCATATTCCCGTATTTTGGGAAGCGGGGCGTGACACTTATAGTTACCCTAGGGGCCATCGACCATTAAGACTCGCATCTTACCACCTTGGAAACTATGGATAAATCACACCTCGAGCACCGATGGATCTTAAATGATCTGGGTTGATCGCGGGCCGAGAGTGTTGACGAGATCTTAGTTTGGGGTAGTGATGAGTGGGGGAGATCCCGTCACCGGTGTCTTGGATCGATAGGCCATGAGTTGGATCGGGATAATCTTAAGAAAGTTCTTATTGAAAACTCCGTGAGATTGTTTGGGTTTAGTGACATCGTTAGGGTAGTAACTTATGGCTATTACTAATTAACCTTTACTTATTATCATTTTTCGCCGAAAGGAAAGAGTTGGTGTTAAGGGTGATACCTTATGATCCGACCTGTCCTATAGGCCGACACTAGGCAGTGTTATTGGTTTTACCCTTCTTGTCAAAGGGATACGGTCTGTGCCTTCTCACGAGTTGGGAGCATGGGATCCGTACCTCGTCTGTTAATTTATGAAGTGCCTTGATATGCGGGAGCGATTCCTGTTGGAGCTAGGGGGAATGGACCCCCGGAACTCTGTCTTGTCTTAAATCTAAGGGCGAAAATCCATAGACTACGGTTTAGCTAGGGGACCACAGGGGATGCTTCGAGCTAACCTGCAACTGCGGAAACCCCAAAGGATTCGTTAGATGTTTGAGTGAGGTCTGGTACACCGGGTAGTAGTGGTAAACATAGACATCATGATCTGATTGCGGATGGCAGGATTAGACCGTTTCAGAGCAACCTCATCAGTCATGTCGTATCTTCAGAAACAAGTCGAGTACAAGAGTAGAATTCATGGTGCGGGTTCAAATCCATATATATGAAGAAACAGCTTGATATGTGGCGTATGTAGTATGAGCTGCATACTGTTCTAGAGTCTTGTTTGCATTAGAATAAGTGCATCATTGCGTTAGTTAATCCTACATTAGATTCTAAGTCATAGCATATACTGACACATCAATTATATATACACTTTTATCTTTTCATCAATCTGTTTGCTTAAAGTGGAGAATCGTTGCTAGTCATCAGCCTTAAAGCGTCAGTATATGTACTGACGTCCCCATTTCAATAGGTGCTAGATTGCAGAAGTACAGGTATAGGATTCAGGAGGACTCAAGGCGAGAGGAGCAAGAGTCGGTTTTATTTTCCGTTGTAATAGATATTGTTTACTATTGTTCCATTTGTAACAATTGTTGTAATTTATTTTATGTTGGGAAGCATCAAGTGAAATACCAAGTGTTGTTCTTTATTCAATGTACTATGATGTAATTTGTTGAGAGTTGTAACACTTGAGCTTGTAAAGGTATTATTGTCACACTGATGTAATGTATTGTAGTTTTATAACATTCGGACTTGTAATACATTTGTGTTGAATAAAAAGTTTTAAATTTTCCTGTTTTTCTGTGTATTGTGGCTAATTGAAGGAAAGATTCTGGCTTATGTCACAGTTTCCCAGTATATGGAAATCGGGGCGTTACAGGGGTTGACCCTAATATTTTTGAGATTGTGGATAAGTTCATTAGGGTCTTCTCGGTCACTATTATTATTAAGCGTAGGAGTGACGACTGTGTGCATATGGTCTCGTCGATTTATGGTCCATATGAATTTAGACGTTGGAATGAACTTTGGGAGGAACTTAAAGTGAATAGAAGGTATTGGGAAGGTCCGTGGGTGATGGGATGTGGCTTTAAAATTACTAGATTCCTTTACTGTAACACCCCGAATTCCAAATAAGAATGAATTCGAGATTTCACAGGATCTTTACTTCATTTCGTACAATTTTACAAGGAATTTAAAACTTTTCATCAACAATACATCAGAGCTCGATTACAACTTGGTTTTACACAGCGGAAGAATAAAATTTACAATGAAACATTTACAATATCTTTAAAATAAAACAGCATCAGCATATTCACTTTATAGCTTCATGAACATCCATTACCTGCATGTAAGACTGTGGGCACGTCAGTCACTTACAACTGACGAAATGTTATACGCGGCTATCCTCTCTATGCCGGGAATAGTATAACGGTCTCATTACTTTAACAAATCACAGAAAGATTGTATGAATAAATAAAGTGTAGAACGTGTCTATGCTAAACATGTAAGTGTATGTCTTACCTTAATGCCTAATGTACACAATTCTATACTAGGATGACACTAATACACACTTGTTCGGTATCAATGCATCCCATACTACATAGGTCCGAGGGCAAGCACCTACGTTCTTCACAATAAAGGGCTCGATCCCTCACCATGAAAACTACCGAGTAGCAAGAACAAGGTTCAGGCATTCCACGTGTACGGATCCCAGCCCCAGAGTACACTGCCCGACTGTTATACAGACTCCTCGTCGTGCGAATCCCTCGCAAGTGCCACTCTAGCCCCGGTATACGTATATACACTGGGGAACGAAAAACTATACGCCTGACTATTCATGATCCCGGAGTACACCGCCCGATCAATCATTATAATCCCAGATTTCAAAAATAAACTCGTCCCCATCGGAGCAACCACAGTCCCAGAGTACACTGCCCAACTGGGTCTATAGTCCCGAAGTACATCGCCCGACTATATAGACTGCCCCACTTACGTTTGCCCAGGTTTACTACACTTCACTTAAGTGCCTAGTTCTTAATGTTCAAGACATGAATAGATTTCCAAGCCTAGAATAGTCTTATCTCTTACCGGTCTTAATCACAACTACCAAGATAGATCCACAACCAAATCTCAATTTATATCTCAACTCTTTTATTTCAACGTTTGCCGGTAACAAGATTTTACTAACTCAAAACTCAACCATTCATGCATAAGAATTATGGGTACACATACCCTTTTTAATCATGTCTTAAACCTAGATCATTTCATCATTTTAATTCATTTCACAATTTAAGCAATGTCTCATTTTAGCACTATTCATGATTCTTTCACAATAATAAATCTTTTTCATAAACGAACTTTATTCAACAACAATCTCTTGGATAACTTAGTGCCAATAACCAGTTCACATTTCAACATATATCAAGTACTCTAACTTCACATGAAAAAAAATCATCATATCAAGAGAAGTTTATTCACATGGATAATCTATTCTCATTCTACTAATAAATTTCATTTTTATTAATAATTTATTCTTGTTAAGGCTCATTTTTTTTTCTCATCTTGCTCTTTTTTAGATTCTCAAATATACATTAAAAATCTCAATACTTTTATTTTAAAAACTTCTTAGTTACATTATAAGAACACTAAAATTTTTCTCATCAAAAGCATCAAAAAAATATATTGGGCATCAAAGGGATTCGATCCCATGACCCATCAGGCCAGCGCCCAAGCAAACCAGTGCCAACCGCTAAGTCTTTAAAGACATAACTAGTTAATAGAAATAAACTCAATAGACATAACCAGTTAATAGAAATCCAAAATAAATAAATCCTCGAGATTTGCTTTTCTCATTCTCAAAGCTTCGACTTCAATATTGGTCTTTATACCCGATGCACTATGCAACAATTAAAACCAATATCAGAAGCAAAATGGAACTAATGCATTATGCAAAAAGCCTAATTCATATATTTTGAAATGTCCGACAATGCAACCCGAATATCTATAAAAAATCCATCACAAATTCTGTAAACAACAATTTTAACTTGAGAATGAATAAGTTAGGTTGTATTTTATTATTATTGTTTTTGAAGTTCCTATATTTGGAAAGTGTTCCTGATGTCTTTATACCCGATGCATTATGCAACAATTAAAACCAACTAGTAATTTACACGTGCAATGCACGTTTTAATAATTTAAAAAATAAAAATAAAAACTCTGATGTAGGGAGGATTTGAACTGGAAATCTCCTCTATATTAGTTATGTACATGCGTTACACATGTTGGTAGAATGACAAAATGACAAATGACACTAAGGCCTTCTCCCATTATAATATTAGAGATTATTATTATTATTATTATTATTATTATTATTATTATTATTATTATTATTATTATTATAGTAGTTTACACGTGCGATGTACATCTTAATAAATATAGTTTTTTTAAAAGTAAAAATTCAGACATAGTCTGAATTTGATGTAAAACTTCCTTTACAATAGTTATGCACATGTGTTGCACGAGTTGGTAGATGGACAAATTACACTGAGGCCTTCTCCCATTATAGTAGTAGAGATATCAGAAGCAAAATGGAACTAATGCATTATGCATATTAGATCATAACAAAACTAATCAATTATTTCTTTTTCTTATTGCTAGTTAACATGATATGAATCAACTTACTTATCATAGCATATCTCACTACTATTCATTGTAACTCCCTGTTCCAGTTGTACGTATTTTATTATGTGAATTTTTGTACTTCAATTTTCAGATCAGTTTTATTTTTCTCTTTGGACTCTTTATCTAAAGCCAGAATATTTTTCTGATCAATTCTATAATTTTGTGATTTTCGATTAGAGTTTAAATACAAATTTTAAACCGTGATTAATCCTAATCCTAATACTAATCCTAATTTTGCCTAACCCTACACCTTATTTTCCACCACCACATTTTTCTACGCCTAACTCTTGACTTCTCCTCCTTGTTCATTTTTTTCCACACCTAACCCCTTTGATTTTTCTACACCCCCTATCACTTCCTTTCAATATATACACACACACACACATGCAGAGCTCCCACTTCTTCTTCTCTTCTCTTATCTTCATATTCCCTTCTTCTCTTCCTCTGCCTCCTCCACATCCGAGAGCAAGCAACGCCCAAGCTCCACTTCACATTCCACCTTCGAGCCAACGACTCCGTTTCTACGATCTCGTGAACCCCGAAAAATAACCCGACGCCGCGCCACCTTGTTGTTGTCGTCGCTCACCGTTGCTACCGTTAGCTACCGTCTTACCGCCATTCTTACCGCCGTTGTACCGCCGTCCATTGCCGATGTCGCTTCTTTCCGTGGTTAACACTACCACCGTAATCGTCACATTATAAGGCAAGTACCTTGTACACTATTTTTGTTCTCGTACAAGCATTTTCCTTTGACTCGTAGCAAGTAGTCTAGTTATCATTATATTTTATTGTCAAACTCTGTTCTAGTCACTTGTTCCATACTATATCAACTCAAGAGTGAACCGTTAACACATTTCGAATCGTGTTATCGAATATCGAATATTCAACCTTACTATCTCTAAAATTTCTTGACCTTGCACTAAGAATTCGACCATGTTTTCAATACTGGATTGAAGATTTCATACGTGGAAATCGTAGCCTATCGAGTCCCGAATCCAGAACATCTTACGGTTTCTCAATCGGATGTATAGATTGTGAGATATCGCGATTTTAGTACTGACATATCATGAATTTCTGAACCTGCACGGGATTACTAACCGGTATCTCGTACTGAGAATTTGACCATGTTCCCAACACTGGATCGAAAAACTTTCTACATGAAAATCGTAGCCCTTTGAGTCTAGATATCCGAAACATCCTGAAGTTTCTCAATCCGATGTATAGATTGTGAGATATCGCAGTTTTAGTACTGTGACTCCGAATTTCCAGAATGCGCGCGAGACATCGAAACCAGCGAAGAATGAATTTGTACGCATCGCTACTGTCCTTAGAATGTATCGTGTGAATATGCGTTGGAACCGGGAGAGAATTTCTAGAATCTCTGACGGAATCAGATTTGCTTTTCTGTAACAACGGGAAAGTGAATTTGAATGCAGATATGTCAAGTTGTCTAAAAATTCATCTTTACGGTTTTACATATAAACCCATTACTTTTCATATTTAATGAACTGAGTATATTATTGTTCTTGTAATAATAACTTGCACATATAATAAGTTGATAGAATGAATTTTATACCACTTGATAATTCTATAATAACTACTACCGATATATGTACTCGTTTCACGTCTCATGTCCATGATTACTGCCATTGATATTTTTCCTGACTAAACTATTTGATTACACCGTTCCACTAGTCGTACCAACTGCATGTTCATAATTAATTATAAAAGAATAACAAGTCGGGGTTATAAGGGTACGGCTTAATAGTGGACAATATATGGGAGTATACTCGGAAGGGGGCCCGTATTTTCCGAAATAGTGATTCTTGATTCTTGATTCTTGGTTATACAATTCTTGATTACATAATTCTCGATTACATGATTCATGATTACATGTCTTGATTCTATCACTGGAAGACCCGAGTACATAATCCTATAGAATTCACTACTTAAGTCTAAACGTCACATAATTGATATGCACCGAACTTGTGGTATGGGACACAGGATTGTGTGCATTAGATAAGTTAATAAAACAGATAAACTCGAGATTTTCACTAAGCATGATTCTTGATTTCAAGATTCTTGATTATATGATTTTTGATTACATGACTCTTGATTATATGATTCTTGATTACATGACTCTTGATTACATGACTCTTGATTACAAGACTCTTGATTACATGATTCTTGATTACATGACTCTTGATTACATGACTCTCGATCCTTGATTACATGATTATCGATTAACTGAGCCTAGGTTATCAATTACTTATATCTTGAAGTCTAGAATACACTAGTTATAGTTATTACTTACATGATCATATTGTCCCAATTCCTTACTTACTTCCATATTGTATTTGTTCTTCTACTTCTTGTTTCTTCCATGTTATATCTTGTTATATTACCCCTTTTTCTGCTTGTTGCTACTTGCTGCCCGAAACTTGCTCTAACGGGAACTTTTCTATTTTTCTTTTGAGTTAATAATTATACAGGTACTGATGGACCCGACGAGCAGACTCTCTAGATGATCGTTGCTGCTTCCTTACTACTTCATGTTGTTTTCTTTCAGTCGCTATTTTATCTAGTTGTTATAGCGAACTGCTTATCATATTATTTTAATTCTGGCACCTTGTACTCCCGGGCATCTTGACCCGATGTTGATGTATTATCTAAATGATGGTTACTCTATTTTCAGCTCATGTGATTATTATATTTGACTGCGTGATTGTGTTATAAAGATCTTGTTGAGCTTATAATTGTAAAGCTTATAGATGATGTATATCATTCGCTGGGCCTCAGTTGCGTGCCTGTATTTCCGTATAGTGGGAAGCGGGGCGTGACAGGTTTTTAGTGGTATCAGAGCTTAGGTTTGAACCATGCTAAGCTCAACAATATACACATCACGTGGATCACATGAATGTTAATAACCAACTTGCCATCTGGAGATTTACCTCATTCGAATATGCATTTCAGACTATGGTTCACAGAGGCTCTTCGACTTCTACACCCAGGGATGAACTATCGGAGATCGTCGCCATCCTCCAGGAGATGCAACGAATGATGGAGCTATAGCACTCTATTCCTTTTCTTCTTTTCTGCTTGTTTCTTGTTCTTATCTTGCTTAATTTTTCTCTCTTTCTAAACCTCTCATTTTATAGAAATAAGAGATGAGTAACCGACAAATTATTCATTCCCGTTTCTCTCATTTTTCCTTGCGGCACCTATCTTGCCACAATTTTTCAACATTGTTTGGTGGATGTGGCCCACTTTACCAAATAAGTTTGACAACCAATATCTTCGTGTTACAAATTTCTTAATTCTTCTCAATTCGTCGATCGCTATCACGCGATATCAGCATCTAGAAATATCACCATCAGAGTGGCACAGCGGAAGCGTAGTAGAGTCCCTTATTGATTCGTGGAATGAATTTCAAAGCAAATCATCATCAACAACTCAGGGTTCGATGTTATATGGATAGGGGACAAAGTGCAAATATTAACCATAGGCCGGTTATAGGGGGCGGTGCATTAATGGAGAAAAGACAAGAAGAAAAAGAAATAAAAAGAAGAGAAAGAGAGAGAGAGAAGTCAAAGAAAGAAGAAAGAAAAAGAGAAAGAAAGAAAAAGAGAAAGAAAGAGGAAGAAGAAAGAGAGAGAAGTCGGAGAAGAAAGAGAGAAAGAGAGAGAAGTCAGAGAAAAAGAAAGAGAGAGAGAGAGAAGCCGGGGAAGAAAGGGAAGAAGAGAAAGAAGAAGGCAACTCGGGAGCAAGCTTCGGAGAAGAGAGAAAGTGAGAATCCAGTAGCAAAGGCGGGAGCAAGAAAGAAAGAGAGAGTAGGAGCTCGGATTTCTTGGCAAATGGAAAGAAAAGATCGAGAATCGGTGGTAGGGATGAAGAGAAAATCGGTGCAAGAAGAAGGAGAAGTGGGTATGAAGAAGCTTTCTTCATCTTCATCGAGATTCGGCAGGATTTGTGTATTTTGTGGTGGTAGCTCTGGCAAAAGAGCTAGCTACCAAGAAGCCGCGATCGAGCTCGGCAAGGAGCTTGTAGAAAGGAATATCGATCTCGTCTACGGTGGTGGGAGCATAGGATTGATGGGCCTGGTTTCCGACGCTGTTCGTGCTGGTGGCCGACACGTTTTGGGAGTGATTCCCAAGCCGCTGATGCCGAAAGAGATTACTGGAAAAACTGTGGGAGATGTTAGAGTTGTCTCTAACATGCACGAGAGGAAAGCTGAAATGGCTCGAGTTGCTGATGCTTTCATAGCCTTGCCCGGAGGTTATGGAACACTTGAGGAATTGTTCGAGGTGATCACTTGGGCTCAACTGGGGATCCACAGCAAACCGGTGGGTCTTTTAAATGTTGATGGATATTACGACTCACTTCTGTCCTTCATAAATTCAGCTATGGCTGTGGAGTTTATATCCAGTAAGGCCAGACGCATCTTGATTTCAGCTTCATCGCCCCAGGAATTACTCAGAAAATTGGAGGAGTATGTGCTGGAGAGAGATGAGCTTGTGACTCAGCTGAACTGGGATGTTAGCGATGTCGGTGGTTCAGATTCTGAGCCTAGACATTAAATTGTTGAGTCCTCCAGTTGAGGGTGCACAATTTATCTTTAGTTGTTTTCGTGCCTTTGTACTCTTTGTTTCTTTTATCTTTTGTTGTACTCTCGATTGAAGAGTATTGCATTCTTAGCTATCCTATATCTTGCCTAAGTAAATTTTGAGGACGAAATTTTTTTGTAAGGTGGGTAGGATTGTAACTCCCTGTTCCAGTTGTACGTATTTTATTACGTGAATTTTTGTACTTCAATTTCCAGATCAGTTTTATTTTTCTCTTTGGACTCTTTATCTAAAGCCAGAATATTTTTCTGATCAATTCTATAATTTTGTGATTTTCGATTAGAGTTTAAATATAAATTTTAAACCGTGATTAATCCTAATCCTAATACTAATCCTAATCCTAATCCTAATCCTTCCTAACCCTACACCTTATTTTCCACCACAACATTTTTCTATGCCTAACTCTTGACTTCTCCTCCTTGTTCATTTTTTTCCACACCTAACCCCTTTGATTTTTCTACACCCCCTATCACTTCCTTTCTATATATACACACACACACACATGCAGAGCTCCCACTTCTTCTTCTCTTCTCTTATCTTCATATTCCCTTCTTCTCTTCCTCTGCCTCCTCCACATCCGAGAGCAAGCAACGCCCAAGCTCCACTTCACATTCCACCTTCGAGCCAACGACTCCGCTTCTACGATCCCGTGAACCCCGAAAAATAACCCGACGCCGCGCCACCTTGTTGTTGTCGTCGCTCACCGTTGCTACCGTTAGCTACCGTCTTACCGCCATTCCTACTGCCGTTGTGCCGCCGTCCGTTGCCGACGTCGCTTCTTTCCGTGGTTAACACTACCACTGTAATCGTCACATTATAAGGCAAGTACCTTGTACACTATTTTTGTTCTCGTACAAGCATTTTCCTTTGACTCGTAGCAAGTAGTCTAGTTATCATCATATTTTATTGTCAAACTCTGTTCTAGTCACTTGTTCCATACTATATCAACTCAAGAGTGAACCGTTAACACATTTCGAATCGTGTTATCGAATATCGAATATTCAACCTTACTATCTCTAAAATTTCTTAACCTTGCACTAAGAATTCGACCATGTTCCCAATACTGGATTGAAGATTTCATACGTGGAAATTGTAGCCTATCGAGTCCCAAATCCAGAACATCTTACAGTTTCTCAATCGGATGTATAGATTGTGAGATATCGCGATTTTAGTACTGATATATCATGAATTTCTGAACCTGCACGGGATTACTAACCGGTATCTCGTACTGAGAATTTGACCATGTTCCCAACACTGGATCGAAAAACTTTCTACATTAAAATCGTAGCCCTTTGAGTCTAGATATCCGAAACATCCTGAAGTTTCTCAATCCGATGTATAGATTGTGAGATATCGCAGTTTTAGTACTGTGACTCCGAATTTCCAGAATGCGCGCGAGACATCGAAACCAGCGAAGAATGAATTTGTACGCATCGCTACTGTCCTTAGAATGTATCGTGTGAATATGCGTTGGAACCGGGAGAGAATTTCTAGAATCTCTGACGGAATCAGATTTGCTTTTCTGTAACAACGGGAAAGTGAATTTGAATGCAGATATGTCAAGTTGTCTAAAAATTCATCTTTACGGTTTTACATATAAACCCATTACTTTTCATATTTAATGAACTGAGTATATTATTGTTCTTGTAATAATAACTTGCACATATAATAAGTTGATAGAATGAATTTTATACCACTTGATAATTCTATAATAACTACTACCGATATATGTACTCGTTTCACGTCTCATGTCCATGATTACTGCCATTGATATTTTTCCTGACTAAACTATTTGATTACACCGTTCCACTAGTCGTACCAACTGCATGTTCATAATTAATTATAAAAGAATAACAAGTCGGGGTTATAAGGGTACGGCTTAATAGTGGACAATATAGGGGAGTATACTCGGAAGGGGGCCCGTGTTTCCCGAAATAGTGATTCTTGATTCTTGATTCTTGGTTATACAATTCTTGATTACATAATTCTCGATTACATGATTTATGATTACATGTCTTGATACTATCACTGGAAGACCCGAGTACATAATCCTATAGAATTCACTACTTAAGTCTAAACGTCACATGATTGATATGCACCGAACTTGTGGTATGGGACACAGGATTGTGTGCATTAGATATGTTAATAAAACAGATAAACTCGAGATTTCCACTAAGCATGATTCTTGATTTCAAGATTCTTGATTATATGATTCTTGATTACATGACTCTTGATTATATGATTCTTGATTACATGACTATTGATTACAAGACTCTTGATTACATGATTCTTGATTACATGACTCTTGATTACATGACTCTCGATCCTTGATTACATGATTATCGATTAACTGAGCCTAGGTTATCAATTACTTATATCTTGAAGTCTAGAATACACTAGTTATAGTTATTACTTACATGATCATATTATCCCAATTCCTTGCTTACTTCCATATTGTATTTGTACTTCTACTTCTTGTTTCTTCCATGTTATATCTTGTTATATTACTCCTTTTTCTGCTTGTTGCTACTTGCTGCCCGAAACTTGCTCTAACGGGAACTTTTCTATTTTTCTTTTGAGTTAATAATTATACAGGTACTGATGGACCCGACGAGCAGACTCTCTAGATGATCGTTGCTGCTTCCTTACTACTTCATGTTGTTTTCTTTCAGTCGCTATTTTATCTAATTGTTATAGCGAACTGCTTATCATATTATTTTAATTCTGACACCTTGTACTCCCGGGCATCTTAACCCGATGTTGATGTATTATCCAAATGATGGTTACTCTATTTTCAGCTCATGTGATTATTATATTTGACTGCGTGATTGTGTTATAAAGATCTTGTTGAGCTTATAATTGTACAGCTTATAGATGATGTATATCATTCGCTGGGCCTCAGTTGCGTGCCTGTATTTCCGTATAGCGGGAAGCGGGACGTGACATTCATGCTACACACAAATCAAAATTTCTCGTTTATTATCTTTAGCATGCATTGTTCTATATTACTAGAAAGTAAGAGAACACCCAGCTTAGTTTGAAGGTTGAAAACTGCAAAGGAAGGGTTCCTTCTTGCTCCTAGCTTCACAAGCACCTTCTTGCTCCTAGCAACCTTCCTCTCCTAGCTATGGCTCCATGCACAGGAACACTTCTTTTCTTACTCTCTTTTCTTTCTTTTCTCACTTTCTTTTCTTTTCTCTTCTTATTTTCTTTTTGTTTTGGTGTGAAGAATGAGAAGAGAATGACTGCTATTTATAGGTCTAGTCTAGGGTTCAAATTGCAAAATTTCATACCTAATAAATTACTAAATTAATTTTTTCAACCTCTTCACATTTCATAACCCTCAAAACTCCCAACTTTTCATTTTCTCAACCCCTCTAATTTCCTAACTCTCATCTCTCTCTCTCCTCCACTACTCAAAACCGAAAAAACCCCCCTCTCCATGTGACAGCCGAAACCCTCTCTCATTCCGGGTGGGCCCCAAGCCTACTCCATGTCACCCAGAGAACAAGTCAACAACAGCACCCCTTTTGCTGTTAATATAGCTCGTGGGCCCCCATTCATACACATTATACCATCCATTTCCAAACATTTTTACAAATTAGATTTGCCCGTGGGCACGTGCCTACGGTACGTCTTCGAAACGATACAACACACGAAAAGCCCTGTAAACAGTAAAACAACAATTATGTAGTTCAAGTTTGAATAGTATGACAATAATTAGTTGTAAATAAAAGTCCTTGTTTCTATTAGTATATGTTGAAAAATAATTATAAATGAGGGTGTAAAATCCAACTTCTTAGAACGTTAAGGATGGAAAATGATGAAATTTAACTGTTGAAGAGATATTTGTTATTTTCAATATAACATGTGCAATAAAAAAAACATAAAAATTCTGAAAATTTTACAAACCTGAAATCTTAAAATCTAAAATTTTTAAGTAAATAAAGAAATAATGAGAGAGAGAGAGGGAGAGAGAGAAAGAGAAAAATATAAAAAAACGAAGAGAGAAGAGAGAGATAGTAATAAAGTAATGAGTTTTTAGGTTTGAGGGGAAAAAATTTAATTTTGGGGCTTGAAATTTTGGACGGGAAAATATGTTTTGGGAAAATCAATCTAGGCCATTAGTTTTAGGGGAGATTGAATGAGAGCCACTTGATAGCTTTCTTTGTACTTTATTATATAGATTACAATCAACAGCCAAGTACACTTATACATTTCCAACTATATTATATATACCATTTTCAATATATACTATTATACTATATAGTATATTCTTTAAAAAAATTATGGGGTGTTACACACACTCCAAAATTTATTTTTAAAATAAACACACTCAAATATGTTCACCTAAAACATGTGCGTTGCACGTAAAATATTAAAATGCGAAAATCGACTTTATCGATGGAAAATTATTAAATATAATCGAAAACAATATAAGAAAAATATATTTACTAATTTTATGTATTTCATGATGAAATCACTGCACGTAGAAAATACGTGCATTGTACGTACAAAATTATCTTAATAAAAAATAGGGAAAATGAATTTCCATTTTATAAAAATAGATTTGAAAGCATAAAATAAATAATTGAAACCCAGAAATTATCACTCGTGGCGGCAGAAAATATGTAATTAATACGTGCATTGAAAACACGTAAAAAAGCACGTAGAATACAAAGATTGAAATATTATATTTTAGTTGACTCAAAATAAGATAAAATCAGTACAAAAAAATGCATAAATAGTCGGTAAATAAATATGTGGTGAAAACACGTTACAAAATACACGTGCGTAACACACGAGGGCAAAATTGTCATTTTCAATTTTGCGGGGTGTTACATTTACGAACATAGGGATACATGGGCTAGTTTTTAAGGATAGGAGCAACTTTAACCTTACCATTGACGAGCTACAACTAGTGGAAATCCAGCCTTCAGACAGGTTATTCACGTGGATCAATATGCTATCGATCCTATACTTGCCAAATTGGATAAGATTCTTGTATCAACTGATTGGGAGGATACCAATCCATTAGCGATCATGAAGTCTACTAAGATTCACGTCCGGCCATGTTCCACTAATCCTAGAGTGTGGAACTAATAGTAGATCGCAATATCGACCAATCCGTTCTAAGAAGGTTTAGACTCTTCATCATAAAAACTAGGAAAATAATAGAAGATAGTTGGAATAGTCCAATTGTGGAAGTGGGGCTACGAGCAAGTTGATTCTAAAAATAAAACGACTGCGTAAGTGCCTGAAGGAGTGGGCAAAGCTTTAATTTGGATGGGTTAGAAGAAGGAGAGAGCTTCTAGGGGAGAGAGTTTGAGATCTAGAGTTGATGGAAGAAGAAAGAGAACTAATGGAACCAGAACGGGAAGAATTGAAAAGAATTAGAAATGAGATCCGACAAATCGGAGAAATGGAGGAACATTACTGGAGACATAGATCAAGGGTGCAGTGGTTACAAGAGGGTGGCGCAGATACTGAATTTTTCCATAAGATGGAAAATGTAAGGCAGAGACATAACCATATTTCTGGTATGTTTGTGGATGATTACTAGTGTGAGGATGAGGGGGTGATTAAACAACACATTGATGATAAATTTAGGGATCTTTTGGGGGAAAAGAGACCCTCTAGACTGGGCTTATCTCCGGGGATGTGGAGTGAGTCAAGAATCGATGGAAGTAACATAATAAAGGAGATGTGATCTAGGCAATCAAGAAACTAAGGCAGGACAAGGTGTCTAGACCGGACGGATTCCCGATTTTCTTCTATAAACCTTATTGGAAGATCATCAAGAACGATTTAATGCAAAATTTCCAAGAAGTTTTTCAAGGCATGTCGGAGATTCATAGGTTTAATTACGCTAATGTCATCCTTATCCCAAAAAAGTCTGAGGTGCTCAGGGCAGCGGATCTTATGCTGATTTGCTTGTTGAACGCTTGCTTCAAGATTATCACTAAAGTCATGGTGAATAGATTAGCCTGCATCATCCTGATGTCGTATGGGAGTCAGAAAGTGGTTTTTTCAAAGGAAGTGATATCATGGATAATGTAACATCGACACATGAAATTGTTTTTAAAGGTCACAAAGAAAAGACGGGCGGATTCTTGCTTAAACTAGACTTTGAAAAGTCATATGATACGGTGGATTAGGATTGTATGGAGGATGTGCGGGTGCACAAAGATTTTGGGACCAAATGGAGATTGTGGATGAGAATGTGTGTAAGGGGAGGAAAATCGTTCGTGCAATTCAATGGTCAGTTGGGGTGGAGAATTTAGGTGTTGCAGGGGCCTAAGACAAGGGGACCCACTATCCCCATTGCTCTTTACTTTGATTGCCGATGGATTAGCAGAAATGATAAAAATCAAAAAGGAAAAGAGGGTTTTGAAGGGGCTAGAAATCAAAAGAATTGTAGACACGGTCAATATCCCTCAATATGCAGATGACACCTTGCTGTTTGGTGCAGCATAAGTAGAGGAAGTGCTAGTTATGGGAATGACTAGTGCATGCTTTGAGTCGTGGTCGGTATTGAGAGTTAACTGTAATAAAAGTAAAGTCAACCCATTTGGCGACAAATTGTCCACTCAATTGCAGATATTAAGAAGTTCCTAGGCTGTGAGATAGGGGAGTTCCCCTTGAAATATCTCGGTACGCCAATAAGACCAAGTGGATTGCAATGGGAGGACTGGATGTCGTTAGTTGAAAATGTGGAAAGAAGGCTAGCAGGGTGGAAATACCAGTTTCTATCTTTAGGGGGTAGAATTACTCTGATTAATTTGGTATTGAGTAGTCTACTGACTTATCTTATATCCATATATGAACTCCCGAAGTGGGTTATTCTAAGAATCGTTGAGTAGAAAGAAGTTCCTTTGGAGAGGAACGAGTGAATTAATAAGGGGCTGCATCTAGTAAATTGGGAATGAGTGTGCAAGAGAAAAGAATTTTTTGTTTTGTTTTGGGAGGGGCTAGGGATATTGGATTTGAAAGATATGAATTACTTTAATGAGCAAATGGTGGTGGAAATGCGGAGGAAACAGAAGACATGGTAGTGCAAATCATTCATGGTATATCGGAGGAGGAAAATATATAGATTTGGGGGGAAGAAGCGCAACGGGTAAAACATCTAGCCTAAGGAAAGGGATGGAGAAAGTGAGTGAAATTTACCATGCTAACACGTACTGTGAAGTGGTCAACAAGAAGGATACGAGATTTTGGAAGGACAAGTGATATTGCCATTATACTATTGAATCACTGTTTCTAGAAGTCGCTAAGGAGGCTATCAATATCCACACATTAGTGGCCAAAGTTGGGAGAAATGGAAGGCTTAAAATTCAACTGCAGAGTCAACTGTCTCACATGTGTTTAACGAAACAACAACAACTCAAAATTTTCATTCAAGAGGAAGGAAGGTGAGCTCATCGGGTAGAAGACAAGAGAGTTTGGAGCTTATATTCGAGTATAATCTTTTCGGTTACGTCCATGTACAAATGGCTAAATGACGGTGGAACTAGAAGTGGGGAGGGCAGAACGATGTGGAAGACAAATGCATTGATGAAAATAAAAGCCTTCATTTGGCTAGTGATTAATGATGCGATTCTCACAAAGGAAAACCTGACCAAGTCCAACATCCCGGTGGATGATAAATGTTCTAGATGTTTATTTGAAATAGAAAATACAGAACTTATTCTTTTCTCTTGTCCTAGAGCTAAGTTGGCGTGGATGCTATATGTTTAGGATTTGTTCTTGATGTGTGTCCAACCTCTATTCAAAAGGTATGGGAAGAATTGAGAGTGAGTAAGATTAGGAAAGATAATAGAGTGGCATGAGATATCTCTGTTGTTGTTAATTTGTGGGGTCTATGGCTAGACCGTAACAAAATGTGTTTTCTTCAGATTAATTATATATTTTCTGTCATAATGCATAAAATCTTTGTCTTTGTTCACGCGTGGGCAGGTCAGGTGGGCACCAAGAAGAGATTGTGTTTGGAGGATGAGGGGGGGGGGGGGGGGGGGGTGTTCTTCCAGACGACCATTGGCTGTCTGTGTATTTATTGCTTTTATGTAGTCATCGAGTAGATGTTATGTTGGCTTTTGATGTATTAGATCATTATATGATCTTTTACTATTAGTGGGAAGTAATGATGTATGTTGGTTACTATTATACTGTATTTTATTAACTTTTTATTAATGAAGCGGAGATGAGGTTACCTTATATATATATATATATATATATATATATATATATACTAGGCCCATCGACACGTGCCTACGACACGTCTTCAGAACGGTGTACCTGGTTTGATTATATAAAATAGTTTTAAAGGTCCAGCAAATTAATTGAAGTAGGAAACATATTATATGATGAGGCAACATATCTACCTTTAAGCTTAACCATCGCCTTCTTAATCATTAGCTTGAACTTACCTGAAATGCATATAGTTTGTTAGAAACATTGCATATAGTTTTTTTTAACTTCAGCATCACTTTTAGATGTTTGTAATAGTTATGTAAGGACACGATCATATATGTTTTATAGAGCTTACTTTAACCCCATAACCACTATGAGCATGTCTAAATATAATGGTAACCAAAGTGCAGATGTGAAGGTATCTACAATACCAATAATCTAAACATTTGTTTGTCTGAGACTCAGTTTGCAATTGAAATACCTCTTATTATTATTTCAACAAAAATGTAATACATGAAGTTTTCAAAACTCTAATCCAAGCTAATCATTTCTTTTATCTCCACTTTATCTCCTCATTGCACCTTTATAAAAAAATTCAAAATGGATCAATAATAAATTTACTTTAGCTGTCTTTCTTGAGTGGAGAGTTTGCACCCTACTGGTAAACTCCAGTCCTCGCAGTCCTATATATCCAAACATACACTAAAAGTTCTTATATGTTATGTTACCCATGGTTTCTAATAACCAGTGAAAGGGAACACTTCACGATAGTATATTCTCTTGTAGTAAAGAAATTAATGTTGCATATTTGCCAAGTTATTTTAGGCTGCTGATCATCTTACTTGTCCTGCTATGGTTTGGAAGCCCAAATTGAGGCCACCAAATAATCAATCTCTCACGTGCATACACCTTAAATCAAAACCAATAAAAAAACTCATCAAATAAATCATTAAATTAAAAATTTTTAAACCAAAAAATAAAACAATCATACATCTCTGAACTTAGATCACATGCACACACAAAATTCGAGTCTGTAAAAAACGGAGTGGTCCCCTGCATACACAAAATTAAAAATTAAAATGAGAATTTAGTTAATGAGATGAAATTAGAGTCGCTGCATCGCATATAGAGGCTCTCGATTCGATGGAGGGGAGTCGCCGATACGGAGTCGCTTGATATTTACGCTCGATTTGATGGAGGGGAGTCACTGATACGGAATCAGCAGCGGATCAGATATCGGCGACGACCTTTTGATTGAGGTTCAACACTGGATTTGGATTTGGATTTGCTTTGAGATTCGCACTTGAGAGGACGATGGAGGCTTCGCCAATGGAATGGAAGCGAAGGTTTAAGAAAAGGGTTTTGTGGATTTGGAGTTAGCGGCTTAAAAATAGAGGAAGCAAACTGATCTGAATAGGGGAGAGAGAGAAAGAGAGAGAGAAAGAGAGAGAGAGAGAGAGAGAAATAATTAAATAAATAAAGGAGTTTTTTTTTTTGGAGGGGGGGGGATTTAAATTTGAGTCTTCGGAGAAAACTTTTGGGAGTTTAGATTGGACCATTGATTTCCTTACTATTGAAGGAGAGCCACTTGATAGTTTTTCTTTGTGTTTTATTATATATATATATATATATATATATATATATATATATATATATATATATATATATATAAAATAAAACACAAGGCAAAGCTATCAAATGGTTCACCTTCAATTGAAACAAAATCAACGGTTCAAATTCACTCTCCAAAAACATATATTCCTTGCAAAAAGTTTCCCCCCCAAAACCAAATACACCCCCCCCCCCCCCCCCCCCAACCCCAACCAACAAAAAAAAAAAAAATCATTACTTTATTACTATCCCTTTTTCATCTCTCTCTCTTTCTCCCCCCCATCTTTTTTGTTCTTTATTTACTTAGAAATTTAGATTTCCAGATTTCAGGTTAGTAAATTTTTAGAATTTTTATGCTTTAATTTATCGCTCATGTTACATTGAAAATAACAATTATCTCTTCAACAGTTAAATTTCTTTATTTTCCACCCTCAAAGTTCTGAGAAGTTGGATTTTACACCCCCATTTATAATTAATTTTCACCATTACTAATGGAAACATGAACTTTTATTTACAACTAATTATTGTCAGATTATTCAAACTTGAGCTACATAATTGTTGTTTAACTATTTACAGGAATTTTCGTGTGCTGTATCATTCTGAAGACGTGCCGTAGGCACGTGCCCATGGGAAATATATATATATATATATATATATATATATAGAGAGAGAGAGAGAGAGAGAGAGAGAGAGAGAGAGAGAGAGTCATGCTATTATGAGATGGTGAGATGGAGTGTTTTTTTGTGGGATGGGCGATTTGAATCATCCAAATCTTGATCACACCGTTTACATCATTCTACATGTCATTTAGATGGTGTGTACAAAATTTTAAGCCATTTGGAGACCTCCAGTGTAACGCCCCAAGCCCGGCTCAGCTGCGCACGCGGCTACACGTACGCACATGCGAAAGAACGGACACAAAACTCTAGCCACGCTCACCACAGGCACCATCAAAAAGTGGGTTAACCCTTAAGTACCTTTATCATATGGTTTTCCTAATATATACTCTCATTTTCCCTAAGTTACCACCGATATGGGATTAATTCCCACCATCACCCACGTCACTTTCAATTTCCCATGCATGCATTCACTTTCTTTCATCTCTACTATTTTAATGGGAGAGTTGGGGTTGTAAACAAATAAACCCTAATTTTGTAACTGAGTAAACACGTGTAATATACGGCAAACTAAATCCACCAAACATACCCGTGTGATGCACGTGCAACCCCTAAAAAAGAGATATTTTAGCAAATGCCTCCATTTAAAATGTGAAAATTAGCATATACCCCCACTATTTTTAAAAACTAAGAAATACTCCTATCTCTAGTATTATAATGGGAGAAGACCTTAGTGTCATTTGTAAATGTTTTGTCAATCTACCAACCCGTGCAATACACGTGCATAACTATTATAAAGAAGGTTCTAAGTTCAAATCTAGATTATGTCTAAATTTTTATTTTAAAAAACTATATTTATTAAGACGTGCATTGCACATGCAAATTACTAGTTCATTTAATTCCATACATAGCCCCATAGGAAATCACCTAGGCCCATCACTTCATCAAACCCTTTGATCAACCCATAGGATCATCTATAGACCACTAATTAATACCTTCATCTCATATATTATTATTTATTTATTATATATATATTATTATATATATTTCTATATATAATATATATATACCCGCTTAAGTACGGGGTGTTACACACACCCCTCCTTAAGAACTCAGCGTCCTCGCTGAGCCCGAAGCTTGCAACATGATCCAAGATCCCTTTCTAACCGATGTGGAGAGGATTACCTTGATTCTGCTAGTTGTACAGTCCCCTACCCGGGCAACCTGTCCTCTGATACCATTTGCAACGCCCCGAGCCCGGCTCAGCTGCGCATGCGGCTACACGTACGCACACGCGAAAGAACGGACACAAAACTCTAGTCACGCCCACCACAGACACCATCAAAAGGTGGGTTAACCCTTAGGTACCTTTATTATATGGTTTTCCTAATATATACTCTCATTTTCCCTAAGTTACCACCGATATGGGATTAATTCCCACCATCACCCACGTCACATTCAATTTCCCATGCATGCATTCACTTTCTTTCATTCATTTAATTCCATGCATAGCCCCATAGGAAATCACCTAGGTCCATCACTTTATCAAGCCCTTTGATCAACCCATAGGATCATCTATAGACCACTAATTAATACCTTCATCTCATATATTATTATTTATTTATTATATATATATATTATTATATATACTTCTATATATAATATTATATATATACCCGCTTAAGTACGAGGTGTTACATCCAGCTTTTGCATCAAAGCGTTCAACACATCATGAAGATGATGTGAAATACATATATATGCATTTATTTGAACGTTTTGATGCATATACTAGAGGTCTTCAAATTGCTTGAAATTTTGTACACACCATCTACATGATAAGTAGAATGATATGAACGATGTGATCGAGATTTAGATGACTCAAATCGCTCATCTCACAAAATGCATTTTCATCTCACCCATCTTACTATCTCATATTAGCATTTTCCTATATATATATATATATATATATATATGTGTGTGTGTAGGAGAGCTTTCCGTATTTGAAGATTACTACAGGGACAGAACATTTAGAAAGCATTTTGTTATTTAAATAAATTTTAAAAAGGAGGAATATAAGTAATCATTTTTTTTTTTAATAAAAATTTTCATTTTGTCATTGGTGATGACTCGTCCCCACAAAGAGTATACCATTACTTATCCCATATTCTAATCCCAGCGTCACAAACCTGAACACATCACCCATTCCCTCTATCTAAAAAAATCCCAAACTCTCCTCAAACATTCTCTTTCTACAAAACCCTCCAAACATTGCCACGTGTCAATCTTTTAATTACTCCCATTCGAGTTTGGTGTCCGATGGGTGAAGTGATTGGGTGACGATTCAAGCCTCTAAATTCCGAGTGCGTCGTCCCCTATGTAGAGATTGTCGGAGAAAACAAAAATAATTTCAGGTCGAGTTATAGGGACGATAATGGGTTCGATGGAAAACCCAAATTGGATCCTGGATTGTCCTCTTATCGACGACGATTTATACTGGGATTCTCAAAGTTTCAATCATTCATCCAACAACATCAGGTACCAAATCATGTCATTTGTTCAGCTTAAAAGTTAATCTGATTGAGTAGAACTTAATTTGCATTTAGCTGTTTTGATTGCTTCTGTTATACTGTTCTGGTAATCTCTATTTTAGATGAACTAGTGAGAGTAAAGTGGTTGCTTGATAGTGCAGTTTGGTAGAGGTTTTTGAAGCACGAACACTTCTATTTGCTATGTGTTGTATTCTTCAGTTGGACACACCAATCCAACACTCTCGTCTTATTTTTGTGTTGTCGCACTGTGTCTGTGTTCGTGTGTCACAGTAAGGAGGAATAAACCAACGGCCCAACGTAACAATAGGGGAGAGGGGATTTAAAATGCTGAGAGCCAACACTTGTATGGAATGCTAGAGTAGATTCCAATAATTTCATCAAAAGAATAATTCCACAGGATTGTTATTACTTATTTAACTTCACAGTAAATGGATTTCTGCAATACCCAATTTCCGATCAGTAGAAGTCCATAAAAAGGAGAAGGAAACAGGTATTTTAATCCTACAAAGAAATTGAGAATGCTGGATGTCTAAAAAGATATGTGCTTATATTACCTGGGTAGACTCTAACTTGACGTCTCAAATTCATGATCCAACCACTTCTATGGGGAAAACTGAAAAGTCATTAAGTTTGAATATGTTGTGCTAGCAAAAATGTTGATAATAGAACTGAACGACCACTTGATGCATAAAGAGAACAGGTTTTAACATGTGCAACGATGGTATGGATCACGCATTCACAGCAGTTAAAAAGTTTTCATACATCATACGATGAATTTTTCTCCTATGGCCGCTGCCCTTCCCCTTTTTCAAACATCAAAATTGTTCTATGTTGTTCAAAAGGGTTTGTCCGAAGAGTGTCTGATACACTTATAGTCACCACTACACAATCTCGCACAATCTCGCCCCTTGCTGTGCAGTAAGAATCATGTCACATTAAGTATAGCATCTCTTAATTACGATTCTGATATAGTCACCATCTGATAGAAGATAGAGGGAAAAAAATCAATTAATGTATTTGGGCATATATAATTATATATACTAGTACATACAAGATATAATAGGCACGTATCATACACGTGGTGGACAATATATATATATATACATCATGCTGTTAGAATTTTCAGCCATACAATTTTGTAATGATGTAAATCATGGGCAAATGAACTTCAAATTACTTGATTTTTTATTGTTAGGCAATCTAAGGTATATAGAACAATATGAGCGGTTCGGATTTGTTATAGGTGCTCTATTTCGTGAGTGCTCACGGAGTGCTCACCAAAGTAGTGAGCAACCGAAGATTTCTATATATATATATACACACACACACTAGTAGTTAACACGTGCAATGCACGTTTTAATCAATATATAGTTTTTAAAGTAATATAATATAGCACGTGTTAATAAATACATATTTTTTAATGTAATATAAAGTATAATGAGAGAGTTTGAGTTATACGTGTAATGTACGTAAATTGGTAGATTTAAATAAAGTGTATAATGGGAGAGTTTGAGTTGAATGTGCAATACACGTAAAGTAGTATATTTACAAATGACACTAAGGGCTTCTCCCATTATAATATATATATATATATATACTAGGTTTGCCCGTTGACACGTGCCTACGGCACGTCTTCGAAACGGTGCACCTTATTTGATCATATAAAATAGTTTTGGAGGTTCAGCAAATTAATTGAAGTAGTAAACATATTATATGAGAAACTTTTGGGGTCCAGTAAAAAACATATTATATGTTTTTTTTTTGATTTTTTTGAATTATTTTTAAAGTTTTTAAATTTTTAATTTTTTTAGTTTTTTAATTTTTAATTTTTTAAAAAAAATTAAAATTTTTATTTTCTTAATTTTTTGAATAGAAGAGAGGGAGGGAGAGAGAGAAAAAAAAAATTAAATAAATATATGAGTTGTTTTGGGTGGGAATTTGAATTTGAGTTTTGGAAGGAAATTTTTGGAGGGGTAAAATATGTTTTGTGAGGTTAGATCTGGATCTTTAATTTTTTGGGGATTGAAGGAGAGCCACTTGATAGCTCTCTTTGTGTTTTATTATATATATATATATATATATATATATATATATATATATATATATCATTCCGTTGTGCACTAGTCACCGTGTGCATTCACCCTTTGGACTTTCGTATCGGCGATCTGAGCCGTTCACATTGATCTCCACGTCTAAATTAGTCTAAATATTTAAGATCAAGTCATTTGAAATTCATTTGCCCATCCATCATGTCATTAAAAAAAATTAGCTATACAATTTTGTAACACTTCAATGGATGGGCAAAGGAATTTCAAATGACTTGATTTTACATATTTAGACTAATTTAGACGTGTAGATCAATGTGAACGGTTCAGATCGTTGATACGAAAGCCCGAAGGGAAAATGCACATGGAGGCTAGTGCACAACGGAATGACACACACACACACACACACACACACACACACACACACATATAATAGCCCTCTCTCAAACTCATGGTGGATCAACAACAATGAGTTTGGAAAGCAATGGCTGATGTTGGGCCTTCGTCTAAGATTTCGTGAAGATTATGCACACTGAGATTTGGAAGGCACATAATGAAGGGATATGACCTTTGAAAGGCTTTCTAGGGTGAAGAAAACATCACACCAATCTGTTTAGTTAGCTCATGCTTGACCGTATCAGAAGCAATTCTGATAGTACTAGTATTATCACAAAAGAAAAGAGTGGGCTTCAAAACAATGTCAAAGTCCTTTAGTAACCATCACAATCATTCTATTTCTGCTATGGTTACAACAAGAGTACGAAGTTTAGCCTTCGAACTAGAACGAGAGACTGTAATCTGCTTCTTGGACCTCCAGGAAATGAAAGAAGTCCTAAGAAGCATACATTATGCCCGTGATGGATCTCCTATCATCAAGATTACTAGCCCAGGTGGCATCAGTAAAGGCCTTCAGTGCGAATGAAGATGACTTGGAGAAGAATAGAAAACGAGTGATCGTTCCACGAAGATAGCGAAGTATTTGAAGCAGTGGACATAGCGCACAGAAGTAGGGGTAGACACAAATTGGCTCAAAACATGGACTGCATGAGAAATGTCTGGTCGGGTTATGGTGAGATGGACAAGACTACCCACAAGATGCCGGTATTGAGTAGGATCAGGAAGATGAGTCACATCTATGGCCCGAAGCTTCAAGATGTGTTCCACATGAGTTGCTTCAGTTCGTGTATTAGAGATATTTGCATGAGCTAGAAGATCTGCAGTATATTTTCATTGAGAAAGAATAAAACCATGGTCAGTAGAGTTAACTCCAATTTCAAGAAAATACCGTGGCAAGCCAGGATCAGTTATAGCAGACCGGTTCTATAAATATGTTTTCACAGTATATGAATATGGGAATGGTCGTCTCCAGTAAGAATCATATCATCAACATATAACACCAAAATTGTGTCCTTTTTCAAAGGAGTGAATGAACATAGCTGTATCATGAGCATTCTAACAAAAACCAGTAAAGTGGACTGTTACCGCTAAATTTGGTGTGGGGGCAAACAGATAGAACTTATGGATTCTTAGGGAAACTGAATAGTAACCTGTATACCTGTTCCCTGGGGCGTCGATCGCCGATCCCGCCGTGCACCTACAAAAAGTGCGAGACACCGGGGTTGTTCCCGGCGACGCACCCTCCGACGCTCAAGTCAATAATCCGGCAGACTATGAAAGAGTGTAAAAACTGGTGAAAGATTGATTACCTCTTAATGGAGATGGATGGGGGGTATTTATAGGCGTCTTAGGGAACAGATTAGGAATGTAATCCCCGTGATCTGATAAGGAATATTCTCCTTGTAAACAGATTAGGAATGTAATCCCTAATTCCCAGTGGAGGGATAGGCATGAATCAGGGCCGTTGATTAGGATCTATTCAGGAGCCTTAATTCTATCCCTCTGATCGGGCTTTATTGCTGGTTGAGACCCGCGCCCAATTGAAGCGGATCCGTTTGTGGGTTATTGGGTCTTTATCGGAGAGACCTAGTACCCATTTCAGACCCTATTTGTAGGTGAAATTTCCGTTTTACCCCTGGGCTTCAAGATTCGTGCCCGATTTGGACGGTTCCGATTAATCCCCATTTTTAGCCATATCACGAGCCCCCCACTCCTAAAGGCTGAGCTTGATCGGCCTTTGAGGAGTAGTTTAGCTGTTTTAATGGCTGGCGGAGTTGTATCGGAGCCCAAATGGAAGGTTTTGAATCTTGAAGGAGGTAGTTTGGTGATTTTTCAAGCGGATTGAACTCTGAGTCGCTCCTGAGCTCTTATGGTCATGTGGTGTTCTTGCAGGGATATCCTTTTAACTTCGCGAAGTGTCGATTCGTCGTTCGGGGGTCTTAGAAGATTGTTCTCAGCAATAATCGCTTGTTTGGGGGATGAGAAGGTGCTCCCTATCTTTACAATTGCTTTGCAGGAGTTCTTCCTTGATTTCCCAAATTTTTAATTATTTTTTCGAGATCTCTTGGCAAATGGTTCGACCATTTTCATTCGTTGAGGGGGACGTGCTCGTATCATGCTTCCGACCCCTTCTACAGCTTGCTGACTAGGGGACCGAGGTCTGTATGCGGTTCGGCTCATCTTTCCGAAGAGGGGGGAGAGTTCGGCATGGTTATGAGTGCCGAGAGGGAGTTCGGCATGATACGAGGTCCCATCTTTCCCCCGTAATAGGGTCGGTGCCAAGAATGCTCGGCAGCTGGTGCCGAACTCAATTTTTCCCTATAACAGGGTCGGTGTCACGAACGCTCGGCAGTGAGTGCCGAACGTGACTTTTTCCCCTATAACAGGGTCGGTGTCACAAACGCTCGGCAGTGAGTGCCGAACGTGACTTTTTCCCTATAACAGGGTCGGTGTCACGAACGCTCGGCAGTGAGTGCCGAACGTGACTTTTTTCCCTATAACAGGGTCGGTGTCACGAACGCTCAGCAGTGAGTGCCGAACGTGACTTTTTCCCTATAACAGGGTCGGTGTCACGAACGCTCGGCAGTGAGTGCCGAACGTGACTTTTCCCCTATAACAGGGTCGGTGTCACGAACGCTCGGCAGTGAGTGCCGAACGTGACTTTTTCCCCTATAACAGGGTCGGTGTCACGAACGCTCGGCAGTGAGTGCCGAACGTGACTTTTTCCCTATAACAGGGTCGGTGTCACGAACGCTCGGCAGTGAGTGCCGAACGTGACTTTTTCCCTATAACAGGGTCGGTGTCACGAACGCTCGGCAGTGAGTGCCGAACGTGACTTTTTCCCTATAACAGGGTCGGTGTCACGAACGCTCGGCAGTGAGTGCCGAACGTGACTTTTCCCCTATAACAGGGTCGGTGTCACGAACGCTCGGCAGTGAGTGCCGAATGTGACTTTTTCCCTATAACAGGGTCGGTGTCACGAACGCTCGGCAGTGGGTGCCGAACGTGACTTTTTCCCTATAACAGGGTCGGTGTCACGAACGCTCGGCAGTGGGTGCCGAGCGTGACTTTTTCCCTATAACAGGGTCGGTGTCACGAATGCTCGGCAGTGGGTGCCGAACGTGACTTTTTCCCTATAACAGGGTCGGTGTCACGAACGCTCGGCAGTGAGTGCCGAACGTGACTTTTTCCCTATAACAGGGTCGGTGTCACGGACGCTCGGCAGTGAGTGCCGAACGTGACTTTTTCCCTATAACAGGGTCGGTGTCACGAACGCTCGGCAGTGAGTGCCGAACGTGACTTTTCCCCTATAACAGGGTCGGTGTCACGAACGCTCGGCAGTGATTGCCGAACGTGATTTTTTCCCTATAACAGGGTCGGTGTCACGAACGCTCGGCAGTGGGTGCCGAACGTGACTTTTTTCCTATAACAGGGTCGGTGTCACGAACGCTCGGCGGTGAGTGCCGAACGTGACTTTTTCCCTATAACAGGGTCGGTGTCACGAACGCTCGGCAGTGAGTGCCGAACGTGACTTTTTCCCTATAACAGGGTCGGTGTCACGAACGCTCGGCAGTGAGTGCCGAACGTGACTTTTTCCCTATAACAGGGTCGGTGTCACGAACGCTCGGCAGTGAGTGCCGAACGTGACTTTTTCCCTATAACAGGGTCGGTGTCACGAACGCTCGGCAGTGAGTGCCGAACGCGACTTTTTCCCTATAACAGGGTCGGTGTCACGAACGCTCGGCAGTGAGTGCCGAACTCCCAGACTTGTCGTTTTTGGGGGTTTGTCTTTTCTGTGCGCCATTTGAACCCCTGACACCTCTGACAATTCTGACAACCCTGACAGATGGGACATTCATTAATTGCAGTGACCCCTGGGGTTCCATCAGATGGAGTGCGCATTAAATTCAACTCATGATTCGTTGTAGTTATCGAGGTGACGATTGGGATCGCTCCGCCGCTTGGTTTAGATGGGCCGGTCGTACGGGCCCATTAGCCTCGTGGTGTGTGTCCCTCTTCTATAAATCCTCCCCCCCTTCTCATTTCTCATTTCTTCTCTCATTTGCTCAGGCGTTCTCTTGTGTCTCAGGCGAGTTTTCCGATGACCGGTGTTTGACTCAGGCGAGGTTTTTCGGCAGCTCTTTCTTTTCAAGGTAATTTATAAATTATGTCTGTAGCTTCTGTCTCAGATGAAGTCTCTTGGTCCGAGCTCTCCCTTGAAGGCGTCGAGGCCTCGACTCCGAATCCAACCAAGGGGAAGGTGTTCAGCAAGGATTCCATCGTCGAGGATCCGAAGAGGATGGGGGAGTTCGGACAGCTACCAGGTCCGCTGACGGGGCTGCACAGGGTCAGGGAGCTCCCGAAGGACCAGGCCGAGCGGATCGTCCATGGGAGGGAGAGGTCCTTCGAGGAGAACGAAGCGAGGGAGACGACGGAGGCGGACGACGCGGCGTCGATCCTGCGCGAAGAGGAACTGGCTGCGATCCGGGACTCTTTTTTCATCCCGGAGGAGTACGAAATCATGCTGCCGGGCCCCGGGGTTAGGGCTAATTCGCCGCTGCCAGTGACCATGTGTTGCTGGCCGGTCGATGCCTTTATCGCCGGTGCTCGGCTGCCTCTCCACGCGTTCGCCGTTACCGTGGTGAGCTGGTACGGGGTCTGCCCCATCCAGCTCATGCCGAACGCGTGGCGAGTGATTAATGGCTTCGTTCTCCACTGCCAGGCCGCAGGGATCGAGCCGCAGTTGAACGTGCTTCGGACGATATACCGGCTCCACCAAGAGAACAAGTCGGAGTACCGGTATTATCTGACTCCGAGGCACGGCGGCAGGCTCGTCGTCTGCCCCGACTCTATCAAGCACTGGCGAGAGAAGTGGATCGTCGTGCGGAGTCGAGAAGCATGGCCGATCCCCACAAATTGGGCAGAAGGGGTGCCCAAGAGGGCGACGGCGCTGCCGAGGCTTACGGTAGAGGAAGAAGCGGCGGTCCGGACCCTCCTCGACCGGCCGAAGTACGATTGGAAGGATTTGACGGAGGACGTTCTCTATAGGGGAGGGCTCTGCCGCGTAGATCCTAGTACGCGGCTCTCGCCAAGTTCTTTTTTCCGTACTTGCTGCCTTGTTTTTTTTTTGTGCTAATCATTTTTTGCTTTTGATGCAGAATCCATGGACTACGAGGCGGTGTTGGCGCTCAGGGCGGGGCTCGCCAGTAAGGCGCCGAAGAAGCGCAAGAGGGTTGCGTCGAAGCTGCCCTCGACCTCGAAGGTGCCGAGGATTGCGGCCCCCGACCAGGTGGTGGAGGTTGCTGACGACCCGGTCGTCACCGTGGCGGGGCCTTCGGCTCCTGCACCTGTGGGGGATTTCCCTATTGCCGCTGCGCTCGCCATGCCGACCCCGCCGCTGACCGTAGCAGGCGAGGAGCTCCTGACGGAGGAGCACAAGCGGATCCACATTCCGGACTGGCAGGTCCGGAGGCACGATGGGTTCCTCGGGAACTCGTTGGCGAGCATGCAGGCCGTCAAGCATCTCGCCACCCCGAAGGACCGCGCCGCCATGGATGCGGGGAGGGAAGGCGACGACGTGATCGAGATCGCTCGTTCGGCGGTATCGGTAAGTTCCGAGTTCCCTTCGTTCGTTTCATCCTTTTGAATCACAAATTTTTTTTTCTAACTCTCGGAGTTCTTCTTCTTTCCTTTGTAGATCGTCGTCCATTTCGGTCACCTCACCGAGAGGCTGACCGCCCTCGAGAAGGAGCTGAAGCAGGAGTCCGACCAGGCTCGGAACGAGAAGGCTCGGATGTCGAACCAGCTCGACAAGCTCCGGATCGAGCATGAAGGTCGGTCTGCGAGGATCCAGCACCTCGAGGCCGAAGTGAAGAGGCTGGAGGACGAGCTGCTTCGGGAGAAGGAGGGGTCGGCCAACCAATTGGTCGAGGCCGAGGCGAAGCAGGCGGCGGCCGTGAAGGAGGTGGAGGACGCCACCTTGAAGAAGGCCCAGGGGTACCTGGCGCAGAACATGGCGAAGGCTTTCGCCACTGCCCTCGACCGGGTGCGAGAAGCATACCCCGGGGTGGACGTCTCGGGATGGCGACTCTTCCCCGGACACGTCGAGGGCTTCGACCCCGAGTCCGAAGGGGAGGAGGAGGAGGAGGGCGACGCTGATGCCGATGCCGGGGTTACTGGCGAAGTCCCGAGCACCACGACCACTCCGTTGGCGGCGGCGTCTCCTTCGGCGAAGTCGACGCCTACTCCGCCTCATCGCCCGGGGAAAGAGGTCGGGCACTGAATCTGCCTTTCGCTTTGTTGTTTTTGATTTTGTGTTTTTTTTTTTTTTTTTTTTTGTTTTTCCTTTCGAACTTTGTAATGCCTGATAGCGGACTGGCCACCGCTTTTTTTGACCTTTAATGAAAGGAGAATTTCTGCAAGTGTCGATGTTCGGAAGTTTTTGTGTTACGCACTTTCTTTTGCCGAACTGTCCCCTCTTGTTTTTAGAGATGAAAATTTTTCCAAGTGTGGCGCTTCGGCCATGTTCGGCGTTTGTGCTGATTATTCTGATCTCTTTGCAGCTTATGGTGATTGCCCAAGACGTCGAGCTTTCTCGCCCGGACGAGGAAGTTCCAGCCGAGGCCGGCCTAGGGGCGACGAGGCTGTGTCTGGCTAGGTGTAGAGAGAAACTTTACGAGGTCGAGCTCGGATTGCGCCGAGCTGAAAGCGAGAGGAGGCATCTCCAGCTCGTCCTTGGACGGCGAGACATGGAGATTCGTCGTTTGGAAAGCAGAATAGCCGAGCTTATACCCGAAGGTGAACATTCGCCAACTGATTTCAGTAATGAGATTCGAGTTCAGTGCATTCGTCATAACTTGTCCAAAATAACAGCGGAGAAGGACGAGTTGCTTTCCGAGATACAGCATCTGCAGTCCGTAGAGGCGAAGCTCCGGAGTGAGGGCGAGGGGCTGACGGCCGAGGTGGCCAAGTTGACGACCGAACGAGTCGAGTTGACTGCCGAAGTCGAAGCGCTAAAGAGAGCGACGGTGGATAAAAGCATCGAGGTCACCCACCTTCGGCGCCTCGTCGCTAGCCGATCCGGAGTGCCGGACTCCGCAATACCTCCACGTTTCGAAGTCGACGTCAAAGACGACTCGTTGCGGGACAGGATCTCAGAGTTGGAGGCGGAAGTGGCCCGTCTTAAGCCACATTCGGGGCCGATCAACGTTCGAAGCACGTCATCCACTCGCGCTGAGAGTGAGCGGGGCATTACCTTCTATGAGATGGCGACCCGTCAGCGGATCGGCCAACCAAGCCCGGGGGACGCGCAGAGCTCGGTGGCAATCTCCTCGAGCGGGGCGTCCGTTGGTGTAGCTACCAGGAGCGGTGCCGAGGATACGTCCCAGTTTGCCGGCTTGGGGTCGCGCTCCGGGGACAAGCGTCGTCACTCTCGAGTGTCCTTGAAGCGGAACGCTCCAGCTCCGAAGAAGCGCTGACGTGGTCGATTTTGCGAGTTCTTTGCTTATTTTTTGTTTTTCGCTAAGTGTAATAAGTCGGCATTGTAACTTTTCTCTGATGAGTTGTGCTCCTGCTGTGTTTGCCTTTGTACCACGTCTGTTTCATTAATAAAAGTGTTATTGCCGAACTTGTGTGTCTTGTTCTCGCGATTGTTGTCTGCCGTGCCGTAACTTCGTAAGCTTCGGACTTTGAATGGCGAACTACATCTAGCTCGCTCGGGAGTGGACTCGCGAAGTAGAATCGGGCCAAGTGTTAGACTTCGGGATCCTTGGTTGACTAGGTTAGGATTGTCGGAGCGTTTTAGAATGGCGAACTGCCCCTAGCTCGCTTAGGAGCGAGCTTGCGGAGTAGAGTCGAACCAAGCGCTGGACTCCGAACCATTCAGCGGCTGTGGGAGCATTTCCGAATGGCGAGCTACTTCTAGCTCGCTTAGGAGCGAACTCGCGAAGTAGGATCGAGCCAAGCGTTGGACTCCGGAACCATTGTCAATTTAGGCGGTGTGGGAGCAGTTTCGAATGGCGAACTACCCCTAGCTTGCTTGGGAGCGACCTTGCGGAGTAGATTCGAACCAAGTGTTGGACTCCGAACCATTCAACGGCTGTGGGAGCATTTTCGAATGGCGAGCTACTTCTAGTTCGCTTAGGAGCGAGCTTGCGAAGTAGAATCGAGCCAAGTGTTGGACTCCGGAACCATTGTCAATTAGGGGGTGTGGGAGCAATTTCGAATGGCGAACTACACCTAGCTCGCTTGGGAGCGAGCTTGCGGAGTAGAGTCGAACCAAGTGTTGGACTCCGAACCATTCAACGGCCGTGGGAGCATTTTCGAATGGCGAGCTACTTCTAGTTCGCTTAGGAGCGAGCTTGCGAAGTAGAATCGAGCCAAGTGTTGGACTCCGGAACCATTGTGATATTAAAGAGTTACAAGCAGAGGGATGTAATAGTAGTGAAAACATGAAGAAACTTTATTTATTAATATCTAATGATCGGCTGCTTCTAAAGTTGCTAGCCGCTATTACAATGATAAAAACAAAAGGACAAACCACTACTAGTAAAAGGAAGGGAACGGTTCGACATCTCGAGTTACTTGGAGAGACGTAGTTGCCTTCTCTTGGTATTTCAGAAGATGGTCGGCGTTCCACGTCCTGGGAATTTCTCTGCCTTCGAGATCTTCTAGCTTGTACGTACCAGGGCGGATCACTTTCGAGATCTTGTACGGTCCCTCCCAGTTCGGGGCCAGCTTGCTTTTCTGCCCGGGGAACGAGATGGCCAACTTCCGAAGGACTAAATCCCCTTCTTTGAGGTCCGTTGGGCGGACTCTTTTGTTGTATGCTAGCTCGATCCTTCTTCGGTAAGCTTGCTGGCGTATGGCAGCTCTCTCTCGGATTTCGTCTATTAGATCTAGGCTTGTTCTGAGCTCTCTAGCATTCTGCTCTTCTTCATAAGCGATCAGGCGAGGAGAGGGTATCCCGACTTCTAGGGGGATGATGGCCTCGGCCCCATAGGTGAGATTAAATGGGCTTTCGCCTGTTGGGGTCCGCTTGGTGGTGCGGTGATTCCAGAGTACGTTCGGCAGCTGATCGACCCATAGTCCCTTGGAACACTTATCTAACCTCTTCTTGATTCCCGCAAGAATCTGTCGGTTGGCATTCTCAGCCTGGCCATTCGACTGGGGATGGGAGACGGAGGAGAATCAGTGTTGTATGGAGAGGTCCTCACATAAGGCTCGGAAGGCGGCCCCAGTAAACTGTGTTCCATTATCCGTGACTATGACTCGGGGAACGCCGAACCGGCAAATCACATTTTTCCAGAAGAATTGAACGACCCTATGCTCGGTGATCTAGCTAGGGGCTCGGCTTCTATCCACTTAGAGAAATAGTCGATTGCCACGACTAGGAACTTTAGCTGCCCGGGGGCTGGAGGAAATGGTCCTAGTAAATTCATCCCCCACATAGCGAAGGGAATGGGACTTGATAGGGAGGTTAGCGGTGCCTGTGGAAGGTGTCGGATGTCTGCATACTTTTGGCAGGAGCTGCATTGCCGAACGTGTCGTTCGGCGTCCCGTAGGAGAGTGGGCCAGTAATATCCATAGTTCAACACCTTGCGCGCTAGAGCCCTGGATCCAGAATGAGCTCCGCCGATCCCCTCATGGAGCTCTTGCAGGGCATAGTCGGCTTGCTCGGGGGAGAGGCACCTTAGATACGGTCGACCATCCACTTGGGTGAAGGAGCGTTTATATAAGATGCCTTCGATTAAAGTAAAACGCTCGGCTCGGGCCCTGATTCTTCGTGCTTCCCTCGGATCTTCAGGGAGGAGTCCGTTCCTCAAGAATTCGACAATGGGTTTCATCCAGTTGTCTTCGAGGAGGACGGGCAATGCTTCAACGGAGTCTGGCGCTTCGTCCTCTATGCTCGGCTTCAGGAGGACTTCTATCAAAACGGTCTGTTCCAGACCTTGAAGGGAAGAGGAGGCTAACTTGGATAAGGCGTCGGCCTGAGCATTTTCTTCTCGAGGGATCCTTTGGATGAGAGCCTCGTCGAACAGCGCCATGAGGCTCTTTACTTTGGACAAGTATTTAGCCATTCTATCGTCGCGGGCTTCATACTCGCCGAGGACCTGGTTGACAATCAACTGGGAGTCGCTGAAAATCTGTAGCCGTTGTGCCCCAGCATTTTGGGCCATTCGAAGCCCGGCTATTAGTGCTTCATATTCGGCCTCGTTGTTCGAGGCTTTGAAATTTATCCGGAGGGAGTATTGGAGGATGAAGTCATCTGGTCCTGCCAGGATGACTCCTGCCCCGCTTCCCTCATTACAAGAGGACCCGTCAACGTAGACCGACCAGACGGGGGGTCCCTTTGCTGCTCGGCCAGACTCGGGGATTGTAGTCTCAACTATGAATTCGGCCAGCGCCTGTGCCTTGATTGCAGTCCGAGGCTGATAGGTTATATCGTGCTGGCTCAGCTCGATCGACCACTTCATGAGGCGACCGGAAGTCTCGGGTTTGTGAAGAATCTGTTTCAGCGGCTGGTCGGTAAGGACGACCACCGAATGGGACTGAAAGTAGGGTCTAAGTTTTCTCGCGGCCATTACCAGGGCATACGCCATTTTCTCAATCTTCGGGTACCGGAGTTCGGCGTCCCGGAGCACCTTGCTGACGTAGTAAATGGGCTTCTGAGCCCTTTCTTCTTCTCTGACTAAGACCGCACTGAGCGTCTGTTCGGAAGCTGCAAGGTAGAGGTAGAGCGGTTCGCCGGGTACTGGTTTGCTAAGGAGAGGGGGATTGACGAGGTAAGCTTTAAGCTGGTCAAAGGAGTCTTGTTGCTGCTGCCCCCACTCGAATCCTTTAGCCCCCCTGAGGGCTTTGAAGAACGGGAGGCACTTCTCCCCGGACTTCGACAGGAAGCGCCCTATGGCGGCTAGGCGACCAGTCAACCTCTGAACTTCTTTGACATTTCTAGGGGGGGCCATGTCCAGTATGGCCTTGATCTTCTCCGGATTCGCCTCTATTCCTCGTTGGCTAACCATGAAGCCGAGGAACTTGCCTGATGAGACGCCGAACGCACACTTGTTCGGGTTGAGTCTCATATTGTGCCTTCTTAAAACATCAAATGCTTCTTGGAGGTCGGTCACATGATCAACACCTCGGATGCTTTTCACCAGCATGTCATCGACGTACACTTCCATGTTTCTGCCGATCTGAGCCTGAAAAACTTTGTTGACGAGGCGCTGGTATGTTGCCCCTGCGTTCTTTAGGCCGAATGGCATGACCCTGTAGCAATACAGGCCTTGGTCGGTCACAAAAGACGTCTTTGGGATATCCGGCGGGAACATCCTTATCTGATTGTAACCCGAGAAAGCGTCCATGAAGCTTAGAAGCTCATGTCCCGAGGTTGCGTCAATCAGAGTGTCGATGCTCGGTAGAGGGAAGGGATCTTTGGGACAGGCTTTGTTGAGGTCGGTGAAATCAATGCAAATTCTCCAAGTTCCGTTGGACTTCTTCACCATTACTACGTTTGATAACCATTCAGGATAGTTTACTTCTTATATGAATCGGGCCTTCAGCAATTTATCTACCTCCTCTTTGATAGCGAGCTGTCGCTCGGGGGCGAACTTGCGCCTCTTCTGCTGAACCGGTTTGGACCCCGGATCAACACTCAGGCGGTGGACTAGGAGTTCTTCGGAGATACCGGGCATGTCAGCTGCGGACCATGCGAAGAGGTCTTGATTGGCTCGGATGCATTTCACAATGTCTGTGTATAGGGCGGACGGAAGGGTTTTGCTTACGAAGAACTTGCGGTTCGGCTCTTGTTCAGAGAAGAGCACCTCCTCCAGTTCATCCACCGGCTCGGAGGTCGGTTTCGTCGTGTCTTGGGGGATTTCCAGAGTCTCTAAGGAGAGGACGGGCCCAAGGGTTGAGGTCATGTAGCATTTCCGGGCCTGCTCCTGATTTCCCCTTACTTCCCCGACCCCGGACCGGGTGGGAAACTTCATCTTCAGATGGTATGCTGAGGGGACAGCTTCTAGAGCTGCGAGGCCTGGCCGACCCAAAATGACGTTGTAGGCAGCGGGGACATCCACCACCATGAAGTCCATCGGTTCTGTTCGGGTGGTAGGAGTTTGACCGGCAGTTACATCGAGGGTGATTACCCCTTCAATAGTTACCGGAACCCCTGTGAACCCGTGGAGAGTGTAACCGGCGGGCTTGAGTCTATCTCTGGAGAGCTTTAGGCCTTTAAAAGCGGAGAGGAAGAGGATGTTGACGGAGCTGCCATTGTCCACTAAGATTCTCTCCACTTTGAAATTCGCCATGTGGAGGCTAATGACGAGTGCGTCACAATGTGGGATACGAACTCCCTCGAGATCTTCGTCGGAGAAGGTGACTGGCACTCCGAGGCCTTTGGGAGGAGACGTGGTTCGGACTGAATTGACCTCTCTGATAAACGCTTTCCGAGAGGAGTTCGAGGAGCCTCCCATCGGACCCCCATGGATGAGGTGGATGACTCGCTCTTCCTCGAAGTCTGGCGTCTCTTCTCTTTCTGGACGCTTGTTAGCCCCCCGAGGCGGGGGAGGGAGCTCGGCTCGGTCCTTTCTTACAAACTTCGTTAGTTGTCCCCTCTGGATAAGGGCTTCGATCTCGTTCCTCAGAGCACGGCAGTCGTTGGTGTCATGCCCATGGTCCCGGTGATAGCGGCACCATTTCTCTTTATCTCTTCTTTTGGCGGGGGTATTCATTTTGGGAGCCGGAGGCAAGACCCCGTCTTTTTCGACCTCCATGAAGATGGCTGAGAGGTTAGCGTTGAGGGGAGTGAACTTCTCAAATCTAGGGGGAGGTCGGCGCTGGCCGGCATTATCCTTCTGGAGCTTCTTGGCTCCTTCTTCCTCCGTCCCCTTCCTTTTAAGCCCGGAGGCGGGCACCTCCCAGTTGGGTTGTTGCTCGGCCTCTTCGGCCCGAATGTACTTTTCGGTGCGAAGGAGAAGGTCGGAAAAGTCATGTGGGGGTTTCTTGGCGAGGGAGGAGCGGAGGTTGGAATTGAGAATGTTGGATTGGAATGCCGCGGTAGCAACCGATTGGTCGAGGGAGGCAATGGTTCTAGCTTCAGCTGTGAACCTCTTCACGTAGTCTCTCAGTTTTTCCCCCTTTTGCTGACGGAGGTGCAATAGTGAGATGCTGGTTTTCTCGGTCCTTCGGCTGCTGACAAAGTGGGTGCTGAAGAGGGTTTCGAACTGCTCGAAGGAGAATATCGACGCCGGGGCAAGACGAGAGTATCATTCTCGAGCCGGGCCTTTGAGTGTCGCGGGGAATGTCTTGCAGAGGAGGGCATCGAAAGCTTGGTGGAGGAGCATCAAAGTCTTAAAGCTTTCGATGTGATCAACTGGATCGGTCTCCCCGGTGTAATTCTCAAATTGGGGAGGTTTGAAGCCGAACGGCACAGGGGCATCCACTATGGTTCGGGAGAATGGGGGCCGGCTAGGACGTAGGGTCCTCCCCCTGAGTTCCTCTTCTCGGTTTATCTGACCCAGGAGCTTTTCCACCTCGTTAAGACGGCGGTCCATGATGTCATCCCTCCGACGGTAACCCGCCGGGCCACGGGACTCGTCTTCGTATGAGGGGGAGCGAGGGCTGCGGCGACGGTAACTTCGGGAACGACGAGGACTTGGGGTACGCCGGGAGTTGGTTGGTGCAGGACGAGGAGAGGGGGACCGTTGGCGAGGGCTTCGGACTGGAGGAGGGGATGGGGCCCTCGGCTCATTGGGGTTTTGACGGAGGTTGAGGGCCTGTTGTACCATTGCTTGGAACTGCTAGAACTCGGCACGGGTGATGGGTGCCTCATTGTTCCCAGGCTGCTGCCGACCTGCGGGAGAGTGCCTTCTTCGGTAATAATCGGTGGAGTCCTTTCTCCCTCTTCGGATGGGGGACCTCCTGTGCTCTCGGCGACGGGGGGATCGCTCTTGCTGGCGGGAGGCTTCCCCCCGAGCCCGCTTTTCATCCAGATGACGACGGAGGTCGTCATCTTCCGGGCGTTTGGGAGGGGCATTGTGGCGACCAGAGGCTCGGGGATGATGGGAGGCCATGGAGGCACTGGAGGCGTTGTGGATGGAGAGGTTCTCTTGGTGAAGAGGCTGTTTCTGAGGGTTAGGGCCCTTTGGATCAGGAGGTGGAGGGTTCCACTGGAGCGGCTCTTCCACGGTAGGAGGGAGTTGCCCTTGTTGCTGAGCGGGATCAGGAAGGACTTCTTGCTGGTCAGGGTTGGGCACTCGATTAGACCCTCTTGACCTGACTTTGCGAGGCGGCATGGCTGGAGAAGACCAGTTCTCGGGGAAGAGGAGAGGTTTCTATTCGTTAGTTTCCCACAGACGGCGCCAATCTGTTACCGCTAAATTTGGTGTGGGGGCAAACAGATAGAACTTGTAGATTCTTAGGGAAACTGAATAGTAACCTGTATACCTGTTCCCTGGGGCGTCGATCGCCGATCCCGCCGTGCACCTGCAAAAAGTGCGAGACACCGGGGTTGTTCCCGGCGACGCACCCTCCGACGCTCAAGTCAATAATCCGGCAGACTATGAAAGAGTGTAAAAACTGGTGAAAGATTGATTACCTCTTAATGGAGATGGATGGGGGGTATTTATAGGCGTCTTAGGGAACAGATTAGGAATGTAATCCCCGTGATCTGATAAGGAATATTCTCCTTGTAAACAGATTAGGAATGTAATCCCTAATTCCCAGTGGAGGGATAGACATGAATCAGGGCCGTTGATTAGGATCTAATCAGGAGCCTTAATTCTATCCCTCTGATCGGGCTTTATTGCTGGTTGAGACCCGCGCCCAATTGAAGCGGATCCGTTTGTGGGTTATTGGGTCTTTATCGGAGAGACCTAGTACCCATTTCAGACCCTATTTGTAGGTGAAATTTCCGTTTTACCCCTGGGCTTCAAGATTCGTGCCCGATTTGGACGGTTCCGATTAATCCCCATTTTTAGCCATATCATGGACTATGGAACTAAAACGCTCAAACCAAGCCCCTTGAGCTTGTTTGAGACCATAGAGTGCACGTCGAAGACGAAATACATTATTTGAAGAATAACATAGATTAGGAGGAGGAAGCATATAAACTTCTTCACGATTCTCACCATGCAAGAAGGCATTCTTCACATCCAACTGCCATAGAGGCCAGTTACGAACTGCAGCAACAACAATAAGGCTCCGAACAGTGGTAATGTGCGCAATGAGAGCAAAAGTCTCCTAAGAGTCAATCTCATATTCTTGTTGAAAACCTCGTGCAACAAGATGAGCTTTGTAGCTCTCAATAGTGCTATCAGACCGGGTTTGGATCTTATATACCAACTTGCATGTAATCGGTCGTACTCCTGAAGAAGATGAAACAAATTTCCAAATGTTTGTTCTTCTTAAGGCATCCAACTCTTCTACCATGGCCTGTTGCTAAACAGGAACTTGTGATGCTTTTTTGATGTTTTAAGGTTCAATTTGAGAATGAATAGCATCAAGAAAAGTGATAGACTCTGAATTACCTGGGGATGGGTTGGTAAGCCGAAGAGGAGGACAGTGAGACCTCAAAGGACATAGACACTCAGGCGGATCAGTAGATGGAGGCACTGCAGATTCCTGTGAAGGCACTGATGGTTGATGTGTCATGGATCGAGCACGTCGAGTAAAGTGACGTAGAAGTGGTTGAATACGATGACGAACTAAGGAAGGAGATGGAAGAGGACGAGACACAAAAGGACGACTCTTGTGTAGGTGTGGGCAGGATATGAGGTGGTGCTAGAATCATAGGAGATGAATCAAAGAAGGTGGAAGAAAGATATAGATAGTTCAAAGAATGATGATCAATTGTACCAAAGTAGAATCGATATTCTACAAAGTGAAGATCACGAGACACACGAAGACGTCTTGCTTTAGGATCATAGTATCGATAGCCCTTCGCTTAGGATCATAACCAAGGAATACACACTCAACAGATTGTTCGGATAATTTGTTATGTCACGAGATGGAAGAAGAACATAACAAACACAACAAAAAATCTGAAGGTGGTTATACAATGGTGGTTCCTTTGAGTCAAGAGAAATGAGTATCGCCATCAATGGCAGTCGAAGGCTAGATATTGATTAAGTAGAAAGTAGTAAAAGCAGCTTCAGCCCAAAACTGAGGTGGAATAGAGGCAGAAAGAAGTAAGGTCGTGTGTGGTTTCAATGATATGCCTATATTTTCTTCCGGCGGTGCCATTTGAGCATGAACATCAGGACAAGATAGTTGAGAAAATGTTTCTTGAATGGCTAAGAAATTTCTAAACTTTGTAGACATATATTCTCCACCATAGTCAAACCAAAAGGTTTTGATCTTAAGATTGTACCGCGTGACACATTGTGACAAAGGTCTTGTAAATACTAAACAATTGACGGTGAGAGTGCATGAAGTAAATCCATATAAACTGGGAGTAGTCATCAATGAAAACAATATAATATTTATAGCCTGATTTGGATACATGTGGAGAATACCCTCAAATATCAGAATACACAAGCCCAAACAATGCAAAACTACAACTATTACTCAAAGGATACAATAACTAAGTTTGTTTACCAAGATGACAACCCAGACAGTCATTAAGGTTGGGAGTACAATGCTTAGACACACTGCTTAAGACACCTTACTGAAATAAAGAGGGTAGTCTAGAAGAATAATAATGACCCGAACGCTGATGCCAAACACTAATGTTAAGAATAGTAGAACTTAAGGCTTTAGCAATTGGAATGTGCAATTGATCCATGACATATGTACCATCATGTCTATGGTCAGCCCCAAGTAGTACCCCAGTCCTGCAATCCTGTATGAGATAAGAAGAAGAGTCAAATATAATTGTGTAATTGTGATCAACAATTTGTCCAACAAAAATTAGGTTCATAAATAAATTAGGAACATGAAGAACTGAGGGAAGAGAAACTGTTGGAGATGAGATATCCCCTTGTTGGAAAATATGGAGGAGATCTCCAGAGGTCGTACGCACAGAAATAAAAGATAAAGAGGGACAACAATTATGGAGAATAGAAGTATCAAAGGTCATGTGATAATCAAGAAACCATGGAGGTTGCGAGGATGAGCGAGAAGTAGTGGCACTCATTACCTGTGGTAGGTGAGTTGGAGCAACAGAAAAATAAAAGATACTAGGAGCAGTAATGCTTATATGATGGAGCTGATGACTAAGCTGTTGAGATATAAGCTGAGAGCTGGGCCAGTGGATAAGCACTATATGTCTCAATAGTAGTAGCTCCAGGAGGTCTCGGAGTCAAGCTCCGATGCTTGCTATACTGATCAATAGTGTGCCCAAACTTGTGACAATAAGTACACTATTTCTTTGGTCTCATCGAATAGAAAGAAGATAAAACAGAGGACGATGAACTATGTTGCAAAGGCCACTATGGAGGAGCTGTGGGTGGCGTATTCCAATGTAGGAACTGTCTCATGAGACATAAGCTGACTTTGAATAACTGTGAACTCTGGATAAAGCCTCATCTGACTACCCGATGCTACACACTTCGCCTCCTTACAGGGCTACTCAAGTGCATCAATTTGTTGCCACAAATTTTGAAGAGACGCAAAGAAATCCTATATGGATTGATCACCATGAGTGGTGGCAACAAGATTTTGATTCAAAACATACTCATGAGCATGACTAGAGTGCTCATCAGTATCTTGAAGATGTGTCCAGATAGCATTTGCACACGGAGGAAGAGCAATTTGACGAAGATGGAGACCTCCGTGGAGTAATAAAGAATATCCTGGACTCGGGAATCTAGAGTTTTCAACTCCTTAAAAGTTTGTACGGATACAACGGGAGAAGTAACAATAAAGTCTGAAGAAGAGGTAGGTGTCGTATATGGCGGATCTTTCATAAGATGATGAGCAAAGCCATGAGCTCGTAGAAGCACATGCATGTTAAGAGACCAAGTTTGGTAATTTTCTGAACCTGATAATTTTTAGGGTGTAATGGGTATGGAGTGGATAGGCGAAGGAGAAAAAACAGAAGCCATGATTGACAATAGCTGGGAATTGGGATGCAGGTTGGGTCCAAATATGGATTGGGATAGGGTCCAAATAGGAGTGTCGGTCAGGTTGAAGAAAGGGGAGATGCGGATCCAAAATAGGGATTGGGTGTTTCGGGTGAAACCCAAAGCAGAAGAGAAGTGAGGTGTAGGGTTTGAGGTGTGGAATTTGAGTGGCAGCGCAGTAGAGAGGATCGGGTGGTGGGAGTTGGGGTTTGAGTGGCAGCGCTGTAGAGGATCGGGTGTTTGGTGTTAGGGTAGGGTTTAAGGTTTGGAGGTTGAGTGGCGACACAGTAGAGAGGATCAGGTGTTGGGTGTTAGGGTTTGGGGGAGTTTGAGTGGCAGCGAGGTAGTGGTAGGGGTTTGAGTGGTGGGTGTGGTAGCACCGTAGATGATGGAGGAGGCAGTGCAGCAGTGACGATGATGGTGAATGGTGACGATGACGATGACGATGACGGCGATGGCATGGCGACATCGTGACAACAACAACAAGTGACGGCAACAATAACACCAGTTCGACTAGAGAGGTATAGTGATTTTGATTTTAGGTTTTGGATTTTGGATTTGAGATCGGGTCTTGGGATTGATTACATTTGGATTCCTCTATTTTGGATTTGAGGATCAAGAGCAATGTGACTCTATACCATGATAGAAGATAATGGAAATAGAATCAACCAATGTATTAGGGCACAGAAGCCAACTATGTATACTACTATTACATACAAGATAGGATAGGTATGTATCATATACGTGATAGTAGCTCATAACCTTTTTACTCTCTCTCTCTCTCTCTCTCTCTCTTATATATATATATATATATATATATATATATATATATATATATATATATATATATATATATATATATATATACTAGATTTTCCCGTGGTCATGTGCCTACGACACGTCTTTAAAACGATACAACATATAAAAAGTCTTGTAAACAGTAAATCAACAATTATGTAGCTGAAGTTTGAATAGTATAACAATAATTAGTTGTAAATAAAAGTTCATGTTTCCATTAGTATATGATGAAAAATAATTATAAATTAGGGTATAAAAGTTCATGTTTCCATATATATATATATATATATATATATATATATATATATACTAGATTTGCCCGTGGCCACGTGCCTACGACACGTCTTTAAAACGATACAACATATGAAAAGTCTTGTAAACAGTAAATCAACAATTATGTAGCTGAAGTTTGAATAGTATAACAATAATTAGTTGTAAATAAAAGTTCATGTTTCCATTAGTATATGATGAAAAATAATTATAAATTAGGGTATAAAAGTTCATGTTTCCATATATATATAAAGAGAGAGAGAGAGAGAGAGAGAGAGAGAGAGAGAGAGAGAGAGTCAAATAAATAAATGAGTTGTTTTAGGGAGATTTGAATTTTAGTTTTGGGGAAACTTTTGGGGGGGAAATGTGTTTTGTGAGGTTAGATCTAGGCCTTTGATTTTGGGGGGATTGAAGGAGTGGACGGAAACTTTTGGGGGGGAAATGTGTTTTGTGAGGTTAGATCTAGGCCTTTGATTTTGGGGGGATTGAAGGAGATCCACTTGATAGCTTTCTTTGTGTTTTATTATATATATATATATATATATATATATATAGAGAGAGAGAGAGAGAGAGAGAGTGAGAGAGAGAGAGAGTCCCCTTCGGTTGCACACTACTTTTGGTGAGCACTCACGAACTAGAGAACATATGAAAAATCCGAACCGCTCATATTGTTCTATATACCTTAGATAGCCTAACAATAAAAAATCAAGTAATTTGAAGTTCATTTGCCCATCCATCAAGCTGTTAGAATTTTCAGCCATACAATTTTGTGATGATGTAAATCATGGGCAAATGAACTTCAAATTACTTGATTTTTTATTGTTAGGCTATCTAAGTCATATAGAACGATATGAGCGGTTCGGATTTTTCATAGGGTCTCTAGTTCATGAGTGCTCACCAAAGTAGTGTGCAACCGAAGATTTCTCTCTCTCTCTCTCTCTCTCTATATATATATATATATATATATATATATAGAGAGAGAGAGAGAGAGAGAGAGAATCAAATAAATAAATGAGTTGTTTTGGGGAGATTTGAATTTGAGTTTTGGGGGGAAACTTTTGGGGGGGAAATGTATTTTGTGAGGTTAGATCTAGGCCTTTGATTTTGGGGGATTGAAGGAGATCCACTTGATAGCTTTCTTTGTGTTTTATTATATAGATAAGAGAGAGAGAGAGAATTAAATAAATAAAGTAGTTATTTTGGGGGATTTGAATTTGAGTTTTGGGGAAAAACTTTTGGGAAAAAAATGTGTTTTGTGAGATTAGATCTGGGCCTTTAATTTTGGGGAGGATTGAAGGATAGCTTTTTTTGTGTTTTATTATACATATATATATATATATATATATACTAGTAATTTACAAATGCGATGCACGTTTTAATAATTAAAAAATAATAATAAAAACTCTGAAAGGAGGATTTAAACCGGAAACCTCTTTTATATTAGTTATGTACGTGCGTTGCACATGTTGGTAGAATGACAAAATGACAAATGACACTAAGGCCTTCTCCCATTATAATATTAGATGGGAGAAGGCCTTCTCCCATTATACACGTGCGATGCACGTTTTAATATATATATAGTTTTTTAAAATAAAAATTTAGATGTAGTCTTGATTTGGACCTAGGACCTCCTTTATAATAGTTATGCACGTGTGTTACACGGGTTGGTAGAATGACAAAATATTTACAAATGACACTAAGGTCTTCTCCCACTATAATATTATATATATATATATAATATTATATGTATATATATATATATATATATATATATATATATATAGGGTAGCGATCCAGCGAGAACCGTTCTCACGATAAGCTTCGTGAGAACTTCACGCCTATCCCTCCTATGGATAATTTGAACTGTTCACATTGTTTAACATAACTAAATTAGTGTAGAAATATAAAACCAAGTCATTTGATATTCTTTTGTCCATGCATCATGTCACTATAAAAAATAACGATTTTTCAGCCACACAATTTGTAACACTTCAATGCATGGGCAAACGAATCTCAAATGACTTGATTTCTCATTCATAGACTAATTTAGTCGTGTAGATCAAAATGAACGGTTCAGATCTTTCAACTAATGTCCCAAACAAAAGTTCTCACGTGGTTCTCACCAAAAGAGTTCTCACTCGATCATTTCCCTATATATATATATATATATATATATATATATATATATTAAAAAGGTAAAAATTTCGATGTAGTCTGACATCGAACGTAAGACATCATTTATATTAGTTATGCACATGCATTGTACGTGTTTGTTTGGTTACAAAACTTCAACTCTCCCTTAATTATTAGAGGTATATATATTGATACCATATACCTTTATTATTCTTCCATGTACATGTGCAGACACAATTTTCATCTGTTCTAATTATTTTCCTGTTGAGAACTTTTTAAGCTTTTCTTTTCTTTTTTCTATTTTTGCTAACATTATCATCCTCGATCAGTGTGGAAATTGATGGTTCCTTTGTTGATACTGATGGCCTCAAAGAATCAGGGTCTCGTAAACGGTTTGAATCTTGCCTATGATGATCTTCATTTTCGAAAAATTACTATGATGTTTATTGTCAACTGCAAATCACTGTTTGGAATACTAATTACTAATCAGTTCTAACCTACAGCCCAAGATCAGAATCCTGTAATGGACCTGGTTCCAAAGCTTGTAGGGAGAAAATGAGAAGAGAAAAACTGAATGAAAAGTATGTACTACTTGGTTTCTTTTACTCTTTTTCCGAAATGCAAATCCATTGTTTTCGTGTAATTTTTAAAGATCATCCTTCCTTTTTTCCGTCTAAAGTAATATGTTTGTATCTAGTTGTAAGTTTATGAACTTTGGCCTCAATTGACTTCAAGGTTTATGGAGCTGTGTTCCATCTTGGAGCCAGGAAAACCACCAAAGATGGACAAAGCAGCTATCTTGAGTGATGCAGCTCTCGTGGTGTCCCAGCTACGTAGTGATGCACAAAAGCTGACAGACTCCAACAATAATTTGCAAGAGAAGATCAAAGAGCTAAAAGTTAGCACGAGTTTACGTCCTGCTCCAATCATCTTCTCTGAACTAGTTGATTTACTTTCATATAAGTTAATCACAATTGAGTGATTTGTTACAGACGGAGAAGACTGAGCTTCGTGATGAGAAGCAGAAGCTGAAGGCGGAGAAAGAGAAGCTCGAACAGCAAATACAATTCATGAGCACACGACCCAGTTTCATGCCGCACCCGCCTGTGATCTCAGCTGGTGCCATCACTAACAAAAAGATGATGATTCCAACAGTAATCGGCTATCCTGGATATCCCATGTGGCAGCTCATGCCACCTTCGGAAGTTGATACCTCACAAGATGCAGAGACTTGCCCACCAGTTGCTTAAACCCCAACAATTTGGATAACAAAACTGTGTTAAACTGAATTCAATTCAACTGAATTTGGAAGAGGTATAATTATTTACGGCTTGCTACTGCAGCCATTGAGCTTGAATATCTGTTGCTTTGTTTACATATTTATTCACCTTCAATGGGCTTGTTGAAGACTACTTAATTGAGTCTGGCATGTATTTCATACAACTAGTATTTCAACTGATTTTCATTCTGTTTGGAATGATTTCATTCTTTGGAAAATGGTATTTATATGCAATCTCGCCTTAAGCACTTGGAAGTAGAGTGCAGACATTTGAAACCATATTGTTAAAGATTACACAACTTGCTTTAATGGGTTTGGCTACATTGTTTTCAAAGACCTTACAGTACTGTTTTTGGTAGCCAAGTTATATTTTATGAAGATCAGAAAGTTTGTTTTTCAAAGTCATATTCATGGTGTACAACAGCTGCCAAATAATCCTCAATCCTAGGTGTACAACTCTGATATAAAATTCCATGAATTATAAATCATGATAAATAGAAATATAATCATATTCAGAAGTAAAATAAAAAAATCCCATTGAACAAGAAACAAACTGAGAATGAATATGATAAAACAAAGGCATAAATAACTAATTGCAATCTAACTACACAAATTATGCAACAATGCAACATAAGTTATAATTTCCAATAGTTGTTAAAAAAAATGAGGATAAATACCCAATCACAACTTAGAATTTTTTTTTAAAAAATTGATACATAAATGTATGTGGCGTTTCCAAGATCAAATGGCACGGAAAATAAAGCCAAAAGTCAGGATGACCACTTTGCTATTGATGTTGCGTCCGAGCCATTATATCAACAAGAGGAACTGATTTAATCCTCCAGAATTGGTAATGGACGCATTCTTCTAAATATATAATCAAAATAATAATAAAAATAATAAAATAAATAATCTATATATAACTATTATAATGGGAGAGATAGGGTAGGTAAAGAAACAAACCCTAATTTATTTGTGAGCAAACCCATGCATCGCAGGTGCTTTTTTTGTCCTTTTTCATTTCCCTCCACGTGCATCGCACGTGCATGATACTAGTAAAATAAATTAAAAGAAAAAAAAAGGATGGTAGAGAAAGAGCTCAGACAGCCAAGGGTTAGTCTTCAATTTCTGTTAGAAGATTTCCAGATCAGAAACTCTAGTCCACAAATATTGATTGGCTCATCACTGCTTTCAACAACTAAACAAACAAGCCTACCCTAAATCGAAAATAAAAAGAGAAAACCTTCGAAAATAGACTTAGAAAAGAAACAAAAAAATGATGAGATGGGGCTGAAAGAGAGATGGTTTTATATAGCTGTACATGGGGATTTTAGGGTTTGGTTATGCCTAGGAATATGACGGCGGTGGATTTGAGCCGTTGAATAGCTGATACACTGGACGGTTCTGATTTGGGTACTTTGGCATTTGGGTTTAATTAAAGAGTAATGCTAGAGCCACTACCAATTTCACTACCATTTTGTTCACTATCTTAGGTGGCATACTTCTATTGGAGAGTTCTCCCACCTACTCTATCATTCACTACCTATTGGAGTATGCCACCTAAGGTAGTGAAAGAAATGGTAGTGAAATTGGCAGTGGCTCTAGCATTACTCTTAATTAAATTGGCCTTCCTTCGTAGGTCATGTATCAAAAATAGGAATTTTTTGCAGTGCTAGGCCACTTTTTGAAACAATTTGCAATTTTAGGCCACTTTCCAAACTATTAGCATTTTTGGCTACTCAGTGTCACGTCAGCAGCGGACACTATTGAAAATAGCGGGCTCTTCATAGCGACCAACACATTGAATTTCCATACTTGGCAGATTATAGAGGATACTATATAATTACAAACCACTTGGTATAACTGAGGTCGCTATTGTCAATAGCGGTCTTGTATAACTAAGGTCGCTATTCTCAATAGCGACCTCAGGTGAGCCTAAAAGCGATTGGGCCAACCTGAGGTCGCTATTGGGAATAGCGGCCTTGGTAATACAAGGTCGCTATTGACAATAGCGACATTAGTTATACCAAATCGTGTTCATTATACAATATCCTCTCTAGTGTGGAAGGTCACTATGAAGAGGCCAATATTCCCAATAGCGGCCGCTGCTGACGTAGCACTGGGTAGCCAAAAATGCTAATAGTTTGTGAAGTGGCCTAAAATCGCAAATTGTTTCAAAAAGTGGCCTAGCACTGCAAAAAATTCCAAAAATAGAACCATGCATAAGAGTGAACATTTTCCACAAAATGACCTAATCTTTGAAAGATTTCTCAAATTGACCTACTTTTTAAAAAAAAATTCAAACTGACCTACTCGCTTTATCAAAAAACGAGTTTGGTTAAAATCCCTCACTTTTTAAGAAAGCGAGTGTGAGATATGAATTTTTTTGATTTCTCGCTGACCAAGACTCACTGTCTCAAAAAGCGAGTGAGTTTTTCCCAAACTCGCTTTTTGAGCAGCGAGTGTCGTTTGGGGCCCCAGGCTTTTTTTTTCCTCTCCTTATTTCTATTCTTACTCTTTCTTATCTCCATTCTTGACTATGTTCGAAATGACACTTTATTTGAATTATTTCAAAATGCTATCATTAATAACGACCTATTAGATGATGATGAAGAAGAGGAAGAAACAGACGATAAAGTTGATAAGAGTGTTGAAAATGATGATGAGGGCGAAGATGATGAATATCCAAATGTAAACACAAATGGGAGTAGGACTAATGAAGTGAGAGCTACTGATAGCTGTGCCAATGTTAATGCTCATGTTACCGAGGAGATGACACAAGGTGCTAGGGTACATCATGTTCTCAGAAAGCGACTGTTAAGTTAAGAAATTTCCAAAGGCCAGTTAGGCTATGGAAATCTCTCAAGTCCAAACTTGCTTTCTGAGAAAGCGAGGAGGATTAAACAAGACTCGCTTTCTGAGGAGGATTAAACAAGACTCTTGGGTCCGCCGAGAAATACCATATACAGACTCTAAACTCGCTTTCTCAGAAAGCGAGGAGGTTAATACCAGACTCGCTTTCTGAAAAAGCGAGTTTAGGCCAAAAATTTCCAATCGAAACTAAAACTGCAGTATGCCTTGTATACAACAACTCGAATGCACTTCACCAATTCACCAATTTACATCAATTCACATCAACTTCAACATCCCATCAAATCTGTCAAGTGCACTTCACTAATTCAACAATTTCCAACATATACACCTCAACCATTTCTAATATATCAAAACTCCAAACATTTTGTAATTGATCAACAATTTCACATTAAACATCAACACAAAAAAACCCATCAAAACCAACCTGAACAATCACACTTACACACCCCATACTCAATAAACATTGCTTTATATATTCAAAATTTTAAAATGTTCACAAATCCACTTCCATCACAAAATGGGTTAGGGTTTTGGGGTTAGAAGAGGAAGAGGGAGATGGAGAGTTGAAAGAAAGAGTGAGGTCGAAACAGCGAGCCTGGGTTATTAAAAACCTCCAAACGACACTGCTGTCTCAAAAAGCAAATTTGGAAAAAACTCACTCGCTTTTTGAGACGTGAGTCTTGGTGAGGGAGAAATCAAAAAAAATCCAAACCTCACACTTGCTGTCTCAAAAAGCAATGAGATTTTAACCAAACTCGCTTTTTAAGACAGCGAGTAGGTCAGTTTGGAATTTTTTTTTTTAAAAGTAGGTAAAGTTTGGAGAAAACCTTCAAAAAGATGGTCATTTTGGGAAAAAATTTCATATGATTTGGGTCTTGGACTTTTAGGTGGTCCAAACCAAATCTTGGACTTTTAGGTGGTCCAATCCAAAGGGTTTATTATTCTTTAATTTTTGTTCTGGATTTTTTAAACCCCCACTACTTTTGATAAACTTTAAAACTAATTATATCATATTATTATATCTATATACTAGTATACCTATGTGCAAATTGTACAAACTTTACCAAAAATATATCAAAATATCAAAAACAATCTATAAAAAAATTGGCAGAACCTCTCCATTATGTAGTAAAGATGTTACAGAAAACACAATCTTCACACTCAAATATTTGACGGCAATAAGGACAATATTCACACTCAAACATTTAACTTCTTTAACTTTCTCTCCCAAATCCACAAAAACAATCAAGACGATGTGGAGAATAAGGAAGTGGGATTTAAAGGAAACTACATTGTTTTGAACCTCCACGGGCAAATTGGAGCAAAAAGCAGCCGACTTTCTTCCTTAAAGTATATTTCTTAACACCTAAAAAAGAAAATTTTCGGATTATAGAACATAAGTTAATCATAATTAATCTTAAATATAGGGTTCTAAACAGGTATGGCACACACACACATGCACACACACATAAGTGAGCCTCACATAGAGTGAGAAAAATTTTCTTAAACAAAGCGATTATACTTATACAAATATGAGGCTCACATTACTTTATATATATATATATATATATATATAGAGAGAGAGAGAGAGAGAGAGAGAGAGAGAGAGAGGGAGAGAGAGAGAGAGAGAGAGAAAAGTTTTATGAAAGAAAAGGCTAAGATAATTTTTTTTCCATAGATTAAAAAATTTTAAAAGAATGATGTAGAATAAAGAGAATAATAGCATATCAACAAAATTACCAATATATCTGAGCTTGAATTAAATTATACTTGAGATTATAGGAATTATGTCACTGAAGCCTCTCCTAAAGTTGTCATTAGCTTACTGCAAATATTAATGAGGACACCTAACAATCGTCAGTAGACTCAAGAGTAATTACAAATATAAAATAAATTAAAACATAAAATTAATTCACAAACATCTAACAGCTAATATTCGTGTCAGATATACTAAACCTTTTAAAAATTCTGATTGGATATAATAATGAAGTTTAAATATTAGTACCACACCACCACATGCCCCTAGCAATTAGGATATGTAACAAATTGTATTAAATATTGCTTAACACTATCATTTATTAGTTTTGCCATATCATATCAATTATAATATTTGGATATTTCAACTCCTTTAGGTGATCGCAGAGGCATCACCAGCAAGGAGAAAGAGATCAAGAAACCATTCCTCTCTAGTCTTTGTGGCAGAATCAATCACAAAATCGAATTCATTTGTAGGAACAGAAGAATGTATTGCCCCAGTATGTACCTATCTCTTTTTTCATTGTTATCAAGTTGTTTCCATAAATTTTAAACTATAATAGTTGCATAGATACGGTAAACTTAGTGAAGGTTACATATGCATAAGCGACAGTCTTTATCTCATTAGTTTCAATTCAGCTTGTTATGGCCTAAAGTTTGTTTCAATTCAGCTCTTTATGGCCTAAAGTTTAAATAAATCAAAGCCATAAACATTACTTTTAGATTCATATCATTAGACATCACTCTGTAGACATTACTCTTAAATTCGTCATATATTTTTATCTCGAGGAGGATTTGAAGACTGGCGTACGACTACGACTTGGATTTGGGCGGACTGTCAAACGGCGAACGATTAGCGAGGGACGACGGCGAGGATAGGCAAATGGCGATGGCTTGTATTTGGGTGGACTGGTGGACGACGAACAATGACGAGTGGGTTTTGGGCAAGGAAGAGTTAGCAGGGGTTGGGGGAATTTGGGAGAGAAAAGGCTTTACCTACTTAGTCACTAAATTTTTTTCATAGATTAAAAGAATGATGTAGAATAAAGAGAATAATAACATGTCAATAAAATTACCAATCAATTTGAGCTTGGATTAAATTATACTTGAAATTGCATGAATTATGTCACTAAAGCCTCTTTTAAAATTGGCATTAGCTCACTGCAAATAATATTGAGGGCACCTAACACACGTCAGTAGACTCAGGAGTAAATCAAATTAACCAAGCCCATATAGGCAATAAACTAACCACTCAATAGGGACGAAGTGCTAAATCAATGGAATAGAAAACAAACCAATGTTTGTGCATTTACTTGTGCATGAACAATACAAATTGTAAAATATAAAAAAAAAATGGTGAGATTTTTTGGTAAAATAATATTCAAATATTAACTGAAAATATTTTAAATAACATATCATCATATTGTTAGGCCTGTACTAAAAAGCAAGTGGACATCCATCTAAAAAAGAGCATATTTTCCAATAAAAAAGTAGAAAAAGATGATATGTTAAGATATTCATATCAGATATTTTAGTTTATCAGAAGGTTTCTGCACCAAACTTCACACATTGATACTTTACCATACTGTAGCATTGCAAAATCAACCTATGACTAAGGAAAGCAATAATAATAATATGAAGGCAACAACCTCCACCTTGACTAACAATCATAGATAATGTTAACAACAACATTATAAAGAGTTGATAAAGTATACAATTTTTTTTTTCCTCTTGTTTTTTCCTTGTTTTCTTCTATGATAGCTTTGTGCAGTTTCTTTTGTGATGACATTAAAATGTGGAATGACAACAATCTATTAATTTTAATCCCTTAACATTGATTGGTATTTGGAAATTTTAGTTGGACCTAGATTGGAAGATTCGCTGTATAGTGATATACCATTCCCTCCCTTTTCTTTAACTCCATACAACCGCCTTCTCTAAAAACATATTTTCTTGATTGTGGTAGCTCAACTTCTTAGCTACATACGCCTATCAAAATGGATGGTCCACACTATCTTTATTATCTTATGATCGTGTTATTTATTCATTCTTTTTTTTTCAATCCTTCGCTCGCCCTTGCTTGATTTTTTTTTTTTTTTGTGTGTGCTCTGTAAATGCTTAGATCCTGAAGTTGTGACACAACCTCAAGATCACCCAACATAGACATAAAATAAAATCAATCCCTGTAGTATGTCTTTTACTACAGTTCACAATTAATCTGTAAATTAGTGACTTTGGATAAATATGACTGGGGATGAAAAAGAATGCTACTTTTGAAATATTCGAGTTTATCAGTAACGTATAAATTGTGAACAACTTGGTTGATAAAGGAAATTCATAGGGGGTATACTATATGTACAAACATTCTACCTGATGATTTCGCGAAGGGAGGCAGTGATTTCTTAGGAATTGGCAAAGCCCGATGTGTATGGTTCTTGTTTCTTAGAATTAAGCAAAGCCAATGCAGCTCAAATACATAAGACTAAAGATGTAATAGATGATAGAACAGTGATCACTATTAATAACAACAACAACATTACAACTTGATAAATGTACCCTACGCTTTATTAATCACTGCCTCCCTCCGTGAAATATCTAAGAAATGACAACAATATTTTGTTCTAAATTCATCGTGTTATTAGGGTTCAATAGTTTGTACGATTAAATTGTTAATAGAACAAAATATAACAATTTTATTAACAATAACAACAGCAACAACATTCCAACTTATATGCTATATTAATCACTGCCTCCCTCCACAAAATATCTAAGAAACGACAACAATATTCTGTTCTAAATTCATCATCTCATTAGTGTTCAATAGTTTGTACGATTAAATTGTTAATAGAACAGAATATAACAATTTTATTAATTTTTTTTAATGAAACAAAATATTTTTAGTGTTCAGTAGCTCGATGTTCTATTAACAATTTTCACTATTAAGAACAACAACAATATGCTTTTCTAAGTTCAACATATTATTCAGTTCCAAAAAAAATATTATATATATAATCCAAATAATATGTATTAGTATAATATATTGTAGTACCCCAGATTCTTAAATAATTTTTTTAAGATTTATAAATGAATTAAAATGATTTTTGGGGATTTAATAAATATTTTCTGAAAATTTATCTTTTTACACATGTAAAACTCGTGCAAATGTTTTCTTGGAAAGTTCAAAATCAAAAATTATTTTGGGAAAACTCATTAATTATTATTAGATATTATTTGTGAATTTTCTGGATTTTTCTGACATTTATTGGACCTATTTGCAAATATTACAAAAAAGACTTTTGTGCAAAATCACCAATTGGAATGAAAACTTCAAATTTTCAGATTTTTAGGATGGGCTTGATGCCTAGTCAACTCAGGGTTAAAAAGTTACTTTTGTTTAGATGAATTTGGTTTATTTTGCAAATTTTGATAAAAGAGGATCTTTTTGCAAAATTGCCATTTAGAAGGACAAAAATGCAAAATCATTTTATGGTTTCTCAAACAGTACCGGCTGGTTTTAGGATGGTTATTTTTGATTTTAAAACTCATTTAAGTTGGTTTTATTTAGTTTCCAAGTATAAGGATTTATATATGTAAAGATATATTTAAAAGGGGTGTTTTACAAATTTGTTTACAAACTCTAAAAACCTATATTCTGGCCTATTTAAAAGGTGGAGTGCAGCCGTCTCTAGCTGCACAACACAAAGGATTTTATTATTATTATTTCTTGGAATTTTAAAGAGAAGATCTTGGATTTTTTGCGAAGGAGGAATTTTTCTTGTTCTTTATTAACTTCGTTTGATTTCTTCAACAAGGTGAGTGACATGGTTGTTTTGTTTTGTTTTATGTATGTTGTATGTGATGATTTATCGATTAGAAAGCATGTAAGGAGTTTGTATGAAGATATATGAAGTTTTGATGAGTAGATGAATTAAAAGTGAATCTTTCATGAGAACTATGTTTTGATGACTTGAAATTGCATAAGGATGACTTGAGATTGATAAAGAACCTAATAGAAATCATGGGTATATTGTTTTGTATTATATTCTTGTTAATTTGAATAAATACCATGAGATTGTATGAAGACTTTGCATAAGTGATTGGAAATTGATTTCCTTACTGTGTATGAGTATAGGCATACTCTGTTTGGATGGTTGATGAAGTACAACTTTATTAAAAACATATTGAGATTGCATATACTTTATGGGTGCTGATGTGAGTAGTCTTATATGTGTTTAATAAAATTTTTAAAGGGGGGTTTTAGATCGAAAAGATCAAGTTGTCAATATTGTGAAGAGGGGATTGATGTATTCGGGTCTGTGTGTGCAGGCCAATACATGATGTTGAGTTTTTGAAGTTCTTGAGTGAAATCTGATTTGGTTTGACACTGAGATTAAATAAAACCTCACACTGCTCCTTTAGCATGATTCTACTCATCTATATATATACACACACACACACACACATACTCATATAACCATATGGTCTGTTTTGAAGAACTGCTGAATTGACTTTTAAATGTTTTTTTATGAAATTTCAATTGAAATCTGAGTTGTTTGATGCTGAAGCTTATTTGAACAATATGCTTCTTGTACATGTTGTTTTCTTGATGTTTAAACTAATGCCTAATTGCCCTAAGCCTATGCGCATGCTACTTATTGACTTTTTTGAAGAACATTTGGAAATCTCTATTTGAGATCCTAATAGCTTCTGATGCATTTTAATAAACCCTGTATGTTATGTTAGAGATGGTTAAACACCTCTGGGAATTAGAATGTGATTTTGCAAAGCTTAAGGGCATATCAGTTGAAACATGCACAAGACCCTGGGTAATGTGTTATAAACCTTAGTCTGATATGGGTTGAATAGAACTAAACTCAATACTGCAACCTATATATAACAAATTCTTGAAGTTTACTGATACATTGATGGTCCTAATATACTTTATTACCATCAAGGAGAATCATCCCTATACTCAGATCAACCCAGCACATCTAGTTGCAGATACTGCTGTTGCTGCTGCACCTTTGTGCAGGTGCACATATGAACAAGGTTCATCTCCATTAACACATCCAGTAATCGAGTTTGAGTAGTAGTTGAGTGTTGAGTTTATTAGTCTGTGTATACTTGGTATCAGAAAAAGAGGGATCTTTTTTATATATCCTACATATACACCTAGCTAATGTCAGTATAGGGAATACTATGCCAAATGTCTATTTATACAAACCTCGATTCACTAACAGATCTACTCCTAAGGCTGCTCATGCTCTCAATTCAATAAGCTCGGCTACACAACCTGCATATGTTCTACTTTCTAACCTGCATATGGCCATCCTTTACATAACTAGTATTAGTTTAATTTAAACAAAAAGGGGCTTTTATATGTGTCAGTCATATATATTTATACACACCTATCTCATGTCACCAAAAAGGAATTTGCTACATCCTATATACCTGCACATGTTTAACCCGCAAAGTTCACTTTCATATGTATGCATACTTTATTTTAATAAGAGACCATTTCTAAAATCTGCATATACCTTACTTCTACTATAACCTGCATTGATCAATTTCTAAACTGCATATGCACTTCACTTCAGTAAAAAGGGTAATTTCTACTTTGTGCATTTATTGCATATCAACAAAAAGAGGAAGTCTTGATACATCACATATATACTTCAAATTAGTAACATGTTCATCCACATATATATATGACATGTATATATATACTTATAATCAGTAAAGAGGGCTTTGTCTGTATCGGTTATACCTGCTTATATTTTCAAATCAGTAAAGAGGAGTTTTCCTAATATCTGCATATGTTCACTTCTACTATTATCTGCATATACTTCAAATCAGTATGAGGATCAATTTTATATTCCTGTGTATGATCAATTTTATATCCCTGCATATGATAAATTCTTATATCCTGCATAGTTAATTTCTACACCTACATATGTTTATTATCAACATAACTGCACTACTTAATTTCAATAAAAAGGGGATTCTTCTATTATAAACATGCACATAAACTTCAATCAGTGTAAAGAGGTTTTATATATATATATATCAGTTATATATACAATCTACATATGTTCTTTTCAATCAGTAAAGGGGATTTTTAAATATACCATATATATATACACATACATGCCTTACTTCAGTAAAAGGTTTATTTTTGTATCAGATACACATATACCCTAATGTACAAACAATATTAATGAGTGGGTTTTCTCACTGTGAATGGGTTAATAATGAAATAAACGAAGTGATTATAAAGAAAGATTTATTTTCTATTGATGGTTGAGTTGTGAATCTCTAGAAGTTGAGTGGGAGTCCTGTGAACCGGCAGATGAGATTTTGTGGATTTAGACCAAAGGGGTCTTGGTTTGGTTTGTGGAATTAAGTCCGGCAGGATACACTAACTCTAGAAATGAGGAATTTGTGTTCTTTCAATAATAACCAACTTAAGAACAGACACTAGTAGAGATGTGATGGAACTTGGAAAACGTAAGTTTATGCTCTTGGTTTTGTTAGTCCAACAGATGCGTTCCAGGACTGTTTGTTGCTCTGTCTTGAGAGGACATTTGTATGTTCGCGTGTCGAGGGTCTGCGGCCTATTCACAGAGCATGCAGGGTGCATTCGTGTATCGAGGGTTGGCGGGCCTATTCACGGAATGTACCTAGTGTATCTGCACGTCGAGGACCTCACAAGCCTATTTGTGGGGTACACGACAGGGAAGTGATTCTCCAGTTTTTGAGCTATTCTTACATGATGCTTGCACGTCGAGGGCTATGGTGCCTATTCACGGAGTATTCTGGATCTTATTTCCATCACCGTAGTAGGATTAGTTGCATAACGAGGATTTTAACCCTATAAAGTGAAGAACGTTAAGGGCTTGCACCAGATCTATAAAGTATGGAATGCATAGAATCCGACAAGTATGCATTAGAAAGTCAGCATATAACAATTGTGTTTCCTTGACTTGGTTTTATGCATAATGATTTCTGTTTTCCTATACTTGACACTTAGATTCACTTGATGTTTTCATGTGTTACTTATTACTATCTTATATTCCTTGATGACTTCATGTTTTATTTATTGATATTTCTTATTTCAATTGTTCTTGCTTTTGATACTTGTTGTTATGAATCCATGTTTATGTTTTATTCATGTTGCTTTTGTTTTTATATCACTCACACCGTTATAGCTAACCCCTGTAATTTTGGGGGTTATGGTTATCTCTAGCCTCATGTTTTACAGGTAGGTGCTTATAGCTTGGGATTTGGATGCTTGTGCTAAATTGATGTTATAGATTATGTAAAATTGTAAAAGAATGTGTTGTAAAAGAAAAGAGTGTAATTCAAGGTGTTTTGTATTCCGCTGTGTTCTGTAAACAATTGATGTAATAAACGTTTGAAATAAAAATTATCTGTGTCTTTGCTATGTTTACTATTGCAATTGAAGTTGATGCTGGGAATTGTGCCACGTATTTCTGAGATATCATATTGGAAATTCGGGACGCTACATATATAGTATAAGTATAATTCTAAAAAATAATATATATAATCAAAATAAGAGAAGATCTTACAAATTAAGAGAGAATTGTCCTCTTTCATTGTTTGTAACGGCGAAAGATGACTGCTTGAATTTGGGCGGATTGACGAATGACGTACGATGGCAGCCTGGATTTGGGCGAAGTGGTGATCAGTTAGGGCTGGGTTTTGGGTGAGGGGCGACGGCGAGCATATGCAAACAGCGCATGATGGCGTCTTGGATTTGGGCGAAGTGACAACCAGTTAGGGCTGGGTTATGGGCGAGGGGCGACGACGACAAATTGGATTGGGGCAAACTGTCGAACGGTGAAAGGGCGATTTGCAATGGATGGGTTCTGGCATGAGGAAGGGTGAGTGAGGGTTTTTTTTTTTTTTTTTTTTTGTGTGGAGGGAGGTGGGTGGGGGGGGGGGGGGGGGGTTGATTTGGAAGAGAAAGGGTTGTTTGAGTTTTTAGTTTTTTTTATAAGTAAAATGTGTGGGTTGCATGTGCTAAGGTAAGTATTGATTCCTACTTTTGCTCTCCTTTCTTTATTTAAAAATAGAGAAAAGAGAGAGGGGTAGGTCTATTAACTTAAGATATAGTATAATTATACTAATAAGAGAGAGAATGTCAACATCTCTCCGTTCTCTATTTTGAAATAAAGAAAAGAGAGAAAAATGAGGAATTCACATTTATCAACACGTGCAGTAAACACATTTTCATTAAAAGAAATAATATAAAAGCTCTGAACCCATAAATCTGGAACTTAATTACTACAACTGTACTTTCCTCATTAGTGTTCGATGAAATGCCTATGTAGCACAAAATGTGCATGTGAAAAAATGATTTTGAAAATTTTTTGCTTAACTAAATCAATTGTACATATATATGGTGTATGTATTATTTCTGAAACCTTAATTTACTACCTCATTTTATTTTCAATTTCGAATTTGTGTTTTTGAAATCCTGAAATTTGAATTTGGAAAAAGTACGGGTTGAAGATGAGGATGACTGTGATATTGAGTCCAAGAATGAGATTTGGTAAAGAGGTAGGTGGCAGATAGTAGGGTGAGATGAACGGAGAGATGGAGGAGGATGTTGGAGAAGGGGACATCGCCGCGGTCGCAGACGGTAAAGACGCGAAAGATGAGGGATAAGTCATTTGATAGGGTGTGAATTTGGGAAGGGGAGGGGAGGGAAGTGTAACTCCCTGTTCCAGTAGTACGTATTTTACTACGTAAATTTTTGTACTTCATTTTTCAGATCAGTTTTATTTTTCTCTTTGGACTCTTTATCTAAAGCCAGAATATTTTTCTCATCAATTCTATAATTTTGTGATTTTTCGATTAGAGTTTAAATACAAATTTTAAACCGTGATTAATCCTAATCCTAATCCTAATCCTGTCTAACCCTACACCTTATTTTCCACCACCCTACTACTCCTAATCCTCTCCAATCCGTCAACCCCCACTCCACATTTTTCTACACCTCTCCACATTTTTCTACACCTCCACCACATTTTTCAACCCCCCACCACATTTTTCTACACCCCTCCACATTTTTCAACACCCCATCTCTTTCTCCCCTAATTTTCTACACACACACACATCAGTAACATCCCATCTCATGCATGCATACATGCATGCATTCACACCTCCCTTCCCTTCTATATATACACACACACACCGCACTCTCTACATCCCATTCTTCTTCATTTTCCCTTCTTCTCTTCCTCTGCCTCCTTCACACCCGAGAGCAAGCAACGCCCAAGCTCCACTTCACATTCCACCTTCGAGCCAACGACTCCGCTTCTACGATCCCGTGAACCCCAAAAAATAACCCGATGCCGCGCCACCTTGTTGTTGTCGTCACTCACCGTTGCTACCGTTAGCTACCGTCTTGCCGCCATTCTTACCGCCGTTGTGCCGCCATCCGTTGCCGACATCGCTTCCTTCCGTGGTTAACACTACCACCGTAATCATCACATTATAAGCCAAGTACCTTGTACACTATTTTTGTTCTCGTACAAGCATTTTCCTTTGACTCGTGGCAAGTAGTCTAGTTATCATCATATTTTATTATCAAACTCTGTTCTAGTCACTTTTTCCATGCTATATCAATTCAGGAGTGAACCGTTAACACATTTCGAATCGTGTTATCGAATATCGAATATTCAACCTTACTATCTCTAAATTTCTTGACCTTGCACTAAGAATTCGACCATATTTCCAATACTGGATTGAAGATTTTCTACGTGAAAATCGTAGCCCATCGAGTCCCGAATCTAGAACATCTGACGGTTTCTCAATCGGATGTATAGATTGTGAGATATCGCGATTTTAGTACTGTCATATTGTGAATTTCTGAACCTGCACGGGATTACTAACCGGCATCTCGTACTGAGAATTCGACCATGTTCCCGATACTGGATCGAAAATTTTCTACATGAAAATCGTAGCCCTTCGAGTCTAGATATCCGAAACATCCTACAGTTTCTCAATCCGATGTATAGATTGTGAGATATCACAGTTTTAGTATTGTGACTCCGAATTTTCAGAATGCACGCGAAACATCGAAATCAGCCAAGAATGAATTTGTACGCATAGCTACTATCTTTAGAATGTATCGTGTGAATATGCGTTAGAACCGTAAGAGAGTCTACTTTCTAGAATCTCTGACGGAATCGGATTTGCTTTTCTGTAACAACGGGAAAGTGAATTTGAATGCAGATATATCAAGTTGTCTAAAAATTCATCTATACATTTTTGCATATAAACCTGTTACTTTTCATATATAACGAACTGAATGTATTATTGTTCTTGTAATAATAACTTGCATAGATATAATAGGTTGATAGAATGTATTTTATATCACTTGATAATTCTATAATAACTACTCTCGATACATATACTCGTTTTACGTCTCATGTCCATAATTACTGCCCATGATATTTTCTTTGACTAAACTATTTGATTACACCGTTCCACTAGTCGTACCAACTGCATGTTCATAATTAATTATAAAAGAATAACAAGCCCGGGTTATAAGGGTACGGCTTAATAGTGGACAATATAGGGGAGTATACTCGGAAGGGGGCTCGTGTTTCCCGAAATAGTGATTCTTGATTCTTGATTCTTGATTCTCGGTTACACAATTCTTGATTACATAATTCTCGATTACATGATTCATGATTACATGTCTTGATACTATCACTGGAAGACCCGAGTACATAATCCTATAGAATTCACTACTTAAGTCTAAACGTCACATGATTGATATGCACCGAACTTGTGGTATGGGACACAGGATTGCATGCATTAGATAAGTTAATAACACAGATAAACTCGAGATTTCCACTAAGCATGATTCTTGATTTCAAGATTCTTGATTATATGATTCTTGGTTACATGACTCTTGATTACATGACTCTTGATTACATGACTATTGATTATAAGACTCTTGATTATATGACTCTTGATTACATGACTCTCGATCCTTGATTACATGAATATCGATTAATTGAGCCTAGGTTATCAATTGCTTATACCTTGAAGTCTAGAATACACTAGTTACAGTTATTACTTACATGATCATATTGTCCCAGTTCCTTGTTTACTTCCATATTGTATTTGTACTTCTACTTTTTGTTTCTTCCATGTTATATCTTGTTATATTACCCCTTTTTCTGCTTGTTGCTACTTGCTGCCCGAAACTTGCTCTAACGGAAACTTTTCTATTTTTCTTTGAGTTAATAATTATACAGGTACTGATGGACCCGACGAGCAGACTCTCTAGATGATCGTTGCTGCTTCCTTACTACTTCATGTTGTTTTCTTTCAGTTGCTATTTTATCTAGTTGTTATAGCGAACTGCTTATCATATTATTTTAATTCTGGCACCTTGTACTCCCGGGCATCTTGACCCGATGTTGATGTATTATCCAAATGATGGTTATTCTATTTTCAGCTCATGTGATTATTATATTTGACTGCGTGATTGTGTTATAAAGATCTTATTGAGCCTATAATTGTACAGCTTATGGATGATGTATATCATTCGCTGGGCCTCAGTTGCGTGCCTGTATTTCCGTATAGTGGGAAGTGGGGCGTGACAGGAGGAAAGGGTTGAGATGAGGCGGGTCAAGGTCTGGGTGTTGTCGATCAGGATGTATACAAAGGCCGGACTGTGAGTGTATTTTTTAGGGTAAATTTTACTAAACTATACACTTGAAGAATTAATTTCTCTCAATTCTCTCGATTCTCTCACTTTTTTTTAAAGTTCCATATAATTTTATGAGTCCATTAAAATTATTTTAGTTTGTGCAAGTTGCACAGGGTAACACTAGTCTTTATCTTATTCTAATATGAGAGTTCATCTCTCCTTTCTCTATTTTGAAATAGAGAAAAGAGAGAAAAATTAGAGATTCATATTTAACTAACACGTGCACTACGCACGCTTTTATTAAAAAATCAAAACAAAATAAAAACTCCAATCCCTCAAACAGTCTCTTCCCCTTCCACTTTCTCAATCTCACAAAATGTCATCCCAAACTCACCCTCATCCCCAAATATAGAATTAGGTTTTTAAGCAAACACAATTCATAAAATTATTTTTAGATGATTTTCTTAATATATAATCTTTATCCTAACATGTGCTATAATACATGGTTTATACTTTATAACCTATTTACTTAATGTTAATTATGTTATAATATACATGTTAACATAAATTAGTTGAATTGCGATATTTTTTTATTGCATGCATTTTTTAGCTTTAGTAATATTTAATTGGATAACACTATAGTTTGACAGTGATTCTCTAAACCATCTGCTTATATGAGAATGATAATTAAGATTTCGGTAATTATGGTAGGGATAATATTCATAATTTTCTTTCAATTCTCTCGCTCTTTTTGAAAGTTTTATATAATTTTATGAGTACATCAAAACTATTTTAGGCTGTACAATTTGTAGAGGATAACACCAGTGTTACTTACATATGAGTGTACGACATTTAAGACTGATATTCTCCGAATAAATGCACTCAAAAGAAAGCACTACATTTGCATAAGAAGCAATGCAATTTACAAAAAAAATATTAAGCTAATTGAGTAATGCTATAGTTACTAAATTTATTATTATTTTTTAACTACTTCCACTTTACTACGTAATAATACAATTTTTACCATAATACATACCTTTAAAAATACAGGGTGGAGAAGGAGATTAACGAAATCAGCTAATGAAATAAATGTAATTAATGCATAAAAATTGTGTACGGTATACATCTTGACGAAACGACTACACATTTCAACAGAAAAATGTTTATCAAAAACATTCTTTTGGCCAAGTAAGTGTCACTAGTTGTTTAAATGTCAACGTCTCTGCTAACAAGTGTTGAATTTCATTACAGTCATTCAACAATATACATCCATAATTGAGGAGAGGGAACAAGCACAACCCTTGAGAAACCAAAAATATACTTCAATAGACAATCAGGTCTTTGTGGTCCTGCAAGGGCAAACACGGACAAATTGAACCACTAAACATGCATTAATCATAAACAAACCAGAATCATAATGAAAAAGAACCAGAATCATAATGAAAAGAACAGCAAAGGTTTTTGCTTTTTGAGTCACTCTGATGCAAACTTATCAACATTCACTACTCAGGGCTGCTAAAATGGAATTAGATGTAATGTGAAGCCCCCCATTGTCAACTCAAGCTTCTGTAGTGACCGTCATCTTCATTTCCTGCAAATACAACTTAGATCAGAACCAACACCTATTTAACCAATATTATCTGCAGTAGTTGGGGGACCATGATGTTGGAGAGATTTGAGAAAAAGAATTTCATGAAGGAACATAGAGCATCAGAGCATGTGGAGCCAAAGCTATTCCCTCTTTTCATTCTCCATCTGCTGATCAGCAACAGCCATTGTCGCAACCTGATTGGTCTGGCTATCAGAATTTGCAACCACATCTTCCACCATTTTAGTTGAGTCATGATAAAAGCAATTCTGATCCTCACTGGTAAACTCCAGTCTGCTTAAATCCTCTCCATCATTGGAGCTTCCAATACCTTCGTGTATGCAAATGATATTCTCAGGCCCTCCTTCATTTACACCTGAGCCTCTTTCTCTGCTTAAATAGTTGGTCTGTTCCTGCAATGAAAACTGTGAATTCGCCAACTCAGAGCAGTATCTAGTAACGTCATTTTTTTCCAACTGTGGATCAGACTCCATGTGACTGGGCTCCCTGTTGACATATTTCCTTGGTATAAAATCATAATCACTTTCTACTGAACTTTTATAACTATCCACATTACTGAACTTATTGCCCTCAGTTCGTATCATTTCTTCCATTTGCTGATCTTCTGAAATTAGACTGTTAGCATTCGAACTCGAAGCTGATTAGACTGATTTTTGTGCTTCCCTGCCTTAGGGCATGTTTTGTTTTAGCTTCATTACTGTCAGGCCTTAGCCTGTTTATGTTCTGTTTCTGTTATGTATGTATTGTGGCTCCTTCCTTCGTTGCCTCGTCTATTTTGAGTGGGCATTGAGCGCTGCGTTTTTTTGTGGGCTTGCTTTGTTGAATGTTTGGTTGCTTTTCTCTCTTGTGTTTGGTCCGTTAGTGACGCCTCGGGAGCGTTTGGTCCTATCGTGTATTATAGTGTTTGAGCATCGCTTGTGTGTGTCGAACGATGGGCCATCAGTGTCCTCCTGGTTAGGAGGTTTGTCTCCTGTTTATGACCGGTGTGTTGATGGGTGTGTGCACCGTTGGTGTTGATAGTTGGTGTTGAGCTTGCAGCTTGCATCATACTCGCGTTGTGCAGTTAGCAGGGCAGTAGCCTGCTCCCTTCCTGAGTCAGGAGTTCCGCCCACTGATGTCATCGTTCGTCCTTGATTGCATTTGTGCAGTTGTTTTTTTTGGCCCAATGCTGGTAAGGGATGTTTCGAGGCAAGTTAGAAGGGTGTCAGGGCTTGTTCCTTTCTGCCGAGCTTCTCCCTTGGGTGCGCCGCCCTATTCCAGTCACGTTCAGTGCGGAGGCTGTTGATGTATGCTCAGTTGCAGGCGGTCTGCATCCAGGATTTGCCGCATTTCGTCCCTTCCTTCACCGGCGCTGCTTTTTTCTTGATTATTGTGTGCTTGTGCGGGATCAGCTTTGGCTGTGTTAATATTTCTTTGCATCATTTACTGTTTTCGCTTTCCGTTACCCGATTTTACATCTTGTAAAACTCTCCGTTTTATGTCTGTACAGTTATTTGATTTTAATATATTTTTTGATCTGGCTGGAGTCTTTTGACTCTATCCGCTTACATAAAAAAAAAACAAGTGTTGAATTTTTATACCAAATCTTTAAAAGGTGTCTAAGACGTAGTCGACCAATCTCAAAATTTGGGTATTTATCATATAGAAATATAAATTTTGGGTTTGAGTTGCAGTCGTTTTAACCTAAAATTTAGGTTTTTTTAATAAAAAAAAAATCCATGGAAAATGGATGATGTCGCGTCCCAGATTTTTTTTTTTTAATACGAATGTGTCGGACGATGAATGATTTTCTGTTTCAGCATTAAAAAAAAATTGCACACGGACGGAGAATCATTTCCGTCTGAGAATTGTTTCCACTAATTAAATATTAATTAATAATTTATTTAATCCTAATTTAATCTCAAATCTTAATTAAATCTTAATCTGTACGCATAATAATTCTATAGGCATAATTCCATAGAATTTCCTTTTTAAATTTTGGAAAAAAATCTCACGAATGGAAAATCATTTCTCGTCCGATCAAATTTTCTGTTGGATCAATTTTTAAAAAAAATTTGATTGGACGAGAATTGATTTCCCATCTGATCGATTTTTGGGTTTTTTTTAAAAAATTGATCGGACGGAATTGATTTCCCGTCTGATCGATTTTTGGGGGGAAATGATTTAAAATAAGAAGAAAAAAAGAAACGATGAAAGATCGTCATTCGTCGGCTATATTTTCCAAATTTCTATATATTCTCCCAAATATAGCCGACCACTGTTCCCTTTGAACCCAAATTTTGGGTATTTAGCCAACAACTGCAGCTCAATTTTTACGAAATTTTGCAAAAATGACCAACGACTACAGATGCTCTAAATATAGTGAAAAGAATGTTGTGTTTATGTCTAGCATACGATGTTGGATACAAAAATGATAAGACGATGGAGGGATCGAGACGATTGGAGATGGAGTGAAGACAAGAAAGAAATTATCAGCGGCTGCAGCAGAAGGAGGTTGCGATCGACCGCAACTAAATGCGGTCGACCGACCCCTGTACGGAGTCTTCCCGCAAGGAGGACAGTTGACCGTTTTGTTGGATAGTCGACCGTTTGCGACACTGATGAGTTTTGGGCTTGAGTCTGGCTGATTCGTGAAAATCCCAGCTTGCTCTTCAAGTTAGATTGTGTAGCTCTTATCATAAGGTTATCTCTTCTGTAATATCCAATGACTATTGTAAAAAGATATCAACTTAGGGTTTTTTTTCTAGATCTATAAATACAATGTAAACGGCCCCTAAAACAATATGATTCTATTGAGTGCCGAATAGAAGAAGAGAGTACTTCATCTGAGAGGGTGAGAGAGTTTCTCCATTGTAAGCAGCAACCAAGTTCCAGTTAGGCTTGAGCGAGGGTCGTGGTGAGAATTATAATATTCTTATATCTTCTCTAGTTGAAATAATATCTCGGTTCTTCCTCCCCAGATTAAGGCGAAAGCCCCCACCAGGACAATTCTTGTGTGCTTTGTGTCATTGGTGCGATCTAGTTTTACTTGGTGATTTGTATTGATTGTGTAAAGACACAACAAGATCCTCGGTTTTCCTAACAATTGGTATTAGAGCTATCAGGTTCGTGGGTTTTTTCAATTTCCTTGGAGGAGATGGCAGATCAAAAGACGAAGATCAAGAGGTTTGATGGTAAGATCAACTTCAATCTATGGAAGGTGGATATGTATGATGTTTTGGTTCAGAAGGACTTGCACCTTGTCCTAGAAAAGAAGAAGCCAACCGACATGAAGCAGGAGAAGTGGGATGAGATTTGTTTGAAGGCCTTGAGTTTAATTTGGTTGCAATTGGCAGACGAAATCAAGTGTAATATTCTTGAGAAGACAACTACGACGAATCTGTGGGCGAGACTCAAATCTGACTACTCGGGGTCGTCGTTGCTAGATCGGATGTATTGGAAGAGGAAGCTATTTAGGTTCTCAATGGAGGAAGGTACCCAACTTCAAGATCACATTGTGGAGTTCAATAAGGTAATATATGAACTAAAGACAATTAATGCTAATGATCTTAGCGAAAAGGACAAAGCTTTCAACTTGATATATTCACTGCCAACTTCTTATGATCACTTGATAACTACCATGCTATATGGAAAGTCATCCAAGGAGACACTTACAGTAGCCTGGTGATTAAGGGTCTGAAGAAAGACGAACTAAAAAAGGAGACTCACAAAGGAAGGTCTATTTCTACAGGGTGCTTTGTGGTGGATGGTGATACTTCAATTGGAAGGGATGCGGCACACAAGGGAAAGATTCATTGCCACTATTGTAGAGAAATTGGGCATTATAAGAGAGACTGTCGCAAGTGGTTGAGTCAGAAGAGTGCTACTAAAGAAGGTGAACAAGCTCATATAGTCAACACAACTGATTCAGGTAAACCAGCTAGGTATGAAGACATATGTCTTCTTGTTTCAAGTTCTTCAGATGTGGATTCAATTTGGTATCTTGATTCGGGAAGTTCTTCTCATATTTGCTCCGAGAGAGATATATTTTCTACTTACAAGTCGTCAACAGGCCGTAGTGTGAGAATGGGGAGTGGTGAAATTTGTGAAGTAGTGGGCGAGGGAACAATTGAATTGGAGACGCCATGTAACCCCTGTTACTCATTTTTGTCTTTTATTTGTATTTAATTAAATTCTGGTTATTTTATTTTATTTCTTGTTTTATTGATTTTTGTCCCTTTGAGTGCATGCTGTCGTTCTCCTTGTGATTCATTTTCATTTCTGTTTGATTCAGCCTTTATATTCTCATTTGATTGATCTACAAATTTTTTCTTGATCTTGTCTATTGTTTAAACCTATTTCATGGCTTATTTGTCTCTTATTGGACTCTTTTCTTCCTATTGGATACTACCCAGCTAACCCAAACCCATATTGACTCTATATAAACCCTCCTAAACACCCTAAACCTAATTACCAATACCCTAATACTCTATCTTTCTCCCCTAGCCGTCATCTATCCCGATCCCTAACCCTACTCCCGATCTCTCTCTCCCGACCACTCTTCGCTGTCGTCGTCTACCTCCGATGCCGGCAAACACCCCCCCACCGTAGACCCCTCTCCTCTTCCCTATCCGTTGCCCCCCCCCCACTGTCCCTGTCTCCCCGTTCAAGCCGCGACACCCCAGGCCGCCGCTCGACTTCCTTGCTATCTTCGTCGCCTTCCACTGTGGTCGACAGTCGTCGCCCGTCCTAGCCGCCGTCGTCCTCTCTCTTGTCGTCGTCTTGCTGTGTTTCTACCGTGCACCCTGGCTGTTGTGATTGTTGCTTTATGTGCGTGTGTGAAAACATGTGCACCGTCGTGTTTTGTGTTGCTGTTGGTTCTTGCTCTTGTTCGTGCGTTCGTTGTGTTCGTTGTTCGGGATCCGTTCCCGTTATTCTGTTCTTCATGTCCGTCGTCATTTTCAAAAATTAGTGTAATACCCTAGATTTTTAAATAATGCTTTTAATATTAATAAGTGAATTAAAATGATTTTTGGTGATTTAATAAATATTTTTCTGAAATTTACCTTTTTACACGTGCAAATATTTTTCTTGGGAAGTTCAAAGTCAGAAATTATTTTAGGGAAACCCATTAATTATTATTATATATTATTTGTGAATTTTCTGAATTTTTCCGATAATTATTTGACATATTTGCAAATATTACAAAAAAGATGGAATTTTGTGCAAAATTACAACTTGGAGTGAAAACTCCAGATTTTCTGATTTTTGAGCTGGGCATGATGCCTAGTCAACTCAGAGGTAAAGACTTTACTTTTTATTTTAATAAATTTGGTTTATTTTGCAAGTTTTGATAAAGAAGGGTCTTTTTGTAAAATTGCCACTTAGAGGGCAAAAGGTACAATTTTGATTTTTTTTTCTGAGTCTTACAACAGTGCTGGCCAGATCTGGAGTGTTGGTTTTGTTTTTAAATACAAATTGAATTGGTTTTTTCTAGTTTCCAAGTATAAAGATTTATATATATGTAAAGATATATTTAAAAGAGATATTTTGCAAATCTATTCAAAAACCCTAGATACCCTTATTTCCGGCCTATTAAAGGTGAGGTGCAGCCGTCTCTTGTTGCACAACACAAAGGGGTTTATTTATTATTATTTTCTTGGAGTTTCAAAGCGAGGATTTTGGTTTTCTTGCGAAAGGAGGGATTTTCTTATTTCTTTATTATCTTCGGTTGATTCTTCAATAAGGTGAAAGACATATGTTTGTTTTCTTATTGTTCTAAGCATGTTGTATGTGATGGTTGTGTATTAGAAAGCATGATTAGGGATTGTATGATGATGATATGAAGTTTTGATGAGTAGATGAACTAAAAAATTGAATCTTTTCATGCAACCATGCCATGGGTGATTCAAATTATATATAGATGACTTGAGATTTGTTAAGAACTTAATAGAAATCGTGAGTAGGTTAATTCCCTTCATATACTTTCTGTTTTGCTTGTTGTATTGAGATAATATGATGAAATTGCACAATTTGAACAAAAGATAGGTTTTTACTGTTGGGTATTTTTGATAAAACTTGATGAATGATTGTTATAATTGCATTTTAATCATGAGTATGTTGCTTTCATTCATGTTGTTACTAATTTGGAAAATATTTTGAGATTTGTATGATGTGGAAGAGTAAAATTGAACAAAAACCAACTTTACTGATGAGTATATACACACACACTGTTATGATGTTTTGGATGTGCAAGACTCGACTAATGCTTGTTATAATCGCATATAATCATGAGATAACTGATGTATGGGGCTGTGTATGAGTGTTATGAATTACAGGATGAGTTTTGAATAATAAAGATCGAGTTTTGAAGTGAACAAGGGTTGTTGATTTTCGGGTCTGTGATGCACACAGCCGAACTTTGGTTTTGTGGTTTTTTTTGTGAAGTTTTCAACTGGAACTGAGTTGATCAATACTGGAATGATTTGAAACCTTTTACTACTCTTAATTGATGGATTTCTTGATACTTAACTGACACACAAACACACATATGTATACACTCATATATCCTATATCACTGTTTGAAGAATTGTCAAAATTGTGATTTTGTGGAGTTTTCAATTGGATCCAGAGTTGTTTGATACTGAGGTGGATTTGAATAATATACTACACTTATACGATTTTTTCTTGATGTTTTACTGAAGATTAAACACACACACACACACACACACACACACACACACACACACACACATATATATATTCATCTCACTGTTTTGAAGATTTTGTGGAAAATTTCCCTTTTATGATCTTGATATGATTTTGATGTGTTTTATAAACTCCTATATGTTATAAAAGTTATATTTGATCATCTCAGGAAATTGGTTTTGCAAATTTGTGATTTTTCAAAGTTTAATCGACATATCAGTCGAAACATGCACAAAATTTCTAATCTGGCTGCATAGCAGCTAGCGGTCGACCGCACAGTCGACCGCCATGCTATTTTCTTCGAGAATTTCAAATAGGGCAGTCGACCACCGCTAATTTACACTATTTTGGCAGTCGACTGCACCTGCTGTTTTGAGTTATTTTGTTGACTTTTTCTTCGTTTCTTTAAACGGTTATTTCCTCGATATTATGGATTATTGATCTACTGTTTTAGATGATATTTTTACTACATATTTCAGTATTTTACAGAAAGTTATATTTTGTTTATAATGGAATTTAAATCATATTCCTATAACCTTATAAAGAGAGTTATATGTGTTTTTCAAAAGAATTGATGTTTTGGTGATATTCTACGACTTAAAAATATGATTTTCTGTTATTTGATGGATTTAATACTTTACTTCAATTCTGAAATTTTATGAGCACATTAAATGAATTTGAATTTTGTTGATTTAAGAAGTTTTCTTATTATAAACGTTTTGATGATGGATTTATGAGTTTTATTGAAATTTTTGGTATTGATGGTTGCAGTTATGAGTCTTTAGAGATTGAGTGGGGCCTTAGCTACCGGTGGTTGAGATTTTGGTTGTTGTTCCGTTGAGTTAAGCCCAGTAGGATACACCAACTCTAAGAGATTCAAAATTTATTAAATAATTAACTAACAAGATAAGGACAGACACTAGATGGTGATATGATGAAATGAGAACATGGGTTATGGACCTCAGTATGGCCTGCGGTGTGAGATAATCCCCGGAATTATCGAGGTGTGAGTGAAAATGTCTCCGGAATTACCTGCAGTGTGGGATTGATCACCAGAATTATTGGGGTCGAGGCGCCACTCATGGGGTATTCGCGTGATGAGGCGTCATAGCTTGCGGTGTGGGGTATTCTCGAAGATTCCCAGGTGTGAGTGAAATAGTCTCCGAAATTATCTGTGGATAGAGATTGACCTCCGGAATTATCGAGGCATGGGCTAATACTCACAGTTTATCTAGATCTCATAATAGTCGTCGTAGTAGGATTAGTTGCATAACGGAGGATTAAACCCTATCAAGTGGAGAACGATAAGGGCTTGCATCGGACCTATGTAGAGTGGGATGCATAGAATCCAACAAGTATGCATTAGAGAGTCAGCATATAGCATTGATGTTCTCTTGACTTTGTTTTATGCATGTTGTTTTCTGTTATCCTACACTTGACACTTAGTCTAGTTTCACTTGATAATTTCATGTTTTATTAATTGATATTTCTTATTCCATTTGTTACTACTGTTGGTACCTGTTGTTTATGACTCTATACCTTATGTTTTATTTATGTTGCGTTTATTTTTATGTCACACCGTTATGGCTGACCCCTGTAGTTTTGGGGGTTAGGGTTATCTCTAGCCTCATATTTTACAGGTAGGTACCTATAGCTTTGGAATTTGGATGCATGAGATAGAATGATGTTATGGCTTATGTAAATTGTAAAAAAATGTGTTGTAAAAGAAAGAATTTGTAATTCAGGGTGTTTAATTTTCTGCTGTGCTTTGTAAAGATTGATGTAATAAAAGTTAAAAAGTTTATCTGTATTTTTGGCTATATTTACTATTACATTGAGGTTGATGCTAGGAATTGTGCCACGTATTTCTGAGATATCATATTGGAAATTCGAGGCGCTACAAGTAGCTTGTATGTGTTCTTTCTGTCATACAAGTTAAATACCGTAAGTAGTCTAGTATGAAAATGTTGTACTCTCATGATGTTTCTATCTTGTTAGTTTAACCGCTGACATCACCTCTTGATCATGAGTAATTACAATAGTTGACATCCGTTCCATGAAAACAATATATAGATTAGATGACATCTTGACTGTTTGCTTGTTGTGACATATCATATGTTGTGGTAACTGTATATGGATGCTTTGTATGATGTATGATCTTATTTTAGACCATTGATTCACATGCCATGTTGATTTGAGTATGTAACACCCCGGATCCCCGTCATCGGACATTCGTGACACAACCAGAATCTTTGCCTTCAAATGCATCTCAACACAGTAAATAGTACGAAAATTTAAAACACTTTGATTGCCATCAGAGTTAATACATCAATAGTTACGAATATCAATTATTCGTATCAAGCTGTAACGCCCCCCTTTTGACTCCAAAAGCAAATCTTTCAATTTCTATATCACTTTAAACATAAACTAAGATAGTTATATTTCTAAGAAAATTTCGGCAGAGTTTACCCTAAAATTTCTGCCCCGAAACACAAAAAGCTTATGGAATTCTGCTCTAAATTCCATAGCTCACATCACAGGCAATAATATCATGGGCTCCCCAGGCCAAAATGAGCAGAATCACACAGGCAATATATATATATATATATATATATATATATATATATATATATATATATATATATATATGCTCTGGGGGCCAAACTCATAATAGAATATCAATGATCAATTAATAACCATAAATTCCTTTGAAAACGTAGTAGGGTCTTTAGAAAATAATTTATAAAACATACCACAGGGCCCAGTACTCCACAACGAGATGGGTACAGGTCAAAACATATCATGCCACTCCACACTATTACTCATCATCATCATCCACGTACTTATACATCAAAAATACAATTTAAAGCATAAATTTCACTATTCACATAAATAACCTTAAACAACAATTATAAAATGAAGCTTTACTCCACAGAATCTACACCTCACCTCTGCACCGCTGAGGACCTGTAACAGTAGGGGCCTAAGGTAGTCCAGAGACTCCCTAACCCCCCAAACACTAAGGGATTAGCCATTTCTGGTGTGAGTATTATTTATTAATAAGCAACTAAATTAAACTTTACAAGTAAAACAGAACGAACTTACGAATACCAAGATAAACCTGAACATGTAGACATCATAAATAGAAATTCACCTCAAATACTCTCCGAGTCATTTCCTGTATGCATGTCCACACCTGCTCACAATATACTTATTTTTAGTTTGGAAATCGTTTCCAAATTAGTCGCTTAAGGCCCATCACTTTACGCCTTATGCAAAGACTCCTATAGCATTATTTTCCCATAAAGCTTTACATTCACAAGCAACTCTTTTTCCACATAAACCGCACCTCGTTTATCATTCATTTGCATTTCCAGCCTCATGACTTATATTCTTCCCAATCTCATATCACATAACACTACATTCATTCATTCTTACAACATATATCGTCACGTCTCGCAATACATTACTTTCGCACTCATTATACACCTCAACTATCACACTCACCATTCATCATGAATGAAAAATAAACGTGCATCATGATTTTCTAGTACTCGTGTATGCCATGACTTGAAGTCTAATACAAACACAGAATGCAGGACAGATGCACTTAATCTAATGTTAGCAAGATTCTGGACACACATGCATCCCATACTACATGTGGCCCAGATCAAGCCAGCGTACTTAGTCTAATACAAGCGAGACTTTGGAAATGTATGCATCCCATACTATATACTTTCCAAATCAAGCCGTTGTCTCCAGGTTTAGGGATTCGAACCCTCGCTATGCAATGCATTCTAATTTGGTCTACTTCCTGTTCCTGATAATATGACATGGTTGAGGAGGTGTCACATCGGACCCTCTTTGGAAGTTGTGACGAACTTAAAGATATACCGCAACATACCTATAGCACCGTATTTCACCAGACCGCAGCCCGTACGACTCGTCCGTGTCCACGAGCAATACCTGGATCTCATTCAACAGCCGTGACGAACTTAAAGATATACGCAGCATACCTATAGAGCTGTATTTCACCGGACCGCAGCCCGTACGACCCGTTCGTGTCCACGAGCAATACCTGGATCTCATTCAACAGCCATGACGAACTTAAAAATATACTGCAGCATACCTATAGCGCCGTATTTCACCGGACCGCAGCCCGTACGACCCGTTCGTGTCCACGAGCAATACCTAGATCCCATTCAACAGCCATGACGAACTTAAAGATATACCGCAGCATACCTATAGCTCCGTATTTCACCGGACCGCAGCCCGTACGACCCGTTCATGTCCACGAGCAATACCTGGATCCCATTCAACAGCCTGACGAACTTAAAGATATACCGCAGCATACCTATAGCACCGTATTTCACCGGACCGCAGCCCGTACGACCCGTTCGTGTCCACGAGCAATACCTGGATCCCATTCAACAGCCGTGACGAACTTAAAGATATACCGCAGCATACCTATAGCACCGTATTTCACCGGACCACAGCCCGTACGACCCATTCGTGTCCACGAGCAATACCTGGATCCCATTCAGTCCTTACCACGGTACCTCAGGAATCAACAGTGCAGGATACGTACCGCAACACGTATCCTTAATGATAGGAAGAGACAACCCCATAGTATCACCACCTAGTGCTAGCTCTAAGAACGAATTGGATTATAGGGAATCACCCCTAACACCAATTCGATCTTCAAGCGAAACAATAAAAGAAAAACCTAATCAATGCAGTTTATTGAAACAAGTTGTTATTCAAATCACACTCGGTGTCGATCAATAAATCGAGCCCGACTGGTCTGTCAAACAATAATCATCACAGGAATCACCTCCACTGATTCCCAATACCTTCACAGGTCAGCGACCAAACAATCCTGGCCCATGACCCTCAGCGAGTAGTCCAACGGCGCCCCAAGGATGCAATACAATTTCAATGAAGGTAAGCACACACATAACTATCAATTCCTGACCATTGATAGACTCAGGCATCGAGATACTAAACATAATCTACCAGAGCTATATCCCAACTCACTCATGTCCACCATGAGTATTAAGCACAGGAACTTATCCAAGTCCCCAAATGGAAATGCTAAAACATCATTAAAGCCCGATAGCTCATGATCACCTCATGCCGAGGGTTCCTCATCAATTGTCCGATGAAATAATTCAAGACATAGCAGTAGCTGTGACTCAAGCTACGCTCACCAGAAATCAACACGATCAGACTTCTAGAAGGGTAGGGAGATCCGTAGCAATCCCCTAGTGGGCGACTCTCTCAAATATTTAAGAGTTCAAGTCCCCAAGCTAACTTAATCTTGAAGTCAATCTCAGCAACAGGGTGCCAAACTTACAACAACCACAACTTCCAACACACAGCTCAGATTTGCTTGACACCACCCATCCTGAAACTCTAAGACTCTGGTCTACAACTCTCCAGCTAACCATTTTCTCGAATCCAATCCCCTTGATACTAGAAAACCTCATATACTCTCAATAGTATATTCTTCTTGCACTCGCTGCCCTTTCCATTATCATAAAGGTTTGCTCACTCATCAGAAATTCTCGATCCCGGGTCCTATGGAATGGTGGGATACTTCAACTTCCTAGTTGAACACCTCTTTCAGACTCTATCATTTGAGTTCTCGAAAACACAAAATCCATCTTTGGAAAATCATAACTCTCAGCCTATAAACTGGAATTACAAAACTCCAGATGGGTTAGAAGGCTATGACTCCTTACTACGACCCTCTTGTTGGTCAATCTCCCAAACTCTTAACAATAGTTCCCAAATTTCTCATCTACTCAAACTAGTCAACTTATACTAGACTGAACATAGCCCACCTTGAAGTTCAATAATAAATCCACCTTGAGTCCAATGCTCATGAAATTTGAGATTCTCAATCTACACATATACCATTTCATTTTGTCCAAAATTCACATCTAGATTCATTTCACACAATGAGCTACGACTCTTCCTTGCCACTGTATACGGCTTATTGTTGGAACCTCATCAAACGATCCTTTAAAATTCTAAAACTTGAGAATCATCAAATAAACTCATACCAAAAGCTACTCTCAAGAGTTCATAGCAAGATCATACATACACAACTGGTTATGACCCTTTTGAACTTCAGTCCAAAAGCAATCAGCTTCAGCTCTGTCCCTTCAGACCAGCTACGCTCCACAATTTTTGAGGTATCAAACGACTTCGATAATTCATGAAAGTTAGACTATAGTTGTGGGCACATACAGGAGTGTCCACACAAATTCTTAGCTCAAAATACCCAGGCTACACTAAGATACGAAATCGAAAATACACAGCAAATCGTAATTTAAAATCTTCATAACGCACCATGTGCGTAAAAATAAAAGATATCATATTCACAAAATATCCCGCGAAGACTTGAAGCACCACCACGCCTCCCCGCATCCAAATTCGCTAATATATCCTATCATCAATTTCAAAGCAATTAAAACTCAATTCATCCAAACCAATCACAAAAGCTAATAACACTATTCCAAATATCACACAAGCGTTTATTGAACGCCTGGGATACACACGTGCTTTGCACGTAACATTCAAATTTTGACAAGATTCCTATTTTCAAACAATTACTAAAAGCACTCCCAAATTATTCTAATAATCCAACTACAATTTCTACTACCATACGAGAACTAATTCATACACATATAGTTTTTTTTTACAAACCCAAAACCCTAATTTAATAGCAACTTGCAAATTCTCTAACAACTTGCTAATTTCTCACATCTACCTTTCCCAACATCTCCTAATCTTCCTACCATAATACCCCTACTCAAAAGAAATTAACCACAATAAATTTCATACAATAATATAATCTAGGGTTTACCTTTCCGAAATTTTTTCGAAAAATGGACACCACCACAATGTAGAGAACCCTTCTATTAGTCTATCCCTCAATTTAATTTGAAAACCACGGAGAAATGAGGTGGATTTGAGCAGAGAGAGGGAGAGCCGAATGGGTCGGCTGGGTGCTTTTGGTTGGGAAGGAAACGGGAGAAGAAAGAAATGGAGAAGGAAGGAGAAGGTGGGGTGGGGTTTTATAAAAAAGAAAATAAATAATTAAATAGATAAATAAATAATGTAAGGAAAAATTACACATAAGCCCCCAAGTCTCAATATATTTCAAATAAACCCAAAAATCTCTACTTTAATAATACCAACAATACAAAAATACATCAAAACTACCTCGTAATAGTCCTTCAAAATTATAAAATAAAGTAGACAATAAATCTGATATTTCTCAATAACAATCAATTGTTATTAGAAAATACACAATCGTGTACAATTCTTAATTGTGCACAGATTACGATGCAAAATAACCATATGCTATTTTTGCGGGGTATTACAGAGTAACCCATATATCCCATGCTTTGTATGATGTATGATCTTATTTTAGACCATTGATTCATATGCCATGCTGATTTGATTATCCCACATATCCCATGCTTTGTATAACATCTTAGATTGGACCGTTTGTAATTAAGTTGTTTGATAAAATGCATAAAAGAACTTTTTGTTTCCCGCTGTCCTATTTTTGTACAGTAATTTCGACCCTGTTAACATCAGTAAAATAAATAAGTTTGTGAACAAGATTTGTAGCCTTTGTTTTCCAGTTTTCAGAACTTTCAACCATCTAAATTCTGAGTTTTGATGCATGAGTTATTGCCGTTTTACTGCAGTCATATCGTATATTCCAGATTCTGAACTATATGTATTCTGTATGAAATATTATTTTATACCTGATACTAAAAGTAGAATTTGAACTCTATATTTTGCTGAGTATGTTTAGACATGATTGGGATCAGTCCCTAATTTTTGTAGAATTAACTATTGATATATACATCTCATTTCATACTTATGAAACTAGTCGATATATTTCCAAACTGCATGCTGTTCAGTAAAGAATTATGTTTTCAACCTGATTCTATTCGTTTTTGATAAAAACTTTGTAAATATGAACTATAGCCTGATTTGTCTATTTTACCATCCTTTTGACGGATCTGGATTTTGAATTATATTTTATGAATTATCTCTGTTTTAGTACTACTGTATCTAAACTTTCAGAATTGAGATTTTGTTGCATTACTCTATTTTTCCAATTTTGTTGACTATGCTGTCTATAATATAATTTCATGATATTTTATATCTTGAGACTAGATATGTTAGGGAGTCTTTCAGATTTTTCTCATATTTAATTATGATGTGTTTAAACCCTTTTCATGCTTACAAACAAGATTTTGCATTTTCTGGCTGAACATAACTTCTGTATTAAATGCTGTTTTCAACCCTGTTTCTGTGGCTGATATATGACTTATATATATGTGATGGATACAGCAGAGAGTCTAGTTTCTGTATCTTTCTGACGGATCTAGATTTGCTATTCTGTAGAAACGAAAATCTCGGATTTGGTATAGTAGTGTCTTGCTGTCCAGAACTGAAAATTCCGTTGTTTTGACTGTTATGAGTTGTTTTTGTTGCCGTTTGTGTTTCTTATTTCATCTTGGACTTATCCTTTGTTCTTACCATGTCTTTAGCCCTGTTTGTATTCGTTCACACCTGTTTCATAATAATGAAAACTAATCAAGCCGGGGTTCTTAAGGGAAAAGATCTAGTAGTGGACAATATAGAAATGCATATTTGGAAGGAAACTCATTTTCCCCACTGTTTACTATGGTACCTACTATTTATCTTTGGATGCATGAGGGCATGATCCATAACACTATTTGAGATTGATGTTACTGTTGCTGTTTGTCTGAATATTCCCCTATAGAAGTTCCACTACAAAATCTTAAAACGAAACTGTTTGTTGTAGCAACCATGTGGTATAATCTGGGATGCATGAAGTTCTACCTAGATAGTAATGAACATTAGACATAAGAACAATTGTTTTCACTGTTACATCCTGTTACTGTTACTATTGACTTCACTGTTACTTTTACTGTTATTCCGCTGTTTACTGCCATCTGTACACTGTTATCTTTGTTGCTTTCTCCATGTTAGTATTTTCTGTTTAGTTTAGTTTTCCCCTTCCATTTTCCTACTTGTATTGCTTGCGGCCCGGAACTCGCATCTAACGGGCATTCTGTTTTCCTGTCTTCCTATTTTCCTTGTAATTGCTATATAAGTAGGTTTTGCTGATCAATTGCCTACTGGAGTTGGTGAGCCAAAGTTTTGAGCTGCGCAATTGGAATATTTGCTTAAATATTTTGATGAACTATTTATATTCATGAATTGTATTGAGACTTGTATTTAGGCTTGTAGTCCCAGGATTATTATTTTGTTTCAGATCTTGTATTTGTTGGGATATTTATTATTGTTACAATAAATACTATTGAGTTATAATTGTTTTTGCATGCCTGGTTGAGTATATTGATATATTTATCGTTGTGATGAGTCAAGCAGATCCGTACAGCTTATAAATGGTAAAAACTATCTGCTAGGTTTAATCACGTACCGTATTCCGTATTCTTTTGGGAAGTGGGGCGTGACACGCCAGATGGTAAATGGTTCACACTAGAAGAGGTCATGCATATTCCTTCGATACAGCAGAATATGATATTCTTGGGGACTCTTGATGCTCGTGGCTGCAGGTACACAGCTCGAGGTGGAGTTTTGACAGTTTGGAATAGTCTTCGTAAGGTAATGAAGGGTAAGAGGAGAATTGGGCAGGGTCAGCACAACCTTTACCAGCTTTGTAGGACCAGGAAAACTCGACCGAGTGTATAGAAGCCCATTGTTCCTAAAGTATCATCTAGTAAGCCGTCACTAGAATTACCGAATCGAGACTGCAATGTTCGAATACCATTGGAAGGTGGAGAAAGCCTTGATGTAGGTAGAGTTCGTGTGGAGGGTGGCACCTCCATGATTACATCTAAAGGGGTGTGCCCTTGAGGAGAGCATACAGCTGGAGGAAAACAGGTGGAGGTTTGTTCAACTAGAAAAAGCCATAGAAACGTGTTGTTTACAAAGCGGAGAAGAAAGGTCTAGAAGAGTTTAAATCACACAAGTATGGATTCATGCACATGCAATCCAAGGTGGATATTTTTGGGTTTATGTCTTGCATATGATGTTGGATACAAAGATGATAAGACAATGGAAGGATCGAGACGATTGGAGACGGAGTGGAGGCAAGAAGGAAATAGTCAGCGGCTGCAGCAAAGGGAGGTTGCGGTTGACCGCAACTCAGGTGCGGTAGACCGACCCCTGTACGGAGTCTTCCCGCAAGGAGGACAACTGATCGTCTTGTTGGACAGTCAACCATTTGCTGTGCTGATGGATTTTGGGCTTGAGTCTGGCTGATTCGTGAAAAGCCCAACTTGCTCTTCAAGTTAGATCCTGTGGCTCTTATCGTAAGGTTATCTCTTCTGTAATATCCAATGGCTATTGTAACAAGATATCAACTTAGAATTTTTCTCTACCCCTAGAACAATATGATTCTATTGAGTGCCGAATAGAAGAAGAGAGTATTTTATCTGAGTGGGTGAGAGAGTTTCTCCATTGTAAGTAGCAACCAAGTTCGAGTTAGGCTTGAGAGAGGATCGTGGTGAGAATTGTAATATTCTTTTATCTTCTCTAGTTGAAATAATATCTTGGTTCTTCCTCCCCCAGATTAAGGCGAAAGTCCCAACCGGGACAATTCTTGTGTGCTTTGTGTGATTGGTGCGATCTAGTTTTGCTTGATAGTTTGTGTTGATTGTGTCAAAGACTCAACAAGATCCTCAGTTTTCCTAACAAAGAATACAACAAGGTTTAAAGTATTAACTTTTTTCTTAATTTGTGTTTATCATCCACTAATCATCATACCTAAACACCCGTCCCCATAATCAACACCCTTATTAACAAACTATTCATTCCCTCCCCTAACCCTCCCTAACATTCCTTACGCATCATGCTGTATCCCTCCTCCTCCCTTCTTTCCATTAAACATCCCCCACTCCATCCCCTCCTCCCAAACCCTAACCCTAACCCTAACCATGGACACCTCCTCCTCCTCCTCCTCCTCCTCCTCCACCCATGTCCCCATCCAAACCAACCAACCCTTCCTCCACCACCGCCCCCGCTTCCATGTTTCCTCCCTCTCCATAAACACCCACTCCTCCTACTCCTCCTTTAACCTCTCCATCTGCCCCGCCAGATCGGCATCTTCTACGAAAACATGTACGACTCCCTCTTTCTACAAGAGCAATGAGGTTGCGGTTTTTGAAAAGGTGATGGCGCCATTTTACCAGATGCCAAAGAAGACGAAACTTGTGCTTGGGGTGGCGCTAGTGAGGGTAAGTGAGGAGGTGGCAACGAGCGGTGGGGGTGAGGCTGGAGTTAAGGACGGTTAATGTGAGGTTTAGGGTGACATACTCGAATCCACTACACTCATAAAATATGAGTAAATGATGCACTTACTTAATATCAACCGTCAATCGTAAATCACGTTTGATGAATGATCAAAATTAATTACATTACTTATTATTAAAATTAAATATGTTTCAGTCAAGTTAATTAGAATAGTTTCAATTTAAAATAAATTTAATAGCCTAAATAAGATATCCTCTCATGAATTTTTGGGTGAGTTATTTTAATAAAAAGCACCCAACATATTTGGCCATTATTTTGTTTTCTCTGAGGTTCGTTAATAAAAATACTTGACTTTAATCTAGTGAGTCAAAAAATAACTAACAATCATCTAACATCTTTTTTGTGTGAAGAAAACATGATTGTACAATTGCATCAAACAATATACAAACAACACTACTGATACTTATTAGAATTTCAATTCCTTCCCTAACACTGATTGCATATATGAATCAAACAATATAACAACTATAAACTACATATTTTCTCAAATTCATCGAATATTAATAAAATTGATTAATCTGGTCAATTTTCTCATTAAGACTAATGCTTCCAAAATTCATGACGTCCACTTTGAGATTCATGATTCATGATGTCCACTTCAGGATTTACCTCTAGAAACTCCTTCAAAATTCATGATGTCTACTTCCTACATATGATAATAATAAATCAATTAGTAAATGGATTAAAAATATATATATCTCTACTGCTATAATGGGAGAAGGCCTTAGTGTAATTTGTCCATCTACCAATCCGTGTAATGCACGTGCATAACTATTATAAATGAGGTTTTAGATCAAATCCGGACTTCGTCTGAATTTTTACTTTTAAAAAAACTATTAATCTCTATACTACTATAATGGGAGAAGGCCTTAGTGTAATTTGTCCATCTACCAACCCGTGCAACGCACGTGCATAACTATTGTAAATGAGGTTTTAGATCAAATCCAGACTACGTCTGAATTTTTACTTTTAAAAAAAAACTATATTTATTAAGACGTGCATCGCACGTGTAAACTACTAGTAAGTCTTAATTCCAAAGTAGTCTTAAAAAGTTCTTACTGTAAGGGTCCCTTCCTATTGCTTGTATTTCTTCTTCAAGATTATCATCATTTTGTTGATTAAATCCGTAGTTCATTTGGGTACCACTTGTAATTTGAGAAGACATCTAAAATTCAAAATATAAAAAGCATAAATGTATGGAATTGTAAAATTAATTCAAAAATACAATTGATAATTACCTTTGGTAAACCTGTTTGAATTATTTTGAATTTGAATTATTTTGAGCCTCAGATGAATCATAAATTTCTGTAGTGCCATTCCCTGCTTTTTGTGTCCATCTTTTCAAGATATATTGCTCTGGAATATAGTGAGTATTTGATATAGATAATACTCTATGTGACCATAGAGTATTCCAAATGTCTCAAACTTCTTGCAACTACAACTATATGAAGATTCTGAAGGCTTTGAAGAAATTGTATGCTTAAAAGCTCCATCGGAAACTATGTACTCATATATGTTCCCATCTGCAATGCCCTGGCTTATTGAAGCTCCTTGTGAAATATCAAACCGATCAACGAATTCTTCATAAATTTTAGGTGTATAAACTGATAATGCGTGTCACAATATGAGACACCTCTTTAATATCAGATATGGTTGTTTCTGCCTAGAATGGAACTCAGCTTCTAACTCTTTGTGGCGCTTTTCGGATACAACCCATTCAAAATGCTTAAAGAATTGTGCAATGTCAAGATCTGACTTTAAATATACTTTTAGGTCTGCATTTAAACTCTCACTAAGCTGAGTACTTCTCATTCCTAACGTGATAGCGTTTTTCATATATGCTTTGGCCCATTTTTCTTTGACCTTGTAAGTAGAAACCAACCAGGACGTGTCCTCAAATTCATGTGTAACCAACATTTGTTTCCATGCTTCTTCAAATTCTTCCACCTCCTCATAGTTGAACATACATTGTTTGAAATGCTTAAATAATCCACCTCCTTCCTTAAATGTTTTTCCCAAATGTCCATCATGATATGCGAAACGCACAAACCATGATAAGTTTCTGGCATAACATTATACAGAGTTGTTGCCATTGCAGCAGTAAATGCTGATAGAGGAATTTTCTGTTTGTGTGCTTTCAAAAAAGTTTTAAATAACCACTCAAATGATGAAATTGTCTCATCATACATCAATGCAGAACCAAATATTGTTGCCTCTATGTGATGATTGAAACCAACAAATACACCAAGCGGTCTATATTCCTTGTTTGTGCTGTATGTAGTGTCAAAAGTGATCGCATCACCGAGCAAGGCATAATCAAGAATCATTCTACCATCCGCCCAAAAAGATGTTTGTAATTTGTTCTTCATCGTCTACCTGCTCGGCATGAAAAAATGAAGGATCCCTTAATGATTGATCTTGAAAATATCTTAAGAAGCTTCCTGCTTCACCATACTTAAGATCTCTGTCTCTTGGTCCGAAGATAGTAGTTTAAATCCTATGGTGTATATCCAAGACTTTCCCTGCCTCTTGCTTGCCTACTAGATAATTCATATATCTACTTTGAAGTAAGTCCTGATGCATCTGCTAACACAACTTCATTACCTTACATCTTGGTAACCTTATGTTGAGATGGTGGCATGTACGAAGTACAAGGGAGATGGAGGATGTGATTGTGATCCGCATTGAACACATAAATCTGAAATTTCCACTATTTATTTTGTGTATAGACATTTTGGCCAAGCATCCACATCTAGTTTCTGCCAGTGGCTTCTTGGTTTGGTGATCGCGGTTCTCAACTACTCGAAAACCCTCTTTAGAACATGCAAATATCCTCCAAGTTATATGTTTTGCTTTTGGATTTTTATTAACATGCTTCATTCGTACCCCAAACCCCAATCACCCTGAATAATAAAGACAAAAAATTGTGTGCATCTTCCGTGTTCTCAAATTTTTTATTTAACTTAGGAATCCAATCTTCTTGAAGTTCATCATCACTTGTTAGTCTTTGTGCAATTGAGTTGGCATCAGAACGAGGATCATCAATTCTGAAAGTAAAATATTAAAAGCAACTCAGTCTATATAAATACATTGACTTAAATTTATTTTCCCTATACTAAAGAAACATAGCATTATCAAAGCCATTCAAAAAAAAATCAAACCCAAGTTAATGGTAAAGCTTAACATTGACATGCCAACCACCGCAAGTGGCCTAGTGGTAAGAGCGATGGGACTTGGAGTGTGCTCCTCCAAGATCCTGGGTTCGAACCCTACGGTTCCCAAAGATGGGGATTAAATACCTCTGGGGGTGGCCAGTGACCGCTAGGACGAGATGGCTGGCGGCTCCTTGTCACGGGACTGGGATTAGTCTGACCCATAGAGGGGGATGGAACCCAGTATAATCAAAAAAAAAAAAAAACATTGACATGCCCATTATGCATAATGACAAGAGAAAATCGAAAGGTTATATCATGAACAATCTCTTCAAACAATTGTATGTTTAAAATCTAAAAAACGAAAGTACATTTCTTCCATCTTCTTGTTTCTAAAATCTCAAAAAAATTATTTCTTCCTTGTCAATTGTTTGAAGAGATAGGTAATTAACAGAAGTAGTGTAAACACATTGAGAGAAAATTTAAGAAATTTTTTTGAAGAGGCAGAGATGAAAAAATAAGGGGTGCTTTTTATAAAATAACTTACTTTAAAATTCATGAGAGGATCTCTCATTTAGGCTATTAAATTTATTTTAAATAAAAACAATCTCTAATATTATAATGGGAGAAAACATTAGTGTCATTTGTAAATCTACCAGCATGTGCAACACACGTACATAACTAATATAAAGGAGGTTTCAGGTTCAAGTTCTCCCTACGTCAGATTTTTTACTTTATTTTTTTTTTTTTAAATATGCTAAATGTGTAACACCCCGTAATTTCAAAAGTAGTTATAATAGTATATATATATATATAGGGGTGGCAATTTGGTAATTAAGTGGAAAGAGGGGGCCCACCGTTGAGAAACAGCAATGGGTTGCTGTTGTTGCAGCTAACGCCCTGATGACGTCAGCAAGGAGTGGGGGCCACCCGGTTTGGGGGAAGACAGCGGGCTGTCTTTGGTCTTGCTGACGTGGGCATGGGGCCCACTGTTGGGGCACTGTGCTCACGGGAGAAAGAGAAAGAGAATGGGTTTGAATAGTCCCATATCGAGAATTGAACTAGAATAAATAACTATAAATAATATACTCTATGATCAAAGAGTCACCAATCCGGTTAACTACCTTTTGAGAGGCAGTCTGTGGTGTGCAGGTGTACTATACTGTAAATAATTTGTTTGATAAATTGTATAAATTGTCTAAATTGGGGCAGGGGCGTTACAAAATGTGTATCACACGTGTAAATTACTATCTATCTATCTATCTATAATATAATATAATATATAATCACTACTATTTTAATGGAAGAGTTGGAGTATATATTAAGACATGCATCGCACGTGTAAATCAGTGTTTTTATTTTAATTTTTTAAAAAAATAATACGTGCATCGCACGTATATATTACAAGTTATAATTAGCTTGATTGAAGCATATTTGATTTAATAATAGGTAATGTAATTAATTTTGACCATTCATCAAACTTGATTTACGATGGACGGTTGATATTAAATAAGTGCATAATTCACTCATATTTTTCGAGTGTAGAGAATTTGAATCCTAGGGTGATGGGTTTGAGACACGCCTATGCATAGGATGCAATGTGAGTTGTGAGTTGGAGGTTGGGGGTGATGGCAACTTGGATAAGAGATGGTTCTATTTATTTTTTGTGATGTTCAGTCATTGCATGTGCCATGTGGTGTGGAGGGGATTTTGATTCAATGACTTCAAACTTGTAATGAACACGTTTATTTAGTGGTAGTTTAACCTGACCTTGTGAGCAAACAGTGCTTTGACTTTAAAAAAAAAAAACAAGCAAATAAACTTTGTAAATTGCTTGAAAGTAAGAAGTAATATACATAATTTATCCTGGCTTGTGAAAAAAATGCTGTTTTGGCTAAAAAGTGTAGTGAAGAAGAAAACAGAAAATTTTCGTAAATTACAAGAAAGTAAAAAGTACATTTTAATAAAAAGTTAGAAGTGGCTCCTTGACGTGGAAAGGAGGAAAGTAATTTATCTAGACATACTTTTCAATCGATCTTGACAATAATGACGGTAATTGGGTAATCTGCTTTAACTAACAAAAACACCAATATTAATTTCTAAATGCAGGGCTGAAAATTACTAACAAAAAAACCCATAATAATTTCTAAATGGAGGACTGAAAATTTTCATTTGGGTTCTCATCAAACAAATAACCCAACAAAACTATAAAAAAATTTAGATATTGAGCTTTGGGCGTGGGCCGCGCGAACGCGTTCCCACTCAGCAACAAATAATGACGTCCACTCTCCCACTTGGGAAGATGGTAGGCCAACGCACCCACTAAGTGCAATATGGACCACTGGCCTAGGCCTGGATATACTTGATCACCCAAAGACCCCGTCCAGGTAAGTATGGAATAAGGTTACCCCTCCTCACTTTTTTATAGCAATCCCAATCAACGCAACACCCTCACTACACCGATATGGGACTAAAAAACAACCCCCCCTTCTTCAGCATTTTTTTCAAAATGGCCCACTTTTTAAAAGTATTTATCAAACTAACCCACTTTCGAAACTATTTATCAAATTGACTTACTCGCTATTTGGGATAGCGAGTATAGTTGTACTCATTTTTTCAGAAAAATTTTGAACATGCAATTTCTACCTGAAATGTATATATATATATTCGCTATCTCAGATAGCGAGTCTACTTCTACTATGGCGAGTTAGTTGTACTCATTTTTTCAGAAAAAATTTGAACATGCATTTTCTACATGAAATGTATATAGATAGATTCGCTATCTGAGATAGTGAGTTTATTTGAACTGGACACTTGCTATCTAAGATAGCGAGTGTAGTTGTAATAATTTTTTCAGAGAAATTGTGAATATGCAATTTATACCTGAAATGTATACAACTACACTCGCTATCTGAGAAAACGAGTTTATTTGAACTGTACACTCGCTATCTAAGATAGCCAGTGCAATTGTAATAATTTTTTCAGAGAAATTTTGAACATGAAATGTATACAACTACACTCGCTATCTCAGATAGGGAGTGTAGTTGTATACATTTTAGGTAGAAATTGTATGTTAATTCTTTTTTTTCAAGTGTTGGAGAAAATTATAGAACTACACTCTTGTGAGTTAATTTGGTAATAGTTTCAGAAGTGGATTAGTTTGGTAAATACTTTCAGAAGTGGGTCATTTTGGAAAAAAAATTCGCTTTTTCAGTTGTTCTAATCTGTATCTAATTCCTTTCCCCCCAAAAAAACCGTAATTAATCTTCTAACTTCTATCGAACTTCAACATTCCAATCTGGATCGTAAGAAAGACAAAGCCAAGCTTCGAAGGTTTGACGAAGGCTGCTGTTCTTTTAATGGTAATTATCACTCTATTTGTCATCAGATTAAGCTTGAATTTATATGTGAGGCTGCGTTTATTTCTAGTAAGTGTTCAAAATGGGATCAAATTGGGCTACAATCTTTGATGTTGGCATTAGGAACGAGCGAAGTACAATGTTGAACTATCATAGGAATGCATCAATTCTGGTCCTTGATACTTTGTAATCGTAGAGTTTGTATGTGCTATCTGGATACAATAGTAGCATGGATTACAAGGTTCCTAGAGTTTTAATCCCATGTGATTCACTAGCTTATTTTGGATGCGGAGAAACATCACTATGTTAGTACATACAAATGGATGCATTTGGATGAGTTAGATCTAAGATCATAGAAAGAAAATGGAATTCTGTCCTGTCATGTTCATGCAATTATCTAAGCTTCTGAGAACTGATATACTTTTTTAGTTGGTGATCACCTGAAAAATACTTGGTGGTATTGACTTGGACATTTGGTTGTGTATGTAGTTTTCTGATATTTTAGTCCTGGAGCTAGCCTATTTAGAATGTGATCATGTTCATGTTATTTTGATTCTCAAGTTATATGACTTTTACCTTGTTTTATGACAAATCATGCTTGCACATGTAGTAAGCGAGTATGAGTCCTTTGTAATCGGGAAAAGAAAAACTACTGGCAATCTTAAGAATCCCTTCTTTTTTCCATTCTCTTCACAAATGCGAAAATATCATTCATACTGGACAATCACATTAGTATGAGTCATTTGTAAGCATGAGGGTTTTTCGCAGAAGCAGATGAATAAGGTTTTGGATGGTAAATTGGTGCAGGTCACCATGGATGATGACATGTGGATGATGATACAGAATTTTGAGGACATGCCACTAACCATTGGGGCATTGGAGGCCTACTCCAGCTCAATATGAGATACCAACAAAATCTTACTCCAGCGCTACACACGACATTCGTGGACTAAACTACCAGTTGGAACATCTGCAACACTTTCCAGATTGAGGCATTTCCTTGGTGTTGGTGTTGGTGTTGGTGAGGGAAGTGTCCAAACTTGTTTAATTGGACTCATCAGCTTGACTGCTTCTTTCCTGATACAAATTGACTCCTTCACACAGATCCTGTTTTGCTAGAGACTAAGTTATATAGTATTGCACAATGCATGTTTAGTGGAGCCAGTATAAGTCCCACACTTTCTTTTGATCGATTTCCCAAGGGCCAAAATGGAGCTGCACCTATATATGTTAGGGAACACACATGTTGACACAAACACAATGACAGTATACCACACTGATACATCAAACTTCCTAATGCTACCTTGAAATAGGACGAGTTGTGGCGGATATTACCGAATTGTGCTTCATAGGCTGCAGCTGAAGAACTGGTTTGTTCAATGCATGTAATCATCTGTCAGGAGGACCTTTGGTTCCATCGGCTGGCGACATGTCCACGAATCAACCGAATTGACTTGATTAAGGTTGAACTAAATGGATTGAAGCCATAGATATCACTAGATCGCACTTAGCTAGTCCATAATCTTGTGCCGTTTAGAGATCATCTAGGTAGCACAACAAATTGAGGTTGGTGTAATCTTATATCGTCATTTCTCTCAGACAGCCCTTCTAGTTTTAGAAGGTCAAAATGATGGTCTTCTGTTACTTGTGGGTTAAAAAACTGGCGTTTTGTACTTTGTAGTATTGCTGGAGATTAAATCTAGCCTTAAAGTGCTTTGCGTAATTGCATCAAATCCATGTTCCATCTTGAAAGATTTTAATTAATTCTTATGCACCAGGAGTTCATTTATGCTCCTCTTGTCAAGTTAAAGTTAGTAATTTGTTAACTGCATTGTGTTCACTTTCTATCTTGCTTTTTCAGTACGAGTTTGATGGATGTAGGAAATGTGGGAAATGCGGATATAGATCACAACACCGAGATGGATGTGGAGCAATGGTGGTGCCAACTTCGACGTTTGTACCAACGTTCCAAGAAACCCAGGTATAATTTATCGATAACTTAATACTTACATGTTGCAACTAATGCTTCGGTCGCCAAACATAAGGAGCAGCATGAATTACAGGTTGGATTGCTAGATTTTGATAGGGCGATAGCAAGCATTCAAAGAGAGTCTTCACTTGGACACTCCAATAATCATACTTTTCACCGTCGAAAATGGGGACAAGATTCTGGGCGTAATTAAAAAGGGATGCGGCTGATGGTGATGGAGTGGATGCTGTCATTTCCATTTTTTTAGGATGTGAATAGGAGTTAAATTTGTTGTGGCAAGGGAAATCTACAAATTTGTTGTGGCAAGGGAAGTCTGTGATGGGCAAGGATCTTTGAAGTTGGATGATTTAAGGATACGAAGGAACTACTTGGAGTATTGCATAGAAGGAGTGAATAAGGAGAGGGACTTGAAGTTAAGATTCTCGTTGTTGTCTTTCACAATTGGTTTACATTGCATGTTAGAAGATGATGACTTATAGGCTTTACAAGATGTCCTAAATCTTTCTAGAGCTTTACTTCGAACCACTCATTTACATTATCTTCTTGAATTTTCTTATACACTGTCCACCTTTTATTGGATATTTTTAGTGCTCCTAGATATTTTTACTACACCATAGAAATTCTTACAATTTTTTAGATATTTCTTTTACATGAGCATTTTATAAGGCTACTAGAATATTCTTTATTTTTGTTAAGATAAATTAGGAAAATGAAAACAATACTGAATATTGAATTGAGTTTAACCAAGTACAATACCACCTATATATAGGAGGAGAACAAATATCAAAACAACTCTACAACCAATATGGGACTATAATAATATCTAACACCCTCACTCAAACTCACGATTGGTCAAACAGTGTGAGTTTGCCTACTAAGTATCTAAATTTCTGAACAGTATGAAATTTGGTGAAGAAGTTTGCAGTCTGCTGGGAAGATGTAACAGAATGGAGAGAAATGGTCCCTGCCTCAAAGCGCTCACGAACATAATGGCAATTAATCTCTATATGCTTCGTCCGCTCATGAAAGACCGGGTTGCTTGCAATGTGCAATGCACTCCGATTATCACAATGAAGAGGAGTAGATCCTGTAAGAGTGACACCCATATTTGATAACAGCCAACGAACATGAACAATATCTCTAGTAGTAGTTGTCATTGCTTTGTACTCAGCTTCAGTCGAAGAACATTCAACAACTGCCCGTTTCTTACTTCGCCATGAGATCAGCGAATCACCAAGAAATAGACAGAAACTGGTGGTAGACCGTCTAGTAGTAGGATCACCTGCCCAATCTGAATTAGAATATGCACTCAGTTATAGTTTGGATGTAGCAGGCATGAATAATGAGCAAGTAATAGTGCCTCGAAGATATCTGAGAATCCGAAGAAGAGCACCGTAGTGAACTGATGTAAGAGCAGAAACAAACTGGCTGATAACACTGACTGTGTGTGCAATATCGGGTCTGGTCATGCATAAGTAGACAAACTGTCCAACAATCTGTCTGTATCTAGTGGGATCAGGAAGGAGCTCACCATCAGTGGGACGAAGCTTCACATGAAGCTCTAAGGGTGTATCGGCTGATCTACTGTCAAAAAGGCATGCAGCAGAGATAATATCTGATGTGTATTTCTATTGAGAAATGAGTCTCTCCCGAGATCCATGAGCAATCTCTAGGTCCAGAAAATAACGTAGTATGCCAAGGTCTTTCATATGAAACTGCTGATGAAGGTATTTCTGGGTGGATGTAATGCCCGCAGAGTCATCCCCAGTAATGATCATATTGTCAACATAGAGTAGTAGAATTACCCTCCCCTGCGGTGATGACCGCATAAACATAGAATGGTCGTGAGAACTCTGACTAAAACCATCATTGGTGATGACAAGGTGAAAACACTCAAACCAGGCTCGAGAGCCCGACGCAACCGGCAAATATGACGAGGAGGAGTAGGGAGGCCAAAAGGAGGATTCATATAAACAACCTCAGATAAGGTACCATGAAGAAAAACATTCTTTACGTCCATCTAGTATAACGGTCATTGGCAGATGGCTGCAACAGCAAGAAGAGTGCGAACAGTATCTGTGCAACGGGAGCAAAGGTCTCATCATAATCAATGCCATGCTCCTGAGTAAATTCTCGAGCTACTAGACGAGCCTTGTGCCGCTCAATAGATTCATTAGGTTGATATTTAACCTTGAAGATCCACTTGCAGCTGATAGGCTGAAGGCCCTCTGGCAGAGGAATAACATCCCAAGTGCCAGTCTGATCAAATACACTGAATTCCTCTGCAATAGCTTTCCTTTATTCAGGATATTGAATTGCATCTTGATAGGTGGGCTCACGTGTAGAGTGTATAGCAGTGAGATATGCATGAAACTGTGGTGAGTAGGAAGCTAGGGTGGCAAAACCAAACTGGTCAGAAGGACCAGTGGCATCAGGTGTATAACGTGCCGAAGGAATACCAGAAGTGGAACGGGTAGACTGACGAAGAGGTGGTGGACTGACAGGGAGTGGAGGTGAGGACGGTGGAGTAGGTGCATGTGTCGGTAGGGAAGTAGGTAGGATGGGTGCTGACTATTGTGGGGATGCAGGTGGTGTTTCGGTAGGGGAACAACAGGTATAAGGACGGTAGGAGATGTGAATGGAGCCAGAGGAGTGGGATCAAAAGGAAAGCGGGAAGATAAAGTCGGGGGGCTAGCAACAACTGGAAAATCGAGAAATCTAGTATCCTCGGGGCGAGTCAGGTAGTAAGGGGAGTCTTGTAATACCCTGATTTTTCAATTAATGAAAAATTATTTTATTTTGCACGTAGTGTGCACGTGCAATATTTTTGTAAATATTTTCTTCAAAGATGGGTAAAGATATTTTAATTTATGCTTTCAAATTATTTTATACAAAAAGCCTTTTCTTTTAAAAAGCCCAAAATGTAATTCTTTTATTTTATTTTAAAATAACTATTTTGGCCCACAAACTAAAGCCCATGGACTATTTTTTTATACAACTTGTCATGTAGAATACAATTTAAAGACTATTTTATTTTTATACAAAAATTAATGCACAATTTTGGGCCTAGTGGCATGCACGTGCATTGCACGTACACGTGCAAAGTGCACAAATGCATGGGCCGGTTGTGATCTTTTTTGGAGGGAAATCAAATTTGTAATGGTGGTCATGGTGTGGTGGTTACTAGGTTGTGGGTAGTTATTGCAACTCCTACTTTCATCCTAGCCCTCCATCTTACAACCAACCAATTGATCCTAGCCCTCCATTCTCCTTGAATTTTAGTATAAATACCCCCTCCCATGGCTAGTTATTTTGTGCTTAATGTTCTCTTCCAAACCTATAGTCTAATAGTATTATCTAGTAGTATTTTGTGAGTTAAAAGATTGAGAGGGTGTGGGATTGTGCTTGCATTCTATCAAGAAGGAGAGGCCGGCTTTGGAAGTGCTCGAGTTGGCTTTGGAGTGCTCGGATCTTGCTAGTGTGCATGTTCAAGGAGGAGCATTTCGTTGCAAGGAAATTTGTCTAGGAGATTGCTAATTGTTCTTTTCTTCAATAAGGTGGGTAAATTTTCCATGTTTCTAATTAGGAATGCATGCTAGATTGAATTGAATGAACGAAGCATGAAAATGATTGATAAGAGTACACATTTAATTGGAAAATGACCTATTGATTGATTGATATATGGATGTGCAATTGTATGTGGTTCTATTAGTAATGACATTGTAAAAAGACTACAAATGGCCTGTACAGTCGACCGTCAGGTGGACAAGTCGACTAGTACGAGGCGGGTGTTTTCTCATGATTTCTAAATTATAATCCTTATTAAGACTAAAGATTTAGTTGTGTATGTGTATGCAAACTGAAGTGCTAGAACGATTGATTTAGAAAATATGAATGGATGAATAAGAACCAGTGATTATTAAAGAACTGGAAATAACACATACAGTCGACTGGTAATGTGAACAGTCGACTGGCTTATTGAAATGAAGTATGTACAGTCCAGAGTTCTATGAAACGATGTATTTTAATGTGATGTTCTAGTGTGTTAAATTGATATTAGTAGTCATCTCTGCAAGTAAATGATGAGTAAATGAAAGTGCATGCTTAGCAGTTCTTTGGAGAAAAGAAACACTAGTTATGTGAAATTTACATTTAATTGAAACCACGTTGTGATGTTAGTAAACAGATAAGAAATTACATGTTATGTTGGCACGAATATAATGTAATATGTGAATTGAAGAACGGAAGGAAAGATGGTTCCTTAATTTGGAATTTAACCTGTTCAGTCGACCGAATGCTTGTAGCAGTCGACTGCACTGAGCATGGATAGTGTATAGTTGAATCACCCAGTACAGACGACTGATCGGAATGACAGTCGACTGTTAAACGGATGACATTTTTAGATGTGGAAAACTGCGGAACAGCCGACTGGCCATGTGCAGCAGTCGACTCTTCCGAGCGTTATTGATGAACTGTATTTGACTGGATAAGTCGACTGGAGGAGCTCCAAGTCGACTGTCCAGAGTGCTTTTGGTATATCAGAAATCTTATAATTTGTTGTGGTAAAGAATGTGAATCTTGTGGTTGATATTGGTAAACTTTATTTGCCTTTGCATGAATTTACATGAAGTGAATCATTTATTTTGAATTGTGGGAATTAAATGAATATGAAAGCTATAACATGAAAAAGAAAATCTGTTGAGATTATGAAATGAACTCTTGAGTTGGAAATGCTCATTTTGGAAATCGTGAATTGGAAATTGAAACAAACGAGTAGCTAAGTCTCCCCCGGCATTGGAAATGAAATGAAATGAAATTTGAAAAGAAAGACCAAGGTTGGTCATGTTGAAATGAATGAATAAGTCCGGTTTAGTGGAGAGGCTAACTCTAGAGCTTTGATTTTTGTTCATGATTCTAATAAAAACTAAGGATTAGTGCATAGTGAAGATGTGATGAAAGTGAGAGAAAAACACGAGTATGAGAACTAGGGTTTACGGTGCGGGTGTGTGAGCCACAGAATGCATGCTTGATGAGTCAAGGCATGGCATGGGCACAACTCAGAATGATCGGATTCTAGCCACGCTTGTGGGATATTTGGTGACTGCAAGAGGATCGTGTGCCATGAAGGAGGCTGAATTGCCACAGAATGCATGCTTGATGAGTCAAGACATGGCGTGGGGTTCCCCTCCAGGTTTTCTGTACACAAGCTTGTACTCATAGATCATCTAGGATACTCACCATAGTTACTGTAGTAGATTAAGTCATGGCGAGGGATTGAACCATACAAAGATGAAGAACGATTAAGAGGCTTGCCCTCGGACCTATGTAGTATGGGATGCATAGAATCCGAACAAGTGCGCATTAGTGTCATCTAATATAAATAATTGCATTAAGGACTAAGTGCACAATCACAACACGATATCAATAGGGTAGTCCCTTTAGTTTGAATGTGACAAGTTTGTGTTTGCTAAATATGGAAAATAAGTTATACTATTTCTGGCATAGAGAGGATGACCGTGTATAATGATCGTCGGTTGAATAAACTGACGTACCCACAGTCTTATACGTAGGTAAATGGCTTGATAAAGATTAAAGATGAACAAATGCTTAAAGATTACTCCATGTTGTTGTATATCTATTTTCATTGTTGTAAAATTTTACTTCCGTTGTGCAATGTAAAGTGTAATATTGATGTAAACTCTGATGTAAAGTGAAAAGTTCAAACTTCCTTGTAAAATTGTACTAAAGGAAGTGGAAAGATCCTGTAGAACATCTCGAATTCAGTGTATTTGGGATTCAGGGCGTTACAGAGTGGTATCAGAGCCACGCTTCTACGCTTTCACACTTGTACAAATTTATAAGGAACGACACCCTAGTAGTGGACATTAGAGTGTGTGTTTGAGTCTAGAGATTTAAATGTAAGTGACTTACATTTGTGTTGCTCTATGACTTATGCTTCTTCCTCTCTATTTCTAAGATGGCTGATCACTTCGATCCTGCTGGAAACGACGACTGGCATATCATCGAGGAGGAGTACCATCCTGGACAGGCAGATTCCGAGGACGAGTAATATCCAGGGCAAGCAGATTCTGACGAAGAAGAATGGCCTGAATCCCGAGAGATTACCCCACCTCTGGATTCATCTGATGACTCTTCTTCTGACGAAGAAGAAGAACCAGTTTCAAATAGTCTTGTGACTTCTCTTCAAAGGCAGGTAGAGGCACTGCGGGAGAGAGTCGGATTATTGGAGGCTCAGCTGGCAAAACGGAAGGACGACTATTCTGTTCTCAGTCATCGTATATGGAAACTCGAGAAGAGGAAGAATATGACCGATGTACTGAAGGATGAAGTTGATGAACTACGGGGAGAACTTCGAGAAGCGAAGAGGAACCGTAGGAGTTAGACTGTTGTAGCTTCTGCTATCTTTCATTCTGATGTCAAGAAATGTTTTTCAATTCGAATGTATAAAGTTTAGAATTTAATGAAATGCAAGTTGATTTAAAATTCATGTCTTATACTTTGAATTTAATGGATCTTTTGCATCAGAATATGTCGAGAAGAGGAGCTAGAAACGGGGAAGGTTTGGATCTGGAAACGGAACTTGTGAGGGTCTATCAGATGCTCAACGCCGTGGCTATGAACCAAAACCAAGGAAGGGGGCCGGTGAATCCAGTGCCCGAAGCGATTAAACTGGTGGAATCGTTCGAGCGGATGAAACCACCTGTATTCGAGGGAAAGTCAGACCCTGATGCGGCTGACAACTGGATTCGTCAAGTGGAGATAATCTTTGAAGTGCTGGAGACCCCTGAGGGCAGTAAGGTCAAGTTGGCGACTCTGCAACTTGAGAAGGACGCGACTGTTTGGTGGCAGTCGATAAAGAGGACCATGGGAGGCATAGTGCTTGGCTAGAAGGAATTTCTGGAAGAATTCCGCAGTCACTATTTCCCCTCCGATGTTCAAGAGAAGAAGGCTATGGAGTTTCTATCGCTACAGCAAGGAAGCATGTCGGTGAGAGAGTACGAGACCAAATTTACTCAGCTCTCTAGGTATGCTCCTGAATTAGTGATGGATGAGGCTAAGAAGGCTCGTAAGTTCGAGCATGGATTGAGGCCGAGCTTGAGGTCCCGGATGATATCTCTTGGTATCAGGAGATTTGACAAGTTGGTCAAGAGAGCAGCAGCGACGAAAGCAAATATGGAGCAGTTCCATGTTGTTCAGAACCGGAGGAACAACTGGCAGTCTGGAAAGAGGTCCGCCAATTCTGAGAGTTTCAAGGGACAACCATCTGCACAAAGGTTCAAACCGACAGGGGCGAACGCTATTAGTGTGGCTGGAGGACCTGGGAACAATATGGTGAGACCTCCTGCAGTGACTTGCTACAACTGTGGTGAAACGGGACATTTCCAATCTCAATGCTCCAAGCCACGGAATGGTAACTACAATGCACCAACGCAGCAGACTGGGAAGAGGCCGTACCAACCAGGGCGAGTATTGCCTTGACAGAAGCTGATGCTGATGAGGTTGATCGTGTCATCACTGGTACGAGGGCTGATGTTTAGTGGTTTTTGTCATTTCTTTTTTCCGCTGTTTAGTGAAACTATTACGTAATGAGTGTGTATTATGTAACAGGAGAACTTTATCTTAATGGAATGAAAGCTGTTGTGTTGTTCGATACTGGATCCTCTCATACTTATGTGTCTCCTAAATTTGCTAAAGTGTTGGGAGTTGAACCGAAGATTTTTCCAGGCAAGATCTTAGCAGTAACTACTCCATCAGGGGAAACTTTAACCACTGATCGGTATTATGCTGATTGCGAGATTGTGATTGGAGATCGAATCTTTGGCATTGATCTAATCGAGCTGACTATCTTGGGAGTCGATGTTATCATTGGCATTGATTGGATGTCGGTGTACAGTGCAAGCATCGAGTGTAAGACCAAGACGGTAACAGTAAAGGCTCTAGGTGGACCTGAAGTCACTTTCCAAGGAAAGAAGAAATGTTCTAAGCTGGTGGCAACTATCCGCAAGGAAGAGACTCCTGTGGAAGTGCAAGGGATTCCTGTGGTTCGGGACTATCCGACTGTGTTCTTGGAAGATTTTGCTGGGTTACCCCCGCATCGTAATGTAGAGTTCAGCATCACTGTTCAACCGGGAAGTGCACCCATTTCTAAGGCACCGTATAGGATAGCTCCAGTGGAACAGGATGAGGTGAAACGGCAGATTGAGGAACTGTTGGAGAAAGGCTTTATTCAACCTAGTGCGTCACCTTAGGGAGCACCAGTGCTTTTGGTAAAGAAGAAGGATGGATCGATGAGAATGTGTATCGATTACCGGGAGCTGAATAAGGTCATTGTTCAGAATAAATATCCTATTCCTCGAATTGATGATTTGTTCGATCGTCTACAAGGATCAGCTGTATTCTCCAAAATAGATCTTCGATCGGGATATCACCACGTTCGAGTGAAAGCCGAAGATGTGCACAAAACTACATTTAGAACTCGACATGGGCATTACGAATTCTTAGTTATGCCATTCGGAGTGACGAATGCACCCGCAATCTTCATGGATTTGATGAATAGAGTTCTGAGGCCGTTCATTGATTCTTTCGTCGTGGTGTTTATCGACGATATTCTCGTGTACTCCAAGTCAGAGGAGGAGCACACCGAGCATCTGGCAGCAGTTTTGAAGAAGCTGGAAGAGCAGCAGTTGTATGCCAAGTTATCCAAGTGTGATTTCTGGAAATCTGAAGTGGCATTCTTAGGTCACATCCATTCTAAGGAGGGAGTGACGACTGACCCTCAGAAGATAGAGGCAGTGAGAGATTGGGGTAGGCCTACTACAGTGAAGGAAGTCAGAAGTTTTCTTGGAATGACTGGATACTACCGGAGATTCATTCAAGGTTATGCTCAGATAGCTGTGCCGCTTACTGGTCTGACCAAGAAGAATGTGAACTTCAAGTGGACTGAGCAATGTGAGGCGAGCTTTCAGGAGTTGAAAGAGAAGCTGACTACTGAGAAGCATCGTAGGCTTGGTTGTGTCTTAATGCAAGAAGGAAGAGTAATCGCTTATGGGTCTAGGCAACTACTGTAACGCCCCTGCCCCGAGCTCGAACAATTTATACAATTTATAAGACAAATTAGATACTATGTAGTACAACTGCCCACCACAGGCTGCCTCTCAAAAGGTGGTTAACCGAATTGGTGACTCTTGATCCTTGGCAATATTATTTATATTATTATATTCTGTTTTTAATCACCGATATGGGATTTTTACTCGCTACCTTTACATGCTCTTCATACTCACCCGGGTGCCCCCCCCCCCCCCCCCTGTGGAACAGCCACGTCATCACAATGACGAAGTCAAAGCAAGCCAAGCTTTTTTTTTTGAAGACCAGCACATTGATGTGCCTTCCTTCAAACTCCACATGGGACCCCCCCTTTCCAAACTTACCATTTCATTTTATTTCCATATAACCATCAGCCAAACCCCCATATATATCTAATATATATATATATATACTATACTTTGAAATTACCGGGGTGTTACACACACCTCCCCTTCAGAAATCAGCGTCCTCGCTGAGCACGGGCCATGCACAATCTAGTGCAGGATCTACTTTCTAGCCGATGTGGAGTGGAGTACCCTGATTCTGCGTGTTGTCCAGACCCCTAGCCCACCCCCGTGGATTTACCGGGCGTCCTGGCCACAACCCCGCTCCCTCTCAGGCATACATCTCACCCACTCTTACCCACACTCGGTGTCGAAAGTCGGCTCTGATACCATTTGTAACGCCCCTGCCCCGAGCTCGGACAATTTATACAATTTATAAGACAAATTAGATACTATGTAGTACAACTGCCCACCACAGGCTGCCTCTCAAAAGGTGGTTAACCGAATTGGTGATTCTTGATCCTTGGCAATATTATTTATATTATTATATTCTGTTTTTAATCACCGATGTGGGATTTTTACTCGCTACCTTTACCCGCTCTTCATACTCACCCGGGTGCCCCCCCCCCTGTGGAACAGCCACGTCATCACAATGACGAAGTCAAAGCAAGCCAAGCTTTTTTTTTGAAGACCAGCACATTGATGTGCCTTCCTTCAAACTCCACGTGGGACCCCCCCTTTCCAAACTTACCATTTCATTTTATTTCCATATACCCATCAGCCAAACCCCCATATATATATATATATATATATATATATATATACTATACTTTGAAATTACCGGGGTGTTACAACTACAACCACATGAGAAGAATTACCCGACTCATGATCTAGAGTTGGCTGCGATTATCTTTGCCCTGAAGTAATGGAGGCACTACGTGTACGGTGAGAAGTTGAACATGTACACGAACCACAAGAGCTTGAAGTACATATATCAGCAGAGGGATCTGAATCTGAGGCAGCGGAGATGGTTGGAAGTGCTTGAGGACATGCGACCTGAGATCAAATATCATCCTGGAAAAGCTAATGTTGTTGCTGATGCACTTAGTCGCAAGAGCAGTTTAGCCAGTTTGATTATAACTCAGAAGCATCTAATTGAGGAATTGGACCAAGCAGGTATTGAGGTTGTCTTGCAAGGATTGGGAGCATCTTTGGCTCAGTTGAGGCTTCAGCCTACACTGAATGGAAGGATCATTGCAAGTCAGGAAGTTGATGCTGATATCTTGGAGATGAAGGAGCAGGTTGGTGCTGGCAGGTTGCCCGGATTTCAAATCAGGGATGGAGTGCTGTGGTTCGGAGATAGGCTATGTGTTCCAAATCAGGCGGACCTGAAAGAGAGTATTCTTCAGGAGGCGCATGCTACTCTTTTGTCAGTACATCCTGGAAATACTAAGATGTACAAAGACATCAAACAGCATTTCTGGTGGTCAGGTTTGAAGCGGGATGTGGCTGAATTTGTGGCGAAGTGTGAGGTTTGTCAGCAAGTCAAAGCCGAAAATCAGAGACTCGGAGGTCTATTACAGCCGTTACCTATTCCGGAATGGAAGTGGGATAACATCAGTATGGATTTCATCACGGGATTGCTTAAGAATTCTAAAGGCAATGATGCGATTTGGGTTATAGTCGATCGACTAACCAAGTCCGCTCACTTTTTGGCAATGAAACTCACGGCTTCGATGGACAAGTTGGCTGAGTTGTATGTTGGCAAGATTGTCCGACTTCATGGTGTTCCGTCAACTATTGTGTCTGATCGAGATGCGCGGTTTACTTCGCATTTCTGGAGGAGTCTTCAGACAGCTTTGGGTACCAAGACGGATTTCAGCACTGTTTTTCATCCGCAAACCGATGGGCAGACCGAGAGAGTCAACCGTATTCTTGAGGATATGCTTCGGTGTTGTATACTAGACTTTGGAGGCAGTTGGGAAAGGCATCTACCTTTGGTAGAGTTTGCCTACAACAACAGTTTTCAGATTAGCATTGGGATGGCGCCGTACGAAGCTTTGTATGGCAGGAAGTGCAGGACACCTGTTTGTTGGTATGAAGTTGGGGAGCGTCAGTTGTTTGGTCCTGAGCTTGTGCAACAAACTTCTGAGAAGATTGTTCTGATCTGGAAAAGGTTGTTAGAAGCTCAGAGCAGGCAGAAAAGCTATGCAGACAACCGGAGAAGGGACCTTGAGTTTGAGGTTGGTGACTTCGTCTTTCTGAAAGTATCGCCCAGTAAAGGTGTGGTTCGATTTGGCAAAGGCTTGAAGTTAGCCCCGAGGTTTATAGGCCCGTACAAGATATTGAAAAGGATCGGGAAAACTGCTTACCGGCTTGAATTACCGGAAGAGTTATCTCAGGTGCACAATGTCTTTCATGTGTCTATGCTGAGAGGTTATATTCCAGATCCGAGTCATCATTTGCCTGAAGTGCCGGAAGGTTTGCAGTTGGATCTGAACTACATCGAGTCTCCTGTCGAGATTGTTGACCGTCGAGAGAAAGTCTTGAGGAATAAGACGATACCGATGGTCAAAGTAGTCTGGAGAAACCATTTGGTTGAAGAGGCTACTTGGGAATCTGAGGAGAGAATGTTGAAAGACTATCCTGAGCTTTTTGCTTGATTTGTATCTTTGTATTTTCTTTTGTTCTTGTTGTTGTGGTGTATTTTCTCGCTCTTGACTATAGTTCCGCGGACGGAACTATTCTAAGGAGGGAGTGTTGTAATACCCTGATTTTTCAATTAATGAAAAATTATTTTATTTTGCACGTAGTGTGCACGTGCAATATTTTTGTAAATATTTTCTTCAAAGATGGGTAAAGATATTTTAATTTGTGCTTTCAAATTATTTTATACAAAAAGCCTTTTCTTTTAAAAAGCCCAAAATGTAATTCTTTTATTTTATTTTAAAATAACTATTTTGGCCCACAAACTAAAGCCCATGGACTATTTTTTATACAACTTGTCATGTAGAATACAATTTAAAGACTATTTTATTTTTATACAAAAATTAATGCACAATTTTGGGCCTAGTGGCATGCACGTGCATTGCACGTACACGTGCAAAGTGCACAAATGCATGGGCCGGTTGTGATCTTTTTTGGAGGGAAATCAAATTTGTAATGGTGGTCATGATGTGGTGGTTACTAGGTTGTGGGTAGTTATTGCAACTCCTACTTTCATCCTAGCCCTCCATCTTACAACCAACCAATTGATCCTAGCCCTCCATTCTCCTTGAATTTTAGTATAAATACCCCCTCTCATGGCTAGTTATTTTGTGCTTAATGTTCTCTTCCAAACCTATAGTCTAATAGTATTATCTAGTAGTATTTTGTGAGTTAAAAGATTGAGAGGGTGTGGGATTGTCCTTGCATTCTATCAAGAAGGAGAGGCCGGCTTTGGAAGTGCTCGGGTTGGCTTTGGAGTGCTCGGATCTTGCTAGTGTGCGTGTTCAAGGAGGAGCATTTCGTTGCAAGAAAATTTGTCTAGGAGATTGCTAATTGTTCTTTTCTTCAATAAGGTGGGTAAATTTTCCATGTTTCTAATTAGGAATGCATGCTAGATTGAATTGAATGAACGAAGCATGAAAATGATTGATAAGAGTACACATTTAATTGGAAAATGACCTATTGATTGATTGATATATGGATGTGCAATTGTATGTGGTTCTATTAGTAATGACATTGTAAAAAGACTGCAAATGGCCTGTACAGTCGACCGTCAGGTGGACAAGTCGACTGGTACGAGGCGGGTGTTTTCTCATGATTTCTAAATTATAATACTTATTAAGACTAAAAATTTAGTTGTGTATGTGTATGCAAACTGAAGTGCTAGAATGATTGATTTAGAAAATATGAATGGATGAATAAGAACCAGTGATGATTAAAGAACTGGAAATAACACATACAGTCGACTGGTAATGTGAACAGTCGACTGGCTGATTGAAATGAAGTATGTACAGTCCAGAGTTCCATGAAACGATGTATTTTAATGTGATGTTCTAGTGTGTTAAATTGAGATTAGTAGTCATCTCTACAAGTAAATGATGAGTAAATGAAAGTGCATGCTTAGCATTTCTTTGGAGAAAAGAAACACTAGTTATGAGAAATTTACATTTAATTGAAACCACGTTGTGATGTTAGTAAACAGATAAGAAATTACATGTTATGTTGGCATGAATATAATGTAATATGTGAATTGAAGAACAGAAGGAAAGATGGTTCCTTAATTTGGAATTTAACCTGTTCAGTTGACCGAATGCTTGTAGCAGTCGACTGCACTGAGCATGGATAGTGTATAGTTGAATCACCCAGTACAGACGACTGATCGGAATGACAGTCGACTGTTAAACGGATGACATTTTTAGATGTGGAAAACTGCAGAACAACCGACTGGCCATGTGCAGCAGTCGACTCTTCCGAGCATTATTGATGAACTGTATTTGACTGGATAAGTCGACTGGAGGAGCTCCAAGTCGACTGTCCAGAGTGCTTTTGGTATATCAGAAATCTTATAATTTGTTGTGGTAAAGAATGTGAATCTTATGGTCGATATTGGTAAACTTTATTTGCCTTTGCATGAATTTACATGAAGTGAATCATTTATTTTGAATTGTGGGAATTAAATGAATATGAAAGCTATAACATGAAAAAGAAAATCTGTTGAGATTATGAAATGAACTCTTGAGTTGAAAATGCTCATTTTGGAAATTGTGAATTGGAAATTGAAACAAACGAGTAGCTAAGTCTCCCCCGGCATTGGAAATGAAATGAAATGAAATTTGAAAAGAAAGACCAAGGTTGGTCATGTTGAAATGAATGAATAAGTCCGGTTTAGTGGAGAGGCTAACTCTAGAGCTTTGATTTTTGTTCATGATTCTAATAAAAACTAAGGATTAGTACATAGTGAAGATGTGATGAAAGTGAGAGAAAAACACGAGTATGAGAACTAGGGTTTACGGTGCGGGTGTGTGAGCCACAGAATGCATGCTTGATGAGTCAAGGCATGGCGTGGGCACAACTCAGAATGATCGGACTCTAGCCACGCTTGTGGGATGTTTGGTGACTGCAAGAGGATCGTGTGCCATGAAGGAGGCTGAATTGCCACAGAATGCATGCTTGATGAGTCAAGACATGGCGTGGGGTTCCCCTCCAGTTTTTCTGTACACGAGCTTGTACTCATAGATCATCTAGGATACTTACCATAGTTACACTAGTAGATTAAGTCATGGCGAGAGATTGAACCCTACAAAGATGAAGAACGATTAAGAGGCTTGTCCTCGGACTTATGTAGTATGGGATGCATAGAATCCGAACAAGTGCGCATTAGTGTCATCTAATATAAATAATTGCATTAAGGACTAAGTGCACAATCACAACACGACATCAATAGGGTAGTCCCTTTAGTTTGAATGTGACAAGTTTGTGTTTGCTAAATATGAAAAATAAGTTATACTATTTCCGACATAGAGAGGATGGCCGTGTATAATGATCGTCGGTTGAATAAACTGACGTACCCACAGTCTTATACGCAGGTAAATGGCTTGATAAAGATTAAAGAGGAACAAATGCTTAAAGATTACTCCATGTTGTTGTATATCTATTTTCATTGTTGTAAAATTTTACTTCCGCTGTGCAATGTAAAGTGTAATATTGATGTAAACTCTGATGTAAAGTGAAAAGTTCAAATTTCCTTGTAAAATTGTACTAAAGGAAGTGGAAAGATCATGTAGAACATCTCGAATTCAGTGTATTTGGGATTCGGGGCGTTACAAGTCTTCCACAAAGGATACATATCGAGAAATGCGGACACGACCCGCTGTCGGATCAAAACAACAATAACCTTTGTGTTCAGGACTGAGACCTAGATGAACGCATTTCGCAGCACAAGCAGAGAGCTTCGTGCACTGAGTAGGTGGGAGGAGGACGTAACAGGTGCACCCAAAGGTACGGAGCATATTGTAGTCGGGAGGTGAATGATAAAGAGCCTCATAAGGTGTCGTACCAGCTAGGATGGACGATGGAGTAATGTTGATGAGATTAACAGAGGTCATAATAGCTTCTGCCCAGAAAGAATGAGGAGCGGAAGAGGAGAGTAAAAGAGCATGAGCCGTCTCAAGAATGTGACGATGCTTGCGTTCAGCTACACCATTCTGCTCATTTGTGTGAGAACATGATTGCTGAAAAAGGGTGCCGTGAGACTGAAGGATCGATCTCATAGTGGTAGAAGTGTACTCACGTGCACCGTCCGATTAAAAATTCTTAATGCGCACGCAGAACTGAGTGTGAATCATAGTTGTAAAGAACCGGTAAATATCAGGTATCTCAGATCGCTGACGCATAAGAAAAACTCATGTATGTCTAGTGAAGTCATCGATGAAGGCAATATAATAGAGATAGCCTTTCCACGAAGGTACGGGAGAGGGTCCCCATATGTCTGAATGAACAAGTTGAAAAGGATAAGTGGTTTCAGAAGTGCTTTTGTGACTAAAGGGTAGGGCAATGTGTTTGGCCAAATAACAATCCTGACAATCAGATAAATATTTAAAAGTGAGAGAATTAAGGGCACCACTGCGAGCTATAGTCTGGAGTCGTGATGCGCTAATATGACCTAAACGTCTGTGCCACAGATCATCATCAGAGGAAAGAGTACCGGCAAAACTAGAAGGAGAGTGATGTGCACGAAGAAAATCTAGATAATATAGACGACTGATATGGCTAAAAATAGGATTAAATCGGGACCGTTCACATCGGACACGAATCTTAAAGCTCAGGGGTAAAACGGTAATTTCACCTACTAACGAGTCTAAAATGGGAACTGGGTCTTTATTCACGACCCAATAACCCACGAACGGATCCACCTCAACTGGGTACGGGTCCCAACCCGAAACACACCCAGTCCAGAAAAGATAGAATTAGGGTTTCTGATTAATCATAATCAACGGCTCTGATTCACATCTATCTTTTCACCGGGATTAAGGGATTACATTCCTAATCTGATTACGAGGATTTTATGCCTTATCAGATCACAGGAATTACATTCCTTATCTGATCCTAACGGCGACTATAAATACCCCACACCCATCTCCATTAAGAGGTAATCAATCTTTTTCTAGTTAAACGCTCTTTCATAATCATTTCTGGTTACTGACTTGAGCGTCGGAGGGTGCGTCGCCGGGATCAACCCCGGTGTCTCGCACTTCCTTGCAGGTGAACGGCGGGAGTCAACGGTCAAGCTCCGGCGGAACAGGTTAGGTTTGCTATTCAGGTTTTACACGAACTCACAAATTCTATCTGTTTGCCCCCACACCAAATTTAGCAGCAACAGATTGGCGCCGTCCGTGGGAACACCAAACGAATAGCAGCGGCTCTTCCCGTTGGTCCGACCTTCTCCAGCCATGCCTCCTAGAAAGGTCAGATCTAGGGGTCCAACCGTGGACCCAACCCCGCTGATCAGCAAGAGGTAGTTCCCGTCCAACCCGCTCCGCAGCAGGGACAACCCCCGCTTCAAGTGGAGGACCCTCTTCAACAAGATCAGCCTCTTCTTCAGAATCAACAATCCCCCAAGGGTCCTTCCGGTCCACAGAATGCCGGTGCGGGGGGCTCCCGCATGAAGCAACCTCTCCACCTAGACCGCGTCTCCATACACAAAGCCTTTACGGATTCCATGGCCTCTCACAATCCTCAACCGGTAGAAGTTGGAGGACTTACGCCACCGTCTGGACGAGAAGCGGTCCCGAGAGGGAGCCTCCCGCCAGCAACGTCCGGGTGAGCGATCTCCACACCGCCGAGACTACAAAAGGTCCCATGTCCGAAGAGGGAGGAAGGAATCCCCCGAGCATCACAGAAGAAGACCACGCTCCCCTGCGGGTCGGCAGCAGCCTAGGAACGATGAGGCGCCAATCACCCGTGCCGAGATCCAACGAGTTTGGAGCACAACTCTCTCATAGAGTTCCTCCTCACACTCGTCTCACAAACAACTCTTTCCCAGAGCCGGGCTCTTCCGCTACGCTCACCTCCGAAGCGGACCTCTTCTCAACGAGTTTGGAGCACAACTCGCTCCTAGAGTTCCTCCTCACACTCGTCCCGAAAACAGCTCTTTCCCAGAGCCGGGCTCTTCCGCTCCGCTCGCCTCCGAAGCGGACCTCTTCTCAGATAGTTCGGAGCTCACAACTCTCTCCTAGAGTTGCTCCTCAAACTCGCCTCCCAAATGGCTCTCTTCCAGAGCCGAGCTCTTCGCTCCGCCCATCTCTAAGGCGGACCTCTTCTCAATGAGTTCGGAGCTCACAACTCTCTCCTAGAGTTGCTCCTCGCACTCGTCTCACAAACGGCTCTCTTCCAGAGCCGAACTCTTTGCTCCGCCCACCTCCAAGGCGAACCTCTTCTCAACGAGTTCGGAGCTCACAACTCTCTCCTAGAGTTGCTCCCCAAACTCTTCTCCCAAATGGCTCTCTTCCGGAGCCGAACTCTTTGCTCCGCCCACCTCCAAGGCGGACCTCTTCTCAACGAGTTCGGAGCTCGCAACTCTCATCAAGAGCTCCTCCTCGCACTCGTCTCACAAACGACTCTCTTCCATAGCCGAGCTCTCCACTCTGCTCACTTCGGAACGGACCTCTTCTCAACGAGTTCGGAGCTCACAACTCTCTCCTAGAGTTGCTCCCCAAACTCTTCTCCCAAATGGCTCTCTTCCGGAGCCGAACTCTTTGCTCCGCCCACCTCCAAGGCGGACCTCTTCTCAACGAGTTCGGAGCTCACAACTCTCACCAAGAGCTCCTCCTCGCACTCGTCTCACAAACAGCTCTCTTCCAGAGCCGAGCTCTTCACTTCGGTCACCTCCGAAGCGGACCACTTATCAACAAGTTCGGAGCGCACAAAACTCACCTAGAGTTGCTCCTCAAACTCATCTCACAAATGGCTCTCTTCCAAGAGCCGAACTCTTCCCTCCGCTCGCCGCCGAAGCGGACTTCTTCTCAACAAGTTCGGAGCTCACAACTCTCACCAAGAGCTCCTCCTCGCACTCGTCTCACAAACGGCTCTCTTCCAGAGCCGAGCTCTTCACTTCGGTCACCTCCGAAGCGGACCACTTATCAACGAGTTCGGAGCGCACAAAACTCACCTAGAGTTGCTCCTCAAACTCATCTCACAAATGGCTCTCTTCCAAGAGCCGAACTCTTCCCTCCGCTCGCCGCCGAAGCGGACCTCTTCTCAACAAGTCCGGAGCACACAACTCTCTCCTAGAGTTGCTCCTCGAACTCATCTCACAAATGGCTCTCTTCCAGAGCCGAGCTCTTCCCTCCGCTCGCCGTCGAAGCGGACCTCTTCTCAACAAGTCCGGAGCACACAATTCTCTCCTAGAGTTGCTCCTCAAACTCATCTCACAAATGACTCTCTTCCAAGAGCCGAACTCTTCCCTCTGCTCGCCGCCGAAGCGGCCCTCTTCTCAACAGGTCCGGAGCGCACAACTCTCTCCTAGAGTTGCTCCTCGAACTCATCTCACAAATGGCTCTCTTCCTGAGCCGAGCTCTTCCCTCCGCTCGCCGTCGAAGCGGACCTCTTCTCAACAAGTCCGGAGCGCACAACTCTCACCAAGAGCTCCTCCTCACACTCGTCCCGAAAACAACTCTTTCCCAGAGCCGGGCTCTTCCGCTCCGCTCACCTCCGAAGCGGACCTCTTCTCAACGAGTTTGGACCACAACTCTCTCCTAGAGTTGCTCCTCAAACTCTTCTCCCAAATGGCTCTCTTCCAGAGCCGAACTCTTTGCTCCGCCCACCTCCAAGGCGGACCTCTTCTCAACGAATTCGGAACTCACAACTCTCACCAAGAGCTCATCCTCACACTCGTCCCGAAAACAACTCTTTCCCAGAGCCGGGCTCTTCCGCTCCGCTCGCCTCCGAAGCGGACCTCTTCTCAGACAGTTCGGAGCTCACAACTCTCTCCTAGAGTTGCTCCTCAAACTTGTCTCACAAATGGCTCTCTTCCAGAGCCGAGCTCTTTGCTCCGCCCACCTCCAAGGCGGACCACTTCTCAACGAGTTCGGAGTCCAGCTTCTTCTACATGGCTGCTCCCACAACTTGTTAAACTAACCACACGATGGTTCGGAGTCCAGCACTCGGCTCGACACTTCTTCCTCAGCTCGTCTACAGGCGAGCCGGAAGTAGATCGCCGTTCGAAATTGCTCCTGCAGCCGTTGAATGGATCGGAGTCCAACACTTGGCTCGATTCTACTTCGCAAGTTCGCTCCTAAGCGGACTAGAAGTAGCTCGCCATTCGAAACTGCTCCTGCATCCCTTAAACTAACCACACGATGGTTCGGAGTCCAGCACTCGGCTCGACACTTCTTCCTCAGCTCGTCTACAGGCGAGCCGGAAGTAGATCGCCGTTCGAAATTGCTCCTGCAGCCGTTGAATGGATCGGAGTCCAACACTTGGCTCGATTCTACTTCGCAAGTTCGCTCCTAAGCGGACTAGAAGTAGCTCGCCATTCGAAACTGCTCCTGCATCCCTTAAACTAACCACACGATGGTTCGGAGTCCAGCACTCGGCTCGACACTTCTTCCTCGGCTCGTCTACAGGCGAGCCGGAAGTAGATCGCCGTTCGAAATTGCTCCTGCAGCCGTTGAATGGATCGGAGTCCAACACTTGGCTCGATTCTACTTCGCAAGTTCGCTCCTAAGCGGATTAGAAGTAGCTCGCCATTCGAAACTGCTCCTGCATCCCTCAAACTAACCTCACGATGGTCAGGGTCCTATGGCTCGACTTCACTTCACCGGCTCGTCCTTAAACGGGCCGGAGGAAGATGGCCATTCCGAACTGCCCTCACGACCATCCGAGCTGAGCTACCCATCTACCGAGAAGCAAAGTGGCGGAAAATGTGCCCCAAAATCCGTGCTCGGATCTGCCGAACAAGATGCATCTACCGAGCAGCTAAGCAGATGAAGAGCAAGAAGAAAAAGAGGCTAACGGGTCAGGGTCGGATCCAATACCCTCGGTCCGACCCATACCCTTCTTAGCTCCTTCATTCTTCTCCTTCTTCAGTCTTCCCGCCAAAAGTACCCAGCACTTCTGCTCTTCTTCACTGTGCGAAAGAACGAGGTAGGGGAGAGAACCCGAATGCCTCTCCTCCCCTTCCTCTTTCTTCTCAAAGTCAAGACTCTTCACTCCGCTCACTTCCAAAGCGGAGCTCTTCTCCACAGGTTCGGGGCACAACTTTCTCCTGGAGTTCCTCCTCAAACTTGTCTCTCAAATAGCTCTTCTCGACGAGATCGGAGCTAAAACTCTCTTAGAATTGCTCCTTGCGCTCACTTCAAAGAATGGGTCTTCCCAGCACCTCTTCTCCTAGGAGTGGAGCTCCTCTTCAATAATCTCCAAAACCAAACAGAATAGAGACAACTTCAGAGCCCCTCACCTCTCCCGTATGCTGACCCATCCTCCCGAGCCGAGGAGCAGAGCTTCATCGACCCATCCCCTTCATCAACTCACTGAGCTTCTCCTCACGCTCGAGCCATCCGAACAGCCGAGCTACCGAACAGCTCAGCCGAACGGCCGAGCCACTGAGCACGGAGGGGCGGAATCTTCAAGGAACACTTCCTCCAAAACGCCTCAGCGCCTCGGCCAACAGCAATGAGTCTCCGAGCCGAGGTACCGGGGTACCGACCCTCGTATATGGCAAAAAATCGTCCCGAGGCGATTTCGCCGTTAGATCATCTCAAAATTCGCACCCAATCGTGATGGACGGATCAGATCGCGCTACGTCACCACAAAACGACAAGATAACGTTTTCTCGAAACTCGTGCCTCTTGTCTCGTGATTCGCGCCACGATCGTGATCAACCGTCCAGATGGCTCTTCTCCAAATCGAGCTCCCCACTCCGCTCGCATCCGAAGCAGAGCTCTTCTCAAACGAGTTCGGAGCTAAAAACTCTCCTAGAGTTGCTCCTCAAACCCCTCTTCCAGTCAGCTCTTCTACAAGTCGAGCTCCCTGCTCTGCTTGCCTCCAAAGCAGAGCTCTTCTCAACGAGTTCGGAGCTAAAAACTCTCTCCTAGAGTTGCTCCTCAAACTCCTCTTCCAGACAGCTCTTCTACACGTCGAGCTCCTCCCTCCGCTCGCCTCCAAAGCGGAGCTCTTCTCAACGAGTTCGGAGCTACAAACTCTCTCCTAGAGTTGCTCCTTAAACCCCTCTTCCAGACAGCTCTTCTACACGTCGAGCTCCTCCCTCCGCTCGCCTCCAAAGCGGAGCTCTTCTCAACGAGTTCGGAGCTACAAACTCTCTCCTAGAGTTGCTCCTCAAACCCCTCTTCCAGACAGCTCTTCTACACGTCGAGCTCCTCCCTCCGCTCGCCTCCAAAGCGGAGCTCTTCTCAACGAGTTCGGAGCTACAAACTCTCTCCTAGAGTTGCTCCTCAAACCCCTCTTCTAGACGGCTCTTCTACACATCGATCTCCTCCCTCCGCTCGCCTCCAACGCGGAGCTCTTCTCCACAAGTTCGGAGCTAAAAACTCTCCTAGAGTTGCTCCTCAAACTCCTCGTCCAGATGGCTCTTCTACAAGTCGAGCTCTTCACTCCGCTCGCCTCCAAAGCGGAGCTCTTCTCAAACAAGTTCGGAGCTAAAACTCTCCTAGAGTTGCTCCTCAAACTCCTCTTCCAGATGGCTCTTCTACAAGTCGAGCTCCCCGCTCTGCTCGCCTCCAAAGCGGAGCTCTTCTCAAACGAGTTCGGAGCTAAAACTCTCTCCTAGAGTTGCTCCTCAAACTCCTCTTCCAGATGGCTCTTCTACAAGTTAAGCTCTTCACTCCACTCACTTCCAAAGTGGAGCTCTTCTCCACAGGTTCGGAGCACAACTTTCTCCTGGAGCTCCTCCTCAAACTTGTCTCTCAAATAGCTCTTCTCGACGAGATCGGAGCTAAAACTCTCTTAGAATTGCTCCTTGCGCTCACTTCAAAGAATGGGTCTTCCTAGCACCTCTTCTCCACCCCTAGGAGTGGAGCTCCTCTTCAAAAACCTCCAAAAGCCAAGCAGAGCATCACCTCTTCCATATGCCGACTCATCCCCTTCATCAACTCACCGAGCTTCTCCTCACGCTCGAGCCGTCCGAACAGCCGAGCTACCGAACAGCTCAGCCGAACGGCCGAGCCACTGAGCACGAAGGGGCGGAATCTTCAAGGAACACTTAATTCAAAACAGACAATTCAGCACCTCGGCCAAACAGCCCTGATGCGCCGAGCCGAGGTACCGGGGTACCGACCCTCGTATATGGCAAAAAATCATCCCGAGGCGATCTCACCGTTAGATCATCTCCAAATTCGCACTCAAGCGTGATGGACGGATCAGATCGCGCCACGTCACCACAAAACGACAAGATAACGTTTTCTCGAAACTCGTGCCTCTTGTCTTGTGATTCGCGCTACGATCGTGATCAACCGTCCAGATTGAGCCGTGCAGCTCGGATCTGCCAATCTACCCAACTGCGGAGCGGCGAAAAATGTACCTCGAAATCCGGGCTCGGATTCGCCGAACAAAGCAAGCAGATGAAGAGGAAGAAAGAAAAAGAGGCTAACGGTCGGGGTCGGATCCGATACCTACGGTCCGACCCATACCCTTCTTAGCTCCTTCATTCTTCTCCTTCTTCCCCAACACTTCTCCTCTTCTCCACCGAGCGGAAGAACAAGGCAGAGGAGAGAACCCAGTTGCCTCTCCTCCCCTTCCTCTTCTCCTCTTCACCTCTCCAAAAAGTACCCAGCACTTCTCCTCTTCTCCACTGTGCGAAAGAACAAGGCAGAGGAGAGAACCCAAATGCCTCTCCTCCTCTTCCTCTTTCTCCTCAGAGGTGCTGCCGATCCGATCCGAGGTGCCGATCCGAGCCGAGGTACCGGGGTACCGACCCTCGTATATGGAGAAAAATTCGGCCGATCCCATCTCACCGTCGGATCGTCTCAAAATTCGCACTAAAACATGATGAACGGCTCAGATCTCGCCACGTCACCACAAAACGACAAGATAACGTTTTCTCAAAACTCGTGCCTCTTGTCTCGTGATTCGTGCCACGATCGTGATCAACCGTCCAGATTGAGCCACGTAGCTCGGATCTCAAATCCGAGCTACCGACCTACCGAACAGCAAAGTGAAAAAAAAAATTCTCCTCAAATTCCGTGCTCGGATCTGCCAAACCGGGTGCATTAGCCGAGCAACAAGGAAGAAGAGAGAGAGAGAGAGAGAAAAAGGGGGCACAAGGGATGGGTTCGGACCCGTTAAGGGGATCCGACCCGAACCCCTCTCCAACTCCTTCTTCCCTTCCACTTTCCCGCCAAAACTAACCAAAAGAAAAAAAAAAAAACCCAAATTCCTCTTCCTCACGCCACCGACCTCTCCCTCCGTAGATGGAGCTCGTTCATCTCCAACGTCCGCTATTGTGCCGAGCTCTCCCTCCTTCACACAACGAGCCCCTTCGTCGAAGCTTCGGCCGCTTCCGTGGCCGAGCTCCGAGCCAAGTGACGAGCCGAACCCAACGCCATCACCATGTTCTGCCGACCTCGACTCCATTGCCGAGCTCCCGACCGCGAGCTCCAGTACTGACCTTCTTCTCCACCACTGCCGACGAGCCTCACCGAGCTCCCTCCTCCTTCGGCGAAGTTCTCAAATGCCCCGCCATGGCCGAAGCTCGACCATCGAGCCCACAGAGCAGAGCTCGACCACTACCGACCTCCCCATGCGCAGCTCTCTCCCTAAGCTCCGCCATGGCCGGTCTTCGAGCTCCTCGTCGAACCCAGTTCTCCACAGTACCAAGCTTCGCTTCTCCAAACTCCTCTCAACCTCCGAGCTCAGCCTTCTTCCTCGGCAAAGCTCCGCCGAAGCTTCGTCTCCCATCGTCAAGCTAACTTCCACTCGTCGACCACTTCGCCGAAGCTCTTGCCTTGCCGAACCCCATTCGTGCCGAGCTTCGCTGCCGAGCTCTCCCTCTCTCCGAGCTCCACGTCGAACCCTCTCCTCGCCGAACCCATCGAACCGAAGCTCCAAACTCCCCTTGTTCACCAACTCCGGTCTCTTCGCCGAGCTTCTCCTCTAGATGAGCCCCGAACTCCGAGCAACGCCGACTTCGAGCTCCCACTCTCGCCGAGCTCCCTCCATCGCCGAGCCAAACCCATCACCTCTCCAAGCTCCACCGTCGAGCTCTCTTCTCTTCGTCGAGCTCCAAGCTCCTTCGTCGGAGCTGCCTTCCACGCTGAGACGAAAAAGAAGAGAGAAAGAGAAGAAGGACGCGAAGAAAGATGGAGGGGAAGAAGAGAAGCAGGGAAGAAGAGAAGCAGCAGTGAAGAGAAAAAAAAAAACAAAAAAAAAAAACAAAAAAAAAAAGGGGTGACGTGGCACTGCCACGTGGCATCTAGCCGAACCGAGGCATCTTCGCCGAAGCGCCGAGCCGAGGTACCGGGTTACCGATGCTGTAAATTGAGAAAAAAACAGACCGACCAACACGATCCGTCCGATCGTCTCAAAATTCGCGTCGCGACACGATCGACGCTCAGAAACGCGCCACGTGTCCCGATCGTGATCTGCCTCACGATGCGCGCAGATCTGATCATGATGGACGGCCAGAAACGCGCCACGTGTCCCGATCGTGATCTGCCTCACGATGCGCGCAGATCTGATCATGATGGACGGCCAGAAGCGTGCCACGTGTCCCGATCGCGATCTGCCTCACGATGCGTGCTCATCTGGTCATGATGGACGGTCAGAAATCTGCCACGTGTCCAGGTAATATTTAAATTATTTATTTATTTATTTAATTGTTTTTTTATTTAAAAAATCCGAAAAATAATTAAAAAATCGAAAAAATTAATTAAAAATTCTAAAAATAATTATTAATTCAGAAAAAATTATTTTTAAATTCTGAAAAAATAATTATTAAATTAGAATAATTAATTAATATTTTAGATAATTAATTATTTAATTCGGAAAATGAATAAAAAATTCAAAAAAATGAATAAAAAATTCAAAAAAAATGAGAAAAAATTCAGAAAAATCTGGAAAAATCACCAAAAATCCAGAAAATTCTGAGAATATTTTTGGGCATTTTACAAGCCCATAATAACACTGTTACACCCCGAGCAAGATTTCAAACTCCCTTAAGAACACCGATAAAATCCCGTGCGCCATTAAAACAGTAAAACTACTCCTCAAAGGCTGATCAAACTCAGTCTTCGGGAGTGGGGGGCTCGTGATATGGCTAAAAATAGGATTAAATCGGGACCGTTCACATCGGACACGAATCTTAAAGCTCAGGGGTAAAACGGTAATTTCACCTACTAACGAGTCTAAAATGGGAACTGGGTCTTTATTCACGACCCAATAACCCACGAACGGATCCACCTCAACTGGGTATGGGTCCCAACCCGAAACACACCCAGTCCAGAAAAGATAGAATTAGGGTTTCTGATTAATCATAATCAACGGCTCTGATTCACATCTATCTTTTCACCGGGATTAAGGGATTACATTCCTAATCTGATTACGAGGATTTTATGCCTTATCAGATCACAGGAATTACATTCCTTATCTGATCCTAACGGCGACTATAAATACCCCACACCCATCTCCATTAAGAGGTAATCAATCTTTTTCTAGTTAAACGCTCTTTCATAATCATTTCTGGTTACTGACTTGAGCGTCGGAGGGTGCGTCGCCGGGATCACCCCCGGTGTCTCGCACTTCCTTGCAGGTGAACGGCGGGAGTCAACGGTCAAGCTCCGGCGGAACAGGTTAGGTTTGCTATTCAGGTTTTACACGAACTCACAAATTCTATCTGTTTGCCCCCACACCAAATTTAGCGGCAACAACGACCCTGACGATTAGCACGCCCAAACTCCTCACCGGTGGAGGAATTAGTAATAGAACAACCTAAAGAGTCAAAAGTAATGACAATACCACTATCGCACAACTCACTAATAGAAATAAGGTTTATTGATAAATGAGGAGTATAAAGAACATATGGTAATGTGAGAGTGCGAGAGCTAATTGTCCCTGAGTGTGTAATAAGAAGTGGTGAGCCATTAGCTGTGTGTGGAGATGGAGAGTGAGAGGGAAATGCTGTACAGGTGGTGAATAGTGTCTGATTACTAGTGAGATGATGTGATGTATCAGAATCTAAAATCCAGAACGAATTCATACCGGGAGTGGCAGAAAGTGCAGGAGTAGAGGAGCCAGTATTGATAGACTGACCCATGAGCTGTAGTTCCAGCTGAGTGAGGCGTTGCTGAAGATTAGCCCAATCAGCAGGAGACGGCAAGGCTGGAGTGATGGGCATGGCCGAGGATGTGAGGGACGACTCACTGCAAGGGCTGCTGTGACTGAGAGCTCAATATGGAGGGAGATGCTGCTGGTGTCGGAATCGGGGTAGGGAGCAGGACGGTGCTACCGGTGACGGAAGTAGAGGTGAGGTAGGGTGAGCAATGATGTGAGGAGAAGGTAGGAGGCCAGAGGCAGACTGAAAATGGCGTTGCTGCTGTTTGAATCTGGAGGATGAACGAGCGGCGGTTGCATCGGGGAAGTCAGCGGAGGCGAAAATATGTGGGAGTGATTGAGATTCCATCACGCAGTATTACCTGTATATATAATAATAATAATAATAATAATAATAATAATAATAATAATAATAATAATAATAATAATAATAATTATTATTATTATTATTATTATTATTATTATTATTATTATTATTATTATTATTATTATTATTATTTTATTTTATTTTATTTTATTAAATTTTTTTTGTGTGAAAAGAATGGGGTTTGTGATCTGAAAAGTTCGGATCTGAAAAGTGGGGGAACTTCAGAGGAGGGAGAAGTTCACCATCATGGAACTTCTGATCACCATGTTCGGATCTGAAAAATGGGGGAACTTCAGAGGAGGGAGAAGTTCGGATCTGGGAGAAGTAAGATGCGGGAGAGGGCGAGAACTTCGGAGCTTTGGCTGGAGGTTGAAGATGCTTGGACTGGAGAGACCGAGATGATCAGATCCAGGGAAGTTCGAATCGAGAGAAGGGAGATGCGGGAGAGAACTTCGGAGCTTTCGTTGGAGGTTGAAGATGCTTGGACTAGAGAGACCGAGACGCGAGGCAATTGGAGGCCTCGACATGGTGGCGGTGATTTGGGTCGTGACTGGAGGTTGAAGATGAAGTTTTTTTTAAAATTTTTTTTTTTTTAGATCTAGGGTTTTGGGAAGAATTTTGTAAACTTGGCTGTTGGAATTTGAGAATTTTTGATGAGAAAATTTAAGAAGGGAAAATTTGAATAATTGGCTCTGATACCATGTTAAGATAAATCAGAGAGATGAAAACAATACTGAATATTGAATTGAGTTTAACCAAGTATAATACCACCTATACATAGGAGGAGAACAAATATCAAAACAACTCTACAGCCAATATGGGACTATAATATTATCTAACAATTTTGAATTACAAAATACACTTCATTAGATCAAACAACATTGCATACGATTGAGTTGAAAAATTTTATGGACATGGGTTGTATACGCCTATATATCAACTTAATTCTACCTTGCTAAAAGATATATTTTTTCATTTATTTATTTTTATTATTAATTTTTTTTTCTTCTGGTTGCTCTGATAACTAAGAGATTCGATCGGTCTATGGAGTTGATCTAACCCTGTGCATCATGGTTTATGATGGTGGTCATAAGTTTTTCTTTCACTAGAGAGTTTGATGCACCTCCCTTCAGAATTGAAAGAGATATTAATAGACACCGTAGGTTGTGATTCCTATCACTATCAGTCACAAGTAGATTTTCTCCCAGTGATTTACTTTCCAAGCAAATATAGCCGCTTTTTACTTCCCCTTTTAACTTTCTTGTGCTACTTTCCAGGCACCACAACAATGATTTTTACGCAAAAGTTGGAGGCATAAGCAATAGAGACAGGGCCGGCCCTGGGCCTGTGCGAGCTGTGCGGCCACACAGGGCCCACGATCGCACAGAGCCCATTAATTAGGAGTCCCGTTAGACATCATATATAATTAATACAAATTGTATTTCAATTTTAGCACAAAAGTCAAGTTGTCTGAGTGATTAAGGGAGTAGACTTTAAATCTAATGGATGCAGATTTGAACTTGGCTATTGACAATTTATTATTATTATATATATTATATAAAGTTTTTAATGATTTCTATGTTTCTTTCATTAATTGTTAAGATTATATGTATATTTACTTTTAGAGAGAAAAAAATTCTTTCATTAATTGTTGAGATTATATGTATATTTACTTTTAGAGAACGTTTTTTTAATGATTTCTATGTTGTTGCTTTCAATAATTATTGAAATTGACTTAATATGTAAAGCTTTTTTTAATCGTGTATTTGATGCGTTGCAATAATATGAGGATCCTTAACCACATTTATACTATTTCATTTTAATTGATGAGACGAATAATTCAAGATATCGATCAAGTCATCTCAGGTATTTGAGCCTCCAGTGTATAAAATTTGAAAGGTATTTTTCAAATGAATTCATATAAAATTTTTAAGATATAGAATGTACCATACTCGTATTCATCAACTGAATTCGTATAATATATATATGATATCAAAATCAAAATAAAGTAAAATTAGTATTAGAATATTTAAAGAAGGCCCATTTTTTTCTTTCCGCACAAGGCCCTATAAATCTCAGGACCGGCCCTGAATTGAGAATTTGAATAGAGAATTGAACAAATTGGAGCTTGATGTGCTCTTCCTACTAGACTTTGATGTAATGGTAAGCCTGCAAGAATTTGAGATCTATTGCTTGCATTTAGAAAAGGAAATGTTTTTTTTTAATCTAAAAGGTGGGGCATAAACCCCCGAGTTTCGTTAAAAAGTTTTTAACAAAACAACAATCAGGAACCGGAAGATGATGTTCATGTCACCCCACACGTGGGCCATGATGTTTATACTCCGCAAAATATAGACCCCGTCCCATACAAAGAAGATCCCACCCAAAAGAACAGAGAAAATAGTTCATTACAAAACACTTCGAACGCTAGAAGCGTCAATACAAAACAAAACAAAATAGCTGCTCCATAACCAGTCGAGGCTAGCGAACCTCGTCCTGCCAATCACTCCTCCTCTGTGGACCCTTCCCTTTCCTTTGGGTCTGCATCACCTCTAGGGGGGCTGATGTCTGCATACATCCTTTGACCTTTAGAAAAGGAAATGTTGTCGAGCAGAGTTAGCCAAAAGCTTGAGAGAGAGACATCTCGCATATAGAGGATGCATGGGGAGCATGAATAGTCAGGATGGCTTGCAATGTCATCCTTCATCACCTTCACTTCACTCCATTGATTGATCAATGTTTATAAACGATTTCTTGACTTTCATTTTCTGCCTTTGAGTGAATTTGTATAAATCTTTACCCTGCATAATAGATAACATTGGTATCGGGTCGGATCCTTCACTACCCAGATCCAGACCCGGTTCCCTACGGGTACAAAAATTGGACCCGGACCCGTGAGGTCTGGTTCGGGTCCTATTAAAATATTGTTACCTGTTCGGGTATGAGTGGGAGTGTGAGCGGCGAGTGGAGGATTTAGAATAGAGGAGAGAAGAAAAATGTATGAGTTTTGAGTTTAGATGAGGAAGATTTAGAATTGAGGAGGATGGAGGGGGGTGAGGATAGAATATTTATTTTTTATGTTGATTTTTTGGAATTTTTTTAACAGGTCCTGGTCCGGGTCGGGTATCTTTTGAGTGGACCAGGACCCGAAAGTATAATGGGTCCCATTTTAGAACCTGGACCCAGACCCGGATAGGCCGGGTCGGTTCCAGTCCAATGCCGGGTCCGGGTGGGGTCCGGGCAGGCCCGGCCCAAGGCCCAAGCGACCAAAGCAAGGGCTTTAGGCCTGATTTTTTTTTTGTATAACTACTGAAAAGGCCTCTTAAATATTGTCTTTTGGTTTGCCAAAATGCCTCGTTTGAGAAATCAGAAAAGCTGAAAGGCCTCTTAAAACTCTTAAAGAGTCTTTTGGTTTCCCAAAAGAACATTATTGCTAACTGCTTACCGACTTCCAAGGCTCCAACTCTCCAAGTTCCAAGTTTCTGTCAGACTCTCTCTCCCATCTCGCCATCGCTCTTCTCTCTCTCAGTCTCTTGACTCTTCACATCGGCGACTTGACCACAGGCATGAGGAACTAAGGTGTCGTCCATTCGCGGCAGACTGCAGTCGCCCATTCTCTCTCTTCTAATCCTCTTATCCTCGCAGCAGCACGCCGTTCTCGGCAGTCGTCCATTCGCGGCAGCACGCCGCGTCGAGTCTCTCAATGTCTTTGTATTATGGATGCTTTTAGAAGCAAGTTCTTGGATTACCTACTGGATATATGAAGTTCTTAAATGTTCTAAGAATCTGTTTAATTTTTCCTCTTCAGGCACGGAGGGAGTTGAATAATCCAGAGAATGTTGTGATTGGTGCTTTTGCTGGTAATTCTAATTTAATTTCTGTCTTCATTTTGCTTTAAATTCTTCTGCAAAGCTCCACAATTCTTCATGCTACTGATATGATTTACAATGGTACACACATTCTTAATGGACAATTAACAATTCATGATTGTTCCTGAAAACCCCAAATTTAAATTACTGCTTTACTATTTTATTATTTGGTTTCTTGCTAATTGTATACTGATATATAGACACAACACATACACTAAAGTTGCCATAGTACACACACCCCCACATTGTCGAATTTTTTGCGTACATAGGCCACTTTTTGAAAGATTTTGCGTTTTTGGGCCAGTTGCCCAACTATTAGCGCTTTTGGGCTAGCCTGTGCCACGTCAGCAGCGGCCGCTATTCCCAATAGCGGCCTCTTCATTTCGAGGCTGCTAATGGGAATAGCGACCTATGTTTTAATTTTTTTTGAATTTTTTGTTTGCTGTCGCTATTCCCACTAGCGACCTTAGTATAATGAGGTCGCTGATGGGATTAGCGACCTTTAATGAGTTGTATTCTAGCACTTAGCAAAATCTATAGAGCTTTTGCTCTCTGAAAAATGACAATCAATTTTTTTTTAAAACTAAGGTCGCTATTCGGAATAGAGGCCTTTATTAACTAAGGTCGCTATTCCGAATAGAGGCCTTAGTTGTAAAACTATTTTGCAAATTTTACAAAGAATAAGTAAATTGTGTTTCCTACTGAGGTCGCTACTGAGGTCGCTATTCCCAATAGCGACCTCAATTTTAAATTTTTTGGAAAAACTTTTTAGGAATCGCTAAGTGTCTCAATACATTTATTCAAGCCGACTAATCTCATTATACTAAGGTCACTAGTGAGAATAGCGACGACAAACAAAAAATTCAAAAAAATTTAAAACATAGGTCCCTATTCCCATTAGCAACCTCGAAATGAAGAGGCCGCTATTGGGAATAGCGCCCGCTGCTGACGTGGCACAGGCTAGCCCAAAAATGCTAAGGGAGTGTTTGGTTTGAGGGGAATGGAGGGGAGGGGAGGGGAGGGGAGGGGTTTTTTAAAACTTTTCTTGTTTGGTTCATTTTTTAGGAGGGGAGGGGAGGGGAGGGGAGGGAAATGGGGGGGGGGGGGGGTGCAACACCCCTCCTGAGCCAATTTTTGCTCCCCTCCAATATTGGGAGATTTGGAGGGGAGAGAAATTATGTCTAATTTTTGAATGTGAATGGACTAAATTGCCCTTTTAGTTAGTTCTCTTTGATATTTTCCCTGTTCAATCTCCACATCATCTTAAGGCTAATAAGAAGTGCTTGTAGACGATAAATTTTTGGTATCTACTCTGATGAAAGGAATCCTTTCTCGATCTGATGGCATTAGTATTGTCTTTTTCTATGTTATGGTCCGTACAACTCAAGTGGTCACTAAACTAGCTTATCAAATGCTTGAGTTCATATTTGTCCAGATTTTCCATGAATTATTTTTAAAAATATTTATAACATCCTTAAGTCATTCTTATCTGTCAAAGGACTATTTAGCCTATTTCTGGATCTGTTGGTGTCAAAATATCACAAATCTGCTTTGTTCTTCACCAAAATGATGTTCTTACTAAGTTATTTTAAACTAGCTTTACTGCATGGGTCAGAATTTTATGAGTATCCTCAATGACCTCTAAGATGCCATTAGAAATGGATTTAGTTGCATGATAATTTATCTTTTATTCTGATCTTGTTTTGCATTATTTGACATTTTGTTTGAAGGCCACATATAACTTGCTATTGAAGGTGATCAATTTCTGACTTTATGTTTCTTTCATTTTCAATTGTTTGATCATATGCATTATCTGTTGCTTTGTTTTGTTTTGTACATTGCTCTCTTTGCCATTTTATTCACTTTTTTTGTTTGGAGTTTAATTAGTGCAGTCTCCTTGTAATCTTGCAGGGTTTGGAGGCAAGTTGTGAACATTCAGTCGTTCTTGGTGAGGTTGGACATATCGATCACCTTGTGAAGGGTATAACAATAATTTTATTATAAAATCCATTCCCCCCTTGTGAACCAAACAAGAAGATAATTATTTTCACTCCCCTCCCCTCATTTGAACCAAATAGAGTCTTCATTAAATCTCTGCCCTCCCCTTCCCTTCCTCCATTAAAATCCCTCCCCTCCATTAAAAGATTTTTTTCCCAAACCGACCTACTTTTTGAAAGTTTTTCCCAAACCGACCTACTTTTTTTTTTAATTCCCAAAACGACACACTCGGTCTTTGAAAGACCGAGTTTAGCACAAAATAAGTCGGTTTTTCAAAGACCGAGTGTTAGAATTCGATTTTTGGAATTCTAACACTCGGTCTTTGAAAAACCGAGTTATTTTGTGCTAAACTCGGTCTTTCAAAGACCGAGTGTGTTATTTTGGTAAATACTTTCAAAAGTGGGTCAGTTTGGTAAATATTTTCAAAAAGTGGGTCATTTTGGTAATAAGTTCTTATTCCTGAGTATATCAGAATTCCTTTATAAAATACAAAAAAAATTACAGGAATAACTCATACAACAAACCAGATTGAAAGATAGAAATGATGGTAATTTTGAGATACTAAACAGAAAATTATTATTATTTCCAAAACTTAATGGATATATCATTGTAGGAAATGATAAATTTCATACATGGTTACAATTAATTATAAGTTCTCAATATGGTACATTAACTATTGAGATTTAAGAGGTTAGTTTGTTTCGTTAAAACAACACAGTAAATGAGAGTTTCGCGCTACAAAAGCGTGGTGAAAAAATGCCAATATTAATTACAGAAAAAATGCCATTATTAATTACAGAAAAAATAAAGCAAAAAAAAAAAAAACCTATTTTCCAGCACAATATTTTGGTTTGTATAAACAATAAAAAACATTCTTCAACTGTTTAGTGAAAACACTCTCCTGCACTGGAAGAAAAGTCCACGCTAATACAAACTAATTTCTTAAATGACAAACCAATGAGGACTAAGCAGCTACTCTATAACACGGCTGATAGAGTAGAATTTGATACTCAAATCCAGAGAATTACTTGATATAATTGTGCCAAATAATCATCCTCACTTATCACATGCTTTTATGGTAAGAAAAAATGCACATGTCTTTCTAAAATGGATGCTTAGTATCTTTGGTAATCTTTTTATTATCCTGGACTATATTGACAATATTCTTGTTTATTCAAAAATGCATGAAGAACATAGTGCAAGGTTCACAAGAAGGGGGAGGCACAGCAGAGGATGGTTGATTCCATGGTGCGAGGTCGGTGATACACGCATCCGGAAGTCTCTTGGGGTTGTGCGTGGCTACACGTCTAATCATGGAACTTTTGTGATGTATTTTCGGTGTTTTATTTTATTGTATGTATTTTGGGGGATTGCAGGGGGTCCGGAGCGACCAATGTAGGGGAATCCTTTTTTGGGTAGGACAATGAATATCATGGCCCGAATGTGGGTCTCATGAATATTATTGTCCGACGCTGATATGTCTGTTTTTTATGTCTGTTTTATTAAAAACTTTTTAATAAAATTAGGGGGGCTTTAGCCAACCCTTATGATAAAAAAAAACATAGAGCAAGGTAAACCAATTACTCGATGAGATATAGATAAAATAATGCTTTCTTTTTCGGAAAAGGAAACAGAAGAAAAAAGGAGAACTAAAAGTTAATGTAAACACATAACATCTCTTTATTTTCCTAAAGCCTCACATAAACTAGTATTGCAATTTGCAAACAGATGTTAGTAATGATTTTGGGCAAGAGTAATGATTGTTCTTATAAAAAATGAGGAAAAAGAGGTTCGTTCGTACTGTTCTGGTAAGTTCACTAAGGTGGAAAAAAACTATTCCACATACAAAAAGAAGCTTTTAGCAATCATAAATTCTGTGAAAATTTTAAGAATATATCATGTTCTCATGAATTTGAAATTTAAACTAATAATCAATCAGTAACTTTATGGAAAAGATAGTTCAATTACAGGAGAAAGAAATTCTCGTAAAATTAGATGGTAAATATATCTTTCTGATTTCCTTTATATTATGAAACATATTCCTGGTATGAGTAATATTCTTTCTAGGCAAAATGGTATAGGAGGAAATTACTAGAGAAAGATTTACCTATATACATATATGAGATTAGGGAAGAGCATATGGTATAGGAGGAAATTATCTCCTATGGCGCACGAAAAACTCAATCACCTCAACCAAAATTCAAGAACCACACCGTTCAATCCTCATAATATAAAACATACAGTGATGCAAAATCACCATATTTGAACATGTTTTGCCCACTTATCAACGAGGTTGTAAAATGAACGGTTTTTCAGCAATTGAACAATTGTGACCACTCAATACAGAGCAAAACATATTCAATTACTGACGTACCAATAAAGAAACTAATATCTAGTGAAGAACTAATTCTTTTACCATAAGATGTATATAGACCACCTCCAGGAAGATCACTACTCTTAGGGATAGTCACCATGATAAATCTATTTTTAACGAAGATCTTTTTCCTTGCAGAAGATTCATCTCTACTGCCACTTCTCCCAACAGAATAGAAGAATCTACCTCATTCAAAAATGAGAACGAGAATGGAGTGAGTTAGAAACAATAAAAATATCAGTTCTGATCCTGCCGTCAAAAGATGTTGATAGAATCCATGGTCGCGATCAAACTAAATCTTAAAAAAAATGGTGGATAGCTCTCTTAATGTACCAATAACTGTTATATATGAAGATTTCAACCTGGTGAGTCTTCATGCGCTCCTAGATACAGGAGCATTAGTAAGCGTAATTAGACGAGCAGCAATTCCTGGAACTTATTACCAAAATGACCCACTTTTTAAAAATATTTACCAAACTGACCCACTTTTGAAAGTATTTACCAAAACGACACACTCGGTCTTTGAAAGACCGAGTTTAGCACAAAATAACTCGGTTTTTCAAAGACCGAGTGTTAGAATTCGAAAAATCGAATTCTAACACTCGGTCTTTGAAAAACCGAGTTATTTTGTGCTAAACTCGGTCTTTCAAAGACCGAGTGTGTCGTTTTGGGAATTAAAAAAAAATGTAGGTCGGTTTGGGAAAAACTTTCAAAAAGTAGGTCGGTTTGGGAAAAAAATCCCATTAAAACCCCTCCCCCTCCTTTGAACCAAACAGAACCTAATAGTAGGGCAACTGGCCTAAAAATGCAAATACTATCAAAAAGTGGCCTCTGACGGCAAAAAATTCCACATTGTATATGGTTTTATATTACCTCAGATATCCTTTTCTGGTGCAATAACACGCATATTGTCCTGTGGTTTATAATACCCCATTTTCCCTTTCAAGTGCAATAAGTGGAGCTTTGACCACCCCTCTTGATGCACTAAAGACAAGATTAATGGTTCAGGTACAATTGCCTGTCATCAACCTTCTCCATTTTAATGAAGCCTGAAGAAGTGATTTACATTGAATTTTTTCCCAAACTGTCCCACTTTTTAAAAAATTTTCCCAAACCAGCCTAATTTTTTTTTAATTCCCAAACATTCCACTCGGTCTGTAGTTATAATATAGTCTTGCACTTTGAAAAATCGAAGAGCAAGACTCGGTCTTTGAAAGACCGCGCGTATTATGACTACACTCGGTCTTTCAAAGACCGAGGATGTCATTTTGATAAATACTTTCGAAAGTGGGTCAGTTTTGTAAATACTTTCAAAAAAGGGTCATTCTGGTAACAAGTTCCTTAGACCCTCCACTTTCAATTCCTGACCCTCGTTATGGATGGATGTACTTAGAACTTCCACCCCACGTTTGCCATTCCGAGTGCCACACATGAACTATGGAGCTACTAAATTAAAAGGTAAGAAGAAATTTTACAAGTAACTTGCCTCGAAGAAATATTGTCCTCGGTGACACTGATACGACATCGACTGTAAGTTCCAGGAAAGTTCTCGAATTGATGAAATCCATCAAGTCATCTTCATAAGAATCAAAAGATTCGGCTGGACCTGGAAATAGACCATTTCATGATCTTCATTCACATTGGATCCAATGTGAATACAAAGAAAATTAAGACATGCAGTTGAATTAAAAATCTTTAATTCATAATTTTAAAACTGTAGAAACTTGCACATGGAAACACTAGTACTCAACCTTGAATTTACTTAACTGAAATTTTAATTCAAGAATGATAATATGGGTGACAATCTACACATGTAAACCTAATTAAGATATGATACATATTATCAGAAGCAAGTACAGTATTCAGTTACTCTGCTAAAATCTGGAGCAAAGTTGGAAGTTTTGGTGAAAAATTAAGGTATGAAGAAAAATATTTGATTATTAGTTATTTCAAGAGAATTTCAGTTGTAGTTATGGTTTGCAAAAAGAGTGAATGATGAGCAACATACAATATTTTGAGAAAGAAAACAATATCTGATCCTTAGTAGTTCAAGCTTTCTTACCAATTAGTACCAATCCACTGATCCAGTATAGATAAAAAAAATTCCACAGAGAGAAGAAAGGGAGAAGAGGATGCAGAGAATGTATGATAATAACACATTAGAGAAAAAAATTCTTTTAGCAATTTTGGGTAGCAGCAGCCACAATGGCACACAATTGTGATGCTTCATGATTATCTTACTTACTATGGAACAATGAATCCAGTAGAAAGTAAATTTAAAATACATGATTTATGCCAATATTTGTATGAAGATAAATTAAAGGAATCAGTCAAAAAAGAAGATAAATTAAAGGAATCGGCATGAATTTTACCATTTTTTTGCAAATAACTAGCATAGACGTATTTGTTATTTATATTTTATAAACTCAACGAACTTTCTTAGTAAGTTGTATTAAATTACTATGTCTCCCTCTTTCTTAGTTCCTATCCAGTATCTAGTATAGAATTGTTTGCTCATTAGCTGATCCACAGCAGCACGGGCGACATAAACACCATTCAAGTTTTCCGAAGCACAAACTTCACATCAGTTATCTACGACTTAGCCTAGATATCAACATAATGATCAGTCATCACTTTTGAATATGAATATCAAGTGGCACTTTATCTCCTTTCTAATTGCTCTAGTTGAAAGGAGAACTTGTTACCAAAATGACCCATTTTTTGAAAGTATTTACAAAACTGATCCACTTTCGAAAGTATTTACCAAAATGACATACTCGGTCTTTGAAAGACCGAGTGTAGTTATAATACGCGCGGTCTTTCAAAGACCGAGTCTTGCTCTTCGATTTTTCAAAGTGCAAGACCCGGTCTTTGAAAGACCGCGTGTATTATAACTACACTCGGTCTTTCAAAGATCGAATGAGATGGTTTGGAAATTAAAAAAGAAGTAGGGCGGTTTGGGAAAAACTTTCAAAAAGTGGGACAGTTTGGGAAAAAATTCAACTCCATGTAAGGTTTTGAATTGAACTGCATCCTCGAAACTGTTGTTACTTTTAATTAGTGAAACTGTTGTCACTTTTAGTTAGATGAGTTGGACCCTCTTCTCAACCGAAACCAGCCATATAGCCTCAATAAACAAGCTATGAATATTCTCAAGGCACAAAGTAAAGTATAACTTACATGATGAAGATGCCATTACATGGATTCAACCTCTAAATACTTATTTGTAAAATGCCAAAATATATGCTTTGCTTTAGAAACTAGGATATCATAAAAAATAGCACCAGCCAATGTTTCCAATAAATACAATCCAAAACAGCACTAACTCCTCAGGTTCAATTCTCTTGTATTCTAACTTTCTACTTCAAAAGATAATACCAATGGCTAGCTACCATTGTTTATTGCTGCTCTGTTTTGCGTTGCTAATGGCAATGGCTGCTGCAACTCAGTTCAAGGTTGGGGACTCGATGGGGTGGACTGTGCCATCTGACCCCGACACAATGTCACTCAACAATTGGGCCCAAAAGAAACGATTTCGCATTGGAGACTCATTACGTAAGTTAATTTCTCTTAGTTATATATAAGACAGTTTGTTTTAGTTAAATATGGTGGCCATACTTGACCTTTTCCTAAGGAAAAAAAAAAAAAAAACTCAATATGATTGGTGTTTTCTCTTTATTGTTTAAACTTGTAGTGTTTGTATACCCGGCCGACGGAGACTCAGTGCACCAAGTGAGCCGACTAGCTTATGACACTTGTAACACCTGTACCTACATCCAAAGATACGACGACGGAAATACTATATTCACATTGAATCAGTCCGGCACATACTACTTCATCAGTGCAGATGAAAACAACTGCATTAAGAATGAGTCGATGATTGTCGTTGTTATGGCCAATCGAAGCAATAGCGCCTCCTCAGGATCGAACGCACCACCAACCATGCCGCCATCTCCTCCTCCAACTCCAGCTATGCCACCATCTCCACCACCACCTCCATCAAGTTCATCGGAAGTTCCACCATCCCCAGCTCCTAGCAGAGACTCCAGTCCTCCTCCCCCTCCGCAAAATGGGGCTTCTTCAAAAGTGGTGGGTTTTATGAACTCATTTGGAGCTTTCTTAGGATCGCTGTTTCTAATGTTGTGATGGGATTGAGGTTGATGGCCTTTTGGGTGATGAGTTTGATTTGAGTGTGAGTTGTGGAGAACAAGCAGGGCCCGGTCCTAGAGTTGATTAACTCTATTGTATTTTCTCTTTATTCTTTCTTTAGATTTGTGAAAATGTTGGCTTTTGAGCTTGTAAATGACATAAGAATAATGAAATGAGAATTTCCCTCCAAACTTCCAACCGAGTGACTTTCCAAACCACTGTGCCATCAACCTGCAAAGCCCCTCATCACCGACAAACATAAAGAGAGATTGTTGTGAAATGAGATTTTCCCTCCAAATTTCGAACTGAGTCACTTTCCAAACCACTGTGCCATCAACCAGCAAAGCCCCTCATCACCGACAAACATAAAGAGATCATCACACTTACTTTAACATAAGCTTAGCAAAAATATTAGTATCGAATTGAAAAATGATTAAAAAATTCACTTTTAGAACGTAAAGTGCTCAAGTTGAAACTTTTAGATGGGTAAATTTAATAATCAAGCCATCTATATAATAAAACATGAGACAATTTGAAAAAAAACTATCAAGTGGTTCCCCTTCAATTGAAACAAAATTAACAGTTCATATTATCCTCCCAAAACATATTTTTCTCCCAAAAAATTTTCCCACCAAAACCAATTTTTTTTCCAAAACTAAAAAAACTCATTACTTTATTACTATCTCTCTTCTCTCTTCACTTTTCATATTTCACTCTCTCTCTCTCTTTCTCTCTCATTATCTCTCTATTTACTTAGAATTTTTTTAGATTTTCACATTTCATGTTTGTAAATTTAGATTTTCTATGCTTTTTTTTATTGCCCATGTTACATTGAAAATAGCAAATATCTTCTCAATAGTTAAATTTCATTATTTTCCACCGTCAAAGTTCTAAGAAGTTGGATTTTACACCTCCATTTATAATTATTTTTCAACATATACTAATGGAAACATGAATTTTTATTTACAACTAATTATTGTTTTTTACTATTGTAACTTGAGCTACATAATTGTTGTTTTACTGTTTAGAAGGCTTTCCATATGATGTATGGTTCCGAAGACATGCCGTAGGCACGTGCGTATAGGAAAATCTAAAAGATATTGAAAGTACATTTTTTTTTATTGATCGTCAACGATGGGTTAAAGGTCCCTTGCATTTCATAATTTTTTTTTTAACAAAACATACAATAAAATAAGACTTATGAAGTTCAAGAACCCAACAAGCTAGGTCCTGAAACTCATTCACTCCAACCAACAAACAAAAAATACAACCAAACCTAATTCTACTAGTCGGCCGACCTCGCAAGAACAATGTTATCGCATGCCAATTTGAGCTCATTCTCTCTCATTCCCTTGCTTGTACACCGTTTTTTCTCACCGTCGCTCGCAACCATACCACCGTCGCCCCCAACAATAACACATACGTTAAATTCAAGCACCCAGTGACAGACACCGCAGACACCCACCAATCTGACATTCCCATGTTCATATTGAGTCCTCGTACTCATACCCTCGCTTGACTACCGTTGACTATCAGCACCACTTCGCAACGAAGGCTGTCACCGCCCCCGACGGCTCCACAAATGCCACCACCCTCTCCAAGCCCCATGATATGAAAGAGACCCTAGACACCTTTCACCTTGACCTGAATAGATCAAAATTGAACCTAAACTATAGACTTGCTTGACTACCGTCTCCCCACACCAACTAGAATTCATTTTCTTGCTAATTGTAAGTTAGTTGTAATTTGGATATTTAGGGGGAAATTTTGGAAATTTATTGAAAGTACATTTTCAAACCTTAACTCCATAAGAAAGAAGACGAAAGAAAAAAGAAAAAAAAAGTTATAATCAACAGTCGGCCCTCAAAATTCCTTTTCTTGCTTCGTTGGAAGGTAAAATTGCAATTGCTGCATTACTTATATTAGAAATTAGTTTCCACATGTTTTCTCAATGTTATGAATAAATTGGGATACCACGAGCATATATACTACACGCTTGCAGAGTTTGTTTTTCGATAACGTAAGAAATCATTCAAATCACTGCAGCATGTACAGATACATAGTGAGTATTCATTTTGACCTTGGGAAGTAATAATATATTGTAACCAACTGAGATATCAAGAAAAGTGGGCATATGCTATGTCAAAAAGTAAAAAATCCTGACTGCAGTGCATGAGCAAAACTGACAGCAATTAGCCTACAAAAATTCAGTGGACCTGTCAAAAATGTTTTCCTAGCTCAACCTTCTTGAAAAGCCGTATTGTGTTGTGCAGTATTGAATCCAATATGCCCGCAACCTGAAAGAAGACTGACATTACTTTCCAGCTGAAAATACTATAAGTTAGACTGGCAACACAAATGAAATATGCCTAAAGTTTTCTGTAAAACATTTTTGATGTGGCTATATATCTACTGTGCAAAAACATCTTCAACTTGATCATTAAAAATATATGAATGAAATACTCTAAATTCTAATTAAAAATACAAACCGTGAAAATGCCTCCAATGATTGCACAGATATTTGTGAGGAAATGGGAGAAAGACTTTGGAATCTCAGCTACCAAGACCTGATATAAACAGTAACACGGGATCAACAATCAGAGATTAGATCTTGTAGGGAGCGTGTTTACACGGACCTGCATTGGAGAGGGCTCATAATGGAACTTAGCCATAGGAATATTCAGGCTGCTCACCAAACTGCTATGAGCAGTGTATTCATACTCCTCAAGGATTTTAAATTCTTGATAATATTTCTTTGATACCAGCTCAGTTTTCACTACTTGAAGGTAATGCTCAATCTGCATACCAGAAGAAAAAAAAGTTTTATTGGAGCCATATTTGGTAGTTATAATTTAGGTTACAAGGCCACCAAATTATGCTATAATTTTGTCCCAGGAACACTACATTAATTTGGAGCTATCTATATTAATAATAGGCTAAATTAGCTAACACTACCTCCAACTTTACCAAATTGTCATTGCGACACAGTACAAAGGTACAAGATTTAACCAAGATAGCCTACTGTCTTCAGGAGTATTTGCGTCTATATAACTTTGGTCAAGCTACACTATCTATTATCTGGAACCTATATACAGAGTTGCGGAGTAGTTTTTTCGTCAAGATGCATGAAGCATAATGATATTAAACTATTAACATAGTAGTCTGTAATATTTTAGAAGCGATTATAAGTTTTTAGTAATTTAGACGGAAAAATAAGGATGCACGTAAAAAAGGCAAATTTTGACAGCAACAAGGATTAACTAATTGAAAAGAAGGCAGAGTTAAATACAGTTAAATGGTAGCCAAAAGTTTTCTCCATCAAATTCCCAAAAAGCCTCAAGAACATTTGTTCATTTGGTCCATAGCTAAATACTAAAATAGAAAAAAATGTAAATACACTGCATTTGCTTCTGTTGCTCTCTCAAAGCCATAACATTCTAACAAAAGTCAAGGAGATGAAACTAAAATAAATTTGAATGTTCAGTATAGCAGAGCACTACGACTTATGGCTGTTGCAAACAATTGATTCACCTCAAGTATATCATAAAGTTTAAGAACTTACTGTAAGATTGGCATTAATATCATCACGGCTAATAATGTATGACCTTCCAGTCAATCGATGATGGCTTTCACCAAGATAAGGTGTTAGCCGCTTCACTTCAGTCATCATCCTTGATGAGAGTTGCTTACCAAATGATAAATGAGAAATGACATGTGAAACATTTATTAGAGATGCATCAAAGGAATGCGCTCCGGAATGAGCTGATATGACAAGGTTACCTGGAACCTATATAACAAGGGAGTTCAAATATAAAATTCAATCACACCCAACCACCCAACAAACCACCAGCGCCACATGGAAATGACAGTGATAATAAAGCAAAGCAACAACGAGCACACACAAAAAAGATGAAAACAGAAAAAGAAAACAAACAATCTAAAAAACAATAATACATATAAAGCTAAACCAATCAAGTTGGATTGTGTCTGTCCGCCATATACTTACATGTACAAACTGAAACATTCAACTACAGTTGCTCCCACATGATCACCCTCGAGTTAATAAGACAGAGATCTTACATTCACAATTATTAACCTTGAATTCTCTGTTTTCAACATAACATGTAAAAACCATTAGCAGTATGCTATCTTATTCTTCTCAAGCTTCAACAAACTCTCCAATGGCTGTTTCTATCCAATACTTCTTTATCCTGCTGTTTTTCCCTTTAAATATCAAAGTCATACCCATGTTGGAAACCAACAATTCATTAATTTTCAACAGTTCTCCCACATATCCTAAATTTTATAAAATCTTTATTTTAGAAATTCAATTAATTTTCAATATGTTATAGTTACACATTTCAATATGTATTTACTTGCATTCATATATGTGAACTACATAATAATAATGTATGTGGGGTCACATGATGAGTGATTAATACTTGTCGAAATGATTTGAAATTTTATACAAACATTGTTTTTTCTGGTCCAACGGTGTGGATTTTTATTTTGGATGTCCGATATAGAACTTTTGAGTTGTCACCCTAGTCAATGTAGCCAAGGTGACACACTGGCCCTCTGATATAATATTATTTGATTTATCTGTCGTCTACAAATATTGAGTGTGAGCATTTCTACTTGCTAATTAGAGTACTAGTCAGTATTGCATCTTTTACTTGCTAAGAACGCTTAGGGGTACAATTATTGATTGTTAGAACTGAATTGTTAATTAGGCCTGTTAAGCTTAATTCAATTCTTTAAAATCCATCGAACCAATTAACTGTTTTAAACATGATCCGCATTACATGTTGGTAAAATTAATTCTTTAAAATTCTTGGAAATTCTCTATTTAGGATTACGTTTTACATCAAACCTATTATGATATGGCAGATTGTTAGTTCTTACATAGTTGTAGGGTTTTATGCCAGGTTAATCTCCCCTTCAAGTTTTGCTTAATCTAATGTTCTTTTGTCTGTAGATTATCATTATCCATGTTTTGCAAGTCATGTAGTATTACAAAAGTGGCTGGATTCAATTGTTTTTTAGCAGCACTTGGGTAGCGTGGAAACATTTACTAGCCTCAAAGGTTATGCTGCAACATTTTTTCCCTTTCATATACAATGTCAACTGTTGTAAACTTTCATGGAAAGATTTCAATGTATCAGGACAGAATGCGCAAGTGTATTTGTCTCTATGTATAAATAGATTAGAATGTTATGCGCATTGATATGTTTTTTAGAATAGAGAAACTACACTTGCATATGTTCATATGTTTGTGCCTGTGTCGGTGTAATTGACAAGGTGATATTTACTTTTTGTGTAATTTCGGGATCGTATCCCTGAAATACGATATTTGTGTCTCTATCTGTCTTATCCACTTTTTGTTCAATAGTAAAGAGAAATCCGCTTTTTCATTCTTTGTGTTGCTTGCAGTTGTGGTAGTTTAAATGTATTCTTCTTTAGAATTGCAGGTCTGATGTGTAATGAATAGATAACACGGCCTTCTTGAGATTGAAATCGCGTGATCTACCTTTAGATTTATGAATAAGCTTGAGAGCTTGTGTTTGTGCATATCACATTGGTATGTATGCATTTTTTCTAAAGATATACACTGCATTTTAAGAGGGGCATAAACTAAACAAACAAATGAGATTAATCCTCATAGCTCCGTTACTCTTCCTTGATAAGAGAAAATAATTTTTCCCCTAATAACCTACCTGAGATATGATGATGATAAGGGTCCGTAACAGGACTTAAGGAAGGGGATTGAAGTATTGGAATTTGGTGACGGTGGATGTCCGACTTAAAGGATCTAGTTGTATGCCATTACTTGTCATGATTAATTCTTATACTTGTAAAGACAACTAAATGATTTGTTTCAGTCACTGTTTTAAATTTCCTCCGATACGGACGGAATTTCGGCCGAAATTCCGTTTCGGCTAGCTTGCCGATATGAAAACACATATTTTATACTCTATATCGTTTTGGACCGAAATGTGTTGATTTCAACCGAAATTACCGAAATATCGGCCGAAATATTGCCAAAATTGGCGAAATATCAGCCGAAATAGACACAAATATTTTTGTGAATATATTAAAAAAATTGTTTTACTTTTTGCATATATGTCTTTCAATATAGGACTTTAAGCTAAAATAATGTGAGGATTTCGTATCGCTATTGTTTGTATAGATGCAAAGTCAAGTATGTTTATTAACTAATACATTTTTTCTAATTAATGCAAATTCATTTTAGTTATATACTTATATTACATTCTCTTCTATATTATTGTTAAATTATGCGAAGATTTACCGTAATTGATTCATGTCATTAGTTACATTATACACTATTTTATATAATAAATGACATGTAGGACATATAATATCTTATTTAGTAACAAAAAATATATTTATTGAGTATAGGAAATAAGCTTCCGATATGATCACATTTTCCCGATATCTCCGATCCGAGACGAAACACCCTTACCGAGACGAGTCCAAAATCCAAGATTTAAAACCATGGTTTCAGTTCATTATAGAGGTGTTCCTATATGTTGGTTACTTGCTGCTGTGATTATTTACTCATCTAGGTGTTGTAGGGACAAAATCTAGCTAAATGAATGTTCTTTCTTTTATATTTATTTATATAACTAGTTTGATTTTTTTGGTTGGTGAATACAAAGCACCTTGGGCAAGGTTAAATTCACTTGGAACATGGACCAAATTAATCAGAATGGCACGATTAATTAGTTGTGATTTTATCTCTAATATTATAATTGGAGAAGGCCTTAGTGTCATTTGTCATTTTGTCATTCTACCAATATGTGCAACACACGTACATAACTAATATAAAAGAGGTTTCCAGTTCAAATCCTCCCTACGTCAGAGTTTTTATTTATTTTTTTGAAATTATTAAAACGTGCGTCGCACGTGTAAATTACTAGTTATTATAAAGACTAACCTATTGCAAGCAATGTTTGAGATCCGGACCTCTTGCCCACTGTGAATAGGCTTTACACTATACTACGACAACACTTGCATAAGAGTAATTATTTGAATAAAGCTTTTTGATACAAATCTGGCTCAATAAGTATTTTACTTTAATAATCTTTTTGGATCTCAACCAATATTTCATTTTTAAAATCAGCGTAAAACACGGTATGTTAGAGTAGATGGTACATGCACATTTTATACATGAACAATATTAGACATGTGCACCAGGCATGCACTTGCTGCACGACTAATTTCCACAAATATATATATATATATATATATATATATATATATATATATATATATATATATATATATTAGGTTTGCCCGTGAACACGTACCTACGGCATATCTTTGTGAACGATGCAACATATGAAAAGCCCTATAAACAAAGATTATGCAGGAAAAGCAAATCACATAAAGAAAATGCAGACAAAATACATAAAGAAGTTAAAGAATATCCAACATGCTAGTGTTACTACTAACCATCCAACTGTTGAAGTTCTAATTTTGTAGCTCATCCTTTTCTGAAAAGTAAAGATATACACGAGAGAGAGAGAGAAAGAGGGATCTGAAAAAGTGAAGAGAGGAGAAAGAGAGTGATAGTGATAAAGTGATGTTGATTTATGTTTGGGGGGGGGGGGGATTACTTAGTTTTTTTTTTTTTTGGGTGGCGCGCGCGGGGGGGGGGGGGGGGGGGGGGGGGGGGGGGGGGGAGGGGGGGGAAGGGAGGGTAAATGTGAGCCATTGATTTTGTTTCAATTGAAGGTGAGCCATTGATTTTGTTTTAATTGAAGGTGAGCCACTTGATAGCTTTTTTTTTAAAATTGCCTTGTCATATATATATGTAAGGATCTTCCGTTGCAAATGCACTGTAGCGTGCAAACACTTGCAAACAACTAAAGCCGCTATTCAGGATAGCGGCATATGGTATAATGAAGCTGCTATACCCTATCCTAAATAGCAGTTTCAGTGGTTTGCACGTGTTTGCACGCTACAGTGCATTTGCAATGGAAGATTTCCTATATATATATATATATATATATATATATATAGAGAGAGAGAGAGAGAGAGCTTTATATATATATATGAGTGATCCCCTAAGGCCCCCTAGCTCACTTTTTTTTTTGCCCTCATATGTAACCACGGTGATACGACCCCCCCCCCCCCCCCCCCCCCCCCCCCCCCCCCCCCAAAAAAAAAAATCCAAACCGTTCATCTTGTTCTACAAGATGAACCTAAAGGTGTATATCAAGTAATTTGAAGTTTATTTGTTTTATGTTTTACAACTGAGAAAATTGTATGGCTAAAAATTCTTTATTGTTCTAACGATATGATGGATGGGCAAATGAATGTTGATATGGGCAAAAATAGAACCAAATTGGGACCGTTCAAATCGGGCATGGATCTCAAAGCTCTCAGAAGTAAAACGGTAATTTCCATTACAAATGGGTCCGAAAATGAGAACTGGGTCTTTTCCAAGCCCAATAACCGAAAAACGGGTCTGCCTTACTGAGTGACAGCACATCATAAATAAATCCAAATAATTTAAAGAGTGATTTGAATTCATGAATATCCCTAAGAGACGGTTTAAACCAAATCTCTTATCATGAAGGAATTTAAACACTATAGCTTATCCAAAAACACCTACGATTAGAGATAAATGATTATCTCTAAATCTGTTTCCAAAGTCGACTATAAATACCCCTCTACCCCCACCATAAAAAGGTAATAAATATTTTTCCACAAAAAGATCTTTCATAACTCTTCAGATTACTGAATTGAGCGTCGGAGGGTTCGTCGCCAGGATCAATCCCGGTGTTTCGGACTTTTTGCAGGTCAGCAGCAGTATTGAGAACAGTCAACATCAGCAAGTAGTAAGAAGGTTAGCTTTTATTGGCTCTAGAAGAATTCACGAATCATCTGTTTGCTCCCACACTAAAATTAGCAGCAATAGATTGACGTCGTCTGTGGGAATCAAAAAAAGCAATCCAACCATACTGGCTGGTAAAAGCATTTTTCAGCCATGCCTCCAAAGGAAAAAGGAAAGGCGGTGGCATCAAGCCAAAGAGCCACCCCTCTTCCTCCACCTCCTCCACTTGAGAATGTTCTCCCTCAACGAGATCAACAAGTTCAGTAGCCTTAACCTGAACAGCCGCCTCCCCAACAGGCTCGCCCAGTGTCCAAAGGGGTTGTGCCGGGGGGCTCCAGTCGAAGCCGTCAAGAAAAACATCCTCTCCATGACCATGTCTCGGTCCACAATCCTTCCACCGATTCGATGGCCTCGCAAAGACCTCACGGGTCAAGAGACCTCCGGCAGATCATAGTTAACTGTCAGCAAGGGATCGACCATCGAACCCGTTTGGATGAGAGACGAGGCTGTGACGAGGTCCCTTGTCCAGAACACCGGAGAAGTCAGAGGAGCCGTTCTCCCTGAAGGTTCGCCTCCCCAAGAGGACGAAGGGGGTCTCCTCCCCGTCGACAGCAAAGAAGCCACATCGCTGCGAGCCGATCAGCACCAAGAGTTCACCATGATGGAGGGGCATTGACCACCCACGTAGAATTCCGAAATTTCAAAAATAACATCCTGCGAGCCCTTAACATCGCCGCAAATCACGACCGACAACGACAAGCACAAAGCCCTCGCCATGCCACTCGTAATGAAAGAGAGTCCCGAGGGTCGATTAGATCCAACTAGAGGGACGACTCGGTTCATCGCCGCCTTCGAGAGATGGCGAGGCGCCTTAGCAAGATCAACCTCGAAGAAGGTTAACAAACCAAGAACTTCTGCCCAAGCAGACCCCCCATCTCAAGGGTCATCATGGAAGCCCCGGTCCCCCAGACCTTCAAGCCGACTCATTTTGAATCCTATACGGGGAGTCTGACCCGGCTGATCATATTGAGAGTTTTAAAACTCCCATGATGATCCATCAAGTCTCAGAGATTGCCTAAAACTTGCCGAATACACTCTCCACGGGTTCTCTGGAGTGCCAGTAACAATCGAAGAAGTAGTTACTCTTGATGTAACCGCTGGAAAAGCTCCAACAACCGGAATAGAGACGATGGACTTCATGGTCGTCGATGTGAAAGCCGCTTACGCATCCTTGGCTGACTCGGCCTGGTTGCAATTCATGTCGTACCCTCGACCTTTCACATGAAGATGAAATTCCCAACCTCGTCGGGGGTGGGAGAAGACAAGGGAAGTCAAGCGATTGCTCGGAAATGCTATATGACTTCAATGGGAGGTCCAGTCCTTTCACTCGAAGTACTAGAACTCCCCCAAGGGAGCACCCAAGCCATCTCAGTGCCAGTGGACGAACTAGAAGAGATTCCCTTTTCTAAGGAGGACCCGACCAAGACATTCCAAGTGAGCAAAAGTCCTCCCCCACCAGGTCAAGGAAGAAATCATCAAACGCATTAGGAGGAACCCCGATCTATTTGCCTAGACCGCTGTCGATACGCCTGGTATTTCAAAAGAATTACTTGTGCACCACCTCAGCATAGACACTAAAGCCAAGCTAGTCCCGCAAAAGCATCGCAAATTTGGCCTAGATCGACAACAAGCCATCAAAGAAGTAGATAAATACCCAGCGGCCCGGTTCGTCCAAGAAGTTAGTTACCCTGAATGGCTCGCAAATGTAGTAATGGTAAAGAAGGCCAATGGTAAGTTGAGAATTTGCATCGACTTCACAGACTTGAACAAAGCATGGCCGAAAGACCTGTTTTCCCTTCCCCGCATCGATGCCCAGATCGACGCCACGTCCTGTCATGAGCTCTTAAGCTTTATGGACACTTTTCCAGGGTACAATCAGATCAGAATGCCCCCCCCCCGACATTCCAAAGACCTCTTTCACCACTGATCAAGGCCTCTATTGTTATCGCGTCATAGTTCGGACTAAAAAATGCTAGAGCTACTTATCAACGCCTCATCAACAAAGTCTTCAAGGAACAGATCGGTAGGAACATGGAAGTCTATGTAGATGATATGATGGTGAAGAGCCTCCGTAAAAAAAGACCATGTGACCGACCTTCAGGCAGGCTTCGACATCTTACGGAAGCACAACATGAGATTCAATCCATCCAAATGTGCCTTAGGCGAATCGTCAGCAAAAATCCTAGGGTTTATGGTCAGCCGGAGGGGGATAAAGGTTAACCCAGAGAAGATCCGAGCTATTTTGAACCTGGCTCCCCCGTCCAACATCAAAGAAGTCCAAGGACTTACAGGGCCCCTCGCCGCCATCGGACGCTTCCTCTCCAAGTCAGAGGAGAAGTGTCTCCCGTTCTTCAAGGCCCTAAGTGGGGCGAAAGGCTTTGAGTAGGGACAAGACAGCAGGAGTCCTTTGAGCAACTCAAGGTGTATCTAGCCAATCCCCCCGCTCCAGAACAAGCCCAAGCCAGGAGAGGTGCTCTACCTCTACCTCGCCACTTCAGATCAGCCTCAACGCCGTCTTGGTAAGGGAGGAGGACAAGGCCCAAAGACCGATCTACTACGTAAGTAAAGTCCTCCGGGATGCCGAACTCCGTTACTCAAAAATGGAGAAAATGGCCTACACTGATCATGGATGCTCGCAAGCTCCGCCATACTTCCAGGCCCACTCAGTGGTCGTTCTTACCGACCAACCCTTCAAGCCAGTGTTGCACAGGCCAGAGAACTCAGGACAACTTACGAAGTGGTCTATCGAACTGAGCCATCACGACATAAATTATCAGCCGAGGACCGCCATCAAAGCTCAAGCTCTAGCAGAATTCATTGTGGAAACACCATCCCTGACCCCCACGAGGAAGGCAAAGACCCTCCATTTTGGAGCGTCTACGTCGATGGATCCTCATGCATCGAGGGGAGCGGAGCGGGAGTCATCCTGGCGGGTCCAGATGATTTCATTCTCTAGTACTCACTCCGCATCACTTTTGAGCTTCCAACAATGACGCAAAATATGAAGCACTCATAGCCGGCTTACACCTGGCTCGTAAGGCTGGAGCTCAACGAGTCAAAATATTTAGGGACCCTCAATTGGTGGTGAACCAAGTCCTAGGAGACTACGAGGCCAGAAATGGCTGGATGATTAAGTATCTGGCCCATACCAAAAAGCTACTACCAAGAGGCGGAAGTCATCTGAATCCCTCGTGAAGAGAACGAGCCAGCAGATGCCCTATTAAAGTTGGCTTCCTCCTCCTATAGGGCTTGACCACACCGTCCTGATTGAATTCCTCCTTAGGCCCAGCATTGAAGAAGGCTTCAGCTCATGGTGATACCTCCCCCAATACACGGGGAGAACTGGATGAAGCCTCTGTTTGAGTTCCTTGATAAAGGAACCCCCCTCCCAAACCCTAAAGAAGCTAGAAAAATTCGAACAAGAGCCGAGCGATACACACTCATCGAGGGGGTCATGTACAAGCACTTATACACTACGGTAGATGGCAGACCCTATTTGCGATGTCCATCTCCCGAAGAAACCCAGTACGCCCTCAGGGAAATCCATGAAGGTATCGGGGGCACTCATATGGGAGCCAGATCCCTCCCCTGTAAGATATTGAATCATGGTTACATCTGACCTATGCTCCTAAGTGATGCTCAACAACATGTTCGTCAGTGCACTTCATGCCAAAGGTTTTCATCCATCCGACAGACACCTTAAGCCGAGCTCTCTTCAATGTCCAGTCCAATCGCCTTCGCTGTGTGGGGGATGGACTTGCTCAGACCTTTCCCTCCAGCAATCGGTCAAAGAAAATTCCTCGTGGTGGCAATCGACTACTTCTCCAAATGGATCAAAGCTGAACCATTAGCAACGATCATAGAGAATAGGGTCTAGCAGTTCTTCTGGAAGAACATTGTTTGTCGGTTCGGCATACCGCGAATCCTAGTAACTGACAGCGGAATTCACTGGGGCAATGTTCTGCAATATCTGCGCCGACCTTGGCATCAAACAATGATTCTCCTTAGTTTCCCACCCGCAGTCCAACGGTTAAGCAGAGAAAGCCACCGGCAGATTCTCAGTGGCCTCAAGAAAAGACTTGACAAATCTTGGGTGGAACAACTCCCCAATGTGCTATGGTCCTACCGAACCACCAAGAGAGCCCCAACAAGAGAATCCCTCTTCAACCTTACATATGGCTCTGAAGCCCTCATACCCCTCGAGGTCGGACTACCCTCTCCCCGCCTGCTAGCCTTCAGCAAAGAATATGACAACCTCCGAGGCAGTCTCGACCTCATTGATCAGATCCGCGAGAGAGCATCCATACAAAAAAAGATCTATCAACAAATGGTCGAGCAGTCCTATAATAAGAGGGTACGTCCCACAAACCTCAAAGAAGGAAACCTAGTACTTCGCAAGCTACAAATCTCTTACCATCGCAAGAAAGGAAAACTAGCTCCAAATTGGAAGGGACCAAAAAAAATCTCCGAAGTTGTCCACCCTAGAGCATATCAACTTGAAGACTTGGGGGGAAAGAAGATACTATGGACTTGAAATGCCGAGCACTTGATGAAGTTCAAGAAAGCTAGTTTCCCTATCTTTCAGTTGTTTTATTTTCCTTTCAATAAGGCTAATGCTTGTGATTCAGTCAAAGCATGTAATAAAGGCTTGCAACATAGAAGCAACCACTTAGTTTCTTTTTTTACATAAAAACTTAGTTATTTTTTGCAAAAATTGTTGTTTTAGCCCACTGCATACGTGCCCAAGTCATGACGACCACAAATACAACACAAGTTTGGAGACCAACACTTTGTTCGATGCCACTTTAGCCACTTGCAAACAAGCAAGTGCAGAGCAACTTACCATTCAGAATTACTCTCATAACTGTTGAAACAATCAAACAACAAGTTAGCCACTTGCAAACCCTTGGTTTGACGCCGCTTTAGCCACTTGCAAACAGGCAAGTGCGGAGCAGCTCACCATTCGAAAGTGCTCCCACAACTGTTGAAACTCTCAAACAAGTTCAGAGTCCAACACTTGGTTCGACGCCGCTTTAGCCACCTGCAAACAAGCAAGTGCGGAGCAACACACCATTCAGAATCACTCCCACAACTGTTGAAACTCTCAAACAACAAGTTCGGAGTCCAATATTTGATTCAATGCCGCTTTAGCCACTTGTAAACAAGCAAGTGCGAAGCAGCTCACCATTCGGAATTGCTCCCACGACTGTTAAAACTCTCAAACAACAAGTTCGGAGTCCAACACTTGGTTCGACGCCGCTGTAGTCACCTGCGAACAAGCAAGTGTGAAGCAGCTCACCATTTGGAATTACTCCCCCAACTGTTGAAACTCTCAAACAATACTCATAATACAGAGGGGATACAATGAAAAGAAACAACGCTTCAACACTTAGAGAATTTTTTCATTCAAATCCAAAATAGAGAATTTTTTCATTCAAATCCAAAATCTCGATACAAGTTCAAAGAAACAAGAACTAAATTACAACTCCCTATAACCTTAGACATTCTCCTCAGAGCCACCTTTGCCCCTTCGTGGCAGGGGATGCTCCTTCCAAGACACTCGGGGTTTGCGGCTCCCTTCGGCGGCCGAAGCGCCTCCCCGCTCTCTCGGACCACCTGCAGAGGAATCCAGCCCAACAGATCGAGTCCGAGCCGCATGATCTACACTAGGTATTGCCTCTCTAGCCGAAGAGGTGCTCGAAGCACCAACCACTCCGCTTTGGGCATCTTCCGGTTTCATTGAAGCTCCGTACAAATGAAGAGCTAATTCGTGGAACGACCGCCCTTGTACTCTTCATAGGAACATAAGGTACTCTTAGTCTTTGCTCCTTCGAGAAACCTTCAGTCGGTTAATCTCTACCTCTCGTTGAACAAGGATCTCTTTAAGAGTACTGCCTTTCACCCTAAACTTTAAATGACCAAACCGAGCACGCGCCAGACTAGCCTAGCCTATTTTCCCCGAAGTCTCGAAGACGGTCTTCCTCAAGAGAGTTACCACTAAGCTCTTCTCAAGCACTACGTTTTTCAGCTCATCTCTTTCGGTGGTGGTCTTGAGTAAAGAACGCCGAAGAGATTCAACTACTGCATCCTTTCCCGTTACAACTTTCGTAGGGGGACCTTCGCCTTCGCTACAATAATCCTCCATTTCAGCCAGGAACTGATCCCGAAGAACTTCATCACAGCGCCTCATTTTGGTCTCCCTGCAAGCTAACAGCCTTCTAAAGTGACCAAGCTCCGTCTCTGCCTTAAAAAGCCTTTCTTGTGAGTGACCAAGCTCCAGCTCCACCACTTGGAGTTTGGTACGGAGGCAGGCGATCTCGCTTGAATAATAAGTTCCCCTGTCATACACGACAATCTGCTAGGACAAAAGAACAAAGAGTTACTTCAACAAGAGCAATCGTGATCACAGAAAGGCCAAAGACTCAAATACAAAACTTCAGAACTTTCAGCATAAGTTAGGAGAACCAAAATGAGATTTTCATTGATTCAAAATAAAGACACATGAAGCGGTGGCCAGTCTGCTATTAGGAAAATACAAAAACGACAACTAAACAAAGACTGGAAAAAGAAAAAGGAATCAGGGGTCCACCTCACTCGGTGGCACCGCGGGAGTAGAAGACTCGCCTCTAGCTTCTCCGCCTACCCCAATACTCCCCACCACCACTGCAAGAGGATCAACCCCTACTTCCCCTTCCTTTTCCTCTTCCCCTTCCTCATGTGTCTCCTGCTCCTCCATAGGGGTGGGAGGAAAAAATGAGTACCCAGAGCTATCGAAGCAAGGGATCTGCTCGCTCACATGCCCCAAGACCCTAACATACGCCTTCTCCATGTTGCTAGCCAGGTACCCCACGGCCTTCGCCTTCACTTGCTCCTTCGTAGCCTGCATCGCGGCTTCTCTCTCCTTAGCCGTACTCCCCCTCTCGTGAGCCGCCAGCTCTCTCTCCCGAACCACTTGCTCCTTCCCTTTGGCTAGGGCTACCTCCAGTAAGGCAATTCGAGTCTCCTGAGCCTCTGCCCAAAGTGCAGCAAACTCCAACTCCTTCGCGGCTCTCGCCCGCTCCACCCTCTCCCTATCCTTCGTCACCCTCAACTCCTGCTCCTGCTCCACTACTTGTTTCAACAAGTAGCTAAAGTGGCAAGAGATTTACAAAGGGATAACTCGAAGTTACGAAACAAAAGATAGATATCAACGCTCCACGAAAATAATTGTAAGGAAAGGAGATAACAAAAACATACCGCCATGTTGGCCTTGGCAATCTCCAAGGCTGAGTCACCCACGGACCGGTGCTCCATCGAGGCCTTATCCTTGGGGGTAGCTAAGTGACGAATCACATCCATGCAACTCGCCGAATCCCCAAGGAAGTCATCGTGCCTCCTGACCAGCCAATCGGGAATAAAGATATTCAGCTTATAAGTCATGATCGCGTCCGAAGTCGCCTTAAGAGGGGGAGCCTCGAGAGCTAGAGACACGGACAATGAGAAGTCACTTGCAATAGGAACAGATGAGGAAGCGGGGGGAGACTCTAAGTCTACCACAGGAGGAGCACCCCCCACACTCCTAGCAATCTTCGACGATGAAGGCTTGGTGACCGCCCTCTTCCTCTTCTTCTCTTCGGGGCGCCTACTGCTTAAGCCCGAGCGCTGAGACATGATCTCATCAAAATCTGGAAGATATGAAATATTAAGGCAATGGGAAAAGATAGACGCAAAAATGAAGACAAGATAAACATGTAAAAGAAGACGTGTACTAGGGCTCATCGGACCGAGACCCCCTTAAAGAGAAACTCCTTTATTTCTCTCCAATGAAAAGTCGGTCGATCTAAAAGAATGTCGACCATACCCTCTTCCTCGGGGCTCAAGATCGAGTCTGCCTTCGCCCTCTTCGGCACATCCTACCACCACATCGTGGGGATTCCCCACGGCTCGCGACTACAGATCACAAAGTACTTATCACTCCAAGCTTTGATCGAATATGGGTTGTCAAGTAGCCTCACACCCCTGCAAGCTGTGAGATAGAACTGATACTCCAACCTATTCTTCTGATGGATCTTATACAACTTTCGCAGAATGTTGAGTCGAGGCTCAAACCCCGCCGCCTGGCAAGGAAGCACAAATCCCGTAACATGCCTCCATATGTTCGACATAAGCTGAATGAGAGCCAAAATGTATCACCTCAAAACTTCTCTCACAAAGGGGGGGAGAGGGAGGCAGAGCCCTGCATGAATGGCATCGAAGGGGAAGATGCACAAGTCAGGGGAAAGCAGCGAGCAAGCTCTAACTCCAGGGTCTGGCACAACAAGATCAAACTCCACCGAGATCTTATAGCACTTTCGAATAATGCCCAAATCTGCCTCCGTAAGCATAGAAATAATATCATTAGCTTATGAATGCTAGTGCGGTGCGTTCTCTTCATAGAATCACTCTATACCATGCTTGACTTGCCTCAACTCCTCGGTCGTATACTCTCGAATGCCGCCTAAATGCGACACCGCAATCGAGTATCTCCCATACTCCCCCATTCTACTCTCTCTCTATAATCGTCTCCACAATGACCGAAGATGGCTCTGCTGCACCTTTCCCCATGTCCACTCTAGTAGGAGTCGGTGGTTGTGTTTCAACATGATTAAATGGGGATGTCTCATCGCCCAAAGAAGCTCTAAACATCTTTAATAATATAAAAAATAATTTACCTTTGATTTGACAGCTACGGTCGGAATTTCTAGCCGGAGTTCGGGAAATTTCGTCGGAGAAGTGAGATTTTGAGGAGAAAAGGAAATAAGAGTGAGAAAGAAGTGAGAAGGGGGGATTTATAGAGGAGTCTATCAACTCTTGGGCTTCAAAGTTAGCAGGCCCCCAAAACGATGTGGAAGCCCAAAAGCCAAGGAAGCGCAACGAGGAAGGCTAAGCGACAAAGCTAAATTATTGACCGGTCAAAAAGGTTAGCGATCAAACATGCCACATGTTCGATGCCGAAACACCAGAAACCGTTCACCAACACTCGTTTGACAGCATTCGACTGACTCCCAAACTCGTTCGGCGAAGCATGTTGAGCAAACAAGAAACCGAACAAAATGGGGGCAAAATGCATTGACCAGTCAACGGTCAGCATTGACCAGTCAATGGTCAAATACCACGTGTTGCCTCGTCATCGTTCGCCAATGCTCACCGAACGTGCCATGTTGTTTGCCGGAACCCACCGAGCAGACAAGAAACCGAACAAAATGGGGCAAAAGGCATTGACCACTCAACAGTCAAATGCCACGTGTCACATCGTCATCGTTCGCCCACGCTTACCGAACGAAATGGGGCAAAATGCATTGACCAGTCAACAGTCAAATGCCATATGTCGCATCGTCATCGTTCGCCCACGCTTACCAATGCTCACCGAACATGTCATGTCGTTCCCCGAAGGGTGCCGAGCAGACAGAGAATCGAACGAAAAATGGGCAAATAGGCATTGACCAGTCAACGCCTGCACACCGTTCGATCTTCTTGATTTTTTCGCACGCCGCGATCGACGTTCCAGATTCGTCCACATCATCAAGGTATTTATTAATTCCTTTATTTAATTATTAATTCGGTTTTAGCATTTAAAATTCCAAAAAATATAAAATAAAATAAAATAATTAAATATTTGGAAAATTAATTTAAAATTCTAAAAATAATTATTAATTCGGAAATATATTTTTAAATTTCGAAAAAATAATTACAAATTAGAATAATTAATTAAAATTTTCAAAAATCAAGTATTGAATTTTGGTAATTGAATAAAAAATTCAAAAAATGATTAAGATTTGGAAAAAATCAAAAAAATCTGAAAAAATCACAAAAATCTAGAAAATTTCTAAAAATAATTCCAAATATTTTACAAACTCATAAAAGCATCGTTACACCCCAAGCAAGATTCAAACGTCCCCGAGAACTTCGATAAATTCTGTAAACCATTAAAAACAGGGGAACTACTCCTCAAAGGCTGTGAAACTTAGTCTTCAGGAATGGGGAGCTTGTGATATGGGCAAAAATAGAACCAAATTGGTACCGTTCAAATCGGATACGAATCTCAAAGTTCTCAGGAGTAAAACAGTAATTTCCACTACAAACAGGTCCAAAAATGGGAAATGGGTCTTTTCCAAGCCCAATAACCCAAAATCGGATATGCCTTACTGGGTTAAGGTGACAGCCCATTGTAAATAAATCCAGATCATTTAAAGAGTGATTTGAATTCATGATTATCCATAAGAGACAGTTTAAACCAAACCTCTTATCATGAAGGAATTTAAACACTATCTTATCCAAAAACACCTGGGATTAGAGATAAATGATTATCTCTAAATCTGTTTCCAAAGACGACTATAAATATCCCTCTACCCCCACCATAAAAAGGTAATCATCATTTTTCCACAAAATTTCATAATCCTTCAGAATACTGGCTTGAGCGTCGGAGGGTTCCTCGCCTGGATCAATCCCGGTGTCGGACTTTTTGCAGGTTAGTAGCAGCGTTGAGAATGGTCAACATCGGTAAGTAGTAAGAAGGTTAGCTTTTATTGGTTCTAGAAGAATTCACGTATCATCTGTTTGCTCCCACACTAAAATTACCAGCAACAAATGTCAAATTACTTGATTTTACATCCTTAGGCTATCTTAAGTATGTAGAACAAGATGAACGGTTCGAATTATCTATAGAGGATTTGTACCATGGAGGGCCTAAATAAAGGTGAGGTAGGGTCTTTAAGGATCAACTCCATATATATATATATATATATATATATATATATATATATATATACTAGAGAGAGGTCTTCAAGAGATGTCGGCCTAAGGTGAGAGAGCTCCCCATGATGCGGTCATCCTATGAACAATTTGGAACGTTCATATTGTTCTAAATACTTAACTAGTCTAATCGTATAAGATGAAGTCATTTGGATTTCATTTACCCATGCACCATCTATATAATAAAACACAAAGAAAGCTATCAAGTGGTTCTCCTTCAATCCCCTCAAAAATCAAAGGCCCAGATCTAACCTCACAAAATATATTTCCCCCCCAAAAGTTTCCTCCAAAACTCAAATTCAAATCCCCCACCCAAAACAATTCCTATATTTATTTTTAAAAAAAATTTCTCTTTCTCTCCCTCCCTCTTCTATTCAAAAAATTAAGAAAATAAAATTTTTAAAAATTTTATAAAAATAAAAAATTTAAAAACTAAAAAAAATAAAAATTTAAAAGCTTTAAAAATAGTTCAAAAAAATTTAAAAAAAAAATCATATAACATGTTTTTTTGCTGGACCCCAAAAGTTTCTCATATAATATGTTTGCTACTTCAATTAATTTGCTCGACCTCCAAAACTATTTTATATGATCAAATAAGGTGCACCGTTCTGAAGATGTGCCGCAGGCACGTGTCAACGGGAAAACCTAGTTTCATTATAAAAAATAAAGATATTTCAGTCATACAATTTCGTAACGCTTTAGTTGCAATGGAAACGGATTTTAAAACACCTGATTCCGCATTCTTAGATTAGTTTAAACATTTCTACTAAAATGAATGGTTCGGATTGGTCATATGTTGTCTCCATGATGAAAGCAACCTCTCTTGAATATTTCCATATATATATATATATATATATATATACACACACACACACACACACACACAATTGAAAAATAATAATAGGAGCCTATGGAATTTTCTGCAAAAAATAAAGTTTAGATAGGCTATTGGGTAGAAATAATTATACTAACTTAAGCGGGCAATTGATATCTTTGTCAAAGTTGATTCTTGATGGAAACAGATGTAGAGCCAGCCTGCCTATCAAACATATAATAGAGAGATTTTCTAGCTAAGCTTCTTATCATGTCTAGCTAAGCAAAACATTAAAGAGTAGAAAGGGTTATGGTAGTTCATAACATGCATACAGTATATTGGTATAATCTATTAGGTCATGAATTATGATTCACATCAAATTCAAAGAATGAAAATCATGCTTTTACTACACAGACAGAACTCACTTTAAGTTGAATACAATAAAGGGAATAATCTTGAGTACCTTCTTCACACGCACAAAACCTTCAATCCTGCATCCACTAGTCTGCGGTGCAGGGCGTTTTGCTGTATCAGCAGCTTTATCAGATTTATTCTCCACCATCTGCATATGAGGCGCTCTAGGAACAGATGCAACTAAAGATTCCATTGCCTTCAACAAATTTAAATTAAAAAAATGAAAAATGAGCAGAATATAAAATGTAAAGATCACTTTACTAAATAGGTTTTTTTAATAAACTGAAGCATACCGCTGTTAAGCTTTGTGTGTCACGCTCACCATAGTAAGATTCATGCTCATGGTGCCCATGCTCGTCCCTGCATCAAGTATCATGCAATGGAAATTCAGACATAGCGAACAAATAACAGTAACGAACTAATGATCCCAAGGGATAGTTGTTGGCTTAAATTATCGTTTCTTCAATCTATCCTAAACTTGCTGATTAATTTATTTTTATACTGTAATTATACTATAATTCCTAAACAGTTCAGGTTTCTTTCTTAAATTTAGAACTCATGCACCAAGTGTCTCAGATAGCAAAATGAATGCAGCTACATTCAGTCAGCGAGATCTATTGTCAACTAGTATAAATATGTAGCAAGCCAAACTTGAAACTATATATTTCTTATGCAAAATGGCACTATTTGTCCAGTAGGTTAAGCATTTTAAATCCAACCAGTGTACTAACTGTATGGTAAATTGGTAATGTAAACTCTAGTTAACAAAAAGTTACTTTGGAAGGTTGGTTAATAAATTGTTGCCCCAGCAAACAAAATTACAGCTATTTATATGTCGTGATCAGGTAACCCCTAAGAAGCATGGGTGCAGACACATTGACATTCACACAACCAGATAAGACAAACTGGCACAGGACGGAATATAAAATACAAAATGAGATAGGAAAGTTGTCAGTTAAATGTGTCCACCCAGATAAGGCTTCCAAATATGAGTGTCAGTGCTTCTTAGTGAACGTTATTGGTAAGAAACAGTTGCGCTGATGGCATTGCCACTGTACGGTGTTCAGTGTGAATAAGTATGGCTCTGCTACAAGAATGAGGAAATCCAACTTCTAGAAATCCAGTAATCATCAATACTAAAGGGAAGTTACAGATAAACTTGAATTTAAAGTCAAATTTTCAGAAGACATATTCAAGGCTTGACCTAAATGGGCATATAGATGCTATCCACTTAGTTAACAAAAGTAAAGTATACTGAGCTTTCATTACTATAAAAAAGGATATAATGCAAAAAAAAAATGCCGTAAAGTTTGACCAAAAATGCGGGAAAAGAAAAAAATTACGTTCTTCCACTACCCCCACCTCCTTTCAATTTTAACTACCCAAGTTTGATGGAAAAGGGAAGCTTTAGGGTAGTTAAAAATGTTAAAACAATTTGATTTTATTTTATTCTCTTTAATAAAATTTTATTTTAGTTTTACATCTTAGCCTTAAAAAATATGCTAAGATAGTAAGCCGTAGACCTTACCTGACATCACTGCCCTTGCGGAAAATTCGTATTGAAGGATAACCTTGGATGTGATGCCTGCAAAGTTCGAATTCAGGAATTTTGCTCAACCATCAGAAAGTACAGTGATATAAATAACGAGAATATAATGCAGAGAACAGACAGCAGAAGCACAGAAAATCTAATAGCAAGCAGTATGTCTCATCTCCAGCTGTGCACTCCACCATCACTTCAATTAGTCTGGAAGTTTCCTCAGAAAGAGGTCAAAGGTTTCCCTGGATCCGTCAAGTCTCTTTGGTAGACTTGAACCGGATGTAGTATATCTAAGGATTGAATGATTGATCCAGATAAGAGAAAAAATGTAAATCTTATCTATTAGGGAATAGAAGCCAACAATGTATATGAATCTGAACAAAATAGGATGAGCACGAGTCATGCACATGATATAATATATATGCATATCTTAACATCCCCTTGCAAACTCACGGTGGATCAACAAGAGTGAATTTGGAAATAACACCTGGTGTTGGGCCCTCGTCTGAGGTTTCGTGAAGAAATATGCACGTTGAGCTTCATAATGCACATAGTGAAAAGATATGACCTTAGGAACACGTTCCCTAGTGAAAAAGATATCAACACCAATATTTTTAGTAAGCTCATGTGTGACCGGATCATGGGCAATCTTGATGGTACTAGTCTTGTCACAAAAAAGGGAATGGACTAACAACACCAAAATTCTTTAGTAACCATCTTAACATTCCATTTTGCTGTAGTGGAAACAATAGCACGAAGTTCAGCCTTCGAACTAGAACGAGAAACCGTAGTGTGCTTCTTGGACTTCCAAGAAATGAGTGAAGTTCCAAGATAGACTGATGAGGACATCAATTCTATTTAATTTAGTATTTCATTTCAGTACCATATTTGTTTTTGGCACTTATAGCCATATGTAATCTTTCTTTTTGCATTAGAATATTTTTGAGATTTTTAGAATCTTTTGAGATTTGTATCAAGATTTGTTTTGAGCCTATTTATAAGCCCTGAGATTAATGAGAAAGATATGTCATTCTTGAATAAAAATTATTGTGTTGAGTTTTGCTCTTCCTGTCTCTTTTTGTGTGATACAATTGAGATCTAATTATTAGGGTTTATGATAAATTCTAATACAATTTTAGGGTTAGTGATTAACTCTAAAATCTACACCAAATTAAAATCCCCCAAATAAAATTACCCAAACCCTAATCCCGAAATCCAAAACCCTCCTCGCTCTCCCCTCGTCTTCTTCCCCCCTACTCTCGACCCGATCGAAACCCTAGCCTGCCCCCACTTCGCGACCTCTACAATACCCCGCACCTGCCTTCTCACCCCATCATCGTCCCACAACCATCTCCCACAAATCAACCCCGACGGCATCATCGTCGTCCTCCCCATCGCCCCCTCTTTCCCTCCCCCGCCGTCGACCTCACTCCGCAACCCCACCAAACCCCAACCTCCTGCCGTTTGCACCTCGACGCAACAATAGCCAGCAGCGCTAGCCGCGTCGCGAGGCTTTAGTGATGCCATGCAGTCGTGTTGCCCTTGCGCCGCCCTTGGCCCCTCTCCCTGCCGCCGTCAACCCCGACTGCAGCAGCTCCAACCATTGCCAGATCCAGCAGCCAGTCCTTCCAACAGTGGCTTCATCCTCGGTCGTCCCAATTGTTCTTCGAACCCTCGGTATACTCTTTCCACTTTTAAGTATTTGTGTTATACTGCCCTGTTATCTCTATCATATTATCTAGTTTAACTATCGACGACAAATATTGAGATTGAGTGTTCCACTTGCTTGATTAGAGTACGAATCAATATTGAATCTTTTACTTGCTAAGAACACTTAGGATTTAATTATTGATTGTTATAATTGAATTATTAATTGGGATTGTTAAACGTGATTCAGTTCTTGAAAATCCATCAAACCAATTAACTGTTTAAAATTTCTAACTTTAATCCGCACTACGTGTTGGTAAAATTAATCCATTAACAATCTTGGAAATTCTCTATTTAGGGTTAGTTTTACATCATAGACATAATAGCCATTAATAGATCGCCTATCATCAAGGTCACTAGTCCATGTGGTATCAGTATAAGCCTGAAGTGCTAGTGGTGAGGACTTGGAGAAGAATATGGATCGAGCATACCACGAAGATAGCAAAGCACCCAAAGCATATGGGCATAGTGCACAGACGTAGGAGCAGACACAAAATGGCTCAAAACATGGACTGCACGAGAAATATCTGGTTAGGTAAAGGTGAGATACACAGGACTACCCACGAGATGCAATATCTAGTAGGATCCAGAAGAGGGATCTCATCTGCTATCCGAAGCTTCAAGTTGAGTTCTATAGGATTTGCTTCAGTATGACTATTAGAGATATTGGCATGGGATAGCAGTTTTGCGGCATATTTTCATTGAGAAAGAAGATAACCATGGGTACCAGAGGCTACTTCAATCCCGAGAAAATACCGAAGCAAGCCATAATCAGTCATAACAAGTTGATTCTGCATATAGGTTTTCACAGTCGAAATATAGACTGGGTCGTCACAAGTAATAATCATATCATCAACATATAGCAACAAAATTGTGACCTTTGTCAGCAGAGTGAATAAATATAGTCGGATCATGGGCACTTTGACGAAAACCATGGAGTTAAAATGCTCAAACCAAGCCCGAGGAGCCTGACTGAGATCATACAGTGCACGTCGAAGATGACATAGTATTTAGGGGGTGACGCAGACCCGGTGGAGGAAGCATATAAACTTCTTCATGAAGCTCACCATGTAAGAAGGCATTCTTCACATCCACTTCCACAGAAGCCCAGTTACAGACTGCAGCAACATCAACAAGAGTCCTAACCGTGGTCATGTGAGAGCAAAAGTCCCCTAATAATCAATCTCATGTTCTTGTTGAAAACCTCGTGTAACAAGACGAGCCTTGTAGCACTTCATAGTGCCATCAGACTGGGGTTTGATCTTGTATACCCACTTGCATGTAATCGGTCATTCTCCTAAGGGAGATGGAACATATTCCTAAGTACATGTTCTACTTAAAGCATCTAATTCATCTGTCATAGCATGTTGCCAAATGGAAACCTGCGATGCTTCTCTGAATTTTGAGGTTCCATTTGAGAATGAATAGCAGCAAGAAAAGCAAAAGACTCCGGATTACCCAGGGATGGGTAGGTAAGCCGAAGAGGACGGTGGGAGCTCAAAGGATAGCGAGTCTCAGGGGGATCAGCAGGTGGATGCATTGTAGGAACCGGCAAAGGCACCAATGGTTCCTGTGTCATAGGTCGTGCTCGACGAGTAAAATGATGCGGAAGCGACTAAATATGATGATGAGCTAAAGGAGGAGAAGGTAGAGGACCAGACACAAAGGATGACAACTATTGTGTGGGTGTCGGCATGATCGGAGTCAGTGCCATAATTGTAGGAGAGTAATCAAGTGAAAGAAAGATATAGAAAGTCCAAAGAATGAGTATCAAATATAGAAAAGTTAATTTTACCGAAATAGAATTGATCTTCTACAAAATTGAGCATCACGAGACATACGAAGATGTCTTGCTTTCGGATCATAGTAAGAATAGCCCTTTTGCTCAGGATCATAACCAAGGAATACACACTCAACAGATTGTTCGAATAATTTGTTACGTTTCCAAAGTAGACAGTGGTAAGAGCAGGTTCAACCCAAAACTAAAGGACAAAGGTAGAAAGAAGCAAGACCCGAGTGGTTTGATATGCCTATTTTTTCTTTCCGCGGTGTCATTTTGAGCATGAGCACCAGGACAAGATAGTTGAGAAAAGGTTCCTTGAGTGGTTAAGAAAATTTTAAACTCCGTAGACATATACTCATCACTAGAGATAGATCGAAATGTTCTGATTTTACGATTGTACTACGTGGCAATCACTGCGACAAAAGTTTTGTAGATACTAAAAAATAACTGAGAGTGCATGAAATAATTCCATGTAAAATGAGAGTAGTCATCAATGAAAATAACATAATATTTATAGCTTGATTTGGATACATGAGAAGGCACCCAAACATCAGAATGCACAAGCTCAAACAATGCAGAACAACAATTATTATTTAAAGGATAAGATAACTGGGTTTGTTTACCAATATGACAACCCCGACAATAATTAGGATTTCTAGTACAATACTTAGACACACTACCTAAGACACTGAAATAAGGAAGATAATCTGGAAGAACAAGGAAGACAAATATGTCGATGTCAAACACTCATGTCAGGAACAGTGGAACTTAAGGCTTTGACATTTGGAATGTGCAAGTGATCCATGACATAGGTACCATCATGCCATGACCAGCTCCAAGTAGTGTCCCGGTCCTGCGATTATGTATGAGACAAGAAGAAGAGTCAAATATAATGGTGCAATTGTGATTGCAATTTGTTCAACAAAAATTAAGTTCATAGGTAACTTAGGAACATGAAGGACTGAGGGAATAAAAAAATTTGTAGATGAGAAATTCGCTTGTTGAGAAATAAGGACATCTCCAGTGGTAGTACGTACATAATTAAAAGATAAAGAAAGAGAACAATTGTGAAGAATAGAAGCATCAGAGGTCATGTAACAGAAAACACCATAGTCAAGCAACCATGTAGGCTGTAAGGATGAGCTAGGAGTGGTGGCACTCATGGCTTGTGGCAGATGAGTTGGATTACCAGAAGAAGAAGAGACACTAGGAGCAGTGTTGACGAATGAGCTGCTGATATATGAGTTGAGTGAGTTGGTAAGAAGGAAAAGCACTAGAGGTCTCAATAGGGGCAGCTACAGGAGGTCTCTGATTTAGGAGCTTGCAATACTGATCAATGGTGTGCCCATAAAGGTGATAATAGTTACATTGTTTCTTTGACTTCCTTGGATGAAATGAATATGGAGTGGAATGAGAGCTATAATGCAAAGGTGTTGGTGGATGGACGGTTGGTATTACAATCAACACAGGAGTAGACTGTGGTGTAGGAAGAAGAGCAATAGTCCAAAGATTCATCTCCTCAGCTAATTATTGGCTTGCTCCTATGTGGGAACTGTCTCACATGACATGAGCTGACTGCGAACAATGGTTACATGATTCTACACATTTCTTCTCCTTACAGAGCTCCTTAATCTATTCAATTTGTTGCCAACGGTTCTCAAGAGAAGCAAAGAAATTCGATACAGATTGATCACCTTGAGTGGTTGCAGCAAGTTCGTAATTCAAGGCATACTCACTAGCATGAATAGAGTGCTCATAAGTATCTTGAAGATAGGTCCAAACAGCCCTTGTAGAGTAAAGAATAGCAATTTGTTGATATATGGAAACCTCAGTGGAATAGCAAATAATACCCTGTACTCTAGAATCTAGAGCTTTCCACTCCTTAAGAGCTTGAGCAGGTGCAGCAGAAGAGGTAATGGTAGATTCCGAACTAAGAGAAGGATGATAGGGAAGGCCATGTGTTTGTATAAGCACAAGCATGTGCAGAGACCAAATTTGATAATTTTCAGGGCCCAATGATTATTCGGATGTAGTGGGAATGGAGTGGGTAGGCGAGGGAGATGAAGAGAAAGCCATGATATATTCCAGGAACTGCAGGCAATTGGTCTGATTTCGCAATTGGATTTGGATTTGATTCGATCTCAAATCAGAGAGAAGATGCTATTGGGTAGAAGATCATGATTTTTGAAGAATCCCGGGTTTGGAACCAGATAAGGAGATTGGGATTGAGATTGGGTTTGGATCTCGAAATTGGATTTGGGTTTGGATTTCCGAGATTGTGAACAGAGGAGATCGGGATTGAGATTGGATTTGGATCTCGCAAGATCTTAGAAGAATTCGGGATTGAGATCACGATTAGAGAAACATCCCGAGATTGGATTTGAGTTGTGATCTCTAGATTGAATTAAGAATATGGGCTTGGATTTCATGCACGATGTGTGCCGAATCTCCAATCTTGAACAGATGGCTCTATTTAATTGCAGTTAAAAAAGCCTCAAGCTAAGGTGTGAGACCAACCCTTTCCAGATCAGCCCCATATATTTAGGGAGATCTAGTAAGATACACATTTTGTTAAGATAAATATGATAATGGTAGAAATTACTTGGTGGGACATCGCATGAACGATCCGAACTGTTTATCTTGATCTGCATGACTAAACTAGTTTTAAAATGTGAAATCACCATGGTTTGAGAACTCAGTTTTTGTTTCGGCTTCGATCTCTAAAAAAAACTTAGGATTCACTAGGTTTTGAGGTTTCAGAGGTTTCGGAAGTTCCGTTCCAAGTTTTGGATTACGTTTTACCAACTGTTTCAACAATATATACTCATCTAACATATAATTCCCCCGTCACTTTAGGATGTCCCAAATTAACAATCCAGTTTCTTATTTTAAAGTAATTTTTACTCCATAATTCAATTATACCCTTAATAAAGTTTGCCTTTTAATTATACATACTAGTCAACTATTGATGGGAAACACAAACTATGGGACCATAAACTAATACTCTCTTTTTCCTCTCTCCTCCCTTTATGGATGTGGAGCTTGTATAGATCATTCCATTTGCATCAAGAAAATTGAAGTGAGAGAATAGACTTTAAGGGGGGGGGGGGGGGGGGGGGGCGGGGCTTACACCTCTCCTTAATATGAGTGAAAATAACAAAGTGAACACTTAATTTGGACGAAAGGAGTATCGGATAATAGTTTTTTAATATTTTCTAAAACATATCGGGTTTAAATTTAAAGATACAAGATTTATTTTAATTATTTTTTGAAGTGATTGGGTATTGGATAGGGTCAGATCCATATCAAATGTGACCCAATAATGTCAAATTCTATCAGTAGCTGGATCGGGTTGGATTTTAAATGGGTACAACCCATCAAATATGTTTATATTGATGAAAAGATTCATCTAAACCTGATCTAGATGCTTCGGTAAAATAAAAAGATGCATCTATTAATACCTCGAGAAGAAGAAGCGACATCAAAATCTTAAAAAAGCAAGAAAAAAATAAAACGAATGAGAAAAAAAAGGGAAAATGAAAAGGAGATTCAATTAATCAAGGGAATGCCTTTTCCTTCTTCATCCTCTCGTTTGGAAACCCTAGAGTTGCTTCCTTTTTCTTTTCATTTTTTCATTTTCAAAGATATTTACTTACTTTCGGCCGATACTGAGTTTTATTACCTTATTTCAGACCGTTCTCCAACAAAATTGATCCAATTTGGCTGAAACTGAAACGAATCGGGAGCTACCTCAAACCTTGGAAATCACATCATTTGGAACTAGTTTGCCTATGCATTATAATGTTACAAAAATGTACGGCTAAGATGTTACCAAATATCAGTTATTTTGTAATGGCAAGATGCGTGGGCAAACAAATTTCAACCGAAGTTATTCACATCTTGTTGCTGCTAATTTCTGTGTGGGAGCAAACAGATATATGAATTCTTTTAATGAAAACAATAAAGAACTGACTTTTTACTTTCACCGATGTTGACTACCACAAGCTGCACTCGACTCCGAGATCTAATTATCAAGAACGGATGTGTAGCTCCTATGGACCTGGAAAACAGCCTGAAACACCGGGGTTGGCCTCGGCGATAGATCCTCCGACGCCCAAGTCAGAAAGCTCAAAGATATGGTGTGTTTTAAGAGGAGAGTTTTCAATTATCTAGTTTCTGAAGAGGTCTAGAGGTATATATATAGTCGCTAGGGGGTCCAGTTTCAGGATATTGATTTATCTCTACTTCTCAGTGTTTTGATAAGGTTACCCTCTCCATGTAAAGAGATTGAGTCACGACTCTTCTCTTGATAAAGATATATAATTTTCAAACTCTCCCTTATGCATGTGGAGATAGAAGCGGTTTTTCTGTAGAGATAGGGGGTTAAACTAACTTCTCGAGATGAACCTGGACTCCTTTGCGTTAGGGGCTGCTTTGGCAACTCCTCATTGCAGGCCGGATCGGGTTGATGGGCCTGAAAGTGGCCCAGCTTCTTCTGTCGGCCTGTATATGCTGAAATTTATCGTTTTAACCATGAAAGCTTTAAGATTCGTGCCCAATTTGCACGGTCCAGATTTTGTAATATTTTTACCCACATCACATCCTTAAGCTGGTTTAGACATGTACATCAAGATGAATGGTTTGGATTGTTCATGGAATGTTCCAATAATGATCTATTATCTTATATATATATATATATATATATATATATATATATATATAGTAATGATAATAAAAGATGGTGAGCTAGATTCATTTTTTAGCAGTGTTTTTAAAAAACGGTCCTCACGACCGTTATACTGGCCATTATAAAGTTTAACCGTTACGGCCATTATACCGGCCATTATAACGTTTAAGCTAGGTCCGTTATCGAAATTGATTATAGAAATGGATAACGTGTTTGACCCGTTAAGACCTTTATATCACCCGTTATGGTCGTTATATCACCCGTTTCTGGATATAACTGATAGATTGATATCCATCCAATGTTGGAGAATAACAATGATTAGTTTCGGTTTGGCTTAGATTCAAACCCAATGGGAAACCAAATTCAATCAATTCAAATCCATAAATTCAATAGTAAAAAGAAAATAAGAAAGTAAAAGGTTATCTCTATTTTCCTCTTCATCTTCTCTCCTCAAATCTAATATTATAAGAGCTCAATGTCACCTCTTGTATTCATCATCTTCGCGCATTGTTTTATTCTTTCTTAACTCTTTTATTCTTATGTTATAAACTTAAATAGTATGTTTAATCTTTAGATATCTGTCTTTCATGAATTACATTGCAATTTCATGTAGGCAATTATATTTTGATTTTAACTATTATATATTGCTTGTGTGAGGTTGTTGGTATTTGCGATACATAAATACAATATATGTCATGGTTGTTTAAATCACATTTAGAATATATGTCTTCCTCTTTTATGACAACAGGATATTTATTTAGTTTCACCAATATATTGCCGATATCCGATATTCGATATTCGATATGAATATTAGTGTTCTAAAAATCCCCCTAGGCGGCCGCCAAGTCCCCACTTAGGCATTAGGCCATCCCCAGCAAACTCACCTAGGGCCTGGGTGTTTTTAAAAATCGGATTGGCTGCCTAGGTGGGTCCAGGGCGGGTCTAGGCGGGTTTGGACGGATCTGGGCGGGTTTTTTTTGTTTTGTTAAGTGAACCGGTTCACTTAAATCGCCACATTCTCAAAACCCTCGACCCCCGTGTCTCTCTCTCTCTCTTCCCAAAAACCAAATCCCTAAATCAGAAATCTCCTAATTCCTCAAAATCGTCAAAATCTCAAATCGATTGCCCCTTGGAATCTTGATAATGGGAATGCAAAACGAGCGCTCTACCATTGAGCTAATTCCCATTAATGATTTTTTGAGTTATTTTTTTAGTATTATATATATCTCTTGTATTTTATGCAATATTATATTTTCTTATCAATATAAATTTTTATATTAAAAAAGTGCCTAGCGACTAGCCGCCTAGGTCCCGCTTACAAGGTCTAGGCGCTAGGCCCCCAGCGGCCGACCGACTACTGCATAGAACTTTTAGAACACTGATGAATATTTTGCCATCTGATACAATATCAATATCCAATAATTAAAACCTTGGTTTTGAGAGATACACAATTTGAACCATCCAATTGACAATCACACCGTTCACATTATCCTACATGTCGTGAAGCATGTGTACGAAATTTGAAGTGATCGGGAGACATCTAGTATGTTCATCAAGCAGCTTAAGTATATTTACCGATATATGCTTTTCTTATAAGCTAACTTTCTTTGACCCACTTGATGCATAAGGTAAAGGTCTCCAAATCAATTGAAATTTTATAAACATATTCTATATGTCGTATATAATAAGATAAATGATGTGATTGTTATTTGGATGGTTCAAATTACTTAGTCTCAAAGATCAAATCTAGCTCACCATCTTATATTATCATTACTCTCTCTCCCTCTCTCCCTATATATATATATATATATATATATATATATATATATATATATATAGTGCTATCTTGCAAAAAATCTCAAAAAAATGCATAGATTACTTGCAATAAAAACTTACAATGATGACTGTCTTGCATCAAGGTAATTTAAGTTTCTACTTTCATGATTTTTTAAAATTTTTTCTTTGTTTTCTCTTATTTCTTTTGATTTCTCCTCTTTTAAAAATTATTGCATCGGTCGTCTCGATGGTGGATTGACTGGATCACCTGATCCATATTGCATCTTGTTTGATCCCTGCTTTGGATTGTTGATTGCGATATTTTGGAAGGGGGGTCAGATAACTACCCTCCAAAACCAATTGGGATAGGCCGGATCGGACCGCAGTTGGCCGATCCTTTAAACTATGGTTTCAATTATACATGTTGGGCAATATTGAGAAGGAACTTTTCAAGAAGAAAAATATTAGGAATGAAGAATGAATGACTTTGGAGGTGTGATAAGAACATCTCATTGATCTCATTCATGATATCGTTATTATTTGAGCAAGCATCTTACCTAGAAAGTACACCTTGTACTGCCTAAGAGCTTCAGTGAATATGGTGAGAGGTTGTTCCACATGCCCTACAGCTCATATTCACCAAGCATTGTCTTTTTTATGAGAGGGCAATCAAATAATTAGGTAAAATGAGGCATCCTTTTTCTAGATATAGCACAAAAATTTTGATGTAAAAAGTCTGCAGCCAACCTAATACTTTCCTGCAGGGGCGTATCTGAGTTTCAGGGGGCCCTAAGCAAATTCTCAAATGGGGTCTTTTGCAAGTTGACAAAATAATAATGACAATTATTTAAATGCAAACACACTTGGAGCATTGGAGAACAAACTATTTAAATGAAAACAAATTTATATATATGCTTCCAAAAAAAATTAATTGATAACGTACGCTTTTTATATGAAATGCCTCATGGCCAAAAGAAACTCGGACAAACTCTAACAACAAAAACGAAATATGTTATCTCAAATAGGTAAATATGATATATTAAAGAATACGATCAAAATGAAATGATGATGAATATATATGTATATGAAAATACTAGTTGGAAGCTTAATATGTAGAATAACCATATGCACTTGAAGATTTGGATAGAAATTTATCATAAACAGGTAAATATGATATACCAATGAACATTGAAAAAATATCATAGAGTGACATACATGGGCTAAGTGAAAAATAATATTAAATTCATAAAATGGTAAAATGGCATGTATGATAGTGAAAAATAATTAGTTTTAAAAATAAAAATGATTGAAAAATTAATTTGCCCATGCGAGTTTTGAACCTGCAACCTTTACATTATTAGCACAACACTCTAACCAACTGAGCTAATAAGCCAACTATTAATATAATGTAAATATATTAACAAATATTACATTTTACTTTTTAACATTGTAAATACTTTAAAAAATATGGGGCCCTATAAAATTGGGGGTCCAAAGCAGTTACTTGTGCTGCTTGGGCCCAGATCCCCCCTGCTTTCCCATAAGGGTTGTTTGCTTTCATTTGTATCTAAACAACATTCTTTCCTAGAGAGGTCACTTTTATCCAAGACCCAAAACCAACCTCGGCCTGAAATTGGACTTGACCCAATTTTAGGTGGGTAGGGTCTGGGTCCAAAAGTTAGACCTGTTTGAAATTTTGGGTAGGGTTCGGGTCCCATTATTTTAGAGCCGACTATGAACCTAACCTGCACTTGCTACCTGTATATGTACTGACGGGTATTATTGATAAGTACCCGACATGGAGCCGAGCCCAAACCTACAACGTACCCAGTAACTTGAGTTTGATATATTAATATGAATATATTGGATATGTATTTACTATATACAAAATGTAGAGAAAGATCCAAACGCTTTCAATTTTAAGGTTTTTGTCATCCCCAATCTCTCTTCCTCTTCAATATTCACTCACCTACACGTCAGTTGAAATTGAATATTTGGTGGATCCTGGCTCAAATCCTTGCATACATTGCTCCTCTCCATTGTTTGGTTGTTTCTCACCTTAAATCAGATCAATATAGAAGGTATCCATTAATTTTCTACTAGTAACGTTGTTTTGTTTTTTAAATATCAATTAAGTTGAAGAAGATCGCCTCATCATTATTTTTTCCTTCACTTAGTTGATTATGATTCTGAACATCAATTATATTTAGGCATCGATTCCATTTACTGAGTTGTCCCGAGCTTTGAATATTTGTTTGGGTAATTCCATTCTTCAGGACAAGTTACTTCTAAGTTTTTTTTTCAATGGTTACAAAGTTTTTTGTAGCGTTTGGCCTTACTCCTAACTTAAGTTCGTGATTTATTTTATAAAACATTAGTATTTTTTGGATCTTCTAGCTCTAAGTTAGTATAATTTGAAGTAATTAATACGTACAAATAGGACCCGTGAACAACCCGAACACTAGACCCGATCCTTACAACAACAACAAAGCCTTTTTCCCAACTAGTTGGGGTCGGCTACATGAATCCTGGTTTTCCATTCTGCTCGGTTTAGCGCAATATCTTCTGTAAGGTCACAAGCTATCATATCTTTTCTCACCGTTTCCACGCAAGTTAGTTTAGGTCTTCCTCCACCCCTAACTCTACCCTCAATACTTATCAAATAACTTTTTTCTAACGAAAGCGCTATTAGGTCTACGTGTGACATGTCTAAACCACCTGAGGTTGCTACATGACACTGGCCCCGATCCTTACCCAAAGAAAATGTATACCTGATACTTGTTGGGTACTAAACTTTTGAATGGACCCGAACGCGAATCCGAATGATATGAGGTAGGGTGTAGGTTCAAATTTAATACCTGTGGAACAGGTCCGGGTGCCATAGTACCCAGACCAAACCCAATCCAACTGATGTAAAACCAACCCTAAAATAGAGAATTTTCCAAGAATTTTAATGGGTTAATTTTACCAACATGAAAGTGCGGATTTAGATTGGATATTTTAACAGTTAACAGGTCCGATGGGTTTTCAAGAATTGAATCAAATGCTAACAATCCCAATTAATAATTCAATCTTAATCAATAAGTAAATCCCTACGTGTTTCAGCGAGTAAAAAGAGCAATACCAATTCGTACCCTAATCTAGCATGTGGATCACTCAATCTCAGTATTTTGTGGTCGACAGTCAAATCAGATAATATACTAGATGATAAGGCAGTAAAACATAAATACGGAAGAGATGGAAAGAGTATACCGAATCCGAAGAAACCCTCGTAGATCTCGGAGTTGGTAAAGCAACCAAGACACAGCAATGGCAGACAGCAACTCCACGAGCAAGTTCACGATGGCCGGCGGCGTCACTGGTCGACGTCGACGACGGCAAGGGGCGGCGCTGGCGACGGCAGCGACGGCGTCGAAGGAAGGGGGCGAACGGGCGCACAGGAATGGAGAAGGCAGTCGAGGGTTGTTGGGGAATCTGTGGAGGTTTGGGGTGTTGGCTGTGGATGGGGGAGTGGGTTCAGATGAAGAGTTCGGAGGTTAGGGTTTCGATGAGAGGGAGGGAGGTTGATGGAGGCGATGAGGTCAGGTAGTGGTGGTGATGGGTCGTCGGAGTTGGGGGTGCGGGATTGGGTGGCGACGGGAACTGGGGATAGGTCGGGAGTGGAGGATGAAGGAGACGAGGGGTATGTGAGTTGGGTCTGTTGGTGGAGATCGGTTTGGAGCTTCGGGTGGGTTTGGGTGAAAACAAAGAAGGAAGAAGAAGGAGATGGTGAAGAGGCGGCGGCTAATGAGGGGAATTAGGGTTTGAGTTAGGGGATTTGTAAAATTGGGATTAGGGGAGATTGTATTTGGGATTTTTAATTGGGGATAAATTTTAGAATTAATCACTAATTCTAAAACTAGATTAGGATTTATCACAAACCCTAATTTGATCTCACTTGTATCACACAAAAGAGAGAAAATGAAGAGCAAAACTCAACACAGATTTTTTTTAATCAATAATGGCATCCTTTTCTCATTCATCTCAGGGCCTTTAAATAGGCTCAATTACATCTTGAAACACATCTCCAAAATATTCTCAGAATCTAAAAATTACAAAAAGATTACATATGGCTATAATTGCCAGAAATAAAAAAAAGGTACTGTGACAGTGTAAAAATGGCCTGAGGCCCAACCAGGGCCCAATACAATTCCTACTCAGAAAAGCAAAAATTACAACCTGGTTCGACTCCGGACCACTTCAGGGTCGGCGCCGAACCTCGTGTTTCCCCTCACAGTGCCGGCCTCCTCGTGCTGACGAGCCTCAGTACCCCCCGGAGTCCGATCCGGAGCAGTCCCTCAGGCCGTCCCCCCTCTCTGGCGGGGCAGAAGGATGACCTGGCGCAGCCTAGGCCCTCTGATTCCCCCAGAGGCACAGAGGACTCACGATGGGCCACGTCAGCTCCAAATACCACCAAGGGTTTCGCCACGTCAGCCCTATACCACTCCTGGTATCGCCACAACCGCCCTAAACCCCCTGGGCCTTCTGCCACGTCAGGCCCATGGGCTTTCGGATCCAAACCCGGCCCCCAAGCGGAACCAAACCCGGTTGGGATTCTCTATAAATACTAGACCCTCACCCACCTTTGGAAGGTAATCAATCTTTTGCCACTTAAATATACCTAGTTATTGCTACTCTCTCACAGAGACTGACTAGAGCGTCGGAGGGTCCGCCACCGGGACAAACCCCGGTGTTTCAGGACCGTCTGCAGGTACACAAGACCTCGGATCCGACCCTTTCGATCCGAGCCCAACCTTCAACGTCTTTCCGAGCTCATCGTAGGCCCCAGAAGGTCAACCGAAGGTCGGCAGACGAGCGGCAATCTCCTTCAATACAAATTGAGTTCGAACTCACACCTGGTGCTTCCACACGTGTCTCAGAAATAAACAGCATCAGGTTGGCGCCGTCTGTGGGAACAGCTGCTCCAGAAGCCGATCCGACCCAGACCCTCAAAGGCCATCGACAGCCGAATCCTCATGGCCTCCAAAGGCAAGGGGGCTGCTTCCTCCGTCAACCAACGGGACTCGCCCCCACCCACCGGTAAAGCCAGGCCACGCACGTCGAAACACAAGACTCCCTCTCGGGAGTCCCAAAAGAGCGTCGGCCGGCCAGCCCAGCCCGACCTCCGGGGAATAATCCTCAACCGCAAGATTACCCGCAGCAGGGGAAGGGCCGCTTCCAACCCGGTCCCGAACCACGCGAGGCCACCGCCCGAGGCGCGCAGACCCGCGCTCAGCCAAGTCGGAAGACAACCCTCGGACCGACCAAACCGGGCCGAAGGAGCCCCCGTCACTCACAAGGAGCTCCAAGACTTCCGAAGAGAAATTCTGGGAGCCCTCCGACGGACCCCCAGGGAAGAAATCCCCCATTCCCAAGCAGGGTCGGACGCCGAAGCCAGCGCGTCCCGCCCTTCAATAATCCAGCCGGAAGACGATGACGTACTCCTAAGACGCCTACAAGAAATGGAGGACCGCCTCGATCACATAGGGGACGGCGGCCAAAGAATGGCTCAGGGGTACAGACCTGTCCGTCCGCCCTTCTCCGCCCCCATCCTCCAAGCGGAAATACCCCGGAATTTCCGACCCCCTCAATTCGAGATCTACGATGGCGAGGGAGATCCTGCTGATCACATGGAGGGTTTCAAAACCCTCATGATGATTCACAGCGCCTCGGATCCCCTGCTCTGCCGAGCCTTCCCCGCCACCCTTCAGGGTCCAGCTCGCGAGTGGTTCTCGAAACTCGCCCCTGGCTCCGTTTACTCCTTCGACCAACTCGAGGGCAATTTTCTCGCCCACTTCGTCACCAGCCGGAAGACCGAAAGGACCAGCGCCTCGTTACTCGGACTCAAACAGTTAGAGGGGGAATCACTCAGAGTGTTCGTCCGGAGATTTACCGCTGAGGCAAGGTCGGTCTCCTCCCTCGACCCGGGCGTCGCTTCAGCGGCATTCCGTCACAACGTCCGTCACGGACAGCTGAAGGCTTCTCTGGCGAAGAAACCCCCCGTCGACTTCCCCGACCTCCTCGGTAGGATCGAGAAATACATTAGGGCAGAAGAGGCCCTTAACCCCGAAGATACCCGGGACGACACCGGGAAGGGAAAGCGGAAGACCGAAGAAGTCGAACCATCGAAGAAAGCTCCAAGGGACCCGGGGGCCATGAAAAAGGTCCCGCCGGTCCCCCGCTTCGAGAGATACACTCCCTTGACGCACAACATATCCGCCATCCTCCTAGAAATAGAAGACAAAGGCATTGTTCGACTACCTCCCCGACCTAACAACGGCAAGAACCGAGATCAGCGCTTCTACTGCCGCTTCCACCAGGACCATGGACACGACACAGATCAATGCCGGGCCCTGAAAGACGAGATTGAGGAACTCATCTCCAGAGGATACCTCCGAGAATTCACCCGAGAAGTCCCGCGGGGTCGACGAGATACTAGGAGCGGGATACACTCGCCCCCGAACCCCCCTCCGAGCCGCATACCGGGTCGGGATCCCGAGTCCGAGGGAGCCGCGGACACACCATTTATCTTACATTGAGCCCATGGAGGGCTAATGGGAGGAGAATCAAATACTTTCCGAAAAGCCTTCCTCCGAGGGATGAATACTGTCCAAGACGATCCCACTCCCGAGCTACAAACCGCGCCAGTCTCCTTCCCAGGGGAGGACCTCGAAGGCGTTCGCCTCCCCCACTGCGACGCCCTCGTCATTAGCCTCCACACGGCTAAGTGTGAAGTTCGCCAGATCCTTGTCGACTACGGCAGCTCGGCGAACATTCTTCCCCTCAAAGCCTTCGAGAAACTGAAGTTACCTAGAGGCAAGCTCCAACCGGCCGGATACACCTAACATGGGTTTTACGACATCCCTATCGAGCTAGAAGGGGTTGTCACAACGCCAAGACAGCTAACAACGCCATACCCGGCCGACCCAGATTACGCTCCCTCCAAGCGATGCCTTCGGCCTACCATTCGGTGCTCGAATCTTCCACCCCACACGGGGTCGGCGCCGTCCGAAGTAGCCAAGAAGCAACGCGGTCGTGCTGCGTGACCATCGACGGAGGAGCAAGGTTCCCCCTTGACGCCTAGCACCCAGTGAACTCCTGCAAAGAGCAAGCCTAGACTGTAACTTAACCAGAAGTAAACCTTTTGTAAAGCTTTCCTTTGTATAGGACCGTTTTTAGCGGCCCCCCCTATCTTATACTAAGGAAATCTCGTTGCATCGTACTCCAAACACCTCGGCAGACCCGACCTAATACCCGGTTAGGGGGTCGACCCCCAAGGCGTCACCTCGCCCCACTCCAATTCCTCGTGAAACAATAAGGCCGAGCCACATCCCCTTCACCACTTTATATACCGTCAACCGGGGCAAAGGCCGTTACAGAAATACTCCCCTCGTCTCGAGCGGCACGCCACGTCGGAGCGACGGGGGCCCACCTCGGGAAGGGAAGCCGCAACCTACGAAGTGAGCCAACTCGAAGCACATAAGCGGGAAGATCCGGAAACGACCGGCGTCGAAACCCTTGGCAAGTCCGAATTACTTTTTTATATAAACACGAAAAGGCGGGGGCCAGCCCGCGGGAGGCAAATACAATCGAAAGGAGGAAAGAAGAAAGAAAGACAAAACTATACAACTCGGTTTCCCTCCTCGGCGTCGATCGGGTTCACAGAACGATCATCGGCCGGGTTGTCAATGAGCCCCTCTACGGCAGGGACCTTCGGGGTCCCATCAATCTCCATGTCGTACTCGAAGTTCGACAGATCGAGGGTCGGATAGAAATGCCTCACGTGACTGAGCGCCTTCGCGTAGCACTCATCCTGGGCGGCTATCACCATCCGCTGGCCCGCATCCGTCAGCTCTTTCCTCTCATTGGCGAACGCGGCTATTAACTCCCCCTTCTCCTTGGCAAACTTCCTCTTCAAAGAGGCCACCCTCTTCTCCCACTCGGTGTCCTTGGCCTCGAGCTCCAGCTTCATCTGCTGCTCCCTCTGACGCGAACCCTCGAGCTCGATCCGCATCTCCTTCGTCTCTCGTCCACTCTTGTCCGTCCGAGTACGCTCTTGTAACAGGGACGCTTCGTAGAGATTCTTTACATTAGCTCCCTGCATACAAGCCTGCGGCCGAAAGAAGCGCATAAGAAGAAAACTCCTGAGGCAAGACCAAACGGAAAGGAGGAGGTCGACAAGCTTACCGACACGGTGGCCTGCGCCAGGCGCGTGAATGCCACCTCCACGGGCTCGTTCTCCATCATCTGGCGATCGCGAGGCGTTGCCAGCTTCTCCACCGCCTCTACGGCCTGGGCTTCCTCGGTCAGACAGTCGCTCATCCGAACCGACCAGTCCGGCACCCACCGCTGCCGCAACAACTCCACCACCGGGTCCTCCTCCTCGACCCCTACCAAGGGACCTTTCCCCTTGTCAAGATCGGACGCCCTCGCCGGGCCCTTACCCCTCAAAGAGGCACCCCCCTTGCCTGTCTCCGAACGAGTCCTCTTAGCCCTCGGCTCAAGCGGTACCTCCGAGATAACAAGGGGCAGCTCCCTCGGCCTCTTCACCGCCTTCTTCTCGGCATTTTCCTTCTTCATGGCGAGCCGCCTTGCTTGGATTGATGCCTCATCCATATCTGCAGAAAAAGCCATTAAGAGCAATGAGCAAGAATGTACGAAAGGATCGAGGGAAAAGAAACAACTACATACGGAGAACGGCGGGGCTCAGTCCAACGCTCGCCAGGCGAACCTCCGTCACCTTCGACCAATTAATACTAGGGGACAAACGAAGACGCTCGACAAACCCCCACTCCTCGACCGTCAGATCCCCCTGCCCCGGCGCAGGATAACTCGGCTTGGAGTAATTCCATCGAGTCGGAATGTCCCAGGGCCCTTCACTCCGGATCACCAGATACTTTTTCCTCCAGTCCTTAATAGAGTCAGGATGGCTATGAACAACCTTCCTCCTGCTCCGGGAGGAGATATAGTAAACCCCCTCGGCTGCCGAACAAAACATCAGCGTCGCTCGGAACACGTTCAAGCGCAAGGGTACCCGTTGTTCCTCGCACCTCAGTACAAAGCTGATTATCTGCTCCCAAGAGTTCGGCCCATACTGCATCGGCGCCAAGGAGGCCCAGTTCAACACTTCCCGAACAAACGGATGGACCGGCAGCCTCAGTCCAGAAATAAACGCGTCCACGGGGAAGACACAATACCAAGCAGACAGGGGATCGGTTGGGCGAAGAGTAGAGCTCGGCAGCATCAATTCGTAACTAGGACCTATGTGGTACGCCAACTGCAAGACTTCCAAATCCCCGCCGTCCAAGGCGGTCAGAATCGCGTCCATCAACACTCTCGGCCGACTCGGCGAAGAGGCCTGCACACCAAAGAGCTCCTGGTCGGACAGGTCGTCAGGATATTGACGGAAATGCTTCGGCTGCGCGGGCGAACCAGTCCCCTGGCTCGAGCCACCGGTCCCCAACCCTACCTTCCTCGGAGCCTTCTTCCTCTTCTCGGATCGCTCCGACGAGGGAGTGAATAAGGGCCCCCGACCAGTCAGCATGGAACTCGGGCATGCCCCCGGAACCGTGGATCTCCTTACAATGCCGCCCTCGCCTCTCTCACCCTCGGTAGCCGGCTCCAAAACACGGACGTCGTCCGAACCGTCAGTCGCTTCCTCCGACTCACTGCTCTCCACCACGAAGGGACGACGGGAGCGCGACCGCCTCGCACCATGTGCCGCCTCCTCAACCACCGGTTCCTCCCACGAAACCGTGTCAGAAGACTCGTCAACGTACACTGACTCCTCCTCGAGTACGGGCTCCTCCCAGGACGTCGAGTCAGAGATAGGCTCCACCTCCCCCCTAGACGTCGACGCTGATGAGCCGGACTGAGCCCTGTCCATCTATGCCTAGGCCAAGTAGACTTGCTAACTCACCTGGGGTCACTCCGGAAGGGTAAGTCTGGTACAGCAAGACGCGAAGATGAGCGCTAAAGTGTTGAAAAATTTTATTTTGAAAGAGAAAGGAGTGGACAAATAGGGGAGAGGGGGGATTATTTATAGGAGATAGAAGCGACTCCTCGATTCCCGCGAGTACTGTTCACCTATCCAACATGCAACTGCCGCCTAAGAATTCGCGCCACATCCTCAAAACGTGCGACGCTGACATCATCCATTGACAGGCGGGCAGCCAGTCAAGGAGGCCAGCGTGGAAGAAGTATTCGGAGGAGGAAACATTTTTATTTTTAAGATTTAAGGCGCCGTCCTCAGACAGACGCCCCGGGCTCCGAGACTGGGTCGGTTCCCCTTTCACCCGCGAGCAGCTCGGGGCTTACAGCGTCATCGGCCGAAGACCCGAACTGTTCCCGGGTGAGACAGAAACCGCCTCAACCTGGAGACCTATTGGGACACAGAATAGTCAGCCTCCGATCGGAGAACTACTCATCTACCCGGGGCCCAAAGCTTCAAGACGCCCCCCTCGGCAAGCACCCCGGTCAAAAGCATATCAACACCCGAAGGACGAAAGAAGTGCTCCATTCCGAGCCAGTTGATGCAACTGCAAAGGCCCAGCCTACTCCAGCAACGGAACCTTCGCAGTTGCAAACAACCGGCCCGGAACGCCCTTCATCCCTCTCGGAAGGATGGAACCTCCACAGTTGCAGACTACTCACCCTTCGAAGTTCGGTCGTCATCCCTCTCGCCCGGATCCCCCCTGGATCTGGCCGCCACATCAGGGCCATCAGATCCAAGAGAAGATCGGGCGACAAAGAAACTATCTCTCCAACAAAACCGGGGGTAAGGATTATCAAAAAACAGGCGTCCGCCGAAGCAGACACCTTTAAGGGCCAAGCAGACCACCTTTGCTTTGATCTGAATCACAACGAGAAAGAGGGAGGGGGGTACTTATAGCCTCCCCCCAGGGGCCGGCCTTTATGATATGGGGAAAACCAAACGACGGAAGACCATGCGCCATACATTTATTAGGCGGCGCCATTAACGCACCTGGGAAGTGGGAATCTTGCACAGGTCCCAGGGCGCCCCCAAATGCTCCGCGAAAGCAACGGACTACCCTACTCAAACAACCCCAAGGCACAACGGTTCGCCCCCTAACGGCCCGACCTATGATCCCCTCACCAGCTCGAGGTCCGGTCTGGCACCAGGGCACCCCTCTTCGGAGGATCCACGGGCTGGCCATCACCCTTACCAGCCCGTAACTCCCCCTCATCTCGAGGTCCGGTATGGCACCAGGGTACTCTGCTCAGGAAGAAACAAAGGCTCACCTTCACCCTCACCGACCCATAATCCCTCGCCAGCTCGAGGTCCGGTCTGGCACCTGGGTACTCTTCTTCGGAAGATCCACCGGCAGGCCATCACCCTTACCAGCCCATAATTCCCCCTCATCTCGAGGTTCGGTTTGGCACCAGGGTACTCTTCTCAGGAAGAAACAACGGCTCGCCTTCACCCTCACCGACCCGTAATCCCTCGCCAGCTCGAGGTCCGGTCTGGCACCTGGGTACTCTTCTTCGGAAGATCCACCGGCTGGCCATCACCCTTACCGGCCCATAATTCCCCCTCATCTCGAGGTTCGGTCTGGCACCAGGGTACTCTTCTCAGGAAGAAACAACGGCTCGCCTTCACCCTCACCGACCCGTAATTCCTCGCCAGCTCGAGGTCCGGTCTGGCACCTGGGTACTCTTCTTCGGAAGATCCACCGGCTGGCCATCACCCTTACCAGCCCATAATTCCCCCTCACCTCGAGGTTCGGTCTGGCCCCTGGGTACTCTTCTCAGGAAGAAACAACGGCTCGCCTTCACCCTTACCGGCCCCTAATCCCTCGCCAGCTCGAGGTCCGGTCTGGCACCCGGGTACTCTTCTCAGGAAGAAACAACGGCTCGCCATCACCCTCGTCGACACATAAACCCTCGTCCTCTCGAGGTTCTGGCAGGCACCAGGGTAATCCTCTCCGGAAGATACCGACGGTTCGCCATCGCCTTCGCCTACCCATAAACCCTCGACAAACTCGAGGTCCGGTCAAAGCCTCAGGACAGCACCACCAGGAAGGCCCTGTGATTCGCCCTCCCATTCTTTTCTACAACCATAAATACTCCTCCACGGCTAGCTCCCGCACCCCCTGCAGGAGTAGGGGGCTTGTGTGACAGTGTAAAAATGGCCTGAGGCCCAACCAGGGCCCAATACAATTCCTACTCAGAAAAGCAAAAATTACAACCTGGTTCGACTCCGGACCACTTCAGGGTCGGCGCCGAACCTCGTGTTTCCCCTCACAGTGCCAGCCTCCTCGTGCTGACGAGCCTCAGTACCCCCGGAGTCCGATCCGGAGCAGTCCCTCAGGCCGTCCCCCCTCTCTGGCGGGACAGAAGGATGACCTGGCGCAGCCTAGGCCCTCCGATTCCCCCAGAGGCACAGAGGACTCACGATGGGCCACGTCAGCTCCAAATACCACCAAGGGTTTCGCCACGTCAGCCCTATACCACTCCTGGTATCGCCACAACCGCCCTAAACCCCCTGGGCCTTCTGCCACGTCAGGCCCATGGGCTTTCGGATCCAAACCCGGCCCCCAAGCGGAACCAAACCCGGTTGGGATTCTCTATAAATACTAGACCCTCACCCACCTTTGGAAGGTAATCAATCTTTTGCCACTTAAATATACCTAGTTATTGCTACTCTCTCACAGAGACTGACTAGAGCGTCGGAGGGTCCGCCACCGGGACAAACCCCGGTGTTTCAGGACCGTCTGCAGGTACACAAGACCTCGGATCCGACCCTTTCGATCCGAGCCCAACCTTCAACGTCTTTCCGAGCTCATCGTAGGCCCCAGAAGGTCAACCGAAGGTCGGCAGACGAGCGGCAATCTCCTTCAATACAAATTGAGTTCGAACTCACACCTGGTGCTTCCACACGTGTCTCAGAAATAAACAGCATCAGGTACTGAAATAAACTAAACAGGAAAGATGTCCTCATCACCAACCCAACCCGATAACAGTGCTCTCCCTTTGTATCTGAAGAGCGTACAGTATTTCAATAATAAATTAAACTAACACTAGTCCAGAATTAAATATCCCCCAAGTTCTCCCTTTTGAGATTTCTCTTCTCAAAGGCTTCTGAAGGATCCTCCAGGTTCTTTACCCAACAAAAGAAGAGAAATCTCAAAAGGGGGCAAACTTACAGTCAGTAGTTTTCTCTTGATTATGCATCTATACAAAAAGGATAACCTGTAATCTTGTGTGTGCAGTTCAAAAGGGTTAACTAATTGAAAATACTAAAAACTTGTAAAACTAATTAAGATACCATATATTGAAGACTAAAACACAAAAATACTGCAATTTTTGTTTTAAACCTATCTGTGCTCAAGCTCATATGGTGCATGTCAGTGTGTGCTAGTTTTGTGCTCATTCTTGTGTAATGCACATGTCATATCAGCATGGTGTTGTGCTCAGGCCTGTCAAGCTGGTGTGTCAGGTACCCAGGCCCAGTTTGGCCCTTACCTCTTGCTTTTGCCGATAAGGCCGAACAACAGTTTTTTTATGTTTGGCATAGCACGCCAAAAAAAAGTGTTATGCCCATCTCTACAGGACAACGGAACCTTTATACCAATTTTAATATTCATACCAGATGGGATAAACTGAACTTTATTAAGATCCAGGACCACAGACACTGAGAGTTGTGAAACAGTCCAACGTCAACTTTAGGCATATTATCTTTCTATCTAGTTAGAAGTTCATTGCACTTCAAATTAAAAGATGGATAGTCGATATCTGATCATCATTTTCACAATACATGAGATATAGATATGAGGGTAATTATAGACATGGAAAATACCTCCTGCACAGGTCACCATGTTGAGTACAATCAACCTTTCCCAGCAGAATCCGTCCATCCATTTTAGGTTCATACCTAGAAACATAGATACCAGAGTAATTATTAAAGCCATTTCCTACATCAACCACTCAATCATGTTCATGATCAACAAACTGAAAGAAAGAGGAAGAGAAAATGACAAGTTACCTTTCTCTCATTGTCTTGGCTGTCTTCTCCCAGGATGGTTTCTGAAAAAGTGTTAGAAGTTAATCAGGCACACACCAGAAAACTTAAAATTTTCTTTTTCTTTTTCACAATATAGATTTTTAAACAATGATAATTCACTTAAGTATTAACTCTACTAGGAAAGACCATACAAATTATGAAAAGTATTACTAGCTAATGAACAAGCCAGGTAATGAAAGTCAAGGATGGAGACATCCTTAGCTGATCGGAATATCACCGTAACACGATATTATAATTAAAGTATGTTATATTGCATTATTTTATAGTAGATCTTCCTCTTTAAAAACCAAAAGAAACAAAACAAAAACAACAATAATGATATCCAATAAGGTTCCAATTGCGCTAAACAGCTTCCCACACTCTAACCAAAACTAGAAGCTTATAAGAACTGGAGAATAATACTTTCAGAAAAATATACATACAAAATCTCTACTACTATAATGGGAGAAGGCCTTAGTCCTTAACCCAACCCGTGCAACGCACGTGTTGGTAATTTTTTTTCCTTTTTCATTCCCCCCCCACCTGAAAAAAAATTCCCCCATGTGCAAATCACGTAACTTTTTTCCCCTTTTCGTTCCCCCCTAAAAAAAAAAATTCCCACGTGCAAAGCACGTGTAGAATACTAGTATGATTAATGTTAAAGGCTTGTATGGATACAACAAACACTATTCCCTGTTCCCGTGGGTCGTGATAGCAGTGATTATGTGGAGGCATCCCCTCAGTCAAAGAGAGAAAATATCCTCTTGGGGTTAAATAGTTCAAAATTTTTGTTTAACAGAAGGAGGTTTATTGATTGTCAATATTACCTAAGGCCGTAAACATAGTTCTCATTCTGAGGAGGAATGTTAAGCGTGAAGCGACCAAATAATATTCAAATTTCAGGTCTTGCATTTCTAAAATGAAGTCACCATCACAGAAACCATTTTCTTTGTTGTTAAAATGGGTGGAAAGATTACATGATATACAAAAGCACTTACACTGATCAATGCAGTCAAACATCTTCAAAAAGCTTTTGACTAACAGCATTTCAGTTCTTAGGCATCCTCCACCAAAAGATAGTCTCATTCTTTTAGTAAAAAACCAGTGACATGGCAGATTTACAACTCCGTAAAATTCAGGTTTTATGGGTTTAGGTTTGAGATTGGTGTTGGCAATTAATAATAGTACATACATAAGAGCTATAACCCAAATATAAACAGGGAAGAGGTGCAGTATCGCCTTATAGAGTTATATCCCTTTTTGACCTATTATTTCCCATACTTCCCATTAATCCACTCAAGAACCTTTAATATAGCTCGTTGTGACATTTAATCGAGTTATTCTAATGCCCTTGCTCTCTCTCTCTCTCTCCCCCGTCATATTAATTGTGGGGTCAAATTTTAGTTTAGCCTCTCTAATTTTTTGTATACTTTGGTTTTTTTATTATATGTGCGCATACTACTTTATGCTTTTAGTTTTACAGAACATCTGAGGGGTCAACTGGCCTTAGAGGCTTGTACACAGATCCGTCGTTGGGTGGATGCACTCGTGTCTAGGTGGACCCAGTCTATTATCAATGCACTCAGTAAGGGACGGTGTCATGCAGAGACCTCCAGCGCAGAACAGATTGTAAGAGTGGGTAACCGACTAGATCAGGGTGGAACAAACTGTGAGATTTGGGGGACCAACTGGTAGCGGTAGTGGAGAGTACCTGGTAGGCTGAGCGTTTGGTTAAGTTTTGGTCATGGAAGCCGCTAGACTAGGTGACTGACCCAGATGATTGACTAATAATTGAAAGTGATCAGTTTGGCTGAGTTTGAATACGAATTTGATTGTTCTATATGATACATTTATGGTTTATGGTGAGATTTCTTAAATGAGAGTGGTTGCAAAATGTGGAGAATGACTTTGGTAGATATGTAGGCAACATTTAAAGTGGTTCAGTCAAACTCGACATACGTCCACGGGCAAAGACAATGAAGAATTCACTAATAACGAATGGAGTATACAAGAGATGACACTCAATTTCTCATACAAGCCCTCTACCAAAAGAGTATAAACTCTCCACTTATGACAAAGAGAATGAAAGTGGAGTACAAAGTCAGAACAACTCTCAAAAAACACTTGGTATTTTTTCACTCTCTGGAAGATGCTCTTGCTCACTTCCTTGCTTCAAATGGGTAGCCAATGGTCACTTTATATAGGCCTCAAAGTTGCACTCATTCATTGGTTTGCAACCAAGCCTCCACAAAATACTTTGTGTCTTCGCCGTGAGCCCCGATAAGCTCAACAGCTGCCACTTCGAATATCTTCTACTCTGAGAAGTTTTAAGCAGTGACGAAACTTTGACAGTGGCACAGGTTTTATCAACATATCTGCTGGATTATCAGCAATCCTAATTTTCTCCACTTTCACGTCTGTGACATCCCGTACAAAGTAGTATCGGACATCAATGTATCTGGTTCTCTTGTGATGCATATAGTCACGACAAAGGTGAATTGTGGACTGGATGTACAGTAAACCGTGATGCTCTCCTGCATCATTCCAAAATATGTTACCAGATTGTGAAGTCATATTGCTTCCTTTATTGCAGCTATAACTGCCATAAATTATGATTCCATAGTGCTCATGGCCATTGATTCTTGCAGTGTGGCTTTCCACGAGATTGGCGCACCACAAAGGGTAAATGTGTACCCTGTCAGTGACTTCCTGTGATCCAGATCTTTAGCATAATCTGAATCTAAGAACCCTTCAACAAAACTACTTCCTCCACCTCGTTTAGCATTATAAACGAGGCTTAATCCCGTCGTACCTCGCAGATATCAGAGTATCCACTTCACTGCCTGCCAGAGGCCTTTACCAGGAACTCATATAACAACTAACAACTGACACTGCATGCGATAAATCGGGAAGGGTGCATACCATAACATACATCAAGCTACCAACTGCACTCGCATATGGAACTTTGGACATTTGCGCCAACTCAATCGTTGGTGAAAACTGCAGTGATAGTTTGAAATGTGATGTGAGAGGTGTCGAAACATGTTCAGCGTGGACGTTCCAAAATGCTCCAGTACATTTTCAATATATCTTCTTGGGATTAGAATCAAGAGGCCGTGCATCCTGTCACTTTCAATCACCATCCCTAAGATTTTTCTTGCAGCACCAAGATCCTTCATTTCAAACTCTGAGCTGAGCTATCTCCTCAACTCTTGAATCACCTCATTGCCCCTGGCAGCTATCAACATATCATCCACATAGAGCAAAAGAATAAACCTGATCACCATCAGGTTGCATTTTATGATACACACACTGATCATACGGGCTTCGTGTGTATCCAATCTTTGCCATAAAGGTATCTGATATGGCTAAAAATAAGACCGTTCAAATCATACAAACATCTCAAAGCTCTCAAAGGTAAAACGGTAATTTCCACTGCAAACAGCTCTGAAAATGGGAACATGGTCTCTTTCAAGCTCGATAACCCAAAAAGGGTCTGCCTCATTGGGTCAACAACTCAAGATTACAGCTCATTATCAAGGTTGTAAACGGCGTTAGGCGGTGGCGGTTCGGTCAAGGGGCGCCTAGCGCCTAGGGTGCCTAGGCGGCGCCTAAGCAGCACCTAGGCGGTTGAATTTATTTTACCGATTTAGTTAATTTCAGCCATATTCTTCAATCGTAAGTATAATTATGCAATCCAATTGCAAATATTCATCATGTTCTTATGTAATGTGTAATTAAAGGATGTTTATGCATAAAAAAAACTTCCTCGTGCAATTATTGTGTAATATGTGCAATTAAAAAAAAACAATTGTCCAATTGTAATATGTGCAATATGCTAATAGATGAAATATGTGTAACATGTGCTATTTTAATGTGTAATAGGTGTAATAAATACAATCCATCACCAATAATGCTAAAGAAAGTGAAAACAATTCCACTACTATTTTACATTTATACATAGTATATAATAGATTAATAGATTAATAGTAGTTCTCTTTTTTTTGTGTTATTTTATAGTATTTAAAATTTTAAAAAATAAAAAACGCCTGTGCGTTGGACATCAGGCGGACGCCTGATCGGCGCCACAGACGCATACTCAATAAGACGGCCGCCTAATCGTCTCTAACCGCCTAGACCACCGCCTAATGCAAAGGCGGTTCGTTCTCCTCCATCTGAGCGCCTAGGTGCCGCCTAGGCGTCCGAGGCGGACGCCATTTAGAACACTGCTCATTATGAATAAACCCAGATAATTTAAAGAGTTAATTAAATTCATGATTATCCCTAAGAGATGATTTAAACCAAATCTCTTATCATGAAGGAATTTATACTCTATTTCATATTTAAAAATACTGGGAAGTAGAGATAAATGATTATCTCAAATCTTGTTCCAAAGATGACTATAAATATCCCTCCACCCCCAACATAAAAAAGGTAATCAGTATTTTCCCAAAAAAAGCTCTTTTATAATTTTTCAGATTAACTGACTTCAGCGTTGGAGGGTTCATCGCCGGGATCAAGCCCGATGTTTTGAAGTTTTGTAGGTCAACAGCAATGTTGAGAACGGTCAACATCGGCAAGTAGTAAAAAAAAATAGCCTTTATTGGTTCTAGAAGAATTCACAAATCATCTGTTTGCTCCGACACCAAAATTAGCATCAACAGTATCGAATCTACGATACCACTATCTGGGTGACTGCTCAAGCCCATACAGAAATTTCTTTAGCATACAAACATAATCTTTCTATCAGGAGACCACATATCCTTCTGGTTGGCTCATGTAGATCTGCTCCTCCAGCTCACCATGCAAAAATGCCATCTTGACATTGAGCTACTCAAGTTTTAAGATTGAACTTAGCAACTAAAGCGAGGAGAACTCGGATTGAAGTGTATCTCACAACTGGAGAGAACACTTCTTTGTAATCTATACACATTCTTTCTAAGAAAATTCCTTTGCCACAAGTCTAGCCTTGAACCTAACTTCACCACCATCAGGACCTGCTTCCTTCTTCTTGTAGATCCACTTGCACCTCATTATGCGCTTCCCTTCTGACAACTTTACTAGTGGCCAAGTATTGTTCGTGTGAAGACTCTAGCTCTTCCTCAATAGAAGTTGTCCACTGGATGCACGCAGTATTTGAGATAGCTTCTTGTAGGACATCGGTTCACCTTCTATTATCTCACTGATTGAAAGTGCAGAGGTCACCAAATCAGCATAGCTGTATTTATCTAGAGGTCGAATTTCTCTACGTGGCCTGTCTCGGCTGATGTTGTACTGCTGCTGAGGAGATTCCTGCTAAATAGCATCTAGTGTTGGTGCTTCTCCTCCAAATTGCTCTATATCTTCAACTTCATTTGGCTGAATATCTCTTGTAGAGGTCTTTGAAACTGTGGATACTTCCACCTTGCGTTGTGATTTGTCAGACCCATTACTTTGCTCCACCTGCTTCGCCGAAGTCTGCTACTCCACCTTCTTGGATAACATCGCCTTCTCGTCAAAAGTGACATCTCGACTAATCACTAAGCCTGGAGATTGTGGTTTAATACCCCACAATCGATAGCTCTTCACTCCAGTCTAGTACCCAAGGAGGAACGCCTTCTTGGCTCTTGGTTGTAGCTTTCCGTTACTAACTGATAATAGGCGGGACATCCAAAAATGCAAAGCTTTCAGTAATCTGCAGGCTCGTCCGACCACACCTTATATGGTGTCTTCATATCAATTGTTGAGGAAAGTGACCTGTTCAACCCAGCACTGATTAACATACACCGAGCACGTTCCAACAACGTTCAGTTCATCTGTTCTGCTACACCGTTCTGCTATGGTGTGTAGGTGCCTGACGATGCCCTTCTCTCTGCAGAACCTTTTAAATTCTTCACTGCTGAATTTCATTCCATTATCAATGCAAAGCCTCTTGATTTGCTTGCCGGTCAGCAACTCAATCATGGTCTTCCACTGCTTGAAAATCTTGAAGACGTCTGAATTTGCCTTCAAGAAGTAAACTGATGTAAAACTAACCCTAAAATAGAGAATTTTCAAGATTCTTAATGGATTAATTTTACCAACACGTAGTGTGGATCACAGTTAGAAATTTTAAACAATTAATCGGTTTGATGGATTTCCAAGAATTGAATTAAGTGTCACAAACCCAATTAATAATTCAGTTCTATCAATCAATAATTAAATTCCTAAGCGTTCTTAGCAAGTAAAAGATTCAATACTGATTGTACTCTAATTAGGCAAGTGGAACGCCCAATCTCAATATTTGTGGTCGACAGTTAAATTGAATAATATAATAGAGATAATAAAGTAGTATAACACAAATATTTGAAAGTTGGAAAGAGTATACCGAGGGTTCGAAGAACTCAGCATAGATCTCGGAAGAGTACAGCAATGGTAGCAACAACTTCAAGAGCAATGGCAGCAAAAGCAAGGGCTAGCGGATCTGGGCTGGCATCGGCGCTCAGGAGGAGCACACAAGGGGGACGTCGGGGTGCTGGTGTCGCTCGGAAGGAGGGGCACAGCGCATGGTGGCTGGGGCTGCTATCAATGCTGGCGGCGCGACGCAGGGGAGTCGACCAGGGGGTTGCGACTGAATCGACGCTCTACGGCGTCGGGATGCAGCTGGTGGACGGAGGAGGTGGGGTTTTGGCCTGGGGCGTTGGATCGACGGGAGTGGAGGAGGCCAGGGGTTTCGATCGGGAAGGGATTTGGAGATTCGGGGGACAGTCGACTGGACGGGATGAGGGAAGTGAGAGAGGCGGTCGATGGGGTGACGACGGAGGAAGGGTGTGCGGTTTCGAGAGAGGGTATGGGGTCGAGATCTTGAAGGAAGGAGAAAAGAGATTAGGGTTTTGAATTTGGGAATTAGGGTTTAGGTAATTTTATTTGGGGATTTTTTTAATTTGGGGGTAGATTTTAGAGTTAATCACTAACCCTAAAATTGTATTAGGATTTATCACAAACCCTAATAACTGGATCTCAATTGTATTACACAAAAAGAGAGGAAGAGCAAAACTCAAACACAATAATTTTTAATCAAGAATGGCATACTTTCTCATTAATCTCAAGGCCTATAAATAGACTCAAAACAAATCTTGATACAAATCTCAAAAGATTCTAAAAATCTCAAAAAATATTCTATTGCAAAAAGAAAGATTACATATGGCTATAATTGCCTAAAAAACAAATATGGTACTGAAATAAACTACTAAATTAAATAGAATTGATATCCTCATCATAAACCCAATAGAATCAGGAATGGTCGTCGATAAAAATATGCATGTACCACTTACCATCTATTGAAGCCTTGGGCAATGGTCCCCACAAATCTGAGTGAATGTAGTTGAGTGTCCTCTTTGTTGTATGCACCGCCTCAGCAAAGGACACTTTATTCTGCTTGCCCAAAATACAAAACTTACAGAAATCGAGCTCTTGTACATTTAGGCATCCAACCAACGGTCCGAACTCAACTTATTCATGCCCTTCTCCGCCATATGCCCTAGACGCATATGCCATAGCTTCACCTCCGAGCCACCAGTCGTAGTGGCCACTTGCACAACTCCAATCACTGTAGATCCTAGTAGATAACAAAGGTCATTCCGCAATATACCTTTCATTGCCACAAACCTTCATGATCTTCATCTCGCCTTTCAAAACATCGTAAGTGCATCCATTTCTATCAAGAGAACCCTAAGATATAAGGTTCTTTCTGATCGTTGGAACATAACGAACGTCCTTCAACGTTCGCACCATGCCATCCCACATGCGAATCTACACATCTTCGATCCCTTGAACCTCACAGACTGTATCATTGCCCATGCAAACCTGCCCACCATTGAGATCTTTATATGACACAACTAGTCCCGAGAATGACAGATATGGAATGTGCACCCAGAGTCTAAGATCCATTATGCAGTAGAAACTTCCAATGATTCGTCAGTGGTAGTCAGCGCGATAGAGTCATCATGGCTCTTCACAATTCCGGCTACTGAAGTCTCCTCGTGATGTTGTCCCTTCTCCTTGAGTTTAGGACAATCTAATTTGAAATGTCATTTCTTGTGGCAGTAGTGACATTCCAAAAAAAAATTGGACCGCGACTTCGATTTGCCTCGGCTCCGGCCTTTTTGTTGCCCCTAATCTTGCTTCTGCGTGGATTGCCTTCTGACAAAAAAAAGTATCTGTTGAATCAGAAGTTTTCCGGTAGAACATTGCTGACGTATTTGCCTGGAGTACAATAAGGACTTAACCTCCTCAAGGGTGATGTTGTCTCAACCATGGATGATAGAAGTGAATAAGGTCTCGAATGATGGAGGCAACGAACATAGCAATAATAAGGCTTGATCTTCGTCTTCTACTTGCACCCCCAATGTTCTGAAGATCTACCAATATCTCGGTCAACTCGTTGAGGTAGTGATCAAGTGGAGTGCCTTCCTTCATCTTGATGGCATACAGACCTTACTTCAGATAGAGACAGGTCATTAGATATTTTCTCATGTAGAGTTTCTCCAACTTCTCCCACAACCCTGCGGTTGTCTCCTCGTCAAAAACATTATGAAGCAAATCATCGTAGAGGCACATCTGGATAGCACTGTGCGCCTTTTGCATTCATCTCGTCTTTCTCGGACTTCTTCATCTCGGTCGGTAGTTAGTCAACACCTTCCAAGACTGCATCGATGCCTTGCTGCACCAACAATGCCTTCATCTTTACTCTCCATAAGGCAAAATTGTTTTTACTTTCAAACTTCTCTACATTCAATTTGGTGGAAGATATTGTGTCGAACTCTCACAAAAGAAAACCCGACAACCTCGCTCTGATATCAGTTTGTTAGGAAATTAAAATTTGTGAGGTTTCTTACATGAGTAGCTGCAAAATGTAAAAAATGAATTTGGTAGAGATGTAGGTAGAGATGCAGGCACAACACAAGAAAAAAATAACACCTAAGATTTAACGTGGTTCGGTCAAACACGACCTACGTCCACAAGCAAAGAAAATGAAGGATTCACTAATATCGAATGGAGAATACAAGAGATGACAATCTCTCTTACAAGCCCTCTACCAAAAGAGTATAAACTCTCAACTTATGACAAAGAGAATGAAGGTGAATGTACAAAGTCAGAACAACTCTCTCAAAAAATACTTAGTATTTTTTTACTCTCTGGTAGATGTTCTTGCTTACTTCTTTACTTCAAATGGGCAGCCAATGGTCTCTTTATATAGACCTCAAAGTTACTCTCATTCATGTTTCATATGGTGAAACTATTTCACCAACCAAGCACGGATCATGTGTTTAATCCTTGGTAAAAAATGGTAGCCCAATGGGTTCACACCATTGTTAAAATATCAGCCTTCAATAGGTTCACATTTCCATGTTTATCATGCATGGAAGTTTCTTCCAGGAAGGTGAGGGCTGACCATGTGTTTCATACACGGAAGCTTCTTCCAGGAAGGTGAGGTTGGCCTTGTTTGTATTCAAGGCACAATCACTAGTATTTAACTCAATAGAATTGAGATCTTAGACCACCCAACCAGTGACTGCAATAGTAACCGCAATAGTAGGTTGATGCACTCAATTTCTAATGTAGGTAAGAGTTCTGTTGGACTTTGATGAAGGAATAATAACTCAGAAAATAAGAGGGTAGTGATGTACAAGTGTTGTGAGCTATGAGTTGCAGTCCATGTAAATGAGGTGTTATATTGTATAAAATCAGAGAAAATGTAATTTAAGCTGTTAAATTGTATAAAATGAGAGAAAATGTAACTTGACATTGTAATATAAGTAACAAATAACAGTTTAATTTTTTATTGCAGAATTGTCTACTTATGTGTTTAGAGCTCGAAGCGAAATCTTGGAATTACAGAAATTGTTTGTGGTATAGCATTAAAATAGTACATATGGCTCAACAAAAGATGGCTGAGGAAGGTTATAGAGATCACTTTGAAGTCCAAAAATATGAACCATCTGCCTTTGTCTTAACACCATTAACATTTAGCGGCCTAAGTAAAATGAAGCAAAGTTTTACCAATTACTAGGACAGGCATATCAGTCCACTGAATATATATATAATGTTTTTAACAATCGGTAAAGTTTGAGGAGCAAACAAGAGGTAGAGAGCAATTACACTATTAAGGAGAAATGGAGAATGCTACTGGAGACACAGGTCTCGGCATCCAGTGGCTTCAAAAAGGCAATGCTAATACCGCCATTTTTCATAAGGTGGCAAATAGCAGAAGAAGACATAACCACGTTTAAGAATTGTACATTGGTGAGGAGTACGAAACAGATGAGGACAAAATTCGGGCACACGTGGATGATACGTTTAAAGAGCTACTAGGTGGAAAGACATTGTTTAAAGCGAGATGGACCAGGACATGTGGACTACACCGAGAATAGATGGTAGTGATGGCCTGGTGGAGTTATTTGGGGCATGTTAAAGCGTTAGGACCAGATGACTTCCCAATCCTTTTCTACCGAATATTCATTAAAAAGGACCTAATGAGTATCTTTGCAGATTTGTTCCATGGGGGTGGAGCAATAAATTGCCTCAACTACGCTAGTGTAGTTCCAATTACAAAGAAGACAGAAGTATTAAGAGTAGGGGACTTTAGACCCCATAAGCTTCCTTAACGAGTCGTTCAAAATCATGACCAAAGTCAACATATTGTGGTGGGTGAGTTACAAAGTGGGTTCATTATAGGAGAGACATAATGGATAGTATTGCATCAACCCACAAAATTATCAATAGGGGGATTCAGAACAATGTTGATGGCTTTCTCTTGAAATGGGATTTCGAAAAGGCGTAGGATACAGGAGAATGAGACTGCATTGATGAAACTTTAGAGTGTAAGGGATTTGGGCCTAACTGGAGACTTTGGGTTGTATTAGAGGAGGGAAATCCTTTACGCAACTCAATGGCCAAGATGGTAAGGAAATAATGAGCCATAGGGACCTCAAACAGGGAGACCATCAGCTATATCTGCTTTTATTTACTCTCGTAGCAGATGGTCTAGAAAGAATGACCAAAAGGAGAAGAAAAACACACATCCTCAAAGGATTGAGTATAAAAGGGGTCTCTAAACCAATTTCCATGCTTTACTATGCAATTAACACCCTTATGTTTGGATCGGGTGGAGTATCAATACGAGTCCTTTTAAAATACTTTGAGTCATGGTCAAGGCTGAAGGTTAATTTGCATAAGAGTTGTCATTACACTAGGCTCCGAAATAGCGTTATCAGAAGACGCGTTAGGATGTGTCAGGGGAGAATTTCCACCTAAATATTTGGGTATGCCAATCCGCCCAAGGAGATACTCGAGGAAGATGGATGCCACTGACCGAGAAAGTGGAAAAAAGACTAGCGGGGTGAAAAGGGCATCGTCTATTTTCACGGGGTCAAATCATGCTAATCATCTCCGTTTCTCAGTTGCCTAGAGGCACATCTAATGTCAATGTATGAATTACCAAGTTGGGGTAATTAATAGAATTGACAAGAGTAGACAGAAGTTCTTGTAAAGAGGAGGCAACGAGGAACAAAAGGGCTTTTATCTAGTCAAAATGGGCCAAGGTGTGTAACAAGGAGTTTGGAGGATTAGACATTGGGAACCTTAAGGATAAGAACAAGGCGCTTCTGAGCAAATGGTGGTGGAAAATGGAGAACACCAGGACATTGTGGAATAAACTATTTTGGTTCTACTGGAAACGGAAAAAGGTAAGATTTGCGGGGAGAGATAGTAAGGCATCTTGCTTGTGGAAAGGAATTGCAAAAGTGTGAGATTTTCCACACCAACACCAAATGTGCGGTAAACAACGGTAAAGGAACTAGACTCTAGAAGGATAAATGGTGTGGCCCTAACACATCGACATCAATTTACCCTACACGATTCTCCAAGACATTACACGAAGACGTCCTGGTTGCTGATGTCTGGAGACATGGCAACCTGAGACTCACACTCACAAACCCTTTATCTGTAGAAGACCAAGCACAAGTAGATGGCCTAAGACTTAGGTTACTGGAAAACTCACTGGGGTGAATGGGAAAATGAAACGCGCACATGGTTCAGAGAAGTAAATGGTCTCCTTTCTGTGAAATCATTGTACAGATGGATTAACGCTGGGGGGCTAAGTAAAAGAAGGGCAAAGGTAATCTGGAAAATGCCTATTCCGACCAAGGTTAGAGCTTTTCTAGGGCTAGTCGTGCACAAAGCAATCGTATCGAAGACAAATTTAAGAGCTAGGAATGTACCCATTGACACCACTTGCACCAGATAGCTAGGAATGTGCCCTTTAACACGATGCTTGATGTTTAAAATGATTAAATCTTTAGCAGATAAAAATTGAGAATTCTAGCTTGAGATGGTTATGGCTCTGCTCTAACTCCATATCATACCACTGGCAATTCTACTTTTAGCCATTCCAAGATATCAAGAACATACTAGCATACTACTGTATCATATTGGTGTGAAGTAATACTCTTAACAAAACCCCAATAAATTAAAAATATGACAATATTACCAATCGATTGCTCCAGTAACACCAAGGTGCATAAAAGTTGACAACCAAAATAGAGTACCTGCAAAAGGCTGCTTGAGTATGATGTGGAATCTGAAATCGTGGATTAGCTCAGCGTAACATAAATTCAATAAAGACTTGAGGTAAACAATACTTTTTAAATTATCTTTTTTGGAACAATGCTATCTTAATTATCAGTACCATGATGTGCTATAACCTAAATCTCATAAGCTACCAGAGATCCTTCAAAAAAAATATATGGGAGTAAAAAGAATAACTACTTAACTTCAATTCTGAGAGTGCATACTATAGCAGAACTGATAATGCTATGCTCGGCCATATGCTTGACTAATCAAATGAGACAACCAAGATGATTGATGCACAGGTTTTGTCGTCATTTTCTTCCTTTTTATTCTCTTCTTTTTTGGATAAGAGGATAGAACCTCAGAACACTGCTTCGTTAATTTAACTATATCCAACTATAGACAAAGCATTAATTTATACTTCAGTTTTGTTATTTTTCTTTAATGTGTTTCCTGGTATGTAACCGAATATATTAATACGTAAGTGTATATGCTCTGAGTTCCAAATTGCAAATTGTGTCAATCATGTACGTAGTAAAACTGTAAGGCCCAACATAGGCATCAATTAACTCCTAAACGAATAGGAAGTGCTTTCCAAAGTTTTCCATTATTCTTCTTTGTATGCTTCTCCATAAAGAGAGCATGATACTACCAGATGAATATCCTGAAGTAATATAGTAACAGAAAGCTGATGCATAAATCCAAATCCGGGTCTCATCAGTAGAGAATGGCAGAACTCACATGAAGTTCAATAAAATGGAAAATTTTATCAAATGCTTTATTTATCTTTCAAGTGTATAGAATCCATCTTCAGACATTATTTGTAGATATCACCATAAAATATCCACATTTCTAATTCAAGCCCCCAGTGACAAGTGACGAATATGCAACCACCACCCCTTCGACACATTCATGTAAGGTTCTATTTTGGACATAGTGATGAAGCCAATGTATGCTTTAGCCAAAAACTGAGTACGAAGGAGAAAAAAGAACAAAACTACTTCCGACACCAAAATAATAGTCCTAAAGTGCAACCAAAACAATGCCAACACCATAGTTGGCAACTATAACGCTCATAAAAAAGGAAAGCTCTGACAGATCTGCAGCAGCAGCAGCACTATCCACTACCATAGTTGGCAAATTTCATTTTTATAGCATATAATCCTCCAGAAGAAAAACGTCATATAAGTGTTGCAGTGTTAACCTTGGACACATCCCTCAAAAGATCAAAAGAGATTGCATCTTACCATAAAAATATTATGGCAAATAACAGTGGTCCTAATTTATCACAAAACATTAGAAGCAATAAAAGATAAAATTACTTGTTGCCTTAGTAGCAACAGTCGACATAGTTTGCTGTCTTATTGCTGAAGCCAAACATGGCACTAAATTCATTAAAGCAACAGTCGACATAGTTTGCTTTCTTATTGCTGAAGCCAAACATGGCACTAAATTCATTAATCATGGTTTAGCAGGATAAACTATAAAAAGATTACCCCAGGGGTTGCCACTGGCATCAAGCACAGAAAAAGATCACTTCAACTTTTAAAAAATGCAAAATTTATGTGCAGTAGAACTCAGAACAAATATGTTACCAATTGGGATAATATTTCTAACACCCATATAGTGAATGGTAACTAAACCATTTAAAACTTTGAATTATAAACTTACCGCAGTGAGTAACTCTCGAAATTGGCAGCAGTAAGAGTTACCGAACCATCAACATATTCACCTTCAGTCTCATCTCCATGGTTGTTGACTCTAGGAATTGGACCAGAATGGAATTCGATTCCAGTTGGCCTTAAATTGGAATCTATCGAGAACTTCTGAACAGTTTTTGTTATGTTCAACCTGTTCTGCAAAACACCATGTGGAGTCATTTTACCAGCCATACAAGAGAACCAAAGATTCAAAAATTCTAAGCAGAGGAAAGTAGCAATATAGAATGAGAATGGATATTTTTCATCCCTAGCTCATATGTAAACGAAATAATATCACAAAACCAATGAAACCACCTGACAGAAAATTCTTGAAAAACTTAATCGATAATTGGAAGAAGCCACATGTTGAATTATTGGCAGAACAAAGAAAAACGGAGATGAAACTAGACAATCATGTCATTCATCTCCAAGAATTATAAAGAACCCACTAGATAAATTTAAAAAGTCCATTTACTCATGCTGTGCATAAGACTTTTAATATATATAAATTTAAAAAAAATCACCCATGCAATTATAACTTTCAGCTTTTCTTCATCAAATTCTTCAATATAAATTTCTGCTGCCTCAAATCAGACTTTCTCTGGTTTGTTCCCTTAGTACTCACAGCCCCTTTAAATACTTAAGCATCAGTTGGAGCTAAGGCACTTATTGATCATAATTCCACTAGCACAGACCTCTCGAACAATTTAGGTGAGCTACCTTAACCATATACAATTGAACTCAAAGTCTCCTTGTTCAGCAAATGGTAGCAACTATAGAACCATCATCTTCATATCTCTCCGTCTTCAACCAAAATTTAAGCACAAAAAGAAAATGGCAACCACAAGAGAATACATGCACACACATGACGCATAAACATTTATAAAATGGCATAAGTAAACCAACCAACAAAGGCAACAACAGCATAACATCATAAATCAAAGAAACAACACTCTAAATTAAAAATTATAATCAAGTGAACAAGGTGTCATTAGACAGTATAACTATCAAACACAAAAGATAAGAATTGTCCAAACAGAGCACGTGCAGATTACTTAAGTTGAAAAACTTACTGTTCCCAATATATCGCTCACGTCAACTGATGCAAACTCACAGGAAAGCGCAGGAAAACTGTGATGACATATTGAAGAATTGTTAGACACTAGAATAACAAAGTCTCTAAAATAAGATGCAAAAATGGTGGTTAGATCACTATTGAAATGATTTTGGTATTTCTCATCTCTCTATCTTTGACTATCGATATAATAAATCATAAGGCAATTTGAAAAAAAAGCTATCAAGTGGCTCTTCTTGAATTGAAACAAAATCAATGGTTCACATTCACCATCCCAAAAGACATTTTTCCCCCAAAACTAAAATCCTCCTTACTTTATTACTATCTCTCTCTCTCTTCTCTTCACTTTTTCAGATTTCTCTCTCTCTCTCTCTCTCTCTCTCTCTCTCTCTCTCTCCCCTCTACCCAGAAATTTAGATTTTCATATTTCAAGTTTGTAAAAATCTGGAATTTTCAGGTTTTTTATGCGTAACTGATTTTTCAGATTTTTTTCTTCAGATTTTCAGATTTTAGGTTCTATATAGATGTGTTGACTGGAGCCTTGATGACTCTATCTGTATGATATATTTAAAAAAAGAATTTAGAGATACTTCTGTGATTGTTTTACGACATTCTAATTGTTTTTTATAACTTATCGTGGAGTTTCTAGTCCGGTGGTATTGCAGATACCTATGTGATTTGTTAGTCAAACATGATTGTATATATTTTACTGTTTACAGGGCTTTTTATATGCTGCATCATTCCGAAGACGTGTCGTAGGCACGTGCCCACGGGAAAATCTAGTATACAATACATAATATATGGGATACACTAAGAAGCACGGGCTTTCCCGGGCTATGTCTTATATGGAACTATATCTCTAATACTCCTCAAGTTGGAGCATATATATCATGCATGCCCAACTTGTCACTAATGAACTGAATTTTGGCTAGACTTTGTGAGAGCATCTGCCAGTTGATGAAGAGTGCTAATGTGTCCAGCCTCAATTTGTGGAGGCTCATAGTGCCACTAATCTTGTTCTGAACCACATGATAGTCAACCTCAATATCTTTGGTTCGTTCATGAAACACAACATTAGTGTTTATATGGATGGCAGACTGGCTGCACAATTCATACCCATCAACTCATACTGAAGAACCCCTAACTTAGTAAGCAATTGTTTGACCCATGTCATCTCACATGAGATATCAGCCATAATACGATACTTGGATTATGCACTCGACCGAGACACCATATTTTGTTTCATACTCTTCCATGAAACTAAGTTTCCTCCAACAAATACACAGTACTCAATGGTGGATCTCCGAGTCGTTGGGCAATTAGCCCAATCAGCATCTGAATATCCAGCAATTTGACAATGTCCACCATCAGTATACATCAATCCTCTGCCTGGAGAGCTCTTCAAATACTGAAGAATTCTCATTATTGCATTCCAATGGCTCGTACAGGGAGAAACCATAAACTAAATCACGATACTCACTGAATATTGATTATCTGGACGAGTGACTGTGAAACAATTCAATTTTCTCACAAGTCTCCTATATCTCCCTGGATCCTCCAACATGACTCCCTGATCTAGCAACAACTTAGGGTTTGAATCCATAGGAGTGTGTGATGGCCTGCATCCCAGCATACCGCTCTCAGTAAGTATGTCCAATACATATTTTCTCTATGGTAAAGAAATTTCCTGCATAGATGGAGCAATGTCGATCCCCAATAAATACTTTAGTCGGCTAAGATCATTAGTTTGAAACTTTTGTTAAATATATGACTTCAAATCTTGAATAGCATTCTGATTATCTCCTGTAATTACAAGTCAACCACATATACAACTAAAAGGATTACCCATGATGATGTCAATAGAATACAGAGTGATCACTATCACTCCTCAAGCCAAAACTCATGACAACTTCAGTGAAACGACCAAACCAAGCACGAGGAGACTGTTTGGGTCCATATAAAGATCATTTCAAGCAACAAGCCCTTATAGGCCCAGCTTTGCTAGCAAAACCAGGGACTGCTCCATATAAACCTCCTCCTCAAGAATGCCAGTGAGAAAGATATTCTGGATATCAAGCTGGTGGAGTGGCCAAATGGAACCTGGCAGCTAAGGCAACAAAGATACGAACAGAAGGCATTTTGTTCACAGAAGAGAATGTCTCATAATCAATATCGTAGGTCTGAGAATAATCCTTAGCAACCAATCGAGCTTTTAGGCGAGCCAGAGAACCATTTGGATTTACCTTAACAGTGTACGCTCACTTACAACCAACACAACATTTGCCCAATGGAAGGGGAACTAGATCCTAAGTACCATTTTTCTTAAGAGCATATATCTCTTCTCGCATAGCCTGGCTCCAATCAGGGTATAATAGTGCTTCTCATAATGACTTGGGAATATGGTAAGTGTCCAAAATAAAGATGAAGGCAAAATGGGCAAACAACAAGTGAGCATATGAAAGACGACTATATAAAGGATGTGTAGTGAAGTGGTTCCCTTTGCATATGGCAAAATCAAGATCAGAAGGCTCACTAGTCAGAGGAGTCATAGGTGTCGGTTTGGTGGATGTCACAGGAGGGGTAGCAAAGTCAACAATAGGATAGGCAATTAAAATCAGTTTTTGGAACTAATCGGTCTAGGAGCGATTAGTGATTAATCAGTTAATCGGAAAATAATCGGGGATTAAATCGGAAAAATCATTATATATATAATTAAAAAAATATATCTTCATTATCTAGCAACCCTAAATCCTAATATAAAACTATTATGAGATTATCAAATAGGAACATATAGTTATAGAGAAAAAGAAGAGAGTATTTGATTTGAGCTGACTTTAGATTCTGGATGTAGGTTGAGTCGGGTTTGCTGGTCGGTTCCATCAAACAAAAACAATCGGGGGAGGAGCAGTGCGAGCAATAAGAGGAGGAGGTGAAGATGCGGGCTGGGTCAAGTATGCGACAGTAGAGAGGGAGCGACGGTGGGTCGGGTTTAGGTTTGCTAGAGGAAGAAGAAGAGAATCAGTTTAGGTTTGTGTTTGAAGATAATCAGTTTGGGTTTGGGTTTGCACGAGGAAGAAGAAGAGATCGGCGATATGTTGAGTTTGGGTTTGCGGCTTTGCGCGACAGCGCGAGCACCATAAGGGGTTTGAATTTTGAATTTAGATTTTGGATTTTGGCCAGATTGAGCCCAAATAATGCAAACGAGCATGAAAATTAGAAGAGATTTAATCGGTTAATCGACTACTTAAAATCGGCCAATTAACCACTAATCGGCCGATTATTCCTGATTAAATCGCCAACTATTGAAATATTATAAATCGCTAAAAAAATAATCGTTTAGCCTCCGATTAGCAATTAATCGGGGATTAATCAGGCGTAATTGGAGATTTTAACTGTTTAGACAATAGGGTCCAAAATAGGCTCTAAGGATAATGTTTCAGTAGATGGGGGCAAGGGAACAATGGGCACATTAGCGCTGACTGAATCACAAGTAGTATTCCGATGTCGTTTGTATACTTTAGTGGTTGCAAGCCTTATTGGTAATGGTGTGTGGTTTCACATAATCAGGAGAAGTA